>CM065127.1:21625000-22225000 GCA_033026305.1 Cirrhinus molitorella | reverse complement strand
AGAAGATCCCGCCTGTTCCCTGTGTAAAGAACCTGCATCCCTAAGGCACATTCTATCAGGGTGCACTACAAGTCTCACCCAAGGACGCTATATTTGGCAGCACAACCAGGTACTTGGAGAGCTGGCGTCAATATTGGAACAGAGGAGAACCACCATAAACAACCTCCCACAAACATTGGCAGGACAGGTCAATTTGACAAAGTTTGTACCAGCTGGCCAACATCAAGAGCATCATACAACATCTAAGGATGCAAGCATCTTGCAGTCAGCACGGGATTGGAAATTGGAAGTGGATCTTGATAAGAAGCTTGTGTTTCCCCCGGAAATAGTGGCTACAACACTCCGGCCAGATATGGTCCTGTGGTCTCCAACAACAAAGCTGGTATATGTTGTGGAGTTAACAGTACCATGGGAAGAAGGGGTTGAAGAGGCGCATGAGAGGAAAAAGAACAAATACTTCGACCTGGCAGCTGAAGCATCCCAGAATGGCTGGAAGATTAGCATCTTCGCAGTAGAGGTGGGATGCAGGGGATTTGTTGCGACATCTATCACTAGGTTGTTGAGAAAAATGGGGGTGAAGGGTCACCGTCTCCAACAGGCCATCAAGTCCATATCAAGTGTTGCTGAAAAAAAGCAGTAACTGGCTTTGGATCAAACGCAAGGATTCCACCTGGACAGTAAGGTAGAGAGAGTTAGTACGTGGTCAGGCTTAGGCCCGACTTAGGGAGAAGGATGCCCCTGCTATGTAGAGCCCATCAGGGAAATAGAGGGTATGGCATGGAGGGGGGTGTACCTGGGACGCTGGGTGCACCGTTGAGCCTTCTGGAGACATTGTGGGCTTTAAATCAACAAAACGTCGGTGAAGCAGGGTGCCCACCTGATGACCCCAATGACATACCTTACCCTCTTTAACCACTTTATACTGACTGCTATTATCAAAGTTTTCTACTAAAGGGATTGAAACAACTAGTTCTATTAGCTTTACTGATCTTCTGGGAGTAACCCAGTGACTGTTGTGAAAGGGCAGCTGGCGACAAGGGAAAGACCTTGTGACAGCATGGAGAGACAGCTGACAGGAGGAAATAGACCCCAGCGGGGCTGTTATGGGTTAGCTACCCATAGCAGCAGGCTCCGTCACCCAATTAGGGTACAAGAGCCACCTTATCTGGCTATGAAAAGTTTAAAAAGAAGAATACCCCAAGAGTCTGCGAGAGCAGGGGCGCAAGAAGACTCACAGATTGATTTCCCGGTAATGACCCTTGGAATGGACATGACATTGAAAGGAGGAAGTAGTAACACTTTTGAGAAAATAGCAGCTGGACATGTTCTTCAGACCTGCGTGTGTGGATGGACGAAAGTAACATCAAGTCATGGTCTTAAGGTACATAAATGACAGAAGAAATGCCTGAAAACCACCAACCCAGGGTCCCGCACTGACCAGATTCTGTCAAGAAGAAGGTTAAGTCAGTCGGATGAAATTCAGCGGCGGGAAGAAACCCACAGTCCACAGAGATTCAGCACCCTAGGGAACGAGGAGGAAGCTTCAGGCAGGACTACCAGTCCAAGACAACAAAAAGCCCACCGTAAAAAAAACATGCAAGGACGGAAGCCGTTGGTGAAATGGCCAAAGTCTAACAGCAAAGAGTGGGAAACCATCAACATAGAGGTAAGCCTTATCCTAAGTAACATCACAGGATCAGTTGAGAAGAAGTTGGAGAAAATGAGTGACCTTATCTACAGATACGGAGAGGAGAAATATGGAGTGAAGGAGCAAGAAAGAAAGAAAGAAAGACATGCCTTTCGCCCCCAAGTCCCGTCGGCTGCAAGAAATTCAACAACTAGTAAAAGAGAGGCGACAGCTGAAAAAGTTGTGGAAAAAGGCGACAGTAGAAGAAAGGGAAAGTATTAACTGCCTTCAAGAAGACCTAAAGTACAGACTCTCAAAACTCTGTGGAGCAGAAAGTCTACGGATGCCTCGGAAGAAGAAAGAAAAAGCTAGAACCGATTTCTACAAAGACCCTTTTAAGGTTGTGAAAGGTATATTCACAAAGGAGAAGAGTGGATCCCTAAAAACATCAAAAGTTGAAGGTCATCTGGTTGAAGGTTGAAGATCATCTGAGAACTATCTATACTGATGAAAAGAAAGATGAATTGATCGTTATCCCCAATGACATTCCTCCAATATCACTACCATAACATCAGTTTGATATCAGCCCTCCTAAGCTGAGCGAAGTAAGGCAGGCCGTGAAAAAGGCAAGATCGGCATCCGCACCAGGCCCTAATGGCGTACCATATAGTGCCTACAAGAATGCTCCTGATGTCTTGAAAATCCTGTGGAAAAACATGAGTGGCATGGGATAAGCAAATCATCCCAAAAGCCTGGCGAAGAGCGGGAAGGGTGTTCATTCCAAAAGAAAAGAACTCAACTATCATTGAACAGTTTTGCCAAATAAACCTTCTGAAAATTGAAGGTAAGATTTTTTTTTCAGTGTGTTGGCACAACGTCTAACACAGTATTTAAAACAAAACCACTTCATTGATACATCAATTCAAAAGGCTGGTATCGCAGGCTTTTCGGGATGCCTTGAACATAACAGCATCATATGGCATCAAATCCAGTCTGCAAAGAAAGGAGGAAAGGATCTCCATGTCTTGTTCCTTGATCTGGCCAATGCTTATGGTTCAGTCCCTCATTCATTGCTGTGGGCTGCCTTTGATCTTTCATGTGCTGACTATAATTACAAATCTAGTGGAACACTACTTTCAGGATCTACAGTTTTGCATTACAACATCAGGCTTCACCACAAATTGGCAACCGCTAGAGGTAGGCATTATGGCGGGGTGTACCATCTCCCCACTGGCCTTTACGATGGCAATGGAGATCATTATCAGAGCCTTAAAATGGGTCGTTGGAGGAGAACGACTACAATGTAATCAAAGGTTACCACCAATTCTGGCCTATATGGATGATCTAACAACACTTACAACAACCGTTCCCTGCACCAAGAGATTGCTGGAGAAACTTCATCAAAATATAACATGGGCAAGAATGAAGTTAAAGCCCAGTAAGTGCAGGAGTATTTCCATCATAAAAGGCCAAGCTATGAACCAAAGATTTTATATTGGCAGGATACCTGTTCCAACTGTATTAGAAGTAAGCAATAAGGTATGAGAGGCCGTGCTGTATCGTGAATAAATCACGGCTGAAGGGCGTTGTTAGGCACGACGCGAAGCGGAGTGCCTGCAACCCCGAATGTTCTTTTATGCGTCATTTCATGGAACTCAAATAAAAACACGCTAGGAACAGTTCTCATGCGCTGTATATGCGCTGTTTGTTATTAATAGCCTATACGTTGTATCATCATCATTATTATTATAACAATATCAGTGTTGTAGTGGTGGAGGCTTCATCCCCGACGTGAAAAAAAAAACCCCGATGTGACTCCACAATTTCTGATGAAGTCGAGTTTTCTCTGTATTAGAGGCGTTTTGAACTTAATACGTGCATTTTTTCGTTTACTGGAACCTTTGACCGAAAAGTTTATGGGGTTAAGGTATTGTTTTCGTTATTATAAAATTATTTAAATCAGCAATCAATATTAATTAGTACTTTTTTCCTCTCGCTCGCCTTCCCTGGCGTGCTCATGCTTATGAACAGCAGCATCCCAGATGCGGGACACAGAGCGGGCGCATCAGCAGCAATCATCAAACATATTTCAAAGACAGTCATGATTTTGGCTAATGCAGGACACTGAATGATGCGCGTCGGAGGGTATTAGAAGTGGATATACGCAAAGCCGCCTGATAAACAAGTTAAAGCTCATTGTGCCATACTTGAGACCATTTTCGTCGGTTAAAATGTTGAATGAGTCTGGCATGAGTTTTCGGTTCCCCTCTTTTTCTCCAAGTCCGAAATGTAACTGCACATCAAACCAGATTTGTTTACGAGTACTTCAGATGTGTTCGGAATTAAGCGCGTTTAATGGTGCTGTCCTTAGCAGAAATCGGTGTGTATTTCCAAATTGTTAATCAAACCACTCATCTAACGTCATATAAATCAAAATGTACTTGAAACATTTTAGCCTGTTAGCTCTTATTGTTTTCTTCAAATAAGAACTAATGTAGGCTATGCTTATGTTGCTAAGGGTGCTGCGCAGTGATACTAAGAACCATTGGGTGGAACGGTCATAGCCGTGCTGTATCGTGAATAAAGCACAGCTGCTGACCAATCAGAATCGTGGAATGGAACTAACCGTTTTATAAATGCCAGTAAAGAGCTTGGGGAGACGGTACGATGCAAAACTCAAAGACACCGAGCAGTTTGAACATCTTAAAAATGATACCAGAATGTACATGGAGCGCATCAACAAGACATTGTTGCCAGGAAAGCTAAAGGTGTGGTGCTTTCAGTTTGGCACACTTCCAAGACTCTTGTGGCCGTTAACTGTGTATGAGATTCCTATCACAAAGGTTGAAAAGTTGGAACGGCTGATAAGCACACAGCTGAAGCAGTGGCTCGGAATTCCACGTTGATTAATTTCGGTTGGACTTTATGGACATGGCAAGTTGGAACTACCAGTCACAGGGCTTGTGGAAGAGTTTAAATGTACTAAAACAAGGCTCGTCATGACCTTAACTGAATCTGAGGATGCAATTATACGAACAGCGGCCCCCCGGGTGGTAGCGGGAAGGAAATGGACTCCATCGGAAGCTGTTCTGAGTGCAAAGTCTTCGCTGTATCTCAGAGATGTGGCTGGACAAGTACAGCATCTGAGGGCAGGGATCAGACTCATCCCAAGAACTCCTCTGTGGCACAAAGCAACATCAGTGCAGAAAAGACAGGTAGTGGTAGAAGAAATTAGGAGACAGGAGGAAGGAGAATGATATGCCAAAGCTGTCTCAATGGCTAAGCAGGGGAAATGGACCAACTGGGAGGGCCTGGAGAAAAAAAAGCTCAGCTGGCGTGACATCTGGCAAATGGATGGAGCGCGGTTGAGTTTTATCATCAGAGCCACATATGACTTGTTACACTCCCCCCAAAGTTTGAAAGAATGGTATGGAGAAGATCCCGCCTGTTCCCTGTGTAAAGAACCTGCATCCCTAAGGCACATTCTATCAGGGTGCACTACAAGTCTCACCCAAGGACGCTATACTTGGCGGCACAACCAGGTACTTGGAGAGCTGGCGTCAATATTGGAACAGAGGAGAACCACCATAAACAACCTCCCACAAACATTGGCAGGACAGGTCAATTTGACAAAGTTTGTACCAGCTGGCCAACATCAAGAGCATCATACAACATCTAAGGATGCAAGCATCTTGCAGTCAGCACGGGATTGGAAATTGGAAGTGGATCTTGATAAGAAGCTTGTGTTTCCCCCGGAAATAGTGGCTACAACACTCCGGCCAGATATGGTCCTGTGGTCTCCAACAACAAAGCTGGTATATGTTGTGGAGTTAACAGTACCATGGGAAGAAGGGGTTGAAGAGGCGCATGAGAGGAAAAAGAACAAATACTTCGACCTGGCAGCTGAAGCATCCCAGAATGGCTGGAAGATTAGCATCTTCGCAGTAGAGGTGGGATGCAGGGGATTTGTTGCGACATCTATCACTAGGTTGTTGAGAAAAATGGGGGTGAAGGGTCACCGTCTCCAACAGGCCATCAAGTCCATATCAAGTGTTGCTGAAAAAAAGCAGTAACTGGCTTTGGATCAAACGCAAGGATTCCACCTGGACAGTAAGGTAGAGAGAGTTAGTACGTGGTCAGGCTTAGGCCCGACTTAGGGAGAAGGATGCCCCTGCTATGTAGAGCCCATCAGGGAAATAGAGGGTATGGCATGGAGGCTTTAAATCAACGAAACGTCGATGAAGCAGGGTGCCCACCTGATGACCCCAATGACATACCTTACCCTCTTTAACCACTTTATACTGACTGCTTTTATCAAAGTTTTCTACTAAAGGGATTGAAACAACTAGTTCTATTAGCTTTACTATGTTTGGAAAATAAAAGATTTTAAAGTGCGTGACATAATCATTATAATCAGTACTGCCGCTCCCTATACGCAGAGTACGCAGTCTGCATAGGGCACCAACTCCCAGGGGGGCACAATCCCAGCCGTCATCATTAATATAGACCTATAAATGATGACGGCAGGCGTGAATGTGGGAATGGTGCGTCACTCTATTTATTTATTTATTAATTTTAACTGTAAACGCAGTAGATAGTCTAAGCACACATGACGCGCCCTTACCACATTCGCGCCCGCGCCTGCCGTCATCTTGCCTCACTTCACTTGTCATGTTTGCGACTGACTGCAAATTACAATAAGCAGTCTGGGTACGTTCAGGTAGGCTACGTTAATCCTGTGAAACTTTGGCTGTTGAGGTTATAATAACGTGATGTAATGTCGGTCATAATTTTACCACTACCGCATCAAGATTCTAGTTTCCATGGCTTTAAATGTATTGGGCTATACAACGTTTAGCCACTGTATCATATCGAATCGAACCACAGATTTTGTGAACCGTTACACCCCTAATATATATATATTCACTTTCATTACATACCAGTGTCATGCTCATCTTGGTCATGGTCATCATCACTGGAGTCTTCACTGTCAGCACTGCTGACTTCTGGAAATTCTAGATGAGAGAGGCAAATGCAATAAAATTAATTTTGGAAAATAGGGGAAATTCCCTCCTAGGGTTTCTGCAGGTATCATAAAATCAAATGTAATGCTTTTTAATGACATTTTAAATGTAAATCAATACATGATCCGCATATAAATATATAGTATAAATACCATTTAAAGTAATTTTTTCATCTTTTAAACAATTTTTGATATTTCTGATTCTGATAACATTAATAAATATTATAATATTAATATTAAAAATTATAATAATCCAGATTTATGAAAAAAATAGCTATCTGATATTTTTACAGCAGTTAAAGTTAACTGTTTTCATTTTTTAAACAATTTTTGATATTTCTGATTCCGATAACATTAATATATATTATAATATTAATATTAAAAAGTATTAATAATCCAGATTTATGAAAAAAAAAGAAAAAAAATAGCTATCTGATATTTTTACAGCAGTTAAAGTTAACTGTTTTCAGCCACTAACATCACGAAAGGGTAGTCAATTTGAACAATGCACAAGGGTTAAACATTGCAGTAAAATGTAAATACCTTGGATTTCATCAAGAGATCGTCCTTTAAGATCTGCCAATTTTCCTTTTTCCAATGCAAGAAGCATTTTTGAAATTTTTGCCATTTGAAGTGTTGCAGCTGGCAGTCTGTAGAACTCTCGATGCACCCTAATGTCGTGCCCCAAAAAATCTGCAAGCTGGTCCATCTCATTTTTTTTCAGATTTAATATTTGTGATGTTGTTGCAACTTGCTTTCGCAGTTGAGTTGACCTCAGGTATTCAGGATGCTTGGCTCCAGATTCCTGTGCAAACTTTCTGATGTAGTCATGACCTCTGAAAAATGACAGACTTTTTGGGACTGCAAACAGAAACTCATTCTCATCAAACACGTCGCAATCTTTTCTTCTTTCCACAAGCAGTTGGAGTGCCTTAACAAGGTCGGGTGTCAACAGAACAGCAACTTTTCTGTCTTTTTTCCCCTTGATTTCAACCCTACTCAGGTAGGAACATAGTTGTTTTTCATACTCTGATAGTCCAAATTCTGGAAGAATTGGCGAGGCATCCCTTTCAAGAAAATTCTGCAGCTGCATTTTAGAAACTTCCCCAGACCGTCGTCGATTAAAAATTATTACTCTTGTGAGAGTAACTTTGGCAAGGTCGGAATAGTTATGAATTGTGGAAGATTTTTCCAGTTTTTTGTAGGCTGAATCCGAAACATTTGAGAGATGTTTTGTCAATTTTTTAATGTCTTCCGTCAGTGGTAGTTTTTCCATTTTGTTGTATTTCTTTTCCTTTGCCGACATCCTTGCGGTGTAAGACACATACTCCGTCCACTTTGACCGGTACAGCGTTTGGAAATCTTCTGTTGATTTTCTGAGCTCCTTATTTTCAGAAATTATTGCATTGCACTGGATGATTGTGCTAACTTGCAGTAAATGCTGTCCAATTTTTAATGCTAAACTTGGGGCTTCAAATGTCTTTTCATCCTTGCTGAATCCTGCTAGATCTTTTGCAGCTTGGACTGTAGTCATGAAATTCGACGGCTTTATGGCATCCTCCAAGCTGGTAATGGATGAGTTTCTTCGAATGCTTATCAAAAATCTTCCAAGGTCACGAATTTTTTGCCGTATATGTCCATGCCTTGACGAGTCACGTCCGTGTTTATTGTATAGAGATTGGGCAAACTGTAAGAGACATGAGTCATGTCGAACCACACTTGCAATTTCATCATCTCTCATACTTCCGAGGAGTTTTAAGACGCCATCCGATACTGTGCCTGAAAATGTAGCCTTGGCCACTGCAGCAAGACCCAGTACTCTTTTTCTGCCCTGATTGTTTTCGGAATGTTCTCTTTTGCCTGAGCATCTTTTCATGTGCCTCCAGAGTTCCTTACGAACAAACATCCCATGGCAATAAACACAATATTCATACTTGTCGGAGTCCTGTTTTACAGAACGACGTTTTACTTTCAGAACACCCATTCCTTTCTTCAGGACATGGTTGTTGTGCATAAAGTTGCCTTTATTTCGCAATGCTTGAAGCATTTGCTTTCTTTTTTTGGAGTGAGCTGGGAAACTGAGTGCTTGTGCAATTTCGGCATGTTCATTTTCATGCACTTTAAAATGTCTAGCTATTTTGGTTTGTGCTTTTCCACAAACAAGACAAAAATTTTTACCACCTTTGGATACAGTGGCTATGCCAGGTGAACAGGAGACAGAATCACTTGGAGTATCCTTTTCGATGGATGTATTTCTCTCTTCTATTTTGTTTGTCATGCTAATGTCCATTGTTTCCGTAATGCTGCTGGATCTCGAGTCATTTGAAGAGGAAAGATTTTGAATGAATGAATCACCTGGTGTACCATTTAGGCTGGATGATTTTTTCTTATTGGTCATGCAGAATTCCAGAAAGTTCTCTGTAATGTTGATGATAGGGCTTTCTACATCAAATTCTATGTCTGAGCTCAAGTCAGATTCAGAGTCAGGAACAAACTCTTCACCTGATGATAATTCTTCTTCACTGCTTTCAGATAAATTCTGTAAAAAAATAAATTGTATGAATCATTATTAGTTTAATAATTTACTACAAATAACAGTCTGTGTGCAGGTGTAACTACATTTCTGAAATCTAGTTTAGAATTTCTCTTTCAATATTCCAGCTATTTTCCACCGACAGCTGCCAAAATACTTTCACATTTTTATCTTGAATAAATATTCTGGTCTATACCAATCAGAATACCTTATATTGTACATAAAGTAAATAAATTATAGTGAAAGGGATAGTTAACCCCTGGGACATCCCAGATGTAGGTAATTTTGTTTCTTCAGTAGAACATAAATGAAGATTTTTAGCTAAAACGATTGCAGTCTGTCAGTCATAAAGTGGCAGTTAATGCATGGCTTTGTTTTCAGGGAAATAAAAAAAACATACATAGTCAAAACCAAATCAAACCCTGCAGCTTGTGACGATACAATCATCTGAAATCTGAAAATAACAATAAAAAAAATACAAATAAAAATTAGCCAAAAAAAAAAAATCTATATCTATATCATTGTGTGTGATCAACTCTACAAAAGCTGAAGTTCTGGCAGTTTGAGCATCTGCATACTTCAGATGTGTGTAACACAATGCCAAGGATTAAAGACATCAGCAATGATCAAAAGCAGTTGTTGCTGCCTATCAATCTATCAGCCATTTCTGAACTTGAAGTCCATCATTCTACACCTTCACTTTACAGGCCTTTTTTAACATGTTAAATGATAAAGTTCCAGACAGTACAATTAGAAAGACTGGACAAGGATGCCTTTTTTGGAAGGGTTGCCATCTGGACATTGTCACTCATGGCTTTTCCATCTTTAGTTTATTTTTACACAAAATATTGAAAAAACATTTATTTTTATTGACATGGTGTGATATGTCATGTTCTGTTGTTCATCTGAGGTTTGATTTTGTTATATGGATTTGTATTTTTATGGAAAGTATGGATTTTTTCTCTCGAAGCCGAGGCACCCACTGATTGCCATCATATGACTAACAGACTGCAACAGATTAAGCTAAAAATCTCCATTTTTACTGAAGGAACAAAGTTACCTACATCTTGGTTACTGAGTGTGAGCAGATAAACAACTTCATTTTTGGGTGAACTATAAAACAATCTATGCCCATCTAAACTGTCCTGTTCATTTTATTATTAACATTTTTAAAACATTTACTCCAGAAAAGTCATTTAGTTTCCAGTTAATTAAACTAATAGGGAAAAAATAACTCTCTAGGAGTTATGCATGTTTGAATGAATGTCATACAGTTTTATAAAAGCAACATTATGTGCAATTTAAAATGTTAAATGAAAATTGTTTTTTTTTTGAGTGTTTAATACCTCTGAAATCTGCAGAAATTTGAATCAGCCTTTGCTTTTTATTTAAAATTTTATAGTATAACTCTTGTACAGGGTTGGATTTCAGAATAAATTTTTTGGTTCCAATTCTGGTTCCAGTTCTGCCTAATGATTCACGGTTCTGATTTCATAATATTTTAACCCAACTACCTGCATTTTGTACTAATGACATCTATGGGAACTGAAAATGCTCCCTCATTTGAAACTGTAAATGGTAACTGGGTATATTCAGTTTTCATTTCTACAGAATTTTTTCTTGTGAAGATAAAATAAATGGTTGCTGAAATGAAATGAAATGAACTCACTTCTGTGAGATACTGTACATTTTCATTTATTTTGGAAAAAGATAGATCAAATCACTAGACAGGACCCTATTTTCCTTGGCTGGGATCGTTTAAAGTCCTTTGAAGCTGCATTAAGACTGCATTTTGGACCATAGAAGTCCACTAAATGGATATAATTCCGGAGATGTTTTGCTTAAACCATTAAATTTATTCTTTACAACTTAAGAAAGAAAGGCATCAACATCATAGATGACATTAGTACGGTGTATGTACATGTTCGTTCTGGAAGTTAACTTCTCTTTTAAAGCAACATGGTATATAATTTACATAGAGATGAGTTGGAATATTTATATATAAGTTGCATACAAGAGTTGGAAGAATAATGTGTCAAAAATTACTTACATACACACTCTTTTTGTGGAAACAGCGTGAATGCCACACAGCAGAACACACTGTTAAAAAAATAAGAAAAAACATTAGACACAGAAATATAATAATAAGCTTCATGGTATTTGTGGTAGGGCCCTATGAAATCCGTTTTATTTTTTCCAAAATTCTATTTTTTCCATTTACATTTTTCTGGATTCAAGTTTTTGTTTTTAATTGAAAGTTCAGAAATCAAATCACATGTCCAAATAACTGAAATTCTTTTCTTACTTTTTTTCAAATTCTCAAATTTCAAAATATTAAAACATGAAAGAACAATTGTGTAATTATTACTTCATTTTATTATTATTATTTAATTATTAGTTTTATTAATTATCATTTTACTTTAAAAACAACACTAGATTCTACAGTATTTCTGTCAAAATCACTTCACATTAGGCTGAACATTTATTTTGAAATGAGTTGAAATGCGCTTCTATGAGTGTCTGTGTGTACATGATATGCCGATTTTTTTTTTTTTTTTTTTGCATTTTTTTTTTTTGCATTTTTTGCAAATAAAATGGTAAATGCTGGTGAAACAGATCCCAAAGCAGCACGGATATGATATTGGTGTGTTCCTGTCTTCATATGGAGAAACAACAGGTACCGAAATCACCACAATCATCACGTCTGCTTCAGTGTGTTTGTAGCGCCTGTGTCTGTGCTGTTTATTCACACACAGACAAAGAACATGCAGGATTTAGACTCAAACTGCCTTTTCTCGCATTAATGTTCTCCTACACTTATCCACATCACAATCTGATTATGTGTATAGCCCTATTATCATTTATTCATCCAAATTTAGCGTGATATTCTGTGTTATTCGACTAATTCCGTGTTTATGACTGGATTCCATGATTCCATCCACATTTTCCACATTGCGGAAACATAGGGCCCTATTGTAGGAAGTTAGGAAACTTTAAACTAAAATCAACTAGAACTAAAAATTTGGGAACCAAAAACCACACAGACACATACTGGCAGATGATGTTCTCTAATAGATAGCTGCGTGGCTACACAGCACTGAATGTGTACAAAATAATAATAAAGTTAACAAAACCACAAACATGACTATTAGGTATGTAAAGAAGTAGTGTATATTGTAGAACTGTGACAGCAAAATTGTCTCCATCTAATATGCTATACACCAAATAGTTTCAAAGGAGTCAACTGATTGTCAATCAGCCATTGTCAAATTTGGATACAAGAGACATTGCAAAAGATAACTTTAAAATTTAAAATTCTTGTTTTGTATCCAAAACCACCACCCCATTGCAGTTAGTTAGCCTGTTACCATAAAATTGTTACAAGCCCTTGTCAAAAACCCAAACATTTTCTTTACCACATACCCTTGCATCGCAGACCAGACCACTTCAATGCAGAAAAAGGACCCTGGCAGATAATGCATTTTTCAATACAGGACATCTCCTCCGAAGTGAGAAAGTGCTTTTTACACTCTAAAAAGCAAATAAAGCATAATTAAACATTATGTAAAATTACCACAATTTTAAATGTCTACATACATTTTATTTCATTTTCTCGATAGCTTTTAGGGTTGGTTATCGCATGAAATTTTCTGGGTTCCGATTCCATTATTTATTTTAACCCCCAGAGGTGGGAACCCACACTGGTGAACTCAAAATACTCCCTCACTTCTAAAGGGTCTACTTTTACTTACATTCACATCATTTCAAATTAATGAAGACACAGCTGAAAATGTAAGATTGATAAATCTCACTTAAAGTTCAATGCAAAGAGAAATGATCATTTACAAAATTAACTTAGCAAACCTATAAAGAATGGCTGTTGGGGGACTACAACAAAATAATTTCAGTTTAATAAAAATCACAAACCCTTCAATTTACATACTCCTGCCCCTGGAAGCATGCAACAAATGGGGTGGGCCACATTGGGCTGCTTTAGACATGAGGAAGTATTCAGAGGTGTTGTATTGAAGTACTGTAAACATGTAGTCCAAGCCCTGCTAATTTCACTTGTAGGACCCATGGGTTAAATCAAAAAAATAATTTGACTGAAAATTTTCCTAAGGTAAACCCCAATTCACACCCATACCTGTCACACACAGCTTAAGATCACCTTTGTTCATGTACTTAGGACTATAGTGAGTATTTGAATAGCATTTATATTATTTACATACTTTTATGAAATGTGACCCCGGACGACGAAACCAGTCTTAAGTGTAAATTTTTCAAAAATGAGGTTTATATATATTCTGAAAGTTGAATAAATAAGCTTTCAATAGATGTATGGTTTGTTGAGATCGGACAATATTTGGCTGAGATACCACTATTTGAAATCTGCAATCTGAGGATGCAAAAAAATAAAAATACTGAGAAAATTGCCTTTAAAGTTGTCCAAATGAAGTTCTTAGCAATGCATATTACGTATCAAAAATTAAGTTTTTATACATTTACAGTACGAAATTTACAAAATATCTTAATGGAACATGATCTTTACTTAATATCCTAATGATTTTTGGCAAAAAAAATTTTTTGATAATTTTGACCCATAACATGTATTTTTGGCTATTGCTAGAAATATTTCCCAGCGACTTAAGACTGGTTTTGTGGTCCAGGGTCACAAATGTCAATATTTTGACCAAATGACCAATGACTAGCTGTAATAGCATACTGTTGGACTGGACTTAACACACTAAAGATGTGGACACACCAAGCAACTAGGGTTGTGATGGTGAGGAAATTTTCGCACCGGTTTATAGACATGTGGCAACACCGGTAACACCAATATAATGAATAAAAATACACCATGCTATATCGGCTGAAAAAAACCCTAAAAATTAGCAAACTGTTGCGTGGGACAAAGTAGGCAGAGTAACAGATGTTTATCAAGTATAGCCTATTAGAGCTAGGGATGCACCGGTTGACCGGCCATAAATCGGAACCGGACGGTTTTTGTCTTTTTTTCCTGCCGATTTTCCCAGACGTGCGCCCGCGTGCACATACTACTTTTGTAGGTCTTATCAGTAGTGTAACGTTAGTGGAGGATATAGCCTATGCGGCTATATGGCGTATTACCCTCTTGATGTGCATCATTCTGTATTGTTCTGACGTGCATTAGCCAAAATCATGACTGTCCACTACATTAAGCCATATGTGAATAAATGCAAATATTCACTGAAATCACCCAGTAAAGGCAGTGATGATGCGTTCATGACCGTGACGCCGGCTTGCTTGATGATTGTGAATGACGCATCCGGGCCCGCTCTGTCTTCCGCTCCGCAGATGCTGCCTTTTTATATGCGTGAGCTTAAGTGGAGGCGCGCAAGTGGGAAAAGTACTAATTATTATGGATTACTGTTTTGAATCAGGTTAAAGTAACGAAAACAATACCTTACAAATAAAAGAATGCAAGTGTTAAACCGATAACTTTCTGTTAAAGGATCCTGTAAACGAACAGGTTCAAATAGTACGTTCAAAACGGCCACAACACAGAGAATACCCGACCGATTTCATTAGACTGCGGAGAGTCACCACTACACCACTGGGTCTAATCATTAGCGACCATGTGATTTGTGTGGAAATATTTAAAAGTCCGCGCCCCTGCACAAGCATTGACAGCTTCTCACGCGTTGGATGAGAAATGAAACAGACTGTAATGCTTCTTTTTGTAAAGAAAAACTCGCATGCACTTTTGAAAAGCCAGAAGTAAACGCCAGTTCAGTAGGCTATAGGATTATTATTTTTTATTTTACATTAAAATTATATTGACTTAATTTAATTTAAAAAGCACCAACTGTACACTCTAAAGAATGCTGGGTTGTTTAAACCCAAACGCTGAGTCAAATATGGACTAACATTTTTTAGAGTGTAGACCTTTGTTTTAGTCATTGCACTAAACATTATTTAATTTAACATTTTTGAATAATTTATTTATTTATATAGCCTACTTTTTATTTATTTTTACTGGTAAAATACTTTTTGTTTCTTTACACAAAATTAAAAATTGAAAACAAATGCTGAATGCTGATTAAGTAACATGTTTTGATTGTGTTATTTGGATTAAGGAACTATGCAGTTGTTGCCTTTAAAATGACATGGTTACAGTTGTTTTCCAGTATATAGTTTCAGCTATGAAGCTGTTGAAAATGTAGAATTATTGCACAGTTACTTCTTTTTATGTTAATGTTTACATTCATTTAATTCTTTTTTACGGAAGTTCTAAGAGGCCATGCATTGTTATTTTTTTCTATGTTGTTTTCTCGTTATCACGACATAATCTTCTCGTGATCTCGACATAACCAGTTGTTTTGTCGTGATCACGACTTAATTTTCTCGTGATCTCGACATAACAAAAGTTGTTTTGTCGTGATCACGACTTAATTTTCTCGTGATCTCGACATACCAAAAGTTGTTTTGTCGTTATCACGACTTGTATTTCTCTGCGTATTTGGCATAAGAACATAGACGCAGCACCACTGCAGCATCATGGATGAACGTATTCGCTTTTACTTTGATCAGGGACTCACTCAAACTGAAATAGCTCTATCTCTGTCAGTCATTGACAACTTACACATAAGTGTTCGACACTTGAGGAGGAGGCTGGCCGGTCTGCAATTGTATCGTCGAAGACAATATAGCGACCCTGAACGTGTGGTCAATTTCATTGCCAGTCAGCTTGATGGACCGGGACGTCTGCATGGCTACCGAATGATGCATGAAAGATGCCGTTTAAATGGTTTGCGGCTGACCAGAGCAATGGTAAGAGAGATACAGATAAGTCTGGATCCATTAGGTGTGGAGGAAAGAAGAGGGAGAAGGTTGCGGAGGCGACATTATGGAGTGCCAGGCCCTAACTATTTATGGCACATGGACTCTTACGATAAATTGAAGCCATATGGCATAGCAGTTAACGGCTGCATTGATGGTTTCTCGCGGCACATCATCTGGATGCAAGCCTACTTCACCAATAACAATCCCAGTGTAATTGCTGGGTATTATTTCCGCGCTGTTGCTGAAAGGATGGGTTGCCCTCAAATAATTCGATCCGATTTTGGTACAGAGAATGTCCACGTCAACAGGCTACAAGAGTTTCTTCGTGAAGACTCGACGGGAACTGTGCATGGACCCTGTGTTTTTCAAGGAACAAGCCAAGCAAACCAGAGAATAGAAAGTTGGTGGAGTATCTACAGACGACAAAACGCAGATTACTGGATGGATATGTTCAAAGAACTGCAATCAACTGATGATTTCACAGGCGATGCAACAGACAATGGCCTTATACAGTTCTGTTTTCTCTCCATAATTCAGGTAACTTAATATTGTTTAGCCTGCTATTAAATTATCTTATTTGTTTTACATTTATCCCAAACACTAAACGAGGCGCGTCTCTTTTGGCATGTTGGCCTAAATTAACCATATTAGGCCAATGTAGCCCAACTGTTCAATTGACATTACATATTAATCATTTAACAGCTTTTTACAGTTCTCTGAGATTCGTTACTCGTGGATCAACACGAATGTTCAAAAATAATTTAAAACGACATATTTTCTCTTTTTCGTGTAATAACGACAAACGATATGTTTTCCCATTATAGGCTACCAGATATATTACATTATATGCGAGCAATTGTTTACGCTGCTGTAGCCACAGTCCTGACATAGCCTAAACGAAGATCTACACGCTGGTGAAGTTATAGAAATACAATTTACAACTGTAAATAAACAAATACAATACAACTGTATTAAATGTATTTTAATGTTATGGTTTTAATTTTAGTGGCATGTTTATAGTCTCCCATGATCTCTCTATAATATATGCTAATGCTGTCCAGTAACTGCACTCAGAGCCAGAGGATATGACTCATTTAGGTCAAAACAGTTTTTTTGAATAATCGACTAAATAAAAGAGAAATTTAAAAAACGACGAAGATAATAATTATTATTATTTCGTTCAGTTTGGAAATTGGACAAACGAAAATTAAGCTAGGTTTCTTATTCACACAGTTTCATCATAATGGTTGACTGTTGCATTAGGCTATTTCTTGCAATATATATACATGGCATATAGCCTAAAGCGCAACGCACTTCGTGTCGGCCGCGCCGGCGCGATCCCTTACGTCGTTACAATAAAGGAAATAAATATAAATGTCTTCTTTATTTTGTGTACTCACACAATAATAACTAAACGTTGTAAACTGCTTTTGTAAAATAACAGGGCGCGCTCTCTACAGCTCCTTATGTCAATATGCAGTTTGAAAGGCCGCTTGTTCAATAAAACAATCGAAAACAAATCTGTGTTTATTTCATTTATATAAATCCAACAAGAGGTAGTGTACACAGTCTTCCCCATCTGAGCTCATTATCTGTAGCCTACTACTGTGTTCACACTCAGGCGCAGCGCAACCTATTCCTATACAGTGTAAAGCCTGGAATTCAACCAAGAAATACAACTCGATGAAACGCGTGGCTTGATTCAGCTAAAGATATAATATATAATAATAAATATAAATCTATAATTAAAATATAAACAGACTAAAGTATCAAGGCCGCCAACGGATTTGAACAAATATTAAAGCAATAACCTTATTCGTTTTCAGCCATGTACAAAAATAGCCTACGAGAAATAGGCCTATAGCCTAACTTTCGTTTTTCCGTTTCTCAAACAAAGCGAAATAATAAAAAAAACGAAACGAAAAACGAAATAATAATAATACTAATGATAGGCTAATAATAATGATAATAATAGGCTAAATTACTATATTTATAAAATCTATTGATTTCTTCTGTTCGTATTCCGATTTTGCTGTTAATCAAACTGTAGTTCTTAAATAATAATAATAAAAAAAAAAACATTCCAAGAGTCGATTATTCAAAAATAACTGCTTTGATAAGTGCAGTTTTGCGCCACGGTAGGATTCAGCATTAATACTTATACTTCATATAAAATGTCTTAAATAAAACTACCGGCAAACTATTTATGCATATATATCCAAAACAACTTACAAATGATGGAGAAAACAACACTCATGCTGCTGAGCACCTTCGGGCTGCTGAGTGTAGTGTTTTGGATTTTTTTTTATATATATAGCCTATTTGTAAGTACAAAAATAGTTTGTCAGTTTCTTTTATTGCAATATGTCTTAATATGCTATAATAATGCTTTTAATAGTTATTTGCAATTAACTTTACCTGTACTGCTTCAGTACACACTGCCAATTCACTGCTTTATACTCATTTATTAATGCCTAATATGCTTTGTTTTTAGGAGGAACTGGACACTGTTGTAAACATGTGGAATAGCCACAGAATCCGACGTAGCAATGGTCGTGACTTACAACATGGGAAACCCTTCCTCATGTACAACTTACCAGAACTTTATCAAACAAGAGACTACTTGAATCCTGTAGATGCTGAAAGATTGGATGTGATTATCCATGAAAATGTCTGCCTGTGGAAATCAGACATACCCTGTGATCGTGACCTCTATGACCTCTGTGTTCTTGTTTTGGAGGAGAATAATCTACAGCCATGTGAAACAGCCACAGAGGCATTGGGACTCTACAAAAATATTCGACCTCTGGTTAGGGAACCTTTAGGTTTATAGATGACGTAACATAATCATAAAGATGCATTGTTTTGTGTGTAATCATAAAAATTGCTTTTTCTTCTTCTAGGTTGCAGGTTATATACGTGTATATGTATGTTTTAGAACTAGCTGTTTATTTAAAAAATGTAACCATGGAAAAATAGAAAGGTATGAGTCAAGGGATGGGTCAAAGAACTTTGTTTTAATATGAAAGCAACAGAGTGGTCTATACAACTATACAAAAATAAATTGCTTGATGCAAATAAAGCATTTCAAGTGCAAATACTGCTTCAACAACAGATTATTTAAATTAACCACTGGATGTATAGTGTAAATTGAAAAAGGCATAGGCATGGAAGAAATACCTGATGGGATAACATAAAACTGTCCCATCCAAACCCACTAAACTTCTATTAGAAATTGTGACATTGGAAAACTCATAAACAACAGTGCTATTCAGTCACTTTTTTTTTTTTTAAATACTCCCTTTTTCAACTTCATGAACTGAATATAATGTAACATAACATAACTTTAAATTGATAATGATAATTTTGTACACTATTGTTTACAAAAATATAAATCGGTGCAAATAAAACTACTGAAGTGAAAATGTACTGCTTGTCCTGCAACAACAGATTACTCAGATCAACTGCTGTGTATAAATGGAAAGATGTGTGAACATGGAAGAAATACCTGATGGGAAAACATAAAAATGTCCCATTCAAATCAGGCTGCTAAACTGCAATCAGAAATAGTAACATTTGAAAAGACATAGACAACGATACTTAACCTCCTCAAATGAGCTAAAACTCTATGAGAAATAGTGTAAAACTTGAAACCCCATTGACAGCCATACTATTCCATTCACAATAGTTCTTAACATTTTAACTTCATGAACTGCATAACATTTAAACACGAGAACATTACTTTCAGTACCTTCAATGTAATATAACAGCCATCTTTTTTGTGTTGTTTAGGCACTTCCTTTTTAACACTCTTATGTCTATGACATATCCATAACCCACACTCCACTGCTCAACACAGAGCAAAACTCTGCCCTAAATTCTGCATAGGTGCTGTAGTCGCTTGCCAGGTCTAAGTGTTGTGAACAAGTGTGGGCAATGGGCCTTCTTGAAAACTCATTCATTTCTGTGAATGTTACCTGAATCGTCTTGGAGAGAAACAAATCAGACCCTGTGCAGTACCTGAGAAAGAGACCAAGCTCCTTCTGGTCTCTCTCCCTAACAAACCGCAATAGATGATTTGACACAGTTGTTTCGGACGGAGACATTATTGGTGGGAATTTGAGGGATTTTGCCACATTTCTTGCTTTTGGTTGCAGATTTTCAGTTATTTTGTCCAGACTTTCTGCTGTCATGCTTTCCCCAACTGATCGCAGAATGGGTCGCCAGCATTTTATTATGTAGGCTGGTTGTTGCACCATCTCTTTATGTGCAATTTCTTCCAGAATTTTCTGAAGATTGTTTTCATTTGGAAGCACTGTGCAACCGTGACTGCTGAGTACACTGAGGACTTCTTCCATGTCAGCACTTTGGAAGTCTTGGAGTGCTTCACTTAAAACATCCTTCTCTGTTGGACTAATGTAATTGAAAAACACCTCCATTAGACTGGTTTCTGGTGAAGGAAGAGACAGTGCTTCTTTTAGAAAAGGAGGTGCCAGGTGAATTGGCAAGTAACCAAAGCGCACCCATCCAAAGGCAAAAATCCTTGCAACAGCTTCCCACTCTCTTTCTTGGTAAGCGTGATGCAGAGTAGGGATCTTGTAAGTTGTTCCACAGGTTCTTGTTGCATAAAATGTGTCCCAGAATTCAGTTAGACAGTCCTGGAACACTCCATCACCGATGCCAGCTTCCTCTTCACCATTTTCGAGTACACGTTTAATTGTTACATTGGCATGAAGAATGTTTTTGTCTGAGAAAGCCTGAATCATATCATTCACACAGTGAACTCTGCGAATTACAATTGTCTCACTTTCAGTTACATTTCTTGGGTTTTCAAAGAACAAGTCATTGTTTGTTGGCTCCTGTGTGTCTGTTGCCAGAGTTGGATCTTCTGACACTGTCTCTACAGCATCTGTGATTTCATAGAACAAGCTACCTCGAACTGTATCTGGCTCAAATGGAACTGTTTCCGGTACTGTTTCAACAAATGTTTCATTCCCCACACAATCAGCATGTACAGCTGAGTATACAAGTGTGTCAGAGACCATGTCGAAGGATGTGTTCTTGTCATTACCCAGGAACACCACTTCATCATCAGAAGACTGGAGAACATCATCACTTGAGCTGACAGGTGTAAAAGTCGGGGAGTGCACAGTTTGACTTCTGTTCTGATTGTTACATCCTGAACAAAATGGAGTTACATCTGGTGTGGAAGTAAGCCGGGGTCTCTTTAGATTTGTGTCAGTTTCATCACTCTGATCAGAATCCTGATCTTTTAGTCTTGTGCACACATACAGTCTAAGCAGTCGGTAATGTGTTGCCTCATACAAGCTGCCAACTGTCTGATCTTCTTTGAGTGGTTCTTCAGAGCCAGTGACACAGAGCATAAAGTTGAAAATGTCAGCATTCCCTTTTACTGATTGACCATTAGGGAAAAAAAGTTTTCTCCCGATATTCAGAACATTTGACACAGTGTCTTCTTTTTTAACAACAATTTCTCGTGTTCCACCTCCTTTTGGTCTTCTAACTTGTTTGTAGCTGCTATCTTGGTAGTTCATCCAGCCAAGTTCAATTTTCCTTGTCTTGGTTTCAGCATTTTTATTGCCAATTCCATTTTTTTTTTTCTGATTTTGAACTGCTGGTAGTTTCATTTTTTCTCTCAGTCGGTTAATCAATTTCTGTTTTTTGTCTTCATTCTTATGTTCCTCTGCATTTGTCGGCATCCAATTCTTTGCAAAGACTCTATCGCCATAACGAGGAATATACTTAGATAGTTCCTCTTCATTCAGTAGTCTGGCAACAGCAGGATCAATCTGAAACACATCAACATAATATTTTTTATCTATCATTACAAAATTTGGCTAATTTTTAAACATTTGTTTGTAACAAAAAAAAGCTTTCCTAAATGAAATGAGTTATAAGCTGTTTTGCTTCTGGGGCCTAAAATTGGAGCATTTTTGTTGATAATTAAACAATTTTTTGCTCTGTGTTTTTGTGCTGGTATCTTATCTGATTTAAGTCCTTTTTAAATAAATGATTCACTAAACAGTTAAATTAGTTAGAAACAAAGCAAGTGACCACCTTTATAAGTGGTTTACTCAATTCATTAAAAAATGAACTGAACTATTTTTGAGATTATGCACAGCTTGCTGCAATATTGGGTTCTGATTGATCACTTATTTAGTTCATAAATTGGTCATGTACAAAAAAAATACATTTTTCATTTGCATGATAGGTTTTAAACAACATTATTAATCTAAAGGGGGTGGTGGTTTTACAGAATGGATGCTTTTTGTCTTTTTTTCAACAAGGGGGATGACATCCACCACAAACCACCTCAATTCAAGCCCTGGTTACACACCTTTTGGCAATGCTTAACGCAGAGTGCAGTACAGAAATTTAAATTAAGTATGTGCAGTATAGAGTGGTGATGTATTACATCAGAACCCTGTAAACTCGGAAGAACAAAACGGCAAAGTATAGTCAAGTGATGTTTACCATAGACTTTATTTTAATCATAAATTTAAAACTCCCATTATAAAACCCCACAGGAAAATCTGTAAGGAATCAGAAACGATACGTCTTTCGGGTTCTGATGTCATACCTATAACTCCATCTACTGGACATTGTTTGCCCTTACCTATCCGGTACATATAACTACAGTCAACGATATATCACGCCCAAATTGTATGTATTTTACAAGGGGGCTAATGGATAAGGATAAGGATACTAGTACAAAACAGTGGCTATAAAACATGCATTATCGATTTGATCATAATACAATACAGGAACAACAAACAGCAGGTTAATCTAGAATCTTGACAAGTGACATACCTTGTCTTCCTCCATTTTTGTTAGGTTCTCCTCGGGGACACCCCTCTCTCTCAATGCAGAGATTAAGTCCATAATGCTGCAGTAATAACTGTATGATTAGAGCCGGTAACGTTAGCGCATACACTACACGATGACATTGACCAGAAGTATTAGCATGGCGCGAGATTTTCTCGCAGCTGTCGCGAGAAAACCGGTTTTTAGGTGAGATCAAGGGAAAATTATATCGTGATCACGACAAAACAACTTTCGTTATATCGAGATCACCAGAAAATTAAGTCGTGATCACGACAAAACAACTTTCGTTATGTCGAGATCACGAGAAAATTAAGTCGTGATCACGAGAAAACAACTTTCGTTATGTCGAGATCACGAGAAAATTAAGTCGTGATCACGAGAAAACAACTTTCGTTATGTCGAGATCACGAGAAAATTAAGTCGTGATCACGAGAAAACAACTTTCGTTATGTCGAGATCACGAGAAAATTAAGTCGTGATCACGAGAAAACAACTGGTTATGTCGAGATCACGAGAAAACAAGATAGAAAAAATAATGCATAATGCATGGCCTCTTAGAACTTCCGTACTTTTTTGTTTGTGTAAAAAAAAAAAAAAAAAAACGGAAATCGGTATCAGAATCGGCCAGTTTGCCTGTAAAAAAAAAAAAACGGAAATCGGTATCAGAATCGGCCAGTTTGCCTGTAAAAAAAAAAAAACGGAAATCGGTATCAGAATCGGCCAGTTTGCCTGTAAAAAAAAAAAAAAAAAAAAAAAAAAAACGGAAATCGGTATCAGAATCGGCCAGTTTGCCTGTAAAAAAAAAAAAAAAAAAAAAAACAACGGAAATCGGTATCAGAATCGGCCAGTTTGCCTGTAAAAAAAAAAAAAAAAAAAAAAAAAAAAAAACGAATCGGCCATGAAAAATCATGATCGTGCATCACTAATTAGAACGTTTTTAAAACAAATAAAAATAATGCAGAACTATTTTTTTTTATTAAAACCAAGTAATAAAAAAAAAATAAATAAAATAAAAACTTTTAAAATCAACTTACATAAATGGCAAGTCAGCCATGTTCCTACTTAATGTTTACATTCATTTAATTCTTTTTTGTTTGTGTAAAAAAAAAAAAAAAAAAACGGAAATCGGTATCAGAATCGGCCAGTTTGCCTGTAAAAAAAAAAAAAAACGGAAATCGGTATCAGAATCGGCCAGTTTGCCTGTAAAAAAAAAAAAAAAAAAAAAAAAAAAAAAAAACCAATCGGCCATGAAAAATCATGATCGTGCATCACTAATTAGAACGTTTTTAAAACAAATAAAAATAATGCAGAACTATTTTTTTTTATTAAAACCAAGTAAGTAATAAAAAAAAAAAAAAATAAAAAAAAAAAAAAAAAACGGAAATCGGTATCAGAATCGGCCAGTTTGCCTGTAAAAAAAAAAAAAAAAAAAAAAAAAAAAAACGGAAATCGGTATCAGAATCGGCCAGTTTGCCTGTAAAAAAAAAAAAAAAAAAAAAAAAAAAAACGGAAATCGGTATCAGAATCGGCCAGTTTGCCTGTAAAAAAAAAAAAAAAAAAAAAAAAAAAAAAAAAAAAACCAATCGGCCATGAAAAATCATGATCGTGCATCACTAATTAGAACGTTTTTAAAACAAATAAAAATAATGCAGAACTATTTTTTTTTATTAAAACCAAGTAAGTAATAAAAAAAAAAATAAATAAAAAAAAAAAAAAAAAACGGAAATCGGTATCAGAATCGGCCAGTTTGCCTGTAAAAAAAAAAAAAAAAAAAAAAAAAAAAAACGGAAATCGGTATCAGAATCGGCCAGTTTGCCTGTAAAAAAAAAAAAAAAAAAAAAAAAAAAAACGGAAATCGGTATCAGAATCGGCCAGTTTGCCTGTAAAAAAAAAAAAAAAAAAAACGAATCGGCCATGAAAAATCATGATCGTGCATCACTAATTAGAACGTTTTTAAAACAAATAAAAATAATGCAGAACTATTTTTTTTTATTAAAACCAAGTAAGTAATAAAAAAAAAAATAAATAAAATAAAAACTTTTAAAATCAACTTACATAAATGGCAAGTCAGCCATGTTCCTACTGCCAAAGAGTAGGGCTGTAACGGTATCAAAATTTCACAATACGGTAATACTTCAGTATGAATGGCACGGTACGGTATTGATTGAATCATTTACTGGAAAAACAATACAAATGAATACTTGAAAAAAGTGCCACAAGTGTTTATTAAACAATGTACATGAACATTGAACATATGACCTACAAATTAGCCATGTATCTGTAACTGCAGAGGCCTGAGATGGGTCAAATGACCTAAAACTCCCTATTGGACCTTGACAAAGGCCAAAAATCACATTTTATATAATTATCTATGCTAAACCAACATCGTAGATTAGATATTAATTTTAAAGTGCACAAAAAAAACTGTCAAATCAGTTTTAAACAGGAACTTCAGTGCAGTTTTCAATTTTAATAACAAAAAATTATTAAACCATGTAAAAATAATTGTTTTCCTTCTAGGGATGTAACGATAACAGGTTTGACGATAAATCATGATAAAATTCTCCACGGTTAGTATTACCGTTGCATCTTTTAATTATTATTATAACCGTGTTTGATTACCACAATTTGAATAACGTATGATAAATATATACTGTCCAGCGCAAAGCTAAGTTTAAATAACAGTCTGAAGTGCGCAGAGTAGTTTCGTTTTGAATGAAAGCATGACGGAAAGATAGGACGTTTTAAAAGAGTGCTGAGGGAATATACAAATGCATATGAAGAGCTGTTTTTGTCAAAACGTGATAAACGCCATTTAAAAAAAATTGTTATTGCCAACATCAGTAT
The DNA here is from genome assembly GCA_033026305.1 of Cirrhinus molitorella. NCBI lineage: Eukaryota > Metazoa > Chordata > Actinopteri > Cypriniformes > Cyprinidae > Cirrhinus > Cirrhinus molitorella. The sequence goes on along the minus strand of CM065127.1, from coordinate 22,199,299 downwards.
TGTATCTGGCCAGTATTGAAAACTCTATTATTAATTTTACACAAAATGCAATATATGCAGTGTTATTGTCTCATGTTATCTCCCCTTTTTCCAAACCGCGACAAACGCCAGTCTCCTTTCTCTGCAAAATGCGATAGATCCGCACTGTTTTGATTACACGCACTGTAAACAGTAAAGGGAGCTTGTAAATGAGATATTAATTTAATACATCAGTTAAATAAACAAGAAGGTAATATTAAGTTACTTACATTGACTGACTCTGACACTATTGCCCGATTTTGCTCCATTTTTTTGTGAAAAATAGTTTGAAACTAAGTCACAACTGAACCGCAGCGCATCTCCATTCTAACACAGCGGTCTTTTGTATGAATGAACATGCCTTTTTACACTAATCAAGTGAGTCAATTTCCCATTCATAAACACAGCCACTTGCTTTATTCCTCAATGAATCAGCCGTTCGAACGAATCAAATGAATATGATTCAGAAATTAAATAAGTGACTTGATGCCACCTACTGGCTTGTAGTTTCATTTTTAAAGTATATTTTCAGTGATTTAAATAGTTTAATATTTCTATATTCAAAATTTTATATTTAAAACATTAATCTCAACTTTCTTTCTCTCTCTCTCTCTCTCTCTCTCTCTCTCTTTTTAAAGATTTTAACAAAAAGTAAGCAGAGCCCTGTTGAATTTATTGCATTTTGGGGGAAAATATTCCGTTTTTAAAATAAATCATGATGAAAGTCAAAATCTGGATTTGATTTTTTATTGTAATTATAACCTAAAGATGCTATATGAAAGATTGAAACAGGAAATACTGGTTTTCATCTTGCCACTTTCTTTGTCAAGAAAACATTTTCTCAAATTACTCAATATGGATTTATAGCGTTTTGGAAAAGAGCTCGTCATATATAAATGAATGAGTTATATGAATGTACTGAAGGTTCTGACTGTCTTCAGAAAAGATTTGGTGGTGTTTTGATCCTCATTCCATGTAATACCTAATAAAGCAGTGTTCTTAATTGAAATCGTGCTTTGATTTAACAACCATTTTCTTTATTTAAAAGGCTGAAATGTGTGGTTTACCAATTTTAAATTTTTTAAAGCTTTAGTTGAACATTTCAAACATGTTATTAGATAACTATTGATAAGAACTGTTGTCAGTCATGTTGTAATATAAACTCTCATTGGTAATGTTATTGTTTTAGTGTTTGTACAAACAGAATTCATTTTATATGTTGTTTGTTGATTTTAAATATAAAAATTGGTGAAACATTTAATGCATTAGTACTTTTAAAACATTTCCAGCACATTTTAACAATACCATGATAATACTGATAACCGTGATCATTTTTGTCACTATAATCGTGATAAGAAAATTTCATACCGTTACATCCCTATTTCTTTCGCTCCGAGAGCTCTCCCCCATCGCTCCAACACGAGTGCAATTCCTGCCAAAGACCCGTAATATAACTGCATATTTAGCGATAATTCAAATTCCCCCTCTATCCGTGACACTATAATTTTCACTCGCGCTTCTCTCATGACATGCTCTTATGCTCGGGAGACAGAGCGGGCGCAGGCGCATCAGGCGCAATCATCATGATCAAACAGGTATTTCAAAGCAAGCCAAACAAGGCAAAGAGAACCCGGAAGGGAGTCCACTCCATTCATAAACTGGAACAACTATAGCAACAACAGTGCGCAAAGGATGATGGCCATGAATGGGCTGATGGGAATTGTAGTTCCCGCTACCTTCCGTTCGCTACATTCACCTGAACAAACTTTTCTCAGAAGACTAGGGGTGTAACGATACACCAAAGGCACAGTTCGGTTCGGTTCACCGTTTTGGAGCCACGGTTTGGTTCGGTTTGGGTTCATGTCATCTTAACAGCAATGCTAAGGTACACAAGATTCAATCAAATTAATAGCAGCAACAATAACTTCACTTTTTTATCATCTTTGGCATCACATTTTTAGTGCAGTCAGCATATCTGAGTAAAGAGTGGCGGTAGAGTGGGGTAAACGACAATTCTCAGCAGAATGGCGGAATCGCGCTCTCGTCTCTATTGACTCTGGTGTCCGGTTACACGGCTCTGAGTGGCCAAGCGCGCTAGAGTGGCGTATAATCTGACAGCGCTCTGAGCAGCAATGGAAATCACAGCATTGTGTAATATCCATCCATGCACAGCTTTGGTTTGGAGCTCGTCTCAAAACTGAAGGTAACCTTATGCGACAAAGCAAAGGATTTCTTACCAACAGAAGCACACAACCTCAACAATAGGGGCAGGCGGCGCAAGAGAATCTTTCGGTTCAGTTTGTGATATCGTTACACCCCTACAGAAGACCTATCGTTTTAATCGAGTCATGCGACCACGCTAATATCGAAAAAAGTGCCAATGCGGTACGACGGTATTTACAATACCATTACATCCCTACCAAATAGGCATTTTTGCATTGTGTTTTGAAACGAAATCATACGCTATTCTTATTCTCAGCTGAACTCCTACTGATCTGTGACGTGAGTGTCGCTCGGCATGCATTGCGCAGCTGATTTTTGTTTAATTGTAGTCCCTGTTCTCTTCTAAACTAAATGTTTTCTTTACTAACTTATATGTAAGGGATAATCAACGATTTGCCGTGCATTAAAGGACTTTAAATGCATGATGTGTGTCGAGTTATTTCAGGTTTCCACATCAAACTGCCTCAAACTCGAAAAGGGACTTAATCAATCACAGACACAGAGATCAACTCCAAAAAGCTTTTACTGACTTCAATCTTCAAAAAATATTTGCAACAATCTTGGTTGCGAAAATATCAACAACAAAAGCCAACAGATGTAATTCACATAAATTCTAAACATTCTTGATTGTAGAAGTTCCAAGTTCAAACGGTCTCACATTTTAAGTTCCAACTCCAGTTAGCTTCAATGAGTTCAGTTAACTACAAGAAAGTTCAGTTAGCTTCAAGTGAGTTCAGTGTTCAGTTAGCTTCAAGTGAGTTCAGTGAGCTTCAATTCATTGTCAGCTTCCAGTGAATTCAGTTAGCAAGAAAGTTCAGTTAGCTTCAAGTGAGTTTAGTGAGTTCCAAATGAATCAGTTAGCTTCAAGAAAGTTCAGTGAGCTTCAAATAGGTTGATAACCTTTCAAAATAAAGTAAAGCAAAACTAAACAAATAATTAACTTACATATAGCACATCTTGTGCAATAAACAATACTTTGTTATACAAAATACACACATTGGTACCTAATAAAACATTAAGTATAACGTGAATGTTGAACGTGAAAGGTCCTCCACTTAACACAAGATGGCATCAATCAGCTACAATTCGAAATAAAATGTTCTTAATCCTACCATCAGCGTCTCATGTCCATTAATTATTGATGTGCTTTCCCGTCTTCTCCATTACTCGCGTTCGTCATCAGACAGTCCGTTGTAGAGAAGAAATACGTGCAATCGGAGCACTAACTGCCCAACGAGAAGCGGAGAGTGGTTGTCTCCGCGAAGTGCATTTAAAGTCCTTTAATGCACAGCAAATCGTTGATTATCCCGCTTATTCCATGGTCATTTGTCAAGCTATGTACAAATTAAACCTACTATTGCCCTTTACAGCGCAATATTTGATGGAATGGCTAAAAATGACAGTTATTTCAGTCAGTTATTGCACACACCTCTAGCAATCAGACATGAGAGATGAAATAATGCGGTAAGATCACATTTATTTGAATAAATTATAGCATTTAGCTATCGAAATTATCGCATTTATTTCCCTCTCTGTAAACACTGTCTTGACGGACGCTTGTATGCTTGTATGACCGTTACTTGCGTCTCACATCATCTTTTGAACTGCAACCGCTCATCAGTCGCTCAGCGGTAAACTAATCAGATGAAGCGGGAGGCGGGACAAGCTTTGTGAGCTTGTTTTTTAAAGGGGGCATGGCAGAGGAGGCACTCTACCCTCCGTGTTATTAAAAAACATTCCCCAGTGCAGCTTCTTGCGGTTTTAGACGTTTTTAAGTGTGCATCAATTAAAGCAGCGCATTAATATAGGACAGTGACTAAACTGACATGGAACTACCTGTGCATATAAACGAATTTAATCAACACCTGCCAGCCAATCAGAATCCAGTATCCAGGCAGACCATGGAATAAATATATTTATTACATGGTCTGCCTGGATACTGGATTCTAATTGGCTTTAAGGTGTTAATTAAATTCGTTTTCACGTCGGGTGGTTATTAGCCTCCACACCGTGCATTTAAAGTCCTTTAATGCACGGCAAGTCATTGATTATCCCTTACTTATATGTGTATAAATCAGGTGTGAATTGGTGCCGCGGTAGGCAAGTGACATACCAGTGACCCTGGACCATGAAACCAGAATTAAGTAGCACAATAATATTTCTAGCAATATCTAATAATAATCCATGATTATCCATTTTACTTTTATGGCCCAAATCATTAGGGTATTATTAAAAATCATCCTCCATGAAAATATTTTGTGTTCTACCACAAATATCTCAATTTTATTTTTGATTAGTAATATGAATCCAAACTTTCGACTTCCTCTTTAATAAGCATCCGCAAGGTAGGCTAGCCTACTGTATGTAAAGCCTAGCTCAGCAGCGTGAGTGCCTTTACCCATGAATACCATCAGATCCTAAAGCTTAGAATGTTGGACTGTTCCGGTTGCTTTTTAAAAAAAAAAAAAAAGAGCCTGCTCAGAATGGGAAGCGGTTCTGGATACCCAACCCTAATTGCTATTAATAGATGTCGTACCTTTAGGCTGAAGTGCTGCTTTTCTGGTGTCTGTTGTGCCAACTGGTGTCTGGTGTGCCTCGTTCTCTCTGTGTGGCATCTGAACACCTGAATTAAAATGAATAACATTCAAATAGATTAACAGTAGTAGCTTATCTTCGTAGCTTTGTCAGGCTAAATTGCTAAACTTGCACTTTGCATCATCATTACAACTTTGGAAATGAATTCAAACTTCTTTAACACTAGAACCGCCGGGGGTCGCTGTATACCTAAAAGCGCCATGCGGGTAAATTTTACCCACGCAAATAAGTAGTGTTTTATATGACTAAAGAGCATTTTGTTTCACTGTATTATGCGACTGTCTTCATAAAGAAGTGTCTGGAGTCATAAAAAATGAATGTCTAGTCATCCACTATATTTTTTGTCCTGTTATTTTATGTTTAAGGCTTTTTATACAAGCTACAGTCAGTTTTCATTACAGTCCATATAAGCTAAACAAGTCCGCACTTACGAAGATAATTAAAAGAAAGTAACTACATATTTGGGTGCTGTAATATTATTGTTCATTGTCATTAATCAATATATTAAGACAATTCATTTTATTTAAATGACTAAAATAGCCTATAGACAGTAAATGTGTAATAATTCACCACACTGCATAGGATGATGCGATGACAAATTCAAGCGCACGTACAGCTTCACCTAATGAATTATTAATTTGTTTAGTTGTATCATTTATAATTTAAATAAGAGAACAACGCCAATAAACTACGGGTAATCAAAAAAAAAAAAAAAAGGTTGTATTCATTACATTGATTGGATTATTTTATTTATTTTTATTTTTTCAGGGAACGTGCAGACTAGAATAAATAGCAACACATGAAACAATAGAAATGGCAAAACAAAAATTCAATAATTAGTCCAGAGTTTGAACAATATAAGTGGGGCTAACGTTAGGCTAAAACATCTAAAAATGAGATCGCTGTCAAGATGAGCCGTCAGATGCTGAGCCGACCCAGACGCACCAGACTCTCCGAATCCATCATGGTATTTAGTGCTTCTAATACCTCTTCGGCATCCATAAATCTCCTTCATTTTATTCATTTTGTCTTTATTTTTGAAACTAATAACCACTAATTTAGTGAGTAAAAGTCACTGCCTAGCAATGTACAATGTTACAACATAAGCGGCAGGATAATGACAGCGCGAAAATACATGTATTATATAGAGGGTAAATTTGACCCGTGCTGGCGCTTTTAGGTATAAATGCCCCGTTTTACGATCTGGTTTTATCTAAACACTTTTTAACACCAGGGAAGTTTAAATGACACAATTTTAGTAAAAGTCAATGACTGGGAGACTTGAGTGTTTTAATGAAAATCTTTTATGTACATTTGAAAAACACGTACGGGTAAAATTTACCCCGTGGCGGTTCTAGTGTTAATAAGCATCCGCAAGGTAGGCTAGCCTACTGTATGTAAAGCCTAGCTCAGCAGCGTGAGTGCCTGTACCCATGAATACCATCAGATCCTTAAGCTTAGAATGCTGGACTGTTCCGGTTGCTTTTTTTAAAAAAAAAAGAGCCTGCTCAGAAAGGGAAGCGGTTCTGGATTAGAGGTCTTCACGGAGGACCCGAGACCCGACCCGGGAACCGTACGGGTTCGGGTCTATATTTAAATTGTCAGCCGGGCCCGGGTCGGGTCCCAATCTATACATCGGGTATTTTGTAACTTGCAACTTGCAAAATTAGTATGAGAAAGTGTAAGCGGGAAATAAGGTGAAAAAAAATATAACGCACATAACTTCAGCAGGCAGAAGTCGAGCGCGGGAGGAGTTAAAGGTGGCTACTGCAAGCGGATGGTATCAAGCTGTCTAAAGTGAATTCCTCCTTTACGTTTCATAAGATTAACTAGGTGAAGCTCTAAGCATATGTTTTATATTGTTTTCCTTTACTGAAGAAGAGACGCACCCGTTCACGCGCGCAGGTGTGCAGCCTCGATCATATAAGGCGAATTATCAGTGAGCTTTGCTTATAACCACTTCTAAATCCATTCTGATAGCACATCATTCAGTAAGTAGTGTCTTGCAAAAATCAAAGACAAAATCATGACAGTCCACCACATGAATAGCTAATCTAATCGTACGCGAATAAATGCAAATACTGTATTCAACACCCAGTAAAGACAATTATGATTGTGCCCGCGCCCGCTTTGTCCCCCACCCCAGTCAGAGAGAATGCCGACAGTAACAGAAATGCTGCCATTATGTTATATAACGAAAATAATAGGCTATTTTAAATAAAGTAAGTGCAGGTATACCAACCAGGCACCATACACCACTGCGCACGCATTAAAGTAGCCTTACGCACTTCTTGCTCTGTGCATTTTTTGCTAAAAAAATAAATAAATAAATAAATAAATAAAGTCTTTATCGCAACCAACAAACGTATCGTTTATGTTTGTTAAAAAGGGTAAACAGTCGAAGTTGACTCGACAAGTTGCATAATCATCCGTCACCGACCGTGACAGAGAGTAGACTTTAAAAGCTGGAATAATGCATGGATTAAGAAGGCTCGTTCAGTCAGCAACACAGAGGAACATGTATGGAAATTTTAGTGGCAAGGAGGATTGTATGCATCGCAGTCAGGGCTACTAACAGTAGATGAGCCAAAAATTTTATTTTATTTTTTTCGCAACTTCTTTATTGACTCATGAACCGCAGTTTATGTGCATTATGTGCCGATCCGATGCAGTCGGGTCTGTGTCTGTCCAGTCGGGTTCGGGACCAATTTAAGAATAATGGCCGGGTCCGCGTCGGGTCCAGGCAGTACATTTAAGGCATTTCTCGGGTCTGCATGGGTTCGAGTCCCACTTTAAAATGAAATATGGGTCCGGGTCGGTTCCGTGAAGCACATTTTCGGGTCTCTTCAGGTTTGGGTACGGATGTTTGGACCCGTGAAGACCTCTATTCTGGATACCCAACCCTAATTGCTATTAATATATGTCTTACCTTTAGGCTGAAGTGCTGCTTTTCTAGTGTCTGGTGTGCCAACTGGTGTCTGGTGTGCCTCGTTCTCTCTGTGTGGCATCTGAACATCTGAATTAAAATGAATATCATTCAATTAGATTAACAGTAGTAACTTATCTTCGTAGCTTTGTCAGGCTATATTGTTAAACTTGCACTTTGCATCATCATTACAACTTTGGAAATGAATCCAAATTTCTTTAATAAGCATCTACAAGGTAGGCTAGCCTACTGTATGTAAAGCCTAGCTCAGCAGCGTGAGTGCCTGTACCCATGAATACCATCAGATCCTTAAGCTTAGAATGTTGGACTGTTCCGGTTGCTTTTTTTAAAAAAAAAAAAAGAGCCTGCTCAGAATGGGAAGCGGTTCTGGATACCTAACCCTAATTGCTATTATTAGATGTCTTACCTTTAGGCTGAAGTGCTGCTTTTCTGGTGTCTGTTGTGCCAACTGGTGTCTGGTGTGCCTCGTTCTCTCTGTGTGGCATCTGAACACCTGAATTAAAATGAATAACATTCAAATAGATTAACAGTAGTAGCTTATCTTCGTAGCTTTGTCAGGCTAAATTGCTAAACTTGCACTTTGCATCATCATTACAACTTTGGAAATGAATTCAAACTTCTTTAATAAGCATCCGCAAGGTAGGCTAGCCTACTGTATGTAAAGCCTAGCTCAGCAGCGTGAGTGCCTGTACCCATGAATACCATCAGATCCTTAAGCTTAGAATGCTGGACTGTTCCGGTTGCTTTTTTTAAAAAAAAAAGAGCCTGCTCAGAAAGGGAAGCGGTTCTGGATTAGAGGTCTTCACGGAGGACCCGAGACCCGACCCGGGAACCGTACGGGTTCGGGTCTATATTTAAATTGTCAGCCGGGCCCGGGTCGGGTCCCAATCTATACATCGGGTATTTTGTAACTTGCAACTTGCAAAATTAGTATGAGAAAGTGTAAGCGGGAAATAAGGTGAAAAAAAATATAACGCACATAACTTCAGCAGGCAGAAGTCGAGCGCGGGAGGAGTTAAAGGTGGCTACTGCAAGCGGATGGTATCAAGCTGTCTAAAGTGAATTCCTCCTTTACGTTTCATAAGATTAACTAGGTGAAGCTCTAAGCATATGTTTTATATTGTTTTCCTTTACTGAAGAAGAGACGCACCCGTTCACGCGCGCAGGTGTGCAGCCTCGATCATATAAGGCGAATTATCAGTGAGCTTTGCTTATAACCACTTCTAAATCCATTCTGATAGCACATCATTCAGTAAGTAGTGTCTTGCAAAAATCAAAGACAAAATCATGACAGTCCACCACATGAATAGCTAATCTAATCGTACGCGAATAAATGCAAATACTGTATTCAACACCCAGTAAAGACAATTATGATTGTGCCCGCGCCCGCTTTGTCCCCCACCCCAGTCAGAGAGAATGCCGACAGTAACAGAAATGCTGCCATTATGTTATATAACGAAAATAATAGGCTATTTTAAATAAAGTAAGTGCAGGTATACCAACCAGGCACCATACACCACTGCGCACGCATTAAAGTAGCCTTACGCACTTCTTGCTCTGTGCATTTTTTGCTAAAAAAATAAATAAATAAATAAATAAATAAAGTCTTTATCGCAACCAACAAACGTATCGTTTATGTTTGTTAAAAAGGGTAAACAGTCGAAGTTGACTCGACAAGTTGCATAATCATCCGTCACCGACCGTGACAGAGAGTAGACTTTAAAAGCTGGAATAATGCATGGATTAAGAAGGCTCGTTCAGTCAGCAACACAGAGGAACATGTATGGAAATTTTAGTGGCAAGGAGGATTGTATGCATCGCAGTCAGGGCTACTAACAGTAGATGAGCCAAAAATTTTATTTTATTTTTTTCGCAACTTCTTTATTGACTCATGAACCGCAGTTTATGTGCATTATGTGCCGATCCGATGCAGTCGGGTCTGTGTCTGTCCAGTCGGGTTCGGGACCAATTTAAGAATAATGGCCGGGTCCGCGTCGGGTCCAGGCAGTACATTTAAGGCATTTCTCGGGTCTGCATGGGTTCGAGTCCCACTTTAAAATGAAATATGGGTCCGGGTCGGTTCCGTGAAGCACATTTTCGGGTCTCTTCAGGTTTGGGTACGGATGTTTGGACCCGTGAAGACCTCTATTCTGGATACCCAACCCTAATTGCTATTAATATATGTCTTACCTTTAGGCTGAAGTGCTGCTTTTCTAGTGTCTGGTGTGCCAACTGGTGTCTGGTGTGCCTCGTTCTCTCTGTGTGGCATCTGAACATCTGAATTAAAATGAATATCATTCAATTAGATTAACAGTAGTAACTTATCTTCGTAGCTTTGTCAGGCTATATTGTTAAACTTGCACTTTGCATCATCATTACAACTTTGGAAATGAATCCAAATTTCTTTAATAAGCATCTACAAGGTAGGCTAGCCTACTGTATGTAAAGCCTAGCTCAGCAGCGTGAGTGCCTGTACCCATGAATACCATCAGATCCTTAAGCTTAGAATGTTGGACTGTTCCGGTTGCTTTTTTTAAAAAAAAAAAAGAGCCTGCTCAGAATGGGAAGCGGTTCTGGATACCTAACCCTAATTGCTATTATTAGATGTCTTACCTTTAGGCTGAAGTGCTGCTTTTCTGGTGTCTGTTGTGCCAACTGGTGTCTGGTGTGCCTCGTTCTCTCTGTGTGGCATCTGAACACCTGAATTAAAATGAATAACATTCAAATAGATTAACAGTAGTAGCTTATCTTCGTAGCTTTGTCAGGCTAAATTGCTAAACTTGCACTTTGCATCATCATTACAACTTTGGAAATGAATTCAAACTTCTTTAATAAGCATCCGCAAGGTAGGCTAGCCTACTGTATGTAAAGCCTAGCTCAGCAGCGTGAGTGCCTGTACCCATGAATACCATCAGATCCTTAAGCTTAGAATGTTGGACTGTTCCGGTTGCTTTTTTTAAAAAAAAAAGAGCCTGCTCAGAAAGGGAAGCGGTTCTGGATTAGAGGTCTTCACGGAGGACCCGAGACCCGACCCGGGAACCGTACGGGTTCGGGTCTATATTTAAATTGTCAGCCGGGCCCGGGTCGGGTCCCAATCTATACATCGGGTATTTTGTAACTTGCAACTTGCAAAATTAGTATGAGAAAGTGTAAGCGGGAAATAAGGTGAAAAAAAATATAACGCACATAACTTCAGCAGGCAGAAGTCGAGCGCGGGAGGAGTTAAAGGTGGCTACTGCAAGCGGATGGTATCAAGCTGTCTAAAGTGAATTCCTCCTTTACGTTTCATAAGATTAACTAGGTGAAGCTCTAAGCATATGTTTTATATTGTTTTCCTTTACTGAAGAAGAGACGCACCCGTTCACGCGCGCAGGTGTGCAGCCTCGATCATATAAGGCGAATTATCAGTGAGCTTTGCTTATAACCACTTCTAAATCCATTCTGATAGCACATCATTCAGTAAGTAGTGTCTTGCAAAAATCAAAGACAAAATCATGACAGTCCACCACATGAATAGCTAATCTAATCGTACGCGAATAAATGCAAATACTGTATTCAACACCCAGTAAAGACAATTATGATTGTGCCCGCGCCCGCTTTGTCCCCCACCCCAGTCAGAGAGAATGCCGACAGTAACAGAAATGCTGCCATTATGTTATATAACGAAAATAATAGGCTATTTTAAATAAAGTAAGTGCAGGTATACCAACCAGGCACCATACACCACTGCGCACGCATTAAAGTAGCCTTACGCACTTCTTGCTCTGTGCATTTTTTGCTAAAAAAATAAATAAATAAATAAATAAATAAAGTCTTTATCGCAACCAACAAACGTATCGTTTATGTTTGTTAAAAAGGGTAAACAGTCGAAGTTGACTCGACAAGTTGCATAATCATCCGTCACCGACCGTGACAGAGAGTAGACTTTAAAAGCTGGAATAATGCATGGATTAAGAAGGCTCGTTCAGTCAGCAACACAGAGGAACATGTATGGAAATTTTAGTGGCAAGGAGGATTGTATGCATCGCAGTCAGGGCTACTAACAGTAGATGAGCCAAAAATTTTATTTTATTTTTTTCGCAACTTCTTTATTGACTCATGAACCGCAGTTTATGTGCATTATGTGCCGATCCGATGCAGTCGGGTCTGTGTCTGTCCAGTCGGGTTCGGGACCAATTTAAGAATAATGGCCGGGTCCGCGTCGGGTCCAGGCAGTACATTTAAGGCATTTCTCGGGTCTGCATGGGTTCGAGTCCCACTTTAAAATGAAATATGGGTCCGGGTCAGTTCCGTGAAGCACATTTTCGGGTCTCTTCAGGTTTGGGTACGGATGTTTGGACCCGTGAAGACCTCTATTCTGGATACCCAACCCTAATTGCTATTAATATATGTCTTACCTTTAGGCTGAAGTGCTGCTTTTCTAGTGTCTGGTGTGCCAACTGGTGTCTGGTGTGCCTCGTTCTCTCTGTGTGGCATCTGAACATCTGAATTAAAATGAATATCATTCAATTAGATTAACAGTAGTAACTTATCTTCGTAGCTTTGTCAGGCTATATTGTTAAACTTGCACTTTGCATCATCATTACAACTTTGGAAATGAATCCAAATTTCTTTAATAAGCATCTACAAGGTAGGCTAGCCTACTGTATGTAAAGCCTAGCTCAGCAGCGTGAGTGCCTGTACCCATGAATACCATCAGATCCTTAAGCTTAGAATGTTGGACTGTTCCGGTTGCTTTTTTTTAAAAAAAAAAAGAGCCTGCTCAGAATGGGAAGCGGTTCTGGATACCTAACCCTAATTGCTATTATTAGATGTCTTACCTTTAGGCTGAAGTGCTGCTTTTCTGGTGTCTGTTGTGCCAACTGGTGTCTGGTGTGCCTCGTTCTCTCTGTGTGGCATCTGAACACCTGAATTAAAATGAATAACATTCAAATAGATTAACAGTAGTAGCTTATCTTCGTAGCTTTGTCAGGCTAAATTGCTAAACTTGCACTTTGCATCATCATTACAACTTTGGAAATGAATTCAAACTTCTTTAATAAGCATCCGCAAGGTAGGCTAGCCTACTGTATGTAAAGCCTAGCTCAGCAGCGTGAGTGCCTGTACCCATGAATACCATCAGATCCTTAAGCTTAGAATGTTGGACTGTTCCGGTTGCTTTTTTTAAAAAAAAAAGAGCCTGCTCAGAAAGGGAAGCGGTTCTGGATTAGAGGTCTTCACGGAGGACCCGAGACCCGACCCGGGAACCGTACGGGTTCGGGTCTATATTTAAATTGTCAGCCGGGCCCGGGTCGGGTCCCAATCTATACATCGGGTATTTTGTAACTTGCAACTTGCAAAATTAGTATGAGAAAGTGTAAGCGGGAAATAAGGTGAAAAAAAATATAACGCACATAACTTCAGCAGGCAGAAGTCGAGCGCGGGAGGAGTTAAAGGTGGCTACTGCAAGCGGATGGTATCAAGCTGTCTAAAGTGAATTCCTCCTTTACGTTTCATAAGATTAACTAGGTGAAGCTCTAAGCATATGTTTTATATTGTTTTCCTTTACTGAAGAAGAGACGCACCCGTTCACGCGCGCAGGTGTGCAGCCTCGATCATATAAGGCGAATTATCAGTGAGCTTTGCTTATAACCACTTCTAAATCCATTCTGATAGCACATCATTCAGTAAGTAGTGTCTTGCAAAAATCAAAGACAAAATCATGACAGTCCACCACATGAATAGCTAATCTAATCGTACGCGAATAAATGCAAATACTGTATTCAACACCCAGTAAAGACAATTATGATTGTGCCCGCGCCCGCTTTGTCCCCCACCCCAGTCAGAGAGAATGCCGACAGTAACAGAAATGCTGCCATTATGTTATATAACGAAAATAATAGGCTATTTTAAATAAAGTAAGTGCAGGTATACCAACCAGGCACCATACACCACTGCGCACGCATTAAAGTAGCCTTACGCACTTCTTGCTCTGTGCATTTTTTGCTAAAAAAATAAATAAATAAATAAATAAATAAAGTCTTTATCGCAACCAACAAACGTATCGTTTATGTTTGTTAAAAAGGGTAAACAGTCGAAGTTGACTCGACAAGTTGCATAATCATCCGTCACCGACCGTGACAGAGAGTAGACTTTAAAAGCTGGAATAATGCATGGATTAAGAAGGCTCGTTCAGTCAGCAACACAGAGGAACATGTATGGAAATTTTAGTGGCAAGGAGGATTGTATGCATCGCAGTCAGGGCTACTAACAGTAGATGAGCCAAAAATTTTATTTTATTTTTTTCGCAACTTCTTTATTGACTCATGAACCGCAGTTTATGTGCATTATGTGCCGATCCGATGCAGTCGGGTCTGTGTCTGTCCAGTCGGGTTCGGGACCAATTTAAGAATAATGGCCGGGTCCGCGTCGGGTCCAGGCAGTACATTTAAGGCATTTCTCGGGTCTGCATGGGTTCGAGTCCCACTTTAAAATGAAATATGGGTCCGGGTCGGTTCCGTGAAGCACATTTTCGGGTCTCTTCAGGTTTGGGTACGGATGTTTGGACCCGTGAAGACCTCTATTCTGGATACCCAACCCTAATTGCTATTAATATATGTCTTACCTTTAGGCTGAAGTGCTGCTTTTCTAGTGTCTGGTGTGCCAACTGGTGTCTGGTGTGCCTCGTTCTCTCTGTGTGGCATCTGAACATCTGAATTAAAATGAATATCATTCAATTAGATTAACAGTAGTAACTTATCTTCGTAGCTTTGTCAGGCTATATTGTTAAACTTGCACTTTGCATCATCATTACAACTTTGGAAATGAATCCAAATTTCTTTAATAAGCATCTACAAGGTAGGCTAGCCTACTGTATGTAAAGCCTAGCTCAGCAGCGTGAGTGCCTGTACCCATGAATACCATCAGATCCTTAAGCTTAGAATGTTGGACTGTTCCGGTTGCTTTTTTTAAAAAAAAAAAAGAGCCTGCTCAGAATGGGAAGCGGTTCTGGATACCTAACCCTAATTGCTATTATTAGATGTCTTACCTTTAGGCTGAAGTGCTGCTTTTCTGGTGTCTGTTGTGCCAACTGGTGTCTGGTGTGCCTCGTTCTCTCTGTGTGGCATCTGAACACCTGAATTAAAATGAATAACATTCAAATAGATTAACAGTAGTAGCTTATCTTCGTAGCTTTGTCAGGCTAAATTGCTAAACTTGCACTTTGCATCATCATTACAACTTTGGAAATGAATTCAAACTTCTTTAATAAGCATCCGCAAGGTAGGCTAGCCTACTGTATGTAAAGCCTAGCTCAGCAGCGTGAGTGCCTGTACCCATGAATACCATCAGATCCTTAAGCTTAGAATGTTGGACTGTTCCGGTTGCTTTTTTTAAAAAAAAAAGAGCCTGCTCAGAAAGGGAAGCGGTTCTGGATTAGAGGTCTTCACGGAGGACCCGAGACCCGACCCGGGAACCGTACGGGTTCGGGTCTATATTTAAATTGTCAGCCGGGCCCGGGTCGGGTCCCAATCTATACATCGGGTATTTTGTAACTTGCAACTTGCAAAATTAGTATGAGAAAGTGTAAGCGGGAAATAAGGTGAAAAAAAATATAACGCACATAACTTCAGCAGGCAGAAGTCGAGCGCGGGAGGAGTTAAAGGTGGCTACTGCAAGCGGATGGTATCAAGCTGTCTAAAGTGAATTCCTCCTTTACGTTTCATAAGATTAACTAGGTGAAGCTCTAAGCATATGTTTTATATTGTTTTCCTTTACTGAAGAAGAGACGCACCCGTTCACGCGCGCAGGTGTGCAGCCTCGATCATATAAGGCGAATTATCAGTGAGCTTTGCTTATAACCACTTCTAAATCCATTCTGATAGCACATCATTCAGTAAGTAGTGTCTTGCAAAAATCAAAGACAAAATCATGACAGTCCACCACATGAATAGCTAATCTAATCGTACGCGAATAAATGCAAATACTGTATTCAACACCCAGTAAAGACAATTATGATTGTGCCCGCGCCCGCTTTGTCCCCCACCCCAGTCAGAGAGAATGCCGACAGTAACAGAAATGCTGCCATTATGTTATATAACGAAAATAATAGGCTATTTTAAATAAAGTAAGTGCAGGTATACCAACCAGGCACCATACACCACTGCGCACGCATTAAAGTAGCCTTACGCACTTCTTGCTCTGTGCATTTTTTGCTAAAAAAATAAATAAATAAATAAATAAATAAAGTCTTTATCGCAACCAACAAACGTATCGTTTATGTTTGTTAAAAAGGGTAAACAGTCGAAGTTGACTCGACAAGTTGCATAATCATCCGTCACCGACCGTGACAGAGAGTAGACTTTAAAAGCTGGAATAATGCATGGATTAAGAAGGCTCGTTCAGTCAGCAACACAGAGGAACATGTATGGAAATTTTAGTGGCAAGGAGGATTGTATGCATCGCAGTCAGGGCTACTAACAGTAGATGAGCCAAAAATTTTATTTTATTTTTTTCGCAACTTCTTTATTGACTCATGAACCGCAGTTTATGTGCATTATGTGCCGATCCGATGCAGTCGGGTCTGTGTCTGTCCAGTCGGGTTCGGGACCAATTTAAGAATAATGGCCGGGTCCGCGTCGGGTCCAGGCAGTACATTTAAGGCATTTCTCGGGTCTGCATGGGTTCGAGTCCCACTTTAAAATGAAATATGGGTCCGGGTCGGTTCCGTGAAGCACATTTTCGGGTCTCTTCAGGTTTGGGTACGGATGTTTGGACCCGTGAAGACCTCTATTCTGGATACCCAACCCTAATTGCTATTAATATATGTCTTACCTTTAGGCTGAAGTGCTGCTTTTCTAGTGTCTGGTGTGCCAACTGGTGTCTGGTGTGCCTCGTTCTCTCTGTGTGGCATCTGAACATCTGAATTAAAATGAATATCATTCAATTAGATTAACAGTAGTAACTTATCTTCGTAGCTTTGTCAGGCTATATTGTTAAACTTGCACTTTGCATCATCATTACAACTTTGGAAATGAATCCAAATTTCTTTAATAAGCATCTACAA
This sequence comes from Cirrhinus molitorella, assembly GCA_033026305.1. NCBI lineage: Eukaryota > Metazoa > Chordata > Actinopteri > Cypriniformes > Cyprinidae > Cirrhinus > Cirrhinus molitorella. Next base: position 22,182,473 of record CM065127.1, on the reverse strand, counting down.
GGTAGGCTAGCCTACTGTATGTAAAGCCTAGCTCAGCAGCGTGAGTGCCTGTACCCATGAATACCATCAGATCCTTAAGCTTAGAATGTTGGACTGTTCCGGTTGCTTTTTTTTAAAAAAAAAAAGAGCCTGCTCAGAATGGGAAGCGGTTCTGGATACCTAACCCTAATTGCTATTATTAGATGTCTTACCTTTAGGCTGAAGTGCTGCTTTTCTGGTGTCTGTTGTGCCAACTGGTGTCTGGTGTGCCTCGTTCTCTCTGTGTGGCATCTGAACACCTGAATTAAAATGAATAACATTCAAATAGATTAACAGTAGTAGCTTATCTTCGTAGCTTTGTCAGGCTAAATTGCTAAACTTGCACTTTGCATCATCATTACAACTTTGGAAATGAATTCAAACTTCTTTAATAAGCATCCGCAAGGTAGGCTAGCCTACTGTATGTAAAGCCTAGCTCAGCAGCGTGAGTGCCTGTACCCATGAATACCATCAGATCCTTAAGCTTAGAATGTTGGACTGTTCCGGTTGCTTTTTTTAAAAAAAAAAGAGCCTGCTCAGAAAGGGAAGCGGTTCTGGATTAGAGGTCTTCACGGAGGACCCGAGACCCGACCCGGGAACCGTACGGGTTCGGGTCTATATTTAAATTGTCAGCCGGGCCCGGGTCGGGTCCCAATCTATACATCGGGTATTTTGTAACTTGCAACTTGCAAAATTAGTATGAGAAAGTGTAAGCGGGAAATAAGGTGAAAAAAAATATAACGCACATAACTTCAGCAGGCAGAAGTCGAGCGCGGGAGGAGTTAAAGGTGGCTACTGCAAGCGGATGGTATCAAGCTGTCTAAAGTGAATTCCTCCTTTACGTTTCATAAGATTAACTAGGTGAAGCTCTAAGCATATGTTTTATATTGTTTTCCTTTACTGAAGAAGAGACGCACCCGTTCACGCGCGCAGGTGTGCAGCCTCGATCATATAAGGCGAATTATCAGTGAGCTTTGCTTATAACCACTTCTAAATCCATTCTGATAGCACATCATTCAGTAAGTAGTGTCTTGCAAAAATCAAAGACAAAATCATGACAGTCCACCACATGAATAGCTAATCTAATCGTACGCGAATAAATGCAAATACTGTATTCAACACCCAGTAAAGACAATTATGATTGTGCCCGCGCCCGCTTTGTCCCCCACCCCAGTCAGAGAGAATGCCGACAGTAACAGAAATGCTGCCATTATGTTATATAACGAAAATAATAGGCTATTTTAAATAAAGTAAGTGCAGGTATACCAACCAGGCACCATACACCACTGCGCACGCATTAAAGTAGCCTTACGCACTTCTTGCTCTGTGCATTTTTTGCTAAAAAAATAAATAAATAAATAAATAAAGTCTTTATCGCAACCAACAAACGTATCGTTTATGTTTGTTAAAAAGGGTAAACAGTCGAAGTTGACTCGACAAGTTGCATAATCATCCGTCACCGACCGTGACAGAGAGTAGACTTTAAAAGCTGGAATAATGCATGGATTAAGAAGGCTCGTTCAGTCAGCAACACAGAGGAACATGTATGGAAATTTTAGTGGCAAGGAGGATTGTATGCATCGCAGTCAGGGCTACTAACAGTAGATGAGCCAAAAATTTTATTTTATTTTTTTCGCAACTTCTTTATTGACTCATGAACCGCAGTTTATGTGCATTATGTGCCGATCCGATGCAGTCGGGTCTGTGTCTGTCCAGTCGGGTTCGGGACCAATTTAAGAATAATGGCCGGGTCCGCGTCGGGTCCAGGCAGTACATTTAAGGCATTTCTCGGGTCTGCATGGGTTCGAGTCCCACTTTAAAATGAAATATGGGTCCGGGTCGGTTCCGTGAAGCACATTTTCGGGTCTCTTCAGGTTTGGGTACGGATGTTTGGACCCGTGAAGACCTCTATTCTGGATACCCAACCCTAATTGCTATTAATATATGTCTTACCTTTAGGCTGAAGTGCTGCTTTTCTAGTGTCTGGTGTGCCAACTGGTGTCTGGTGTGCCTCGTTCTCTCTGTGTGGCATCTGAACATCTGAATTAAAATGAATATCATTCAATTAGATTAACAGTAGTAACTTATCTTCGTAGCTTTGTCAGGCTATATTGTTAAACTTGCACTTTGCATCATCATTACAACTTTGGAAATGAATCCAAATTTCTTTAATAAGCATCTACAAGGTAGGCTAGCCTACTGTATGTAAAGCCTAGCTCAGCAGCGTGAGTGCCTGTACCCATGAATACCATCAGATCCTTAAGCTTAGAATGTTGGACTGTTCCGGTTGCTTTTTTAAAAAAAAAAAAAGAGCCTGCTCAGAATGGGAAGCGGTTCTGGATACCTAACCCTAATTGCTATTAATATATGTCTTACCTTTAGGCTGAAGTGCTGCTTTTCTAGTGTCTGGTGTGCCAACTGGTGTCTGGTGTGCCTCGTTCCCTCTGTGTGGCATCTGAACACCTGAATTAAAATGAATAACATTCAAATAGATTAATTGTAGTAACTTATCTTCGTAGCTTTGTCAGGCTATATTGTTAAACTTGCACTTTGCATCATCATTACAACTTTGGAAACGAATCCAAACTTCTTTAACCCCCTGGGGTCGGCGGTCGCGCCGGCGCGACCAGCTCACTTTTTTTAAGATCAGTGCGAAAGACACTAAAAATACTCTGTCGATATTAGTCACACAAATATGAGCTATACATCATTCGAAATGGTTAAGTGTATACTTTTTTTTGGTGTACACTCACAATAACAACTGAACTTTGTTCTTTTTTTAAATCAAGAAAACAGAAGGGATGTTTTTCTGTCTTCAGCGTCTCCGCGCACTGTGATTAGAAACGCCTCAATTAATGTATCTTTAACTCCGTGGAAGCTCAGCACACAGACAGTTAATATACATGGATAGAAAGCTTAATATCTCTACTTTAAAATAAAGCAAGTCTTGTTGAAAACAAATGTTCTGTTAGAAAGTAATCCGTATGAAACCAACAGCATGTTGAGTTTTGCGCTGGGAGGTCATTATAAGAAATTAATTTCTTTAGTTTCGCTTTGGTATTATAATTAGCCATGTGCGCCGCGCGGGGAAGTTAACGCCCACATCACCGCAAACTAACCTTCAGAATTCATCGCGTTCATATCAGCTAATGTTCGATTATGGAAGAAGACACACTGAGAGGAGAACACTGCATTTACTTCAGATGATGAACAGAATGCGACGCGCGGCTGATCCACGTGACGCGATCCTTCTGATGAGCAAGTAATGTTTCTTATTTGCATTAGTTAACGTGCTATTCTCACATAAACTTGAACACATAGCTGGGTTTTTCCAAAACTATAACTCCGGGTGAAATTGTTTGAAATACAGTGAAAAGGACAGGTACAATTCATACAATACTACACAATTCATTGTATCTAAATTCTTACGACGCAATTGGCTTCATGCTTTATACTGTAGGCTATAATATAAAACAAAATACGATATGAAAGTAATAAGACTGTAATATTTTTAGCAATCACAATTCTGAGGAATTCAAGTCTGAGGTAGTTCCGTTGACATTATTTCTACGGCATTACCAGGGGTAGTTCAGTGTTTGCGATCGAGTAAATGCACAGATATAATAACTCACTGATGTAATTATGTTTGCATCGCCATAATATTGAAGTATATGCACTTGTCTGACGTTACAAAATCTGTTGTTTTTGTTATGCATGGTTATTAGTGATTGATATTAGTAATGGTAATATATTTTCATTCATTTTGTTATCAGCAAAAGTGCACTGTAATCTAATATTTCTAAAATCTTATATTTTACTTGTATAATTATGTTTGAATTATGTCATAATTCAACCAGCATTTGTACTTGTTTGGCATTACAGAAACAGTGATAATAGATTCTCTATTTGTTATCTGTATGCTCAGCAACAGATTTGTTAGTGAAAAGTGTTAATGTATCTTCACATTTATGTGGTCCTGCAAGGCACAGCACTTATCCAGATAGAGGATTTACAATGAAATAGATGAAAATCTTTTAGCATTCTTACATTGTTTCAAGAGTACTCAAACGTAATGGGCAAACATTAACTTTGATGGGAGAGACATTAGCCATTGTGGGAGTGTCTTTTGTCTCTGCTGGTGTGAATTGCATGAATATTCAGAGCTATTAACACTCCCATGCAATGCTGGCAAAAAAAAAAACTTACTTTCAAAATTCAAATCATTATATCTTTGTTTGTGATCAAGTGGTCAGAATGATTCTCACATCATTGTGAAGAAAATATTCTAGGCTACAAGACTGATTATTCCAATAATTTCGTCAGGACTATTCATTATGAGTTTCAATGCCATATTTTTGCTAAATGTTTTTTCCTAAAATGTGTTAACCACGCATAATATTTTTTTCTACAAAATGCAAACGTACATCCATCGTCCTCACATATTATTGTAGCACAGTTTGTACTGAATACAAAAAAAATTCATATGGGCAAATAGTATGTTGTAAGTAGCTGAAATAAGAACAAATGTCAGGGCATGTCAGCACACCTCAAGGGCCCCAAAATCACCTCAGACCCCAGAGGGTTAATAAGCTTAGAATGTTGGACTGTTCCGGTTGCTTTTTTTTTAAAAAAAAGAGCCTGCTCAGAATGGAAAGCGGTTCTGGATACCCAACCCTAATTGCTATTAATAGATGTCGTACCTTTAGGCTGAAGTGCTGCTTTTCTGGTGTCTGGTGTGCCAACTGGTGTCTGGTGTGCCTCGTTCTCTCTGTATGGCATCTGAACATCTGAATTAAAATGAATAACATTCAAATAGATTAACAGTAGTAACTTATCTTCGTAGCTTTGTCAGGCTAAATTGTTAAACTTGCACTTTGCATCATCATTACAACTTTGGAAATGAATCCAAACTTCTTTAATAAGCATCCGCAAGGTAGGCTAGCCTACTGTATGTAAAGCCTAGCTCAGCAGCGTGAGTGCCTGTACCCATGAATACCATCAGATCCTAAAGCTTAGAATGTTGGACTGTTCCGGTTGCTTAATACTACTACTAATACTACTACTACTATGTATTAAAGGAGAAGTTTGGTGTGAAATGGACCTGGGGTGTATTAAAACATTTTACCAAGTACAATCATATATCCAATTCCCACCTCCGTTAACCCCCAGCTTTTCAAATTACACCATTATTTGTCTGTTCTTCCATTAGGATTACAATGGAAGTGCTAGGGGCATTGCATAGCCTGTGCAGCTGAATTGCTATTTTTACACCATTAACAACGTTCAAAGTAACTCCACACTTAATCAGTGGACTTCTGAAGGCCTTGACATTTAAAACGAGACACTAAGAACTTTGAAAGTGCACAGGTAGTTTATAAAAAGACGTTCATAACGAGACTACTCCAGAGAATGTTCCGGTCGCCTACATAATCAGACGCGATAAATCGATTGGCGATCACGAACGAACAAGTAGGACATGGGAACAGACATATATCAGAAATATATATATATAAATATATATATATATATATATATGAAATATGTATGAAAACATATAACAGGTGGAATCCAAGCACTTCTACAGAATTAATTTTGCAGTCTGTTACCCTGTCCTACTTGTTCGTTCGTGATCGCCAATCATTTTATCGTGTCTGATGGCGGCGACCGGAAAATTCTCTTTTCTTTATTAAAAACATCTTTTTAATAAACTACCTGTGCACTTTTGAAGTTCTCAGTGTCTCGTTTTAAATGTCAAGGTTAGCGGAGGTGGGAATTGGACATATGATTGTACTCTGTAACATCTTTTAATACACCCCAGGTCCATTTCACACCAAACTTCTCCTTTAAGTATTATTATTATTATTTATAATAATGCTGCCAGTCATTCCGTGTTATTTTCAAAATAAAAATTCGAATCTGTTAATATACAATTTGTAGTAGTGGTGCTCATTAATTTTTGGTGGGTGCTCCTAAATTTTTTGCTAGTGCTAACTTTTGAATTTGGGAGCACCAGTGCTAGAGGTAGTACCTCTAATATTAAAACATTGTGTCCACTTTAACACATGGGTTTAGAGAAATTCTAAACAGTTGCTAAGCATGTCGGGCTTTATTCTGCAATAACAACCTCCTGGATCTACATTATCCCTTACTTAAAAGGTACAGGAAAAAAAGGACAGATTGAGATGTAATCTATTAAATGTAACCCTCATTAATGCAACCAACAGATGTTATTTTAATTTTACTTTAATTAAATTGTTTTTAAACATGTAGCTGAGCAGCCCAGTTATGCTGGTATTTGTTTGTTATTTAAGCTGAAACTAATGACACTGAAAATAAGTTTGACTTTTGTTGTAGTTTACTACACTGGAATCGAAACTGGGAATCAAAAAGAATTGGAATCGATAAGCAGATTAGAAATTGGAATCGATAAAATTCAAATGATGCCCATCCCTACTTATGTTTCCATCTCTCTAAAATAATTTAAGAAACATACCTTTTTTGTTGTCTTTTTTTTTGGTGTCAAATCGCCAAGGCAATCCTGTCACTCCATAATCATAAGTAATTTCCTCTCCCTCTTTGATGTCCATGATGGCAAAAAGACATAAATATGGGGAGTCATCAACATCAATCTTTTTTACTCTTGCTTTCGGTTTTGGGTCATCATTGACCAGCCTCCCTAATGACCCGTCGTTCTTTGAAGCATCAATACTAAAAATGATAAATAAAAACATATAAACAAACAGGATCCTTCTAGTTTTGTGCAATTTTAACCAGGGGTGCGTTTCCCAAAAGCATTGTTAGCTAACTATGGTCGTTAGTTCCATTGAACTCTATTGGTAACGACGGAACTTACGACCATAGTTGTTTTCGGGAAACGCTACCCAGATTAGGATTGGATGATGTCTACATTGTAACACCACAATGGACTACGACACTCACACAGAAACCCAGATTGACCAACACCAAAAGATTTCTCTTTTAAACTGGACAAAACCTTCAGAACTCTTCTTTGCTACCTGGGTCTGCACCTCACTCTCACATGACAGGGCAAGAATTAAAACAGAAGGGTGTTTCACAATTGTCTCACAACTGGTTTAAAGTGTAAATAGACAATTGGTGGCAGTGGGGTTGTCACATTCTAAAATTTTGCAACATAAATTTGTTTAATTTGAATGAATCATTTATGAATCAGGTTTGAATTAATGATTTCTAACTCATGTTAGGTCACTTGTTTCATTACTGGATGAATCGTTGTTTTTGAATGAAACTCGATTCTCAAATCTCTATCAAAGGCAGTACGAATGCCATTCTATAAAATTCCTTTAATTTTTTATAAATAAACTACATAATGTGGCAAATTTTAGGCCTACAGATATTGTGATTTATCATAAATGTTTTTCTTGCAATTTATCATCTGTCACAAAATGCTGTGTCATAATATATTGTTATCCTGGGCAAAATATAGTGACAGTATCGTATTGTGAGCTAACCTGAAATTCCCACCCTAATATATAGAATATTTCTTTTCTTTTTTTTAATTGGTTTATCATTCTATAGATATATTTCTCATGTCAGTGAAGCAACAGAGATTAACATTTGATAATCCCAAGTTCAAAGTGAGTGAGAAAGCAGAAAGAGTATCTGTTTTTTTTTTTTTTTTTCCATTCTGAATTTTGGTGCTCGCTTGTATGGTGGCTCGGAATGATGAAAACAGCTCTACAAATTCTTGCTACAGATGCTTAAAAAGGCAGAAAATAAAACCCAGTCTGAATTTTTAGTGTAAACATGATATGACACTATGTGAGGTTTTATTATTTTGTAAATACACTCAGTGTGGAATGACCTTAAGACAGCTAGTCACACCTGTAGGAAGAATGAGTCTAGAGTATAGCTACACAATTAATCATTAAAAAAATTTTGATTGAAACATTCGTGCAATCTTTATTATGAAAGATGGTGATTCGCATGTTAAAAAACCTTTTGATAAACACAACAGTTCAGGCAAATCTGTGTTGACCCAGAGAAAGAGCAGCATTATGTATGATAATAGCTCAGAGTGGTGTATTGGAATTAGTACTCACCAGAAATTAATATTGTTGTGTTTAAAATTGTAAGCATATTCATGGTGTAGTGTCTTTTGTACTAATTTTCCACGGTATTGGACTATAAAGGATCCTTTTTTTATCTCTGTTTTGGCAAACACCCCAAACCCTGCAATAACCAAAAAGACATCATTAAACATAATTAAACAGGAAGTTTAAACATTCATTCTTGCACATAAGAGCTTTAATGAAATCTCCGTCATATGAGGGCCCCTAACTCTGATGCAAACCTTTCAGATTTACATAGAACCTTTTATAAACACCTGAATTTAGCTCTTGGTGTGTTCTAGAGCATGCATTGCATACAATCGCTGAAATGTTTTGATTGAATTGAAAAGACTTTTAAATGTTCAAATTATCCAGTTTTGTGAGCATACTCTGACTGTTAGGTGGCCAGACACTCACCATTCATGAGCCGTGACTTGGTAATAATCATATTTGTTGGTTTAGCTTGTCAGTGTGAATGAAATCTATGTATTTATTTGTATTTTGAACCAATTTTTGAAAAATATAGGTCTGAGGTCTGATATAAGTCTGATCAGTCAAAGCAACCAACTAGGAGTCTGGGCCCAGGTCTCTGCCGAGTTTGGGGCTTGTAAATTCAAAGCCCTAGGAGGACATGCGTTTGGTCTCATTTTGGTCTCCGAAGACTAAGAAAGAAGAATAAGTGGCAACACTTTACAGTAAGGGTACACAATTTACCATGAATTAATGCATAAATTAATGCATAAATCATGTGTTAGTTAATAGAAAGACTTAGAATTCCTCTTAGTTCCTGATAATTCATGATATATTAATGCATTAAGTAACACATGATTCATGCATTAATTTATGCATGAATTCATGGTAATTTGAGTACCCTTACCATAAAGTGTTGTAAGTTTAAATACTTTAACAGTATGTTGACTGGTGTCCAATGAAATGGAAAAAAAAAAGTCACAAATTGGACTATGGTAAAGTATATTTGCATTAATTATCTTAGTTAATTAAGATTTAATTTAAAAATAGTTTAGTTTAAATTCAATTCGTTTTTGATGAAGTATTGATAATTGCAATATTCACTGATATTTAAAATTACTCATTACAATGAAATAAGCCTTTGTTCAAATCATGTGTTTAGAAGGAAATCATTTTCTCATGAAACCCAGAAACTTCTGTTTGGCAGGGAAAGAATTAACTTGAACAATAACACAAATATACTCAAAAAATATTAATGCTCGATACCCCAGGAAGAAATTCTGCATAAACAATCAAAGATATTGTTTTTTGTGACATTGTTACTTTTTTCCTCCAGTTCTATGAAAGTATAGTTTAATCAATTTTTTTTCTGAAGAAATCAATGTTTTAATTAAATATTTAAAATTAGTATACAAACACTGACATAAACAGTCTATACTGCAAAAATCGCAAAAAACAAGAGATGACTTACCTTTCATTTATAAATTGTGCTTCAACACAGTCAGGGTCTTTTTGTGCTCGTATGTAATAAATTGCCTCTTCTATAGGGCTTCTGTGGCCCTTGTCTTTTGTACTGCTCCTTGTCACTAAATAAAAACATTAAGGATTAACACCAAAAGCCACATTTTGTACAACAACAACAAAGTTTTAAATAGCAATAATTAAATTATCTGAACTGTACTTAACCAATATAGTTTTCTCTACTGACCTTTTTGTTGAGCTTCAACTACATTTTAAATTGTTATTAATTACATTATATTGAACGCTTGAATCTAAGGGTATTAGGTTCCCCGGACTGTTTTCCTGGCATTCGCACCGCCAACTGGAACTCAGACGTGACGTAAGCCGACGGAAAGCTACCGTTACGTCATTTAAGCGCTGCATTCAACCACCTAAACAACGAACGCATGGCCGACATTGTGATCAGAGTGGTGTTTTTAATGTATATATAGGGTTCTGTGATAATGGAAATAGAATGTAAACATGTTTCGCTTTGTCCCTTCGAAATCGAGTTGAATTTCCTCCGTAGCATAAATGTTTAGAACCCCTTGACTTCAGCGTCGGCCCTTCGGCGTCTTTTGTGTATCTCTATGGGGGAATTACAGCGCCACATACTGGCCTGGCATATATACTACATCTTTTCTTTTATTATTACATAGTGATTTAACGACGTTACCTTAATTATTTGAAATCGTTCTTAAGCGATTCCAGTAACACAATTATCACTAATATTCAACATATTATCATAAATTATCATACTAACGTTAATTACCATTTGAGTAAAGCACAAACCACTAAGTTAACGTAAAACTTAATTCTAATCAGACTAGGATCGCATAATAAGTAGAATTAATTTATTACGATATTCATCAACAGCATGTACTCACTATAGTGTCTATGTACAGTTATGAAATTAACTATTTATGAAAAACATTCTATCAGCGCTTACGTACGTTACTATTAACTTAATTGGAGGGCCGGGCGATCTCCTCTCAGATAAGCAAAAGCATATTAATCTTTACATCCCTATTATTATCTATTTTAAAAATAAGCATCTATACTCAGTGTATCACTTATATGTGGGGAAACCTTAATTCGCAATTCTATAGACGATAACAACTTACTTTTTATAAGCTCGCTCGTTGATCATATTCTTCTGCTGCGTTCATTCCCCGCGAAAGTTTCGCGCTTCTGCGATATGCGGCGGGAAACTGGTGTTTTACCAAATATGGCGACCGAGAACGGAAGTAGGGAAGTGGTAAAGCAATCTGACAAAGACTTAAATGAGCTGTTTTCATTATTAATATTAAAAATAATAATAAGAAGAATAACAACGATAATAACCATGTTTTCATTATTAATAATAATAATAATAATAATAATAATAGCAATAATAATAACAACAACAACAACGACATAACGCTTTGTGACGAAGACATAAGTGAGCTGTTTTCATTAATAATAATAACAACAACGATAATAATGCAAAATAAATTCTTTGATGATTAATATTTAATTTTTAGTCAGTTTGTGTGTCGGCTCAATCATGGTATAGAAGGACATTCCTTGTGACGGAGACATAAATGACCACGTTTTCTTTATTAATAATAATAATAATAATAATTATAATAATAGCAACGATAAGAATGCAAAATAAGTTCTAAATTGATTAATATTTAATTATTAGTTTGTGTGTCGACTCAATCATTGTAGCTATAGCAGGACCCAATTAACATTACTACAAAACAGACACTAATACCTTGTGATGAAGACTTAAATGACCACGTTTTCTTTATTAATAATAATAATAACAACAACAATGATAATAATGCTAAATAAGTCCTATAATAATTAATATTTAATTATTAGTCAGTTTGTGTCTGCAAAATCATGGTATAGAAGGACACGATCAGGGCCGTATGCAGGATTATTTACCCCCGAGAAAATTTTGATTTTCCTGACCTACTTGTGTGCATTTTAAGATGTTTTAGACCTCATAAAATAGAAAACAATATGAGTTTAAAATGAACTCAGTAGTCAGTAATAGCATAAATTATTTTTCAATAAATTTCCTCTCCCTAAAGTAAATTTATGATTTACTTTTATACCAAGTATAAAAGATACTACTTGCCCAGAGAATCAAATATGTTTTTACAAAATGTATCATGTGCTCAATGTACTAACTAGACACGTTTGTTGCACATTCTGATGCATTGATGATAATGTACTAGGTACTAATTTACCTATTTATAAATGTTATTTGTGCCGATATATATTTAAATGTATATTTTATATTATACAATCCTATTTTTATCTCAGTTTATTAACTTACAAATCATAAAGACTTTACATTTAATTTTTAGATCAACCATTTCAGTGTCTTGATTTCAGTGACATAATTTTTAGTGGTTGCTTGTTGTCACCTATTGGCGCATCAATGCAATTGCAATAACTTAGATTTGAAGTGTCGATAATAGTGTTTGTTTCAAACAGGAAGAATAATAACTATTTAAAGACACTAAATAGGCCTTCTGAAGCTGTTTCATAACCAAAACGACTACTCTCTTCGGATGAATTCTGAATGTGATCGTCAAAGTTCAATACATTTAATTAACAAAATTGTAATGCTAATAGCAGGCTGATATTCACATTTAATGAAGAGATTTTACTAAAGGCTACAATAATTATAACAAAGTTGATTAAATTCATACACAATATGTGCTTTAACTTTATTAAACCTAATGTGATGAAATCAAATTAATGTATTGCCTCGTCACAGCCTATTAACGAAATTAAATAGGTAGGCTATAAAACCCTTATTTTGCAGATTTTCCTTGTTTCATTTACATTCTTTTACTTCAATTTTACGGTTTTTGTTTGGCAGCCATAGCTGCCAGTCATTTGACTGTTTTTTAACAGGACAATTTTTACAGTGTAAAACCCTTATTTTACAGTTTTTTCCTTGTTTCATTTACATTCTTTTACTTTAATTTTACGGTTTTTGTTTGGCAGCCATAGCTGCCAGTCATTTGACCGTTTTTTTTACAAGACTTTTTTACAGTGTAAAACCCTTATTTTACAGTTTTTTCCTTGTTTCATTTACATTCTTTTACTTTAATTTTACGGTTTTTGTTTGGCAGCCATAGCTGCCAGTCATTTGACCGTTTTTTTACAAGACTTTTTTACAGTGTAAAACCCTTATTTTACAGATTTTCCTTGTTTCATTTCTATTCTTTTACTTTAATTTTACGGTTTTTGTTTGCCAATCATTTGACCGTTTTTTTACAAGACTTTTTTATAGTGTACATAGCTGTCACATAGACAATTAAAAATAGCGAAATAAATGTATTTGTTTACATTCCTGAATAATTCTGTCAGTCATTTAATATTTGTATCGTCAAAAAAACTTTACAATTTCGAACGCCCGTGAAATCCCGCCTGCGATTTGATTGGCCATCATAAACACTATGACATTGATGAACGCTAGAGCACTGACTGAGGCTGTCGAAAATATGTTATCTTGGCTGTTTTTTATCGTTGCAGCACCAAAGCATTAGTTGAATTGCCCTAATGTGGGACACTTTTTGTATTTCAGATTTCTGTGACATATTGCAGTGTGTAGCCAAAACATTAAATCCAAACCCAATACCTTTTTAAAAAACCCAGACTGTGTTTTAATCATATCGAAAGAGAAAATGCACATAATACATTCATTTAAAAAAATATAGGCATTTTAGTGCTTTAAGTGCAAATCGTCTGACAAAATCTGCAGCTTCCTAAGTGGGACAGTTGTGTTCCTAATGTGGGACACTATAGATTTCTATGATAAAAAGGCCAAAATCAGCTTGATGCATGTAGAATAGTAAAGGCTTGTAATTCTCTTGATAATGGATGGATAAAATATGGATAACTAAACATCATCAGACAAATACAATATGGTAGTTGTTATGTATTTATTATAAAGCCATTAAGCAACTATTTTATAGGCATATGTTATATGTTTTAGGCATATTTATGTTATGTTATGTTATGTTATGTTATGTTATGTTATGTTATGTTTTTGACTGTTCTCTTGTTCAGTTTACCTAATAGGCATAGATTAGGCCTGTTTGAAGCCAAAGTAAGTTAATAAATAAATAAAATCATGCAAGTTTCAAAAAACATCAACCCAGTTGGAACAAACTTAGGATAAATTCATCCTTGACACACCATTATCATAATCTATGATGCCATCTGCAGTAACAATATTATAATATTGCATAACAATACTAAAACTCTGTAATTAACCATTATTGTCCCACAAACTATGCCCCACCACACATTTTTGACTGACTGAAATACCGTCCCACATTAGGTTAATCATACTGTCCCACTTTTCGAAACCATATTTCCTAAAGTGGGACACTAGGAAATTTTATTAAAATTTAAAATATATAGTTTGTGCATGCAAAGTTATACTATTTTTTGATGGACAAACATTTCATAAGCACATTAGGCCAGAAGTATTAGAAATGTTTAAAATTAATTTAGACTCCTTAACGTACTTCCAGTTTGATGACTGCTTCACCCACATATGTGACTGCACATTTGAGAGGTTATGTGGCTTTGATCACTGGACACCACAGCTTTGTTAACCCATAGTTTCACTGGCATTCGTGTTTTTATGGGGGAGCTACAAACTCTAGACCTTAGGTGTCCCACATTAGGCAGTGTCCCACTTTAGGGCAATTCACCATACTACAAAACAGACACCGATGCCTTGTGACGATGTCATAAATGACCACGTTTTCATTTATAATAATAATAATAATAATAATAATAATAACAACAACGATAATAATGCAAAATAAATTCTTTGATGATTAATATTTAATTATTAGTCAGTTTGTATGTCGGCAAAATCATGGTATAGAAGGACACGATTAACATTACAAAACACAAACACTTTGTGATAGAGACCTAAGGTGTGTTTTCATTAATAAAAACCACAACAACAGAAAAAAAAAGCTAAATAATTCTTACGATGGTTGATATTTAATTATTAATCAGTTTGTGTGTCGGCTCAGCCATGGTATAGAAGGACACGATTAACATTAGGCACTAACAGACACTAACGCCTTGTGACGAAGACATAAATGACCACGTTTTCATTTATAATAATAATAATAATAATAACAATGACAACAACGATAATAATGCAAAATAAATTCTTTGATGATTAATATTTAATTATTAGTCAGTTTGTGTGTCGGCAAAATCATGGTATAGAAGGACACGATTAACATTACAAAACACAAACACTTTGTGATAGAGACCTAAGGTGTGTTTTCATTAATAAAAACCACAACAACAGAAAAAAATGCTAAATAATTTTTACGATGGTTGATATTTAATTATTAATCAGTTTGTGTGTTGGCTCAGCCATGGTATAGAAGGACACGATTAACATTACTACAAAACAGAAACTAACGCCTTGTGACGAAGACATAAATGACCACGTTTTCATTTATAATAATAATAATAATAATAATAATAATAATAATAATAATAATAATAATAATAACAACAACAACGATAATAATGCAAAATAAATTCTTTGATGATTAATATTTAGCCTAATTTTAGTCAGTTTGTGTGTCGGCAAAATCATGGTATAGAAGGACACGATTAACATTACAAAACACAAACACTTTGTGATAGAGACCTAAGGTGTGTTTTCATTAATAAAAACCACAACAACAGAAAAAAATGCTAAATAATTCTTACGATGGTTGATATTTAATTATTAATCAGTTTGTGTGTCGGCTCAGCCATGGTATAGAAGGACACGATTAACATTACTACAAAACAGAAACTAACGCCTTGTGACGAAGACATAAATGACCACGTTTTCATTTATAATAATAATAATAATAATAACAACAACAACGATAATAATGCAAAATAAATTCTTTGATGATTAATATTTAGCCTAATTTTTAGTCAGTTTGTGTGTCGGCAAAATCATGGTAGGCCTATAGAAGGACACGATTAACATTACAAAACACAAACACTTTGTGATAGAGACCTAAGGTGTGTTTTCATTAATAAAAACCACAACAACAGAAAAAAATGCTAAATAATTTTTACGATGGTTGATATTTAATTATTAATCAGTTTGTGTGTCGGCTCAGCCATGGTATAGAAGGACACGATTAACATTACTACAAAACAGAAACTAACGCCTTGTGACGAAGACATAAATGACCACGTTTTCATTTATAATAATAATAATAATAATAATAATAACAACAACAACGATAATAATGCAAAATAAATTCTTTGATGATTAATATTTAGCCTAATTTTAGTCAGTTTGTGTGTCGGCAAAATCATGGTATAGAAGGACACGATTAACATTACTACGAAACACAAACACTTTGTGATAGAGACCTAAGGTGTGTTTTCATTAATAAAAACCACAACAACAGAAAAAAATGCTAAATAATTTTTACGATGGTTGATATTTAATTATTAATCAGTTTGTGTGTTGGCTCAGCCATGGTATAGAAGGACACGATTAACATTACTACAAAACAGAAACTAACGCCTTGTGACGAAGACATAAATGACCACGTTTTCATTTATAATAATAATAATAATAATAATAATAACAACAACAATGATAATAATGCAAAATAAATTCTTTGATGATTAATATTTAGCCTAATTTTTAGTCAGTTTGTGTGTCGGCAAAATCATGGTATAGAAGGACACGATTAACATTACAAAACACAAACACTTTGTGATAGAGACCTAAGGTGTGTTTTCATTAATAAAAACCACAACAACAGAAAAAAATGCTAAATAATTCTTACGATGGTTGATATTTAATTATTAATCAGTTTGTGTGTCGGCTCAGCCATGGTATAGAAGGACACGATTAACATTAATACAAAAAAGAAACTAACGCCTTGTGACGAAGACATAAATGACCACGTTTTCATTTATAATAATAATAATAATAATAATAATAATAATAATAATAATAATAATAATAACAACAACAACAACGATAATAATGCAAAATAAATTCTTTGATGATTAATATTTAGCCTAATTTTTAGTCAGTTTGTGTGTCGGCAAAATCATGGTATAGAAGGACACGATTAACATTACAAAACACAAACACTTTGTGATAGAGACCTAAGGTGTGTTTTCATTAATAAAAACCACAACAACAGAAAAAAATGCTAAATAATTTTTACGATGGTTGATATTTAATTATTAATCAGTTTGTGTGTTGGCTCAGCCATGGTATAGAAGGACACGATTAACATTACTACAAAACAGAAACTAACGCCTTGTGACGAAGACATAAATGACCACGTTTTCATTTATAATAATAATAATAATAACAACAACAACGATAATAATGCAAAATAAATTCTTTGATGATTAATATTTAGCCTAATTTTTAGTCAGTTTGTGTGTCGGCAAAATCATGGTATAGAAGGACACGATTAACATTACAAAACACAAACACTTTGTGATAGAGACCTAAGGTGTGTTTTCATTAATAAAAACCACAACAACAGAAAAAAATGCTAAATAATTCTTACGATGGTTGATATTTAATTATTAATCAGTTTGTGTGTCGGCTCAGCCATGGTATAGAAGGACACGATTAACATTAGGCACTAACAGACACTAACGCCTTGTGACGAAGACATAAATGACCACGTTTTCATTTATAATAATAATAATAATAACAATAACAACAACGATAATAATGCAAAATAAATTCTTTGATGATTAATATTTAATTATTAGTCAGTTTGTGTGTCGGCAAAATCATGGTATAGAAGGACATTCCAACACGTTCTCACTCCCAACTCGTCACATATGGACGCTTGGTCAGGACCCCTTGGCGTCACGATTTTACGCACTGGGTACCCCTTTGGCGTCGATTATCAACGTGAAGGGATTCCGAATGACTTGCATAGGGAGCCCGCGGCGTTAAAATTTGACGTCTTTGGCAAGCAGCCTGCAGCCCGTTGTCTACTGTGTATGGGTGGAGACAACATAAATGTGGAAAAACAAAAATGGCTCCAGTAAATTTAATATGGCATGGCTAATCAGTCGGTGCCCCCCAGATCATCTTTATATAGCCCTCAGACTGATTTTCGATTGAAAAATATCAGCCGCTGTCTCATATCAAAGTGCCATCTGTGCATCAGCATGCAGCGGTGAGTTTAACAGCGCTCAACTACAGGTGAAGCAGCATTCTGCGGTGAGTTTAACAACAACACTTCATGGTGCGTGAAACAGCAGAAAACAGTTTACGTATTATTTTAAACAAATGTAATGCTGAATAAAGTGATTTCATCGGAAGTTGGTTGATGTTTATGAATATTTAATGTTTTTTTAATTGCGCTCGATTAATCAGCGCTGTCCAATCCCTCTAACCTGATGCTGACGTAATTTTGATTTCCCGCTCCCAAGATCCATCGCGATTTTCCACTCGGTAAGTAGAAAAGTGCATTAATTGAGCTGTTAATAATCTTTACATTTACGTAACAAAAACAACAACAACAACAAAAAAAAACTGTTTAATCAAATCATGTTGTGAGTAGAATCGTGCAAGGTTGGAATTTCATGATACAGTAAATGACGGCAGACATTAAAATAATATTATAGCACCACTTGCATAAGGCTAGCGAAGTTAACGTTAGCTAATTAAACCCAAGTTTACTTTGTTTTGGTCAAGTGTAATTATGCAAGGTACAATCATAGGAGAATATATAATTTTTAGTTATGATAAGGTGTGTTCAGTTTCCCATATTACAGTAGCTCATGATTTAGCCAGTAATAGACATACAGATGAAGAACAACACGTTTTCCAAGTAATTCCAAAAATCCGCACTAAATTATATAATATTCACGCAAATCTGACCTTTAATAACCAATTCGAATTAATTCACAATTACAACAATATTGTGGCTTATCACTACTTTCAAGAACTAAATAATAAACGTTTAGCTGTAAATGTGCCTACAATGTCTGTCCTTTGCCATTCTGATTTTTTTTCTCCTTTTTTTAATCAGGTCAATTTGCCAGCTTTCACAATACATCTCTATTTTTATTCACCATCCACACACGCACACACACATACATACGCACACACACAAAAACCAAAGGCACTTTTAAGAGCCACATCCATAAACTGTACTTGTCTCTGTGTAGCTCTCTCTCTGTTTCCATCTGTATTTGTCGTATCAGTCCATCTGTGGTGTTTTTTGTCTGTTTTGTGTTTGTGCCCATCACCATGACTGATTTAAAACTCCAAGAACAACTTATGGTCCTGGATAACCTGGTTGAGCATCAAGAACTGAAAGATGAGCTCCAAAGTCTTGATGAGTTTCTTGGTGAGCTGCAAGCAGCAGCAGCACCACCACCACCACCACCAGTAAAGGCAGTTAAACCAAGAGTGCTTTGGAGAAAGAGAGACATTGATGGGAACATTGTTCATGCAAGGCCAAGATCAAGTAGGATTCAGTCCAAAAAAAGTGAGTATTGATTTTTCATTCCATATTTATTAAACATATTCATGATTAGGCACTTACTAGTGTATTAAATTTAGGAATGCATAATATAGCTTGATATGTCAGGGAAACAATCAAATCACAACCAACCATTTGATTTTTTTTTTTTTACATGAAAATAAATTCATCATAATTAAGATGTCACTTAGTTTGTAATAGAAAGAGACACATTAAGGGCACTAATATATAATTGTATAAAGCAGTGCAAACTTCAAAAAATATTAGCGTATTTGTGGGCTGTGATGATATAATAAAAATGTGCTACCCTGATAACTAAATCTCTTGCAATTTATTGGGTATAATATATATAAAGGTATTTTTTATTTTTATTTTCTGGCACAGATGATCACATTCGGAACACTGATCCTCCCATCAGTGCTCCTGAAACTGGCTGTGAGGTGGCTTTTGCTACAGAGACCTTTGGTGTGTACTTGTTTATATTAGGGTTACATATTTCTGTTTTAATTTGGCTTTTTCACAGCAAAACACACTCCATGCAATATAAAAGTATAGTTTCTGAATATTACATATTATTTAACAGAGGGTTTTCTACAAGATCTCCAGCACTCACTGATTGATAGCTCTGATGACGAGGCGTCCTCAACCTCAAAAGATCCTCTTCTAGCTTCCTCAGACTGGAGCATGCGACAACGTCTCTCTTCAGAAAAGTGGAGGGCAGAGAGACCCCGTCTAGTGAACATTGCTGCAGCACAAGAAAATGTGGCGAGACACATTTGCCAACAGTGTGGGGGAAATCCAGCTGTTGTTCGGTGTTCTGACTGTCGACCACGTCCCTTCTTCTGTGCTGAATGTGACATCAGCATGCACACTAGACATGTTCTTCATAACAGAGATGCCATGACTGCTGGATTCTACCAGCCATTGCCTCCAACAATGGTTGTTGTGGATAAGGCACTTTGCCACTGTGGTAAGTTCTGGTTTGTGACATTGCATCATACATATTATTCTGAGAATTGTTTAGCCTCATAAGGTTTACTATTTAATTAATGCCTTTTGTCTCTCATTGTTTGAAATTTAATTCATGTCGGTTTTTAAGCATATCTTGTATACTTTTTCAGCACTACACTTCATTACCACTAAGTCATTACATTATTGTATTATTGTCAATACAAATGATCTTAATTCACATGTTCGATCTTTTTCAGAGAGGCTTGTACCTGTAGAGATTCCGGACAGGATCTGTGGTTGTTCACCAGAGTTATTAAGGGTCAGCTCTGGGAAGACTGTTTCTGTAATCACAATGAATGGTAAGGGTGTAAAAATAAAAATGTATTCATGCTCTGCTCTCATAATTATTGCCACAGATTTGGATGTAAAACCTACACACTACACATGATTTAAGTATTGTTTAAAGAGTATAAAAAGTAATGTAAAAATTGTATAAAAATTCCAAAGACAGAATGATCTGATCATGTGTGTTATTGATTTGTCCAGGGCGATATGATCTAAGCATGCCTGAGTTAAATTGTGAGGCCTGCCAAGCCACATGGGCTGCTGGAGTGGTTGACCTAAATCAAAGTGATTACTGGCCTGCAACCCTTCACTTTGCCACAATTTATGCCACAGATGTTTTTTATTCATTTGAAGAAATGAAGATGGCAGCACCAGGACTGTCTTGCCAAGCATTTTTAAGAATGCTGGATCAGCAGACTGTACGATTTGGTCGTGTGAGCATTGAATTAATTTAACCTAAGATATTTTTAATCTTGTTGCATGGTAGGTTGAAAAGCAGTTTGCTGTTGATATATGCAATATCTGTTGGTTTCATTATTTTTAATAGACTGGAAAGATCTCAGCAGACAGTTTTCAGAGAAGTTTTTTTGAGTGGGAAGCTGTACGATATGAAATTGACAATATTTGCAAGGAAGAGCCCTTCATGTGTCCTGCGTGCACCCCAGATATGCTGGCAGTTTCAGTAGATGGGAACCGCAAACGTTACCGTTTCAAGAATGCAGCTAGGTACTCCAAACTGTGTATAATATCAAAATGGTAAAATAATCATGAAAACATAGCTGTTTAATGTGTAATCAACTTTTGTGTACCTGTGTACTTTTTTTTTAGATCTGAGGAACAGGCCATCTTTGAAGGCGTCTTTATAGCTAATGATGAAGAAGTGACAAGATTTGTGGACTACATTCACAACACATCCAAACATGTAGATAATATACTGTACTTCAACTACCTCCTACTGAAGAGTTTATTTACGAGACTCTGATTTTCATCAGCTATTTTCCATATTGTAGGTCAGTGGAAGAGGTGTTTGTGGAGGGGAATGGTCAGCAGCCAGAGAGACCTCTCAAAGATCTGCCAGCAAGGTAGATGAGGAGGGACTGGAACTTGCAGTGTGTCGGCATGGGGTGCTGCTCTGTGCTTTAAATATGTACAGGGGAGAAATCTTTGCCTATCCCCTATACTTGCAAAGAAAACTGGCCAGTAGGCAAATTACTTTTTTTTGTATGGATGTGACCTGCAAGTATTGGCCCTATCTCCAAAGAATTGCCAACAGCTGTCCAGAGCTCCAGCACCTTCTTAAAATGAAGCCCTTCCTTTCTGTATTTCATGCCAAAGCCCATGAATTTAAATGTGAGGTAGGTGATTTTTGCTATGTAATTATCCAAACTGAATCTAAATCTTCAAATGAATGTCCGTGCTTTCTTAGCGTAGTTTTATTTATTTATTTGTTTTATTTTTATTTTTTATTTTTTGTTTGTTAACCAGGTGAAATGGAGTGGAGCTTATCAGGATGGAGCTGGTTTAACACTAGGGGAGGAGGTGGAGCAGTGCAATGCTTTCCTCTCTAGGATTGCAGTGACCACAAAACACATGTCCAAAGCAGGTAAAATAGATCATATAGTAATCTTATATAATTATAATAAGTAGAGAGGATATGATAACTTTATATTTTCTGTGTTTGCAGGACGCACAGACATGCTGACTCTTATGGCCATGCGCTGGAATCAGCAAAAGTTCAACAATTTGGCCATCTCCTTGTCCCAGCGATATCAGAAGGTAATGACGTCATTAGAATTTGTTTAGATGTTGAGTAACAAAATAGATTTTGAAGCTGTACATTGAACATTTGGTTCTTGTTTCATATCATCTGTGATTGCTTGTCATTGCAGGCCACAAAGGCTTTGCAAAGCCAGCTGCAAAACCTAGAGACTATGAAAGGTGAACTGGCAGTGACAGAGAGACAACTGGAAGACTGGGTCAGTGATGTAAAAGAGTGGGGTGATGGTAAGGAAATTATTACTAATAATACACTTTCTTATTAATCATTGTAATTGGTACTATTATTGTAATTTTGTCCAACCTATTTCTTTTTAGCAACAACAACAACAACAACCAAAAATGAAGTTGATGCCTTGGCCAGCAGAATTGAGGTGCTGGTGGCAAGTATCAAGAGACGTTCCCAGCGTCTCTATAAAGATACAGATGGCAACAAAGGTCGTGCCAGGATGCGCCGCAAGATCAGGGAAGAGAAGGGGATCCTGACGTCAGTTGTAGAGAAATACAACAAAATTGTTCCAAACACAGAAACTCTATGCTTGGAAACCATCCTGTCTGGTGATACAGCTTGGCCATGGCAGCTAACACGCAGTGGTACGTATTTACAATAGTCTTCTGACAATTCTGAGATATATATATGCCATATGAAAAGCTGGGTACAAGTTCTTTTATTGTGTCCCCAGCTTGATCGTAACTAAAGATATAGCTATCTGAAGTTGACTGATAGCTATGATTTTCAGGAATGGAATTTTGAGAAAAAAGTTTGAAGTGAGAAGGCTTTCACTTTCACTTTGCAGGTTTGATGCGAGATGTAAGGGGCGCTACTCTGCATTATTACACAAACAGACTAACGTATTTTTTCCATTGTTTATTATGGGTATAGTCTCTGTACTTTTGATCACCCCATGTATGTTTAAATAGCATGAATAATGTACTTGTATTTGTAGTTTAGATGTGGAAACGCGAGTGCAGCACAACTGTTCACGCACTGTTTATATAACACTGTCATTTCTGCTTGCTGCAATAAATCGCAATTTTTCTGCACTGAACTAGTGAATTTTGACAAGATATTTTCAAAGATGATAGACAAGATGTTATAGAATAACAATTTAATGAAAACCTAATTTTGAGAAAAAAATGACATTCAACCTATTTTTTTAATTTCCTGAAAATGTCCCAGCACGACATCCGACGGGTTTTCCCAGATCACATCACAAATATATATATATATATATATATATATATATATATATCAATTGTCAGTCTGCAATCCCATATGATTTCAAAGACTCTTTGATAGTTGATGTATATAATACATATGAATTTTCTCAAAAATACATTCCATACTCTGTCGATCTGAAGACAAAGAGACGGGCATTCGACATCATCATGTCAGTAAGGAGACTGCAGGAGGAGCAGAAGATTCTTGTTGCAGAGATGGACAACCATTGGAAATATCTTTCAGCACGTGCTAATTCTCTCAGAGAACTGTCCTGCTTGTTTGCCAGTGATACACTGAAAAGTATGTATTTGTAATATGGCACAGTTATAAGCATAGAAATACCTTTGGCTAATGATTCCATGGCTTTGCAAAGAATGTTGTAATTAAGATCTGATCTCCATCATAACTTTCTGACTAATTTTATTTTGTTGTTAGTAAGAGTCTGATCTTTTAAGTCTGCTAAGAAGTTCATACTCCTATAACATATAATGGACGAGTCCTCTCAAATTTTGAATTTCTTGCACAACATGCAGAACTGTGCAAAAGTCTTCAGCCAGTGATACTTTCACCAGCTAAAATGGTTTTATATCAGATATTTCTTCTATTTTTGTTGTAATGTGTCAGTAATAATAGTTTACATTTCAAAACCTTCAGTTTAGCTATTGTCATGAGTGAAATGTTTGCATGCACATAGGTCCATAAGTGTCAGCACATGCTGTGGAGTTTTTGTTTGTTTGTTTGTTTGTTTGTTTGTTTCTGCAACTGCATAACCATATTAACTATTATGGGGCAGCCCTAATAAACATCCACTACATTGAAGATCGTTTATTAAGTTTATAAGGCAGGCCTAATGTTGTTTTGCTTTTCTTTTAAGATTCGCCATTTGGCCTAAGCGAAGAGGGTTTGAAAGGTCTGCAGAGCATCATCCTCAGAAAGCAACATAAAATCAGAAATATGAGGAAGCTAGCAAGAGACTGTTACCTAGAAGTTTTGTCTGGAGGAGAGGACATCAACTTCTTGAAAAAAGCATCTGCTGATGTGTGTGACACTGACTATGAAGTTTCTGATGATGATTTGTAAACCACAAGACACTTGTGGTTTCTTGACAATGACCATAACCCTGAATGCAATATAATGCATGTAATAAAATCTTTCATCATCTTATAAATATAACCAAAGTGTTACCTCTTTTTTTCACATACATGTAAATGTTCACGTGCATGTTTCTACAACTAGTCAATGGTGTAAATTCAAGGATTCAATACTGACTTGTTTGCAAAGCCAGAATATAAGACATTATATCTACAATATACTACTAGAGCTAATAAATGGTAGTAACAGCAGAAGTTACATTAACATTGGGTTAATGAGATTACAACTTGTGCAAACTGCAAATTAGGTGCATTATTGTAGACTTGGGTCATAAAGTGTACTGAAGTATATATTATGTAAGGTACTTCAACTGTACAATTTTCCATATATAACACTTTTCTCCTCATGTCAATTTGTACCTGTAATAAATTGCAATTTAGAGAGAACAACACTTTTTTTACTGAAATTGACTGCACACAGAGAGCTTATAAAATAAGACAATTTAGTAAAAATACTCTGTAGTTAATAGTTATAGAACAAGTAGGCTAGTGGACTAGCAGAAAAGAATTGGCAACTAATCTAAAAATAATTGCTGAACATTGTAATGCAAAAAAACATTTCACTATTCCATTTTAGAAAATTAGTAAATTTCAAATGTTATGCATTTATTTGCTTTATATTTTAATTTAGAAATTTGATCTGTTCACAGCATTTGCAAAGGTTTCTCTTGGGATAATTTGTAATTGTAAGAGTTCTAAAAATGCAGTCAGAAACCAAACAATGAACTAATTAATTGAAAAAAAAAAAACAATTAGCAGGTAAACCATAATAAAAATAAAATTAGATGCAGCTGTGTACAAGATATTTTAAAATGAGCTTCACTTCAACCAGAACTAGTCATAAGTAGCATAAGTAAAAATAATTGTATTAAATATGAATCACATGGGAAATGGAATTTTAGATCTTGGCTGAGGAAAACCAACAGGGGCCACATGTCTCTTCTTTTGTGTTCTGTACTGAAAAGTGCTGTATAAAAAATAGACATTGGTTTAGAGTAATGGTTGAGTTAGAGAAGCAAGAGAGTGAAAAAACATTATGAAGGGAGGAACCAAGATTCCACAACAATAAAATTTCTTCCATTGTCATGTTGTGTTGTGGCAAAAATTCAACTCTGTGGTACATAAGAGACAGAACTCAATCAAATTGTCTTTTCTTTTAATTTCTTGCAAGAAAGGTCAGACAAACATACAGGCACAAATTAGCTGCAGAGTGTGTGACAAGGAAGGGAGGGCTCCTTACATCTTTATATCTTTCCCCAATCCTCAAGGTTACAGGTCATAACCACTGTCTTTCCACATATGGACACTAGTTCGTACACATCCCCAACTATCATACCCCAAGGCCTTTGTCTCCGTGAATTAGGGATTTGTGACCCTTTAATCATAAATGAACCAAAAAATCTCCCACATGTTGTTAAAAAAATAAATCAATCAATAAAGAAATAATCAATTTGTTTTGCTTATACATGTTATATTAAAATATTTGTGTAAAATTGTACTGTATTTCTGTATTATATTTTGAGAGCCTCACTGTTCCATCAAAAACTAACAAGCATGTTGTAAGTTTAGGAAAGGGCAGAAAGATATTTTCAGACACAAATGTGACTCCACAATTTCTTGTCCATGATGAAGACAGTTGATCTGTTTAGGTTTTATAGCCCTTTTCTTGAAGAGAAAAAAAAATGCACATTTCAAATGTCTGTAACTTAAAGTACAGTTAGTGTATCAAATCCAAAATTAGCAGGACAACTACTTATGTTTAGTAAATAATGTTGAATACAGTGTCCTTACCTATATGGTATGTCTGTAAAATATATATATATATATATATCTATTTAAAAACTGCTCATAGTAAAATAATAATAATAATTTCAGCCTAACTCTCAAATGTGTCATAAAGATCTGCATAATTTACTTATTTAGATATTCCCTTTGTTCATTAAAGATAATTACTTTCATTTAAGTCATATAAGTTTTTAAACTACATTACCCATAAGTCCCTGACATTCGATCAATAGGCCGTAGTAGCGCGAATTGTAGTTTGAATTGAAAATTTTAGGGTTAGGGTTGTGATCTCGGTAAAACAATTATTTCTTTAAAAATAGCAATATATAATAATTAGATGACAATATTGCTGACAATATAATGCCAGCAATACATAGTTAACAACATTAAGAACCTTGTATTTTAGCCTAAAATCAAAAAAGTCAAACCACAACGTGTCAAAATCCACGTCACACTTCCTTGTGTCCATATATGGTAACTACTAGAGGGTCAGTTTAAATTTGTTTATTTGTTTCTTAACGCCAATCCAGCATCTAACCAGTTAATCGATACACAAGTTTTTTCTATACAAAACTCTGTTCTATACACAAGTCGGGGGGACAATTTGAAATCTTCAATTAGCCTAACACGCATGTCTTTGGGCGGTGAGAGGACACCAGAGCGTCAGAGGAAACCCACACTGACACAGGGAGAACATGCAAACTACACACAAAGGCCTCATGTCCTGTTTCTCCTCATTAAAAGTACAATTTTTTTTTTCCTGTGACAGATTCATATAGGCCAGGGGTCTAAGCTGAAGAGACAGACTACAGTGTAAATTTATTTCAATGCTACTGCCTTTTGATTTCTATGGTAGGCCTACAAACCAGAGGGTAGAAAAGTCTAATTAAATTATTTATTTTATTGTAGTACATAATTTAACTAGTCATAGAAATATTTACTTTTAGTTAAGTGATAAAGATTAATAGTAAATAATATAGAATCAGAAAATATTTAATAAAAAAAAAAACATTTAAAAATACATTAGTGCTAAATGCCATGCAGCCTTGTATAGGTAACATCCTTTAAAGAACACACTTCTCTTACAAAGAGAGTAGTGCAAAGGGATCTGTATATGACAGCTGGATACTGTATGTCAAATAAATAAACAATATTCTTATTGATAAATCTATTAAAAAATCTATGAAAAATATTTTATTCTTAATGATGTATTGCAATATTATTAAATATTCTTTTTAATAATATTATCTAAAGTTAAACATTTTATTTTATTGTGTGTGTGTGTGTGTGTGTGTGTGTGTGTGTGTGTACATTTCTTCCAAAAAAGACAGCAATATATAATAATTGTTTTTATTTTAATGCTGAATGCAAGACACATTTTTAGAAAGTTGATGATTTAATCACCTTTTGGATTTTCTTTACCAATTAAAATTGTTACAATTGTTATCAACAAAGTATTTAAAAGGGTAATGCATTGTGCAAAGATAACAGCAAGCAAAAACACTGAAAAAAACAATTGTGGTGACTAGACAATCATGCTGAAAGCTGGCTGGGATATGGAGACTCGGGCACAAAGTGTTGGAATTCACTGGCAGGCTCCCATGTGTCATCCCAGGTTCTGCCACTGTAAAGTATCATAAGTACACATAACATTACAGTACAATGCAGCAAAATCAATATCAATGTTGTGTTTCATTTAGACAGTTCACTGATGTTCATTGATATTTGTTGAAGTGGAATTAATGTTGGCCAGTAAACTATTTTTAAAAAAACATAGTTAACCCACACTTCAACCTCACTGTCAGGCCAAAACAGAACTGCGGCATCTTTAATATCACTTTATTATCTCCACAGTTTTTCCATAAACAGTCTTCTAATCTATGGCAAGCCAACAGCATGTTTATTGCTTGGTTGCTTGATCTGGTTTGAGTCACATTTGTAATGGCATGTGCAAATCAGTGGGAGGGGCTACAGAATTAGGTGTTGATATTCTTCTCTGGAGACATGTTCAACCTATCAATAGTCACATTCCTGACTCTAGTGTTTTTTGGACCTGATGACTATTAAAGCTTTTTATTTCAGTAACAAGGACATTTCAGTTCTAAAATCGCATGATATTCTTTCAGCACCCTGACCTATATGTCTGATCTATCAAAAGTTCAAAGTTGATTTCTTACCACTAATAACAGCTATTTTTTTGTCTTGTCCCCTCTGAACGCATCCTTACTGTAAAAGACAACTTATAGAATCTACTTAATAAATTAGAGTAAAAGAGGAAACAATTTGCACTCACTTTGTTTGGGTAAATTCTATCCTATATATTTGAGTAAAGATTACCTAAATTTAACAGCTATGACAAACTAGAACAAATTAGGTAAGTTCTACCTAATACATTACAAAATTAATTACTTACAAAATTTGAGTACAGAGCAAATTCCTCAGTGTGAAATTAACACTCTTGAGTGTGGACACATATAGACACTGAAGCAGTGTTGAAGTTATTGAGATAAATAGGTAATTAACAGCTGATGATTAAACATTAGTATAGACACCTGATGATAACAATCAGAATCACCAAAGGAGAAAATCAACATTTTTAAACAAACATTATAGTGGTCAGTGTTTGCATTAGTTTGGATCTTGACCCTTATATCTTTAATGTTAGATTTAGTTTGGCTGCTGTATCTATGTTAAAACAGCAGACATCAGGTGCTCATGATTATGTTTTAACATCATCATTATTTCACCTAGAGTCTAATCTATGAGTTATTTTTCCGTTTACTGACTGTAACAGCCTTGCAAACCAACAGCAATAGATCCTGTATTTTATATACATTTTGGAGAAATAACTTATTAGTTTATTTAGTTATTTAGTTTAGATAAATACAAGTATGTTGTTTAGGAACACACAGACAAGAACCAGAATGAGAATCTCAACAACAGTGAGCATCAAGTAAGCACGTGGTAGCCAATCAAAACTCATCCATGGTTCCCATCATGTATTGCCACTTGAAAAAAATTATGAGCTGAATTGTCTTTATATCTGTTTTTCTAAATAAGCTGTTCATCACCATTGTTGAGATTCATACACTGGTTATTGATGTCTGTGTGTGCCTAAACAAAATGTTTTTTTGTTTTTTTTTATCAGAACTGCTTAAAAGAAATCTTTCTAATATGTATAGAAAATACATCATCTATTGCTGTCAGTTTACAAGGCTGTTATTGTCAATAAAATAAAAATAACTCATAGATTAGACTCTAGGTAAAATAATGACGATGTTAAAATATAATCATAAGCAACTCATGACTACTGCTCTTGGCTTGTTTGGCTGTTTTAACATGGATAATATCAGGTGTCTATACTAATGTTTAATCATCAGTTTGTTAATTATCTTTATTAACTTTAACACTGCTTCAGTGTTATTTTTAACACTGCTTCAGTATCTATGTGTCCACACTCAGAGTGTTAACCCTTTAACTGCCATTAGCTGTTCAGGAAGGCTATTAATGGCAGTTAAAGGGATAATTTAACACTGAAGAATTTGCTGTATCTCAAAAAGTAATTACTTATGTAATGTATTAGGTAGAACTTACCTAATTTGTTCTAGTTGGTCATAGCTGTTAAATTTAGGTAATCTTTACTCAAATATATAGAATAGAATCTACCCAAACAAAGTGAGTGCAAATTGTTACCTGTTTTACCCTAATTTATTGAGTAGATTCTATAGGTTGTTTTTAAAGGCCAGTGCAATGATGCAATCAGTGCCCTTAACTCACAAGGCAGGACTATTCATAGCCATTTTGTGCATTGGAGTATCTCACATTCATAGTAATAGTAGGAGTGAACCAGATTTGTAGATCTATTGTCTTTGTTGAAATGTATTTAAATTGTTAATAATAAAAGATGACTTACCACACAGTGCAAGGCAACCAGTGAACCTTCAATTCTTTTTTACCCTACACATACACACACACACACACACACACACACACACACACACACACACACAAATAAACGTAATCAGTATTTGGTGAACACTGAATAGTGCATAACAAATCAGTCACTAAGACAAGCAAGCAGCCTAATAAAAGACATACCTCACTTGTTCTTTCCCCGGTTATTTTTTCAAATAAGAAGACCTTCTGCCTACTACATTTTCGGCAACCTTAAGTGAACAAAGGAGAACAAAAGTTTATTAAGTCATGAATGACATGCTTTTTAGTTGAATCGCAAGTTCAAAGTTATCATTGTCACTTGATCTATGGTACGGTCTTTATCTTATTTGAATGAATTTGTCTGTTTTTGTCCATAAAGCAAAAAGTATTTGGCTGGGTTTTCAAAGGCCCTCTTAGCTTAAGTCAGTGATTGATATTAACAACAGCCCTAGGACACTGGCCACTTCCAACTAAATAATTAAAAACATAATACTTTGCATTGACTATGAATGACCTGGTGACTGGTTATCTGCTGTCAAGTTTGTCTGAGTGCAAAAGTGATACTATTGTAGCTTAAGATGTAACACTGCAAAACAAAAGTTACCCTTTATTCTCTTCTTCACCACTGGCCCCTCCTGATTCAGGGACTCGGAGATGGAAGAGGCAGCAGGCTGAGAACAAGGTGGAGGTGGGACAGAGTTGGCAGAATGTGGCAGTGAAGAGGTAGAAGTTTTTGTTCTTTTCTTCCTCTTTTGCAAAGAGCTTGACAGACAAGAAGAAGTGTGTGGAGGAAGAACAGAAGTAAAAGTACTAGAGGACGGAGCAGAGAGAGAAGTAAGAGACTGTGGGGACAGAGAAACAAGGTCCAGAATAAATACAGTCTCAGAGTCCTTGATGAGACTCTCCGGCTGCTCCACGCTGATGCTCTCCGGTTGCTCCGGCAGCTCAACGCTGATGCTCTCAGGCTGCTCCAAGCCGATGTTCTTTGTCAGCTCAGCGCTGATGCTCTCCGGCCGCTCCACGCTGATGCTCCCCGGTTGCTCCGGCAGCTCAACGCTGATGCTCTCAGGCTGCTCCAAGCCGATGTTCTCCGTCAGCTCAACGCTGATGCTCTCCGGCTGCTCCACGCTGCTGCTCCCCGGTTGCTCCGGCTGCTCCACGCCGATGCTGCCTGGTTGCTCTGCAATGGGGAAGTTGCTGTCCAGCTGCTGTGCTGTGAAGGTTGATACGAGTTTACATTATTTTCAAATCTGTGCATATTAACAAAGAAAAATAAATGTATTTTAAATACCATGTATCTTGATATCTTGCCCTTACATTTAATCAGGATAAACTCAAAAGCCCTCCGCATCTTCTCCAAAAACATTTTTGTGTCAGGAGTGGGTTGCAGATGGGTTATAATGTCTGCAACCCATTTATTTGAATCCTTTTTTTCTTTTTTGCCAAGAAATAAAATGGGCTTGTAACCCACAGCCTCAAGTTTCTGCACCTGAAATTAAAAAAAAGCAGTTACTACCCATTAGTTAAACCCACTGAATTATCAGATAAATTAGTACTGTATAATATCTTAATTTGTACTGTATACAATTTTATAATTTGACAATTGTATTATAAGGTAATTTTTGTAAAGTGCAATGCAAGAAAATAGGCCTTAATCTGTTTTATTAATACTATTACTTTACAAAACACATGACTGCATAATACAATTAATGGTAATTTTTAGATAAGTTCAGAGGTACTCCTTCAGTTTCTACCATTGACTTTTTTATAACCAAATTATATAATATTGACTTGACTTAATATTTGGCAGAGAACACAACTTATTTTTTCTCTATAACACATTTTAAAAGATAAAGATAGAACGTATCACAGTATTGCTGCTTGCGTTCAAACATAGACTTTTCAGATAATAATTAAAAAATAGCAGTTTTACTTACTATAATACGGGCGGAATCAATTATACGCACAACATTTCTGCTTTTCACAACCGATTGTCCCCACTGGCTATCCAAGGACATCATTTTCTCTCGTAATTTTTGTTTGGTGGACAGACTACCAAAGCAGACACAACATGTTTTCCTGCTTGCCTGATTGGGAGTCTGACATGATGGGCAAGGCCTGAATTTGGGTCTTGTCATGCTCCTTGACAGATGTGGCTCTTAAAAGTGCCTTTGGTTTTTGTGTGTGTGTGGATGGTGAATAAAAAAAGAGACTTATTGTGAAGGCTGATTAAAAAAAGGACCTGATTAAAAAAAAAGGAGAAAAAAATCAGAATGGCAAAGGACAGACATTGTAGGCACATTTACAGCTCAATGTTTATTATTTAGTTCTTGAAAGTAGTGATAAGCCACAATATTGTTGTAATTGTGAATTAATTCGAATTGGTTATTAAAGGTCAGATTTGCGTGAATATTATATAATTTAGTGCGGATTTTTGGAATTACTTGGAAAACACGTTGTTCTTCATCTGTATGTCTATTACTGGCTAAATCATGAGCTACTGTAATATGGGAAACTGAAAACACCTCATCATAACTAAAAATGATATATTCTCCTATGATTGTACCTTGCATTACACTTGACCAAAACAAAGTAAACTTGGGTTTAATTAGCTAACGTTAACTTCGCTAGCCTTATGCAAGTGGTGCTATAATATTATTTTAATGTCTGCCGTCATTTACTGTATCATGAAATTCCAACCTTGCACGATTCTACTCACAACATGATTTGATTAAACAGTTTTTTTTTTGTTGTTGTTGTTTTTTTTTGTTACGTAAATGTAAAGATTATTAACAGCTCAATTAATGCACTTTTCTACTTACCGAGTGGAAAATCGCGATGGATCTTGGGAGCGGGAAATCAAATTACGTCAGCATCAGGTTAGAGGGATTGGACAGCGCTGATTAATCGAGCGCAATTAAAAAAACATTAAATATTCATCAACATCAACCAACTTCCGATGAAATCACTTTATTCAGCATTACATTTGTTTAAAATAATACGTAAACTGTTTCTGCTGTTTCACGCACCATGAAGTGTTGTTGTTAAACTCACCGCAGAATGCTGCTTCACCTGTAGTTGAGCGCTGTTAAACTCACCGCTGCATGCTGATGCACAGATGGCACTTTGATATGAGACAGCGGCTGATATTTTTCAATCGAAAATCAGTCTGAGGGCTATATAAAGATGATCTGGGGGGCACCGACTGATTAGCCATGCCATATTAAATTTACTGGAGCCATTTTTGTTTTTGCACATTTATGTTGTCTCCACCCATACACAGTAGACAACGGGCTGCAGGCTGCTTGCCAAAGACGTCAAATTTTAACGCCGCGGGCTCCCTATGCAAGTCATTCGGAATCCCTTCACGTTGATAATCGACGCCAAAGGGGTACCCAGTGCGTAAAATCGTGACGCCAAGGGGTCCTGACCAAGCGTCCATATGTGACGAGTTGGGAGTGAGAACGTGTTGGACATTCCTTGTGACGGAGACATAAATGACCACGTTTTCTTTATTAATAATAATAATAATAATTATTATTATTATAACAATAATAACAACGATAATAATGCAAAATAAGTTCTATATTGATTAATATTTAATTATTAGTTTGTGTGTCGACTCAATCATTGTAGCTATAGCAGGACCCAATTAAAATTACTACAAAACAGACACTATAGGCCTACCTTGTTTGTATGTCGGCACAATCATGGTATAGAAGGACACGATTAACATTACTACGAAACACAAACACTTTGTGATAGAGACCTAAGGTGTGTTTTCATTAATAAAAACCACAACAACAGAAAAAAATGCTAAATAATTTTTACGATGGTTGATATTTAATTATTAATCAGTTTGTGTGTCGGCTCAGCCATGGTATAGAAGGACACGATTAACATTACTACAAAACAGAAACTAACGCCTTGTGACGAAGACATAAATTACCACGTTTTCATTTATAATAATAATAATAATAATAATAATAACAACAACGATAATAATGCAAAATAAATTCTTTGATGATTAATATTTAGCCTAATTATTAGTCAGTTTGTGTGTCGGCAAAATCATGGTATAGAAGGACACGATTAACATTACTACAAAACAGAAACTAACGCCTTGTGACGAAGACATAAATGACCACGTTTTCATTTATAATAATAATAATAATAATAATAACAACAACGATAATAATGCAAAATAAATTCTTTGATGATTAATATTTAATTATTAGTCAGTTTGTGTGTCGGCTCAATCGTGGAATAGAAGGACATTCCTTGTGACGGAGACATAAATGACCACGTTTTCTTTATTAATAATAATAATAATTATTATTATTATTATAACAATAATAACGATAATAATGCAAAATAAGTTCTATATTGATTAATATTTAATTATTAGTTTGTGTGTTGACTCAATCATTGTAGCTATAGCAGGACCCAATTAAAATTACTAGAGAAGGAGGGAATTAAGCTGGACATGGACAAGATCGAACTGAACCCTGCACGTAGGTCTATAATGAAATTAGTCTTAAATTCTTTATGGGGACGCTTCTGTCTCAGGGAGGGGCTACCTACAACTGAAATTGTTAAAGATCCTGAGCAGTTTGCACGACACATTTTTACCCCCGAACACGACATTAGACATTTTTCATTTGTGTCAGACACTGTTGCAATTGTTCAGTGGACTTATGCTGATGGGAAAGGCCCCTCGCCTCGTGACGTTAATGTCTTTATTGGTGCTTTCACAACAGCCCATGCACGTTTAGAACTCTATGATGTTATGGATAGGTTAGGTGACAGGGTTCTTTACTGCGATACGGACAGCGTAGTCTTCACATCAAAACCCGGACAATACGAGCCTCCGCTTGGTCCCTATTTAGGTGATCTTACTGATGAAGTGGGCCCCGGGGACTACATAAATCTTTTTTGTTCATCAGGACCCAAGAGCTATGGCTTTTCCACAGCTAAGGGTAATGTGTGTATGAAAGCGAAAGGCATAACACTTAATGCAGTAAACTCTGAAATTGTTACTCTAGATTCGCTAATAGATCTTGTAGATCATTATGTGACGAAGGGGGACAATACGCGTCATATTCTTGCACACAACGAAACTATTGTGAGAAATAAAAACCATCTGACATTACACAACAGGTCATTTGTGAAGAAATTCAAAGTTGTGTATGACAAACGTGTATTGCTCCCTGATTTTACTACACTTCCATATGGCTTCTGACAACGTTTTTGGTTTGGGTGTGCGAGACACGGATGGGTTTGACACACGACTTCAACATCCTTTTGGCTGTTTAGTGGCCGGGCCTACGAGCAGCGGTAAAACGTTTTTTGTAAAAATGTTGTTACAAAATGCTGGAAAGCTGATTTCTAAAAAAATTGACAATGTTGTTTTCATTTATTCTGTATGGCAACCTATGTATGATGATTTGTTGAAGATGTATAATCACAATATTAAATTTATTGATGGAATCCCACAAAACCTAGATGATGATGTTTTGTTTCCTGTTAATAAAACCTCGCTGGTGGTGCTCGATGATTTTATGGGAGAATGTGCAAATAATAAACAGATAGAGAAACTTTTCACTGTCTATGTACATCATAAAAATGTAAGTGTTATCTACATTCTACAGAATTTATTTTTTCAGGGTAAATCCAGTAGAACTATTAGTTTGAA
Organism: Cirrhinus molitorella; assembly: GCA_033026305.1. Lineage (NCBI taxonomy): Eukaryota > Metazoa > Chordata > Actinopteri > Cypriniformes > Cyprinidae > Cirrhinus > Cirrhinus molitorella. Next base: position 22,146,492 of record CM065127.1, on the reverse strand, counting down.
TACAAGCTACCTTGTTCTGTTCAAGAATTCACGTGATGTCACACAGATTGGTATTTTGGCCAGACAGATGTTTCCCAACAACACAAAGTTTTTTATGGAAAGTTATGAAGACGCAACCAGCAGCCCTTACGGCTACCTGTTGATTGATTATAAAGCAAAGACCCCAGATCAGTATCGTCTCAGAGCGGCATTACTTTCAGAACATCCTGTTGTATACATACAGAAAAAAGACGGTAAAGGTGTATGGTGATTTGTGGAAAAAAAATAATGTCTGCAAGACTTTTAAGAAATCATTCTCTTTTAAAATTGCTATTAAAAGCAACACCGACACAGAGACGTGTTATTTTACAAGCATCCACAGATGAGTTCATCTTATGTTTGTGTGAATTAGCTCTTAATGTTCTCCACGGCAATATCCCACTCACACATCAGCAATACCAGAAGTTGAAAAGAAGAAAAACTGAAATCAAAATTGTTGCTGATAAGAAAGTCAGAGTGAAAAGAAAGAGGCAGTTGATCAATCAACAAGGAGGCTTTCTCCTACCTCTCTTAAGTGTTGCAGTACCTTTTATTACAAGTTTGATCACATCTAATAAATAACTGTCTGGGATGGAACACGCTGAGAAGGTATACCTCGTCCCTCAGAAACAGCTGGAAAGACTAAAGGAGGGTAACACACGTGAGTCTATACACCAGATTGCGGAGAATGATCTGGATATGACCATCAGAAATATTTTACACAGAACTGATTTAGAACCGTATGAAAAAGCAAAGCTGTACACATCTGTGTTGCAGAGGTTTTTAACATTATCTAAGCTAGGGGACCGGGAAACCAGTACATTACCACTATCACTTCCAACGCACAAAAATGCAAGTCATGAAGAAGAGCCAACGCCGTCTGCAGATGTGAACACACAAGAGGTTTTGGATATTGTTGCAGATGATGTTTTGAAGAATGTACCACAGAGGATTGTAAAAAATGTACGCTACATTTTAGATAAAATGTCTAAATCCAAAGATGTTGCCTCATGGACAGATTTGGGTGAGTTTACATATAAAGGCAGAACCATCCCCGGCTCTCATTTGATGGATCTAGTTAAAAGCATCATGTCACCACAAAAGATTCATGATGAACGGAGACCTGCTGGTTGGAATGAGTTTCTGGAAGCGTTTTCCGCTTTAAACATACCACACTCATTGGTACCGAATCATTATGTTAGACATAAAATTAATTCTTTTAAAACTGGTTCGACCCCCGCAAAAACCAAATCTTTTAAAAAAAGTAAAACACAGAGTGTAGAGCTAAGTACACCTGCAAGACAATCTAATTATTCAGAAGATGGTGTATTCATATCACCTGTGCTTGATCGATCCGTATGGTTACATTTTTAATTTCTTTTCTTTCTTTTTTTTTAATTGATCTTGTTGTTGTTGTCATTGTTGTATGTATGTATGTAATGTTGAAATATGGTCTGTATAATAAAGAGTTCTAAAATAAATTCTTTTTTCTTTACTTTTTATTGGGTATATTAAACATAAGACATAAACATCTCGCCCGTTTGTACACATTGAACACATTTGAATACATTTTCATTACATTGAGATTGTTTTAGTTTTTTCACAAAAACTGCAACAGATTTGTCATTTTTAACAAGATCATCACTATATAGCTTCAACACATATTCATAATCACGACCCCTTGACATGTGATAGAGGAAGAAGACACAGTGTTGTCCACATCTGTTGGACGAAAAATCCTGCACCTGTATGCTGGAATATTGCACCGTTGTTGAATTTAGTTTTAAAAAATCCTTAATTATTGGTGAAAAAAGGATGTGGTCTGGTTTATTCCCAAAACTATCAAAAAACATTGATACACCTCCCTCATTTATGTAAATGGCCACCCAATGCCGACCTGGGAGACCACTCTCATCCGTATTAACAATAACTGATGCAGGTAATTTACTTAAAGGTGTTTGAGGCAAATAGTCACAGGGGAGCACCCCTAGAAAATGAGTGTTGCATGAGATCTTATCCATGATCCGTGTAAGCTGTATCGTATTCATTATTATTTATTAATAGTAATCAACCAAGACCTGTCGACGGTTTGACACCTGAACCACCGAGTCAAAGGTGGAATAGCAAATCAAGTTAATTGTGTGTGGTAGTGGCTGTCTGAAGCGTGCTTCAAGTCTAATATTCCCAGATTTTATAAGCGATACGTGTTGTCCACAATCTTCATCCGGTGTGAGATTAAACGCATAGAGAGTGTACCCCTGCAAAAAGTCCTCCCTATCAATAGATAGTGCTTGGTTTTTTAAATGTTTCCCAGAGGCCAATGCTAGTTGGTAAAATTCGCGAACTGCAGAACCACCTGTGTAATCAGGCTGTAGGGGTTTTGCAGGGAACTGTTGACCATCCAAATAAATAGATAAAAATTCTAAATCATAATTTTTAAAGGAGAATGGATTTTTATTATATGAACCTGTAAAGGCATCATTATCTACCATAGCTAGGACAATAGATTTTGGTAGAGTTCCTAAGAATAAGTTTTCTTGATTGCACACTCTTGATCCTGAAGGAATTGAAAAGTTTTTCACACACACGCGGTCAATTGGATATTTAGCAGTGGTTGAGAGCAGTGCTTGCGCATGCCCTAGTCTCACTGCTGGCGAGACGCTCACTTTTTTCACAAATAGTGAGGCTGACACGATCCTTAGTTTATAGGATATAGCATCACTCCTCATCAGACAGAATTCGTCTTTTCCCCTTGTCATACGAATTTTAATGTCAACACCGTTAAGCATCAGTTTTTCTTGAAAGAAGATATCACTGTGAATAGGTGCAAGTAGTTCGACAACATTACTCGCATTGGTAAAGGCAGCTCTCTTTGTCAGACCATGGTTTCCTCCTGCGGGGTCCACAGTATCCATATGTCCTGCTCTATCTTTATAGAACAAGCCTGCAGAGAAAAGTGTTTCCAGCGTATGTTTGTCATAATTAAGAAGACATTCCATAAGACACCGATAAGGATGCGTGTTTGTGCTCTGTGATATCAAACGATCCCCCAACGATACATCCACTTGTGAAAATATTGATGCCCCCGGGTAATTGATAAGTCCTACGGGGGCCCCATCTGCAATATCTGTACCGTCAGGATTAGTGATTTTGACACGTAAAAATAACAGGGTGTTGTTCAGGTCGATGTAATCTTCACCGGTCCCGGCGATAAAAAACTCCAAGGGTGCTGTGTCTGAAATAGCAGATAATGGTGGTACCTCTATATAGGTATTTTTTTCAATAGCAGTCTGTGTCAGGGGTACTGTGAACAGATCGAGTTCTGATTTAATACATTCTTCTGACATGTTGTGTATTAAGGCCATCGTCTAGAATATTGTATTGGCCGATCTCTTTGACTTTGCTGTTGTAACACGTTTTGATGCTGTCTTGCGCCCGCGTTTTATGACTGAGGTCTTCTTAGGTGCACGCTTTCTTTTCTTCTGTGTCTGACCACTCCTCCTGACCCCCGGCGGTCTCGACATTCTTTTGCGCGACATCACCATCAGCCCTGATCCGTCTTGCGTGTTGTTGTTGTAAAAGGAGTGTGTTAGCGTATTGGTAACAACATCGCTTAGTATGTTTTTTGCAGCCGATTTAAGATGTGGCTTGGCAATCCGAAACCCTTGTTTAAGTAAAGGCATTGCCATACGGAAAAGTTTCCGAAAAACGCCTCCCAACCCACTCCCGTACATTACTCCGCCCCCTGCATAACCAGGGAGACCATTACCTGCTTGATTTTGGTAATAGGCCACATATCGCTCAGGGTCTGTGTTGTAAGTGTAGGGATACGGCATTATTTTTTATTTATTTTTTAAAATAAAAACAAAACACTATTTCACAGGTCTGAAGTGTAGCTTAGCAGTCACCTTGCCGTAAGTAAAACGTACGTTTTGATTCTGATCGTCTTTTACCTCCACAGATATCTCTGTGATGGATGCTTTATTGACAGGTACGTAATGTGCCTTTTCGTACCTATCATTTATAATCTTATTATTCTCACCATCTATATGGACACACCGCAGTAGAGGAACGTACGCATCACCAACTGACTGATATTCAATGATATCTGTGTATATATATAAACTGTAAAAACCACCCTGTATATCGGCTTGATAGGGCGCATACGTCACAGGTGTTGGCCCAGAACCATAGTCTTCATTTATCTGTTTTGCTGATTCAATAGCAACCCCTGGTTTTAACCCTAATATAACAGCTAGCTTCCCGAAAAATGTCAGTGACATCTTCGGAGATGATTTTAGAAAGATTTTGTTTTTTACATGATCATATCCAAGCGTCATCCCCGGTGGCAGTGTTGCATTGATTTCTCTAATCAGAAATAGAACATCTTCATAATACCCCGTCTTTAGTGTGTTACATAGTTTTGATATACTACGACCGCTGTTGCTGATTTGAATTTTAATTCCATTGTTGTGCCGTACAGTCACATCCTCCTCATCATCTTCCTGTGTGTTTTGACCAGTTGTAACTATGTATGCACCATCTTCCTCGGGGAATGTGTACCATGATATTGGGTATTCAAATTCAATCAAACCAACCTCCCATTGTCCTTTTAGATTTATAGTTCTTGCTAACATGGTTCTATAACTAGAAATAGTGTTTTCCGGATAAACAGCTAGCGACGCATTGCATGGGAGTGTCAAGTAAAAACCACCCTCAGACATGGTTGATTTTAAATGAATGTGTACACATCTAGAAATGCTTTTTTCATTTATGGTCTCTGTACATCTACCACATCTTTCTCATTTACCCATGTATTGAATTTTGAAGGCCACCCCTCCCACTGGACCAGAACCATGGATGATCTTCCTCGTCGTTTTCTGTCTAAAATTTTTCCAATTTTAAATGTCTTGTTTTTACTCACAGATATTTTTTGTAATTCTTCCTCATAAAAAACCCCATCAATAACATCCCCATCATAATCAGAGAGTCGATAGACAGGCGGATTTCGTGGTATACATGTTTTTACTGTGAAAAACTCCTCGGTATAGTTTTTCTCATATCCTTTTGCAAACGGACCCCTTACTTTAGAGATTCTAACTGTGTCACCATTCTTATACTTAAAAATAGGATCGGATGTGTGCGAAGCTCTAGACCCGTATAGGTTATGCAGCACCACAGATACATTTTCTTTGGAAACGTCAATAGGTCTCATTTTGATACTTCTGTGATAGCTTGCATTGTACCCGTCAGTGAGATCTTGAAGTATGTCAACGTATCTCCTGGAGTTTGTAGCTGTTAAATACCTAAACATTTTTGATTTATAGCTTCTATGAAATCTTTCAATAATGCATGCCTTTGTCTCTGTTTCTGTTGCAAAATGTGTAATGTTGTACTTTTTTGTTATATTTTGGAAATGTTTGTTAAAAAACTCTTTTCCTTTATCTGTTTGTAGTTTCTGTGGTACACGCCCCTCTTTCAGTATAGATTCAAACGCCTTAGCCACCTCTATTCCACTCTTATTTTTTAACACACGTACCCATGCGTATTTACTGAATACATCTATGCAGGTCAATAGAAAATGATTGTTGTCATTTTCCTTAGCATATGCTGACATATCTACTAAATCAGCCTGGAACTGCATGTCAATACCATAGACAAAAACCTTGTTCCTTTTGTATTTTATTGGAGCTGTCTTGTGTAGCGTGTAAGCATCCTCCCCAGCTAGCCAGTTTGAAACCTCCTTGTCAGTTAACCGGATACCTGTTTCCTTTAAAAAAGCTTCTTTTAATCGTTTTTTACCACCCAGAGACCCCGGATTAGATGGGGTATAGTATATATTTTTCAGTATCTGTTCAGACATGTCACTTCAGAGGATACAAAAGAAATAACAAGTAAGAATTTAAGTGATTGGCTTTTATTTATCAAAAAAAAAGGGGGTTAAACATTGTCAATGTACTGAAGAAACTTTACACACATTATAATATTTTTCTCAACCATATAATCAATTAGCACCTGAATAACTTCACATACATCTGTCTGATCATTTCTTGAAATCATTACCACACATAGATCTGTTACATATGTACAAAGACACAAAATGTCTGCAATTCTAATTCTACTACCACAGTCAGTCATTAGGTCTAGTATTTTTCTAATAGTTACAGAAACTGGTTCATTGTCATTAATACACATACGCATCACATCAGTCCACTCATTTGACATTGCTCTCACAAGGACCATTTGTTTCTTGATGTTTGTAAGACGCTGTGTGTCAACATCACACTCATTTACTGGTAAAGATACATCAGCATTGTCATCAATAATCTTGTACAGTAAGTTGGTCATTTCACAACGAATATTTTGTTTAAAAATGCTTTTTGTCAGAGCATTAACACACAATGTGTTTCCCATGGCAACGCTACACGTGGCCGCTTTGTGGGGCACCCTTCCACCCGTCCACTGCGTCATAGACAATCTGTTCACTGTTGACGTCCACAACTTTCTCTCTGATCTCACGAAGCTTCTCCACAATGTAAATCTCGTCACGTAGTTCGCATAAAATAGCATCCACCGAGCCCTGTATCCTCTGGGGATTAAGCCTCAAACCTATGCGGTTCAGAGCTTGAGCTATGACGTGTTTAAGTTCCGGCTTTATCAGACTACGTGACAGTTCCTCAAAGTATGCGTCAAAGAAATAGGCGCTGGGTTCAAACAAACAGGAATGTCTAAGTTGACTGGGGTGTTCAACTTCACAACCCAGACAAAGTTCTTTAAGTTTTTTGTTGATAAGATGTTCCAGTATGACCACAATAGTTGCTTTTATGATACTGAATGCATCTCTGCTGATACATCCATCTGTGTCATCAATCCCTGCATAGGCCACGGCTCCGGATATTGCCGCAGCACTACCGTATGGCGATGTGAGGAAGGTCAGGTTGTGATAACCCAACTCAAGGCAGAATTTATCCAGCCAGCTGTTGTCACAAGGTTGTGGCGTGGTCTCCAGAGGTGTGGCGTTGTCGTCAGGCATTGCGGGTAAAGTTTCGGGGGTGATACTGTAACAGCAGGTCAATGACGAATCTTGAGACATGGCCGAAATGAGTGTTGTGAGTACCCTCATTTCTTAGGTATTTAATGGCTGTAATATGTAGGCGGGGATAAGAGACGGTTTGCGGTGTCCGGAACGCCCCTTTCAGGATGGAACAATTTCACCTTTACAGAATTGTAGCGATCGTACAGATCACACCATCTGAACATTTTGTCAACACATGTAAAAACACTGTCGATTATATGCACATCTTTCCACTGAAACAAAAACTTCATGTCGTAGTGTATATAGTGTTCAGATTCAGGAATAGGCCATGCATGTCCGTGGATCTTTGTTTTGTCGTTGCAGTAAAAAATGTATACACAGTCATCAGGTATTTTTTTACTGTGATCCGCAACCACACGAAATCTTGTGTCAGGAGTTACACCGTCCCATTCTGCAATGTACAATGGCTCATCCCCACAGTCATTCAGGTCTCTCCAGACATAGTTGTAGAATAACCACCAATCTTTGGCAGGAAAAATCAGACAGGGCTCCTGTGATGTAAAATCGTCTTCTATGTCCATAGCGTAGAATTTTACAACACGCAGTGTTTTGTCGAGAACATATCTCCCCACACGATTACCGGACATTGAAAAATCACGAGTCGAAATATCCACTTCTTCATGGAGAAACTTTGTCAAACTAACCGATTGTTTTTTTCTTGGCGCAAAAGTCAACTCCTTTCTCATTTCAACAGGTCCTCTTGTTGGGGAAATACACATCACTCTGCTGATTTTAGGAGTTTTTGGAGTACCGTCAGCCATTGCAACTCAGGAAAACAGAATGTCTTCTGTTTTAATTACTATATTCTAAAACCTCTATTTAAGCATTTCAGGTTTGAGGGGGGCCGGGGGTTCCAACTGAGAGTAAAAGGTTCGGGAAGGAGAAGGAACTCCATAAAACATCAGGGGAGTGAGCACAGTGGTGAGAGATAAAACTTCAGAAAGTCAGTCCTATCAATTGTCTTGATCTTTTGATTTACAAACACACACCCCCAACTGCCATGTCACTAGGGCCATGTCAGCCCTGACTGACATGACAGCCTGGGTGACAGAGGACAGATACCCCCATAAATCCACCCATAAATTCAACCTGTACACTTTTGACCTGTCAATCAACGCTGACAGATGCCATATATTCACCCATAAATCATAAGCCATAAATCATCATTTGACGTTAGGTGTATTTATAAACTACTAACATAGTTTCAGAAATGCAGAACATTCAGTGTTTGGTTGAAAAACAACTGCCAACAATGCTTACATCCTCTGAACATGAGGAGGTACTACAACTGTGTCATGTGACACTGAAGACTGAAGTAATGATAGCATGTTAAGGGATATATTATTCAACCCCCTAGTTTATTTATCAAAAATTATGCTGATTTCCTGACTTTTTGGCTGACATGAAATGTACCACTAAATATAGAATACCCATAAGCTGTTTTTAGACTAATGAGAAATTTTTGAGTTCTGAAACTTACAGGATGTTTTTATAGTTGAAGTTCACTTATATGTCAAAAGATCAAGGGAATTTCTTTAAGATTATAATTCCTTATACTCATTCCAAAAAAAAAAAACAACAGCACAGTTAAAACATTCCAGATGTCTTGAGTGTTGCTAATGGGTCTCAGTGACTGTGCATTGACTGAGCCATCTGTGCCTTCTGTGCATTAGTAAAGTGTAACCTTGATGTCAATGAGAGATCCACTGAGCTGTGTAGGAATTCATTGATTACAAGGAACTTATGATATTGCGATGAACTAAGATTAATGATAGCTTTTAGTGATAACAAAGGGAATGCATGTTGTATTCTATACATTATCTATTCTGAATTTGCATTAAGTTTTGTTTTTCACGCTGATAAGAGGACCAATGACCATATACACAATACAAAGTTTCGGGAGTAACATTCACATATAGATGAAATATTAACTCTAACTAATTAGCAAGTAATTAATTTAAATAAAATATAAAACATATGAGTCCAAATATATGTGCATTAATCACTAAGCCAAAATAAATATGAATTGATTCACTCATGTCCATACATGTTACCTCATTTATGTGCTTTTGGGCATCACAACCTAGTCCTTCCTTACTTATAAAGCAGACTAAGCAGGAGGTGGAGCAGTTTTATTCTGAGATGCATAAATTCTCATTCATGGGATATGCAAGCTTTATTGAACAGGGATACACAATGGAGATCTGCACATCAGCTGCATGTATGACAGCCCATTTTAAGTTCTGGGTTACTGAGTATTGTAGATTTGATATATTACTTTAGATAATAAGTGATATTTTTAACATTTTTTATTGCAGATTTAGTGACACTCTGGTGCATTTTTGCTACATCCTCTGCACAAGGTAAGGGAAAACTGTAATTACTATCTATATTACACAGTTACAATTAGTTTTATTTAGTCTCAGCTAATGCAATTTAAACGAGTGGTCATTAAATTAAATATAAGTCTAATCAGTGGTCTTATTCTAATTAAAATATAAAGCAGTTTGTATTTGTTGTTGATAATAATGTGCAGCCACTAATGTGGAGAACCAGCTGCAATTTAGTTAGACAAACTGTGTGCGTGCCCGCGTTTTTTTATTGATTTATTTATTTTTTTAATTATTTTTTTGGCTAGATGGAGGATGAGACTGAGAACCATGCACACTATTTTTCAGTTTGCTGAGAGTGAAGTGTCCGGTTTCTGCTGGACGTTTAGAGTAGTCCATGCAAAAAGAGGAAAAGGGGTCGATTGTGTTAGCCTATCTGAAAGCTTAGAAATTACGGAAAGCCACTAAAACAGGGACAGAACTTACACACTCAGATTGGATATGATTGGGCAGCGAGGGACAGTAATTTGATGACCAGGTTTAGACAATTACAGGCATATACTATGTCGCATCAAGCTGTCCCGGGAAGAGTCTGACGCGACTATAATCAGTGATACTGTCCACATTGGAAGCGCGGTAAGAAAAGACAAATCCTCGACAGTGAAGACCCTTTCACACGGGACGCGGCAGTCGTGAGTGTCTAGTTCATTTTCGATGGGAGATATGCAGAAAGCGGCAAACCGCGGGCGGTTTTGCTGGCGGCGCGTAGGCGGGGCGCAAGCGGTGCTCGCGCACCCAAAATCCTGCCACTCCCACGAGCACGGCACTTCTCGGCAGGTGCAGACAAAGATAAAAATATTTTATTTATTTTGTAAGCGGCAGCTGCGTCGGCTTTTACCAATCAATGAACTGATTATTAACAACCCATCATAAAACATTTAACTGAACTTATAACGGACATGGAATTGTATGACCCATCTAAAATCATACACAGAGACATAAATAGAGCGTGGGAGCGCTCGAGTTCGTTTGCCAGGTAAAAATACAAATACGCTCTTTTCCGTTAAGGAGTCATGCACCCATTTTGTCCTCCTATTTTCCTTTTGTGCATGAGCACATCAGTAATAAGTTTTTTTTTTTTTTTTCAATTTCCAGCAAAGGTGCGCCTCAGGTTTTGATCTATCTGTCTGTCTGTCTGTCTGTCTGTATATGATGCTGGGTATCTCCTGTTTAGTTGTATGAAAGAAATGGAATATAGGCTAGGATTTTTAATAGGGCTTGTGGAAGAACAGCCTTAATACTATCCAACAAATGCAGTACAGAAATGTTTAATAACAAAGCTGTCATAAGCCCAATAAAAAGTACACTGCTGAAAGAAAAAAAAAACAGGTTTTAGCTGGTCAGCAAGCTGGTTTTAGAGGGGTTTTGACCACTTTCCCAGCTAAGACCAGTCAGGCTGGGAAACCACTAGCTAAAACCAGCCTGACCAACCTGGCATGGCTGGGAGACCAGCTAAAACCAACCACTTCCTGCTTTAACCATCACTGTAAAAAATTGCACTGTAAAATAACAGTAATCTACTGGCAGCTGGGGTGCCAGCATTGTACTGTTAATAAACAGCTTTCTACCGTTAATTTACAGCTCTTCATTGTTACAGTATGTTACTGTTATTATACCATGTAGTAACTCATTTCATTTTGGAAACCGATTGCTTCAAACCATGAGTTTTCAAAGAAGTAGTGCTTATATGGTGTTAGTACAGTGAATTTATTTCATTTGAGTCCATTATAAAATAAATAAATCTTAATTTAAAAGAGCAAACACTTAAAGTGTAATGAGAAAACCGCAACCATGACATGATTTTTACTGAAATCTTTGTTGGTCCTCATTAGCACACATGTACTAAAGTGACTATCACTGCATCAGCAAACACACAGTTACTGTCTTTAAATAAAGCAGCAAAACATCAGTGTTTGTGGCTCATCATTGACTGAAGCACAGACTCTACTCTCCAGCACAATGGTGACCCACAAAACTAAACTAAACTAACAGATCTCTCTTGTGCAAAAACATATCAATACAGTACAGTTAAACATGTACTCTCCTTACCAGTTAAAGACTTTGCATAACTGTTTTTCTATTAACATTCAATAATATTTTAGTGAAATTAACTTGTTTTGTTGGCTAAATCTGACTTTTACAGTTTACAGTATATCACTGTTTTTCCTTGAATTAACGGTAATTTACTGGCAGCTTGGTTGCCAGCAAGATACTGTTTTTCTACAGCGCTTTGCTGTAAATTAATTACAGTTTATTACTGTTAAATTGCATTTAATACTGTTTTTTTTACATCTTACATCTTTAACCCTTTAAATTCCACAGCAAAATCCTCAGTTTTAAGTGAACAAATAATGTGTCCACACTACAGAGTGTTTGAGTAACACTGAAGTTAATGAGATAATTCTGTGATTAATTAAGTGATGGTTGAGCATTACTGATGAACACCTGCTGTTGTTTTAACAACCTTATTCTTGATTCACTGGTTTTTATCAGCGTTTTCGGTTTTATTGAATAGTGATAATAAAAGCAAAATAGGAGAACTGTTATTAAAGACCATAAAAACAAAACTTATGAAAAAATATTGTGATTTGAACACACACATCCATAATCAATGTATGAATCTCAACGATGGTGATAATCCTCAAAATAAATAAACTGATATTTTCTGAATATTACAAAACACAAAACTAAAATGCAACACAAAAGAAAAAACACATAGTAAGAATACAAGAAAATAAATGGACATTTCAGCAGCATAATTTATTCATGCCGCAATGCATGCTGGGAGTCATGAATGGGCGTTGTAATGTGCTGGTACCCAGCATGCATTGCAGCATTAAGTTTTGATTGTCACCATTGTTGAGATTCATATGCTGATTCTTGATGTCTATTTTTGAGTGTTTTTGAAACAGTTGTTCAAATTGTTTTAAACCTGCACTTTTATTAAATCCTACATTACTGATTGTTACCACACTGGTAAAGCTCTAAATCACTAATGAGCCGACATTGTTAACAATATTTCAAATGACCAGCAAACATCAAAGTCAGACTACCATATGATGCTTGCAGCCAACATCACACACCCAACCATAACCGCTCTACCATAACTAAATCATTGGAAGATACAGTTACAGCAAAGTAATGTTCAAAAGCCAAAGGTCAGGAGCCCAACTAAAGCAAACACTGATCTCCACAATGGTAATGTCAAGCAAAACTAAAATATCATCATCTAAACCTTCATTCTCAATAAGATCATCTGTAGATTTCTGACAGAAATAAAGTCAGTCTGATTAGAAATGCGTGAAGCTGGTAAGACTGTGTGTTGTTTAAATATTCAGTTGATTTCATTTAAATCTGTGACTGAAGTCAGTTGTAGTCCTTGTGTTTGTCTTGTTTTTCTTTCAATCAGTAGATCTGTTCATTAACAGCAGCTGTTCATTGGTGTCTGAATTCACTCATTAGTTTTCACTGTCTCTGTCAGGTGGACTGTATTAGTAAACTCATGAAGGGAATAGTGAATGAGGGTGTAGGGTGTGATTTGAAACACAGACTCTGAGTGTCGATTTTAAACGCCGTTAATTCACGATATAGCAGCAGGCTACTTTCTCGAAAATGACAAATATTACCCAGAATGCACTGTTTTAATGGAAAACAGCATGTTACTGTCAAAATTTGGCCCTTTTTTTACAGCAATTTTTAACAGTGCGCAGCTAAAACCAGCCAACCAACCTAGGCTGGTTTTAGCTGGTTTTGAGTGGGAAACTGTATTCATAACAATACCAAAATAACATTTTTGAATTTATACTTTGTGTATTAGGCAGCTTTTGCAGTGACAGTGGGCGAAGTTGGTGGTAGGCCTAAGTTTAGCATGTGTGTTTTTTTTTTTTTTTGGAAGAACCCAGATAGACACATTACAGATAAGACATTACATTATTATTATGATTTTATTTTTATTTTCACTCAATGAAAAATAACTTGTGAAACAAAGAGAAAATTGACAACACATCAACAGACAAAGCTACTTCTGGTATGAAACAAGGTCTCTGCTTTCAAATTTTGTCATTTTGTAAGAAATTCAAACAATAAATACAGTTTGTGGCTCTTTAATGTGTTCTGACAGGTCACTATATTGCCTTAATAGATTAGTCAACAGGTGAACCGATCGTCTTTTCTTATATACTTATAGTCCACCAAAGGTAATCTACTCTTCGGTCTGATTTGTTTGTTGGACAAAATGGATAATTGGTCAAGCAAGCGAAAGGGCCAATTATGGCAGAATTGTTGTTTTGAATCTTTAAAGTCAACATGAAATGTTTACAACCCCCTTTTTCTGTTAGTTTGTTTATGAGTCAGGAATTGTAAAACAGAATGGAGTCAGCTGGGAGGTGAAAGGTGAAAAACAATAAATTATAATTTTAGAGCCAGAAGTTATTGCATTCAGTTTACACCACAACAAATGTTTAGAAACATCACCTGTTGAACATTCAAGATTAGCACTAAAAAATAGGATCTTGTATTAAGTGTCAAAATCATAATGACTTTCATCTTTAATGGCATTTAGAGGTGTCATACCACAGGAGACTAGTAACCACTTTTCATTATAAATCATGTCTTTTTTTTTTTTCCTCAGGAAATTGTCGTTGCGGCAGAGGGAGCCAGTGAGTGACCTTACACGGAGCTTTAACTTTAAATCTAAACATAGTTATCACATATGTATTTTGTCATAGATCGCTTAACTGTAAATCAACTGAGTGTTTTGGCAAGAATAAAACATGAATAATTCATCCTGTTTATAATGTCAGCAGGGATGCAAGTTTCAGTGGACAGATAGAAGGCAGCCATCATCTGTACTTTTGTGGAAATATGTCTTACAAGATCTCAAGAAGTTCCTGCTGTAATGGTAGGGGGATTCTTGCAGTTGTTGGTTTTTGGTTGCAGAGTCACTAAGAATAGATTTAGATGTGATTCACAATAATTCAGCATAAGAAATGGCAAAAATTGATTGTTTTTGTTTGTATTTACAGGCAATATAACTCTGGGATTAAGCCAGCTGGTGGCTAACTGCTGTGGTTCTGTAGCATACAATCCACTAAATGAGATTTGCTGTAATGACAACATACTGACTCGAAGCAGCACTCAGGCAAATTGTTGTGGCAGTGGTAACAGATCGACTTAAAAAGACTTTAACACCTTGACACCTTGTTCAGATTTAACACAATCTGGCTTATTTAAGATATTTTCTTGAGATTGTTTGATCTTTATAGCATTTTATAAATATTTTTTTTCTTACACTTATTTACAGTCACGTACCTGACAACCACTCATTTGTGTTGTGGTGGCAACAAAACATTTGAACTGAAGGAAAATCGTTCTTGTTGTGGCAATAAAACCTTTGACATGACAACCCACTGCTGCTGTACTAAACCTACATTGGAAGTGAAGCCTAAAAATGATACTTGCTGTCGAACAGAAACAGGTGTGTGTAAACGGCTCTTACCTTGTAAATAAATAAATGTTGTGGCTAAAAATTGGAACATCATGTTCTCTAATCATTTAAGTGTTTTTAGTCAAACATCAATAGATCTGTCATTTATTTTAGTAGGTTATGATTTCATTCTTACTCTCAGAATTACCTAAGAGACATTCTCTTCTCTCCTCTTCTAGATTTGAGGTGTGGATCAGAACCCTACAATCCGCATGAACAAATTTGTTGCTTGGGGTATCTGTATAAGAGGACATCAGCACTTACTAAGGTATCGTCTTTTGACTTGATGCTTAGCTCTGCAGAGACCGAAAATTCCAATAAACTGGAGATTTCTCTAAACACTGTGATTTTCAGTAAAATATGCTAGTGAAATATTTCAAGAAATGACAAGAAAACTCTGTATACAATAATTCATGCATCTCTGTTCTTCAGTGCTGTGGCAAATATGTTTACACTCTGTCAGATGACAATGTGCTGTGCTGTAATGGAATCCTTCATCGCAATGTGCCTGTGCAGTCAGAGTGTGTTGGAGGGGTTATGTATATTCCTGGAAATACTACTTGCCAAATGTCTGTCCGTCCCCGACTTGGCGAGCACTGCTGTGGAGGGCAAACCTTCAATCCTCGCATGCATATTTGCTATAACGGTCACAGGTAGATTCACAAAGATTTGATTTGATTTAAAAATGCTGTTACTATTTTTTTTTTTAAATAATTCAATTAAATTTTGATTCATTTTGCAACCAAAAGTGAGCAGTATTTGACTAGATGCACTTGACATTCTCACATCCTCGCAAAGAACAATACTAAATTAATGAGGTTTATTAGGGAAATTACTACAGATCTAGGCTATTTAGTTACCGACATGGGATAAGGGGACCATTCTAACTGTTGCGGAGCGACATAGATGTAAAGCGGACGGATCCAAACGCAAGCTTTTAATGAACTTTAACATAGACATGGTCATACACAGACATCAGCAAACAGATTTATGATGTCAAGACATAAGAGCAATCCGTTAGACAGGCGAGGGGCGATCCAAACTGAGACTTCAAAGTTTACTTGAGGGGCAAACAGAATACGAAACTGCAAGATGAAGAGTAATCCAAGACCAGCGAAGAATCCAGGGAAGACAGCAGACTAAACAAGATGAGATAAACTAGGCAGGGATTCAAGATACAAATGGCAAGACTAGAAACAAGGCTAAACTTAAATTAGAACAAGGAAACTAGGAAATGGCTCTGTAGAGACGCTAGCACTAGGTGAATGCTAAACACAGCACAAAACTCAGCCCAGGACAGTGGGAAGGGCCTCGTGTTTATATGGTTTGTGATTGGTTACAGCTGTGTGTTCAATCATTGTGGTGGAGCATGGGAAATGTAGTCCAGGGTGTAATGCAACAGTCTGTGTAGTGTGAATGTCAATAGAATCACAAGGTGACCTCTGGTGGCGAGCGGACTGAAGAACACAGGCCAAATTTCATGACACTAACCATCCAAACCTCCACTCTTGTTCTTAGCAACACATCCACCATCCACCACATCCAAGAAAATCATTTAGCAATAGTATGCAGGCTGTATTTCTCACAGAAGACTTGCAGATGTAGAACAGTTTTTCAGTCATCTAGGCCAGTGGTTCCCAATTCCAGTCCTGGGGACCCCCTGCTCTGCACATTTTGCATGTCTCCCTTATTTAACACACCTGAATCAGATCATCAGCTCATTAGTTCAGTTAATGGCTCTCTCCCCTAACAAGCTGTTGATATTAATCAGGTGTGTTAAATAACGGAGACATGCAAAATGATGCAGAGCAGGGGGTCCCCAGGACTGGAATTGGGAACCACTGATCTAGGCCACCCCATAAACCCTCAATATATATTTTTTTAAACCACTTGAATGATATTTCTTTCCAACTCTTTTCTATTTAGCCACAACAAGATGAATGGCAACTTCTGTTGTGGTTCAGAAGTCTATGACCACCACAACCAGTCCTTGAGATGCTGCTCAGGTCATCTTTACAAACTAGCACATTCAAGTGGGGAAGCAGAGTGCTGTGGAAGCCTATTGCTGGAATATAATAGCAATCAAACTTGTTGTTCTTCCTCAACCAATACTGTAATTTATGACACCAAGCAAAACCACACTTGCTGTGGGCATTACTACTACAACACATCCATGTGGAGCTGCTGTGCTGAACATCTCATACCAACACCAAAGCCTAACAGCTCTCCTGCAGAATACAGACTTAAATCATTAACGGACCTGATCCCTGAAATGTGCAATAAAGCAGGTGAAGTTCTTGAAGATTTGTTGTTTTGCAACCTGAAATTCTAAATAACAAGACTAAATGATCTTGCCTTTGTTGTGTGTGCTTCTAGTGTTCTTTGGTAAAGTGGAGAGTGTGGCACTTAAAAATGATCAGCGTCACGTGGTGTTGAAAATAATTTGGCAGGTCGATGTGAAATCAGAAAAGATCATCAAAGACCCTTGGCTTCATGTGTTTCTGGATCACTGCAGCTCTCCCGCCACAGACAATGGCATGACCTACCTTTGGGAGGAAATCCAGCATGAAAAGTACAAGCTTCTCTCTCACACTGTTGACCTAACCTTTGACATTCATATGTTCTATTCTGTATGTTACCAAAAGAAGGGGTAGAAATATGGATTGAGGTCTATTTCCCTTCTTTTTAAAGCTAATCCATGTTGGTTGTCATATGATTTCTGCCCTGAAAAGAATTTCGAACCATCATTAATGCTAAATGACCCTAGTATGTGAATGGCCACTGTAGTTGAAAGCCTTATTCCCATAACACAAGTTTCCAAAATATCTGTTACTGTAGAGTTATGCAGCATCATGGCAGAGGCATCATATGTTGTGCATCTGTGCATTTTGGAGACTGTCCTCAAAGAAAATACGACCCAATTGTACATTTTTGAATCGACCAAATACGATCCATTCTTACGTTTTAAAGTTAAGCGCCCTCTAGCGGTCGTAAAAATAATGACAGCGTCGCGTTGGATCTGACGTCATCGAATGACGTATGAGTTTTTATACGATTTCAGGGTAATTTAAACGTGTTTTACTAGGTGTAATTCGTATATATGACCACACCTAACCCTACCCTAAACCTACCCCTTACAGAAATAGTGCAAAATCATGATTTCTAGTGCATATTTAAAAAAAAAA
This sequence comes from Cirrhinus molitorella, assembly GCA_033026305.1. Taxonomy (NCBI): domain Eukaryota; kingdom Metazoa; phylum Chordata; class Actinopteri; order Cypriniformes; family Cyprinidae; genus Cirrhinus; species Cirrhinus molitorella. The sequence goes on along the minus strand of CM065127.1, from coordinate 22,128,318 downwards.
AAAACATTCAATGAAAACATATGCGTTCTCTGGAATCGAACCTGTGTTCATATGATTATACCACTCCGCAGTGCAACGCGCTACTTATTGACCTACACATAATGCTAAGGTTGAATTAGATACCAGTTACTGATAAGGGAGCAAATGTTGAATACGCTTTACAGAGACGTATTTGAGGATTTGTGAAAACGACTTTAGTCGGTCGTATAAATTGGAGGACATGTTGGATTTAAGCTATCAGTCAGGTATTTTTTTTTAAATATAATATTGAGTTTTTGCATGATTGTTTGTTTTTAAATCTAAATTGTTGTTAAATGTAAATTTTATATTTTAAGTTTTGCTGCAAGACCTTATAAGCAGTTTTTAAACATAGTGTATTTTTTTTTTTTTAAGATTTATTTTTGGCCTTTTTTAGGATAGGACAGATCATCTGTTACAGGAAGCGAAGTAGAGAGAGAGAAGGGGGAAGGGTCGGGAAAGGTCCTTGAGACGGGACTCGAACTCGGGACGCCCGTAGCGCAACAGCGCTGACTGTCTGTGCACTGCCCACAAGGCTATTGGTGCTGACAAACATAGTGTATTTAATCAGTCTCAGGTCTATTCTAAATCTATTTGAAGAGTTTCAAGGGCCTTCATGTACTATAGCTCAATTGTTCTCAAGTGCAATGAATGGCTTTTTCCTAATCATTGAGAAGACCTATTTCCTACATTTATTTCATATATTTTAAAATTATTAAATAACAGCAGCTTAAATATATAAGCTTGATGTAGTTATGTATTTCTTTTTTTATTATTACTGTTTCTTTTTTATTGCATGACTGATTTACAGGTTTAGTAATACTTGTGATTCTCATTTACTATCATGCCTAAACCAAATTGTGTAAAATCTGTGTACACACATTTTTATACTGTAATCTTGATTCTTCTTCTTCAAAAAAAGCACTAAAATATATCTTACATTTATGATTGAATTTAGAGACACCACTGTTAAAGATGTCATCTAGTTTTGAACATCTCCAAACAGTTCTGTACTGATTTGCATGTCTTAACTATATGCAACTGTGAACACAGCTTTCATATAAGCTGTTGTGTTACTCATTTAAGTTGTATTATGGTATTGCAGATATGAATCTTTGAAAAAATTGCACATTGCCATTTGTGATTGTATATCAAATCTGTTGTTTCTAAATAAAAATTCTGAGAAGCACAAGACTATGCATATTTTATTAAAACTTACTGTCAGAATAATTTAATATTAATCCCAACTTTAATAAGATGTTAAATGTAAGGAAACTTTGTTAAAAGTAGTAAAGGTACCTTTAAATGTAAATTACTTATATAATACAATTTTGCAGTACTCAGGTTATAGTACTGAAAGGTTCAGGCTAAATACCAACCTGATAAGCAGTCTGTGGTCAGCTATGAAAAAAAAGTTTGGATAGTTTGGACCTCATTTTATTGCTGCTTTCAGTGACTATATGTTTATATTTTAACCTTGCTATTTTTGGCTATGCTTGTAGAAACAAAATATCTATGAAGAATTCACTGTTTATTGGTAGTAAAAGTATTTTTGGCTTTAGCTGCAGGACTGCAGTTAAATGATAGATTTGTGTTCATGAAACACTTTAATGTGCTTTTCTTGGAATGTCACTGAGGTCTCGCTCTCAACACTCCAAGACTTCCTATGAATTTGGATTTCTTTCAGTTACACTTATCTGCAGACTGGTGCAAGTTGACACAGACTCATCATAATCCTTTTCCACTTTTACTTATTGATGCTTCAAGGCATGGTTCTAGACGGTCTGTCTGCTTCTATTCCTGTATAACCAGACTAATGGTAGAAAATCAGTTCAGCCAGTTTTCCTTGGTCGAGACATCTGAGGCTAAGACTAGCCAGCTTCCAGGTCTGGGTTCCTATGAGTCAAACATAGGGCAGCGGTACCCTGCCAGGAAAGATGGAGACATTTTACACCATTCACATTCGTTACACTTGGCCACTAGCCAGGCAAATGATGATTAATGATTTGTGTTCTTTTTTTTTTTTTTTTTTTTTTTTGACAGTATACTGAGTACTACCTAGCCTCAGCCTCAGCAGATGTATGCGCTTACATAACTTCATTTCTCATTATAAATAATACTAAAAATAATGTTGTACATGTTATAAAGACTTTTTCTGCCAATACGTTGGACAAAGTCCCAATTAAACTAGTTGATCAAAGACTTTAGAAAGGGAGTTTGACTGTTCACCCAGTTCTTAAGTTACTAGATTTTTAGCAACAGTGTTATGTTACAGTGGCTAATGTCAATATTGTAAATAGTAAATACAATCTTACCACCATCTTCTGCAGGCAGAGTCTTCATCTGTTCGTGTCTGCTTTGACTTCAAATTGACTTGGCTCTGATTAGTCAAATTGAATGTAGCTGCAATTAAAAAAAAAAATGCGTTACGCTTTGTGTTAAGAATACGACTGGCACTGATAAGTAACATTAACAGAAATTAAATAACATACTAATCTTATTTAATTTCTGTTAATGTTACTTACCGGTTCTAATCTTTACATTTAATAGTTCATATAATTTAATTTAATAGTTCACCAAAAAAAATAAAAATAAAACTAAAATAAAATAAAATAAAATAAAATAAAATAAAATAAAATAAATAGAAATTATTTCATAATTCACCTGAAAGATTTAGGTCCCTCCAACGGTGAAAGTCATTTCACAAAAACTGTTCAAGTTTCAACTGTACACTGTTGCATGATTAAGTTAATCATAATAAATAAATAACTCCATTTGAACTGAGTGGTTTTCTCCAAGACCTCTGAAAAGATCTTTATATAATTTAACAGTTTCAATTAAGACTTCTATTCACAGTCATCAAGACATGTACGCACAAACAACAGAACTGTTAACAGAAGCTTGTACGGGAAGCTAGTGGGACCAACCAGAGATGCTCAGGAGCCAATCAGGTTTAGTCACTTGTGTTACATGTGTTGTTTGAATTTAAACACAAGGACATATATAGGGATATAATACATGATGAGAAAACTGATTTATGATGCACAACCAATAATATAATGTTGAAATCCTATTGTAATAGTAGCCTTTTACAATTAGTAGATCATGGTCAGACTTTTAAGTATCACATTATTTTACAAGTACAAACAAGTAAAAATGAATAACATTTTTATTGATGAGTTAGCACCGGTGTTATGTGATATCTTTAATACATGCATCCAGCATCCAGCTGTTCCCAAAAAAGCAAAGCCCTGGATTCATATTTGCCTCCTTCGGTAATACCTGTGAAATATGCTGATGATCTAACAATCAAAGTATATGATTTCGAAGGTGTGCCCCAGAATATACTATCTCTGTGCTGCTAAAAAAACCCAGGTCTTCCTTGTGACGTTTTAGTGCAGGTATACTTGACTTTTATACAGTTCTCGAGTACGCTAGTCCAGTATGGGTTTGGACTACCTAAAGTTCTCTCTGGGGAGTTGGAGAGGATCCAAAAGCGATGCTGTCGGATAATAAACGTCTAACTTCAACTCTCCCGACATTGAGTGAAAGGTGTGAGGAAGCTACCATACATACTCTCACTATAATACTTAAGGACAGTTCATCACCACTGCATTGTTTCTTGCCTATGGCTCCAGCTCCTACTTATTCTCTTCGGCAAAACAAGACATTTTCTGTACCCAGGAGTGAAACTAAACATCATGAACTCTCTTTTATTCCCCATTCTCTAAAACTGTTGCAAAGATAATTTGTAGCTGTTTGATTCGGATGCCTTTTTGTGCATCTGTGTTATTTTTATTAATTTTATATTAGTGATGATTGTTTTAAAGTATGTGTATGTTTTGACACATTTCAGGGTTTTGTGACACAATGTCCTGTCTTGTCAAAATTTTAAATAAAACTAAACTAAACTAAACTAAACTAAACGAGCCTTCATTGGACTTTGGACTATTACACTCACTATCACGGACTCCATTCCCCAGAATCCCTTTCTGTGTTTCCTTTCACCTCTCATCCTTCACCCCCATTCGGCCATATTGCTCATTTCATTTACTGTATAAATAGACCGGTTCTCCCTCTGTCACGTCGCAAAGTTTTGTTCAGTTATCTGTCAATTCCAAGAGTTTTCCCGTTGTAGGGTAGGGACCAATCAGACAATGGTTCATTAGATTTAACCAAATCAGTGGTTTATTCAGTTAACAAAGAAGCAGACTTCCCCTCACCTCAACCCAACAGTGGGTGACAAAGTCTCAACCAGGACGCTTCTAGCAACCACTGATAATGTCAGTTTACGACGTAAAACTATGCAGGAGAATCTGCAACTATGCAGGCAGACTGTTTTTCTTCACTCACCTCCCCCCATAGGAAAGACACAATGCTCATAGAAATGGACTCTTCCCTATTTCATTCACAGACAAACGTTTCTGTGAACGAAGACACATAGCCCATATATCAGTGTGTGTATATTACGACTGTCCATGTCCTTTGTCTTCTTTACTTTAAATTTCTTACTTTATAACCATTTTATGCTTGTGTCTTGATAGGATGCTAATGTAACCACATACAGTATATGCCATGTTTGGTCTCTTTTGACTCGTATGTAGATTTCCTGAAAGATGCTGTGTATTAGAGACTGATACCGGTGCAACATATTAACGTTCTAATAATCTTTAGTATTTCTGGTCTGAACCCCTATTGATTTAAATATGCAAACTGACATTTCTCTGAAACAAAGGGCCATAAAACGAAGACCCAGTTTCAAACCTCCCACTGAGAAAGCCAGCCTTCTCATTGGTCGGAACTACTTGGGAAGGTGTGACTCTGTCCAGACTTTAAAGGGGCTCACACCCCGTTCCGGCCCTCTCTTCTCTTCTCCTCTTCTTCTGAAAGATCTTCAGAGTTATCGTGGAGGTCCTCCACGGAAAGGCCGTGGGGCAAACCCGTGGCCCAGCCACATGCGGTTTCCCCCCAACATGAGGCCGGACTCTCTCTTTCTATCCTGGCATCTACACCTCAGCCCCTTGGTAACCATCCGATCAGCCGATCAATGGAACAACGAAGGCTCCATCTCCATTACATCATCAGGACTACCTTTGAGCTGGCATCTGGACCCTTGCGTAAGCACCACACAAAAGGAAACCATTATGCAAGTAACCATTTAACTATTAGATGCAATAAGGAAGCTGTGCCCCTTGTAGGTCAAGGAGATTCAGGTTTTCCTGATGATTTGGTTGTGCTGATGAAAAAGATGGCCAGTCTTCTCTCTCTCTCCTCCTCACTCTCTCTCTCTCCTCCTCACTCTCTCTCTCTCCCTCTCTCTTGCTTTGTTTTATGTGTTGTCTGTTTAGTGTTCGTTTATTTGCTAGCTAGTGTTTATTTTCCCCTTTTACGTATTCAATAAACCCGCATTTTGTATTCACAAATGAATTTCTTACTGTGTTCCTTGCTCACAAACATAACGTCACTTAAACTGCTTTGATTTCGTTACAAAACTGATCCAGTCCTGTAACTTAGCCAATTACAGTGGGAAAGATTAATTTTCAAGGCTAGGAAGTTGATTTTTCTTAGAGTTAGAATAAAAGCGGCTAATACTCGTTGGACGAGGGCATTAGTTCGGTTTATTTTTGACTCGGCTGTTTCAGAGAAGTGTATAAAGTATGTGTAATTAATAACCATTAATTATACATAGTTTATTGTGCTTAAATTAAATAACTTTTGTTACACCGTGTTTGTTTTCCCGTTGCCGTTTCCTGTCTGTTCCCCGGTTTCCCGAGTCTCCTCCATCCGCCTATCGACCCCTTGCCTGCCCTAGGATTAACCGTCTTCGTCCCGTTCGTTACAAATACAAAGAGTAATCCAAGACAGGTGACACACTAACAAGACGAGTTAAACTAGGCTAGCACTAGGAGAGCGTTAAATGCACTGCACTTGCCCACAACAGTGGGAAGGGCCTCATATTTAAACAGATCGTGACTGGCTACAGCTGTGCGTAAGCATTGTGGTGCAGCATGGGAAACGCAGTCTAGGGTGTAGTGCAACAGTCAGTATGCTGTGAATGTCAGTAAAATAGAAAAGGCATCCTCTGATGGTGAGCAGACACAAGAACACAGGCCAGCTCATATATCACAAAACACATAAATTCATGGCTAAAAATAGACACCCTCGCAATTCTGTCAGAAAATGCAACACTTTGATCCAATTGCAAATGTTTTGGTTTTCACATGCTTATTGTTTTTGTTTGCACTGGAACAACACACACACACACACACACACACACACACACACACACACACACACCCAAACAGAGAAAAAAGTCAAATTTGATGCAATTTCACACAGAACTCAAAAATGGGCTGGACAAATTTATTGGCACCTTGTAAACATTGTAAGAAATAACTGCTTTTCAAGCATGGGATGCTCCTGTAATTTGTATTTAGACACACCTGTACGCACGTCCTGATTTTGCCAAGTCCGTCTTGTCCTGAGACCAACATCAGGATGTGCCACCTGTACACCTGTACCTCACACTTGCAACCAGTTAACCCTTTAACTGCCATTAACAGCCTTCCCGAACAGCTAATGGCAGTTAAAGGGTTAAAATGGTGAACAGTTGACTGAGCCTTTGTGTTGTGTGTCACAAGTGTAAATTGTGGATTTGAGAGAAACAAAATGTGGATAAAACAAATATGGATAATCTCAAGGCTACAAGTCCATCTCCAGAGATCTTAATGTTCCTGTGTCCACTGTGCGCAATATCATCAAGAGGTTTACAGTCCATGGCACTGTAGCTAACCTCCATGGATGTGGACAGTAGCCATTGTCTCTTGTCATGTATTAATGTTGTAACCCGCTGTTGGTGAGTCTGATCTGTTCCATTGTCAAGTCAAGGTCTGTTCATAGTCAAGTCACATCAGGTCAAGTCTGTTTCAAGTCATTGTTTGGATTTATGTATATATATATATATATTATTTTTTTTTTTCTGTGAAAATAATAAGAATGGTTATATTGTTTTGAATTTATTGGATTATATGTATGATAGGTAATTTGGTCATTGTTTCTTTAATACCTGTTTAGGTGATTGTCATGTGACTAATTGATTGCTTAAATGAACTCTGAGTGTGTTTGAAAATTGACACCCTGATGAAGGCGAGGTTGCCGCAATGCGTCGGTGCACAAATGTGTTTAAAATACTTTAAGCCATGTGAATAAAAGCTTTTTATATTTTTTTTCCACACTTGAGTGCCTTGGATTTAGTAGTTTTTTTTTTTTTTATGTAATACAAGATTCCCGCATCCAAATAACACCGATTTACAGATTTTTATACCCCAGCAACACTTTTTTGCATTTTTGAATGTATAAATCTTCCAAGCCTGAGCCCTGCCTCTAGGTCAGGCTTCGAGTAGCCTTGTCCTTGCAGGTAAGTCTAGGTATGTGGCTCAGACCTTTGGCCGAGGGGACTAAGTCACTGACATCCGTTGAATGTCATTGGGGCAGCTCCCTCACCATGAATGGTGAGCAGAGCTGGTACTTAGTGCTTGCGGTTCGATGTTCCCTCGAAAGGGAATGTCTCAGGTTATAAATGTAACCATGGTTCCCTGAGAAGGGAACAAGACACTGCGTCATCTAGGACTTGACACCATGCTTTGTCATTAACTTCAGGTGAAGAAGCAGATGATGTGTTTGACCGGCGCCCGCTTATACTATGCGGTCGCATCAGATATGACGTCATAGGCTGTTGCCGGTCAATACTGTTGTTGTTTTTGTATGTATGCTTCAGACACGGGTCACAAAGGATACGTTCCCCATAGCGATTTCCCTAGAGGACGCAGTGTCACGTTCCCTTCTCAGGGAACCATGGTTACATTTGTAATTTGAGACGATAGTTTACAATAGCACTCTTGCTCATACTAAACACTTAACAGACCATCACTGTGCTGAAAAGAGCACAGCCATTATTTATTAAAATGAAGTAACATACTTTAATGGTGTTTGGCCGATCGTCATCCTAACCACAGGCTGTAATCTTCTGCACAATGGTAACGCCACAAATTTATAACAGAAACCCTTTTACTTTTCAAAATAATACAACATTAACACTAACAGACCTCCCGCTATATTAATATTGATCAAAAACATTCCATTTCACAACATAACACTTAATTTGAACATTTTTACTTCCCTTAATAGACAGAAGCAAAGCAAGTTGGAAACTAAAAATCTGCTGTAACTCATTCCGTGAAGCATTAAGAGCCGGGGGATGAAGTTTTTGAATTCGAAAATATGCTGAAAAACTGAAGAATCTGGAGGATTTTTCTGTAGAACAGTCCTTAATTTAACTGTTCAGAACAAACAAGGGATCATGAACTATCAACACAAAGCAAAAAAAAAAAAAAAAAAACTGTCGTAGAGGTAACCGCACACAGTATTAAGAACCAAGGGTTCTCAAACTTTTGCAGGGGGTTATTTTAATAATTTCAGATTATTTTTGTTTGTTTGTTTTATCTTGTGGACTATATGCGACCCTGGACCACAAAACCATTCATAAGGGTATTTTTTATTTATTTTTTTTTTTTTTTTAAATGTATATATCACATGAAAGTTGAATAAAAAGAAATAAATAGAATGTTGTCCATTGATGTATGGTTTGTTAGGATATGACAATATTTGACCAAGATACAACTATTTAAATATCTGGAATCTGAAGGTGCCAAAAAAGATCTAAATATTAAAAAAAAAAAAAAAAAAAATGCCTTTAAAGTAAGTTCTTAGCAATACATATTACTAATCAAAATAATATTTACTTAATATACTAATGATTTCTGGCATAAAAAAAAAAAAAAAAATGATAATTTTGACCCGTACAGTGTGTTTTTGGCTATTGCTACTAACACCAGTGCTACTTAAGACTGGTTTTGTGGTCCAGGGTCACATATGTAAACATATTTTATGTAAAATATCTTACTCAGGGCAGTGCTAAAAAATATATATATATATATATATAAATAAATAAATAAACATGCGTTTTGTATGACCTCCTTTATTTTGTTACAATTTTCCACATTTTCACAGATTCTGCAACATTCACATTAATATGGGGACATACGTGTGCAATGTAAACACTCAATAAATTATTAAGCAATTAATATTTATTTTTCCTTTATTTTTTAAATATATTTGTATGCATCAATAATATATAGCCATATGTCAATGCATATATTACTATATACTGAAAAAAATATAAGCACTGTTTCCAATATATAGGAATGTATTATGAAATATATTACATTATATTTTGCAGTATATTCTCATATATTTTTGTTTCTTAATGGGGGTCATTATCCATTTGTACTATGAAGCGCTGCCCAATCAACTTTGCTCTGAGTATATTCTTCCAGCTGCTGCTTCTGTCCTCTGTCACATCATCACAAAACATAGGTAACCCAGTGCCACTGGAAGCCATGCATGCTCATGCTATCACACTGCTCCACCATGTTTCACAGATGATGATGATGTATGCTTTGTGTCATGAACCATTCACGCCGCCGCATTTACTACACAGAGCTGTAGTTCACTGACAAGCCACGCAATATCGCCTTCATTATCGCAGGTGATACATATCAATAATGCACGCGATATTGCGTGGCTTGTCAGACTGACAGATTGACAGGCACCACTTTTATATGTTTAGGCCACCCTTGCTGGATGTTTTTAAGCACCCTTTGCAACTCTTCATCTGTTTTCGTAACATTAGCTATCTGATGTAGCTTCTGAGGTGAAGCTTGCAAATGCTCCCTTGACTCCAGCTATATAGGCCTCAACTTCCTCCTCGAGGTCTGACTGTTCTGAGTTGGCCAGGGGGTGTCTGGGCAGTGTTTCTGCTATAAGCAGTGACTTTCCTGGGGTATACACTACCACTGGGTTGAAACGCATCATCCTAATTAGGAGCCGCTGACAGCAAATGGGGACCTCGTCAAGATTTTTCTGGTTTATCAAAGGGACTAAAGGTTTATGATCTGTAAGTACTTTAAGGACTCTAAACCACAGAGATAATGTGACAGCTTTTCACATGTCCAAACTGAAGCCAAACACTCGATTTGAGCATAGCACTTCTCTGTGGCTATGAGAGTATGGGAACAGAAGGCCACTGGAAGCATCTTTCCATCATGCTCTTGAAGCAATGCACCCCCTATTCCGTAACTGCTGGCATCGGCCATGATGACTGTTGGCTTGTTCATGTCATAATATGCTAGCACTGGGGCTGCAACTAAAATTTCTTTCACTTTTGTCAATGCTTCCTCTTGACTCTTGTCCCACCTCCACACTGTGCCAGCTCTCAGTAGCTCATTCAATGGTTGTAACACTGTAGCGCTGTGTGGCAGGTAACGACAAAGGTAATTAATCATACCAAGCACCCGTTTTAACTCAGATTTTGGGGTTTGCTAAGGTCCCGAATAGCACGGATCTTTTCTGGGTCGGGACTAATGCCCTCTTGACTGAGACAATGTCCCACAAATCCTCAGGCCTCCAAGGCCTCAGAATCCTCTTCAATCACACCCAGCTGCTTCATTCTGTCCAATTCTTGTTTAACCTTTGTAAACTGCTGATGAAAGCGTGCACATTCGTATATCACATTTCTTCGGGTAATGAAGTGTTCATCAAACTTCTGAATCACCAATTCATAGTTGTCCCTGTCATCTTCGTTATCAAACGTGAATGGCTTGAATATATTCTCTGCATCCTTCCCCATGGAATAAATGAGAGCACTGACCTGCACATCGCCGTCCTCTATTGATAATTTAGTGTCTGTTCTGTAACACATGAATCTCTGTTTCCACTCCGGCCATTCACTCTGCCTTTCAAACAGGAAATTTTCTGGCGGTGAAAATTTGAGCATATTCTTGACTGTGTAGCTCTTCACTTAAAGGGGCAATATAGCAACAGTCTATCAATGTCCACTGAGCTGAAATCCCGCTTCTGACACCATGTCATGAACCATGCTAGACTTCCATTCTGTTTACATGTTGTTTACTGAATACTTCTATATACGTACATATGCATACATAATAACCAATAAGAAAGCTTGTTACAAAACCAAGTACTATTTATCACACATTGGATCATGAGCTGTTCCAAAACTTTTCCATACTTTTTTCTTTTTTTATTCTGGTACAGGTTGATTTTAACTTCAGCTGTCCAAAGAATATATATATATTTTTTAGATTTGCTTTTGGCAAATCTGGCATTGTTTGCCCCTTGTGGTGAACCCTCTGTATTGCTGAGCTCACCATGTGTTTTTTTTTCTCAGAATGTACCAAACTGATCTCCATCTCGCTGATGGATTTATTTTGTTTTTGACGCCCAACCATTGTATGTTTTACTTGCATGCAGATGTGACCGGTTTAGTCCTTTGAAAGACACGCCTACTGGCCTTTTTATTCATGCCCTGGTTATATTTGTATTGCAGTTGCAGCCTGAGAGTGCTAGCTGCTGTTTCATATACCCGATTTATACGCTGTCGTTCTATTACTGGTTATGTGGCTGTTCCAGACGGCTGATGATGCTGTTATTTTGAATTGCTGATTTAGAGTGTTTGTAAGACTAATTTGCCCCATTATTTTGTATGACCTATTTATGCATAAGTATTTAACCTCTTCGTTTTTAGTGCCATGGTATTAAATTAATATCCCAGTATACTAGTGTATCGAATCAGTTTGGATGATTTTAAAAATCATATTAATAGCTCACATTTTCTTTGGGTTTTCTTTTATACTAAACCATTGTTTTCCAGTGAATTTACCTACATGTGAACGGGTTTCCTTTACATGACTGTAAATGTAATTCATAATCAGTCAGGCTTTTAATCTGTTTGTGTTAAGTGACTGTGGCAGGGGTGGAAGTGGGAGTCAAGAGAAGTATGATTGCAGTAACTAAAATGGAAAGACAGAATAAAAGGTGCTGACTGACCAGGGAGAGGCTAAATTACTTTGCTGACAATTTCCAAAGTTTATTTTATCTGAGTAGTGCAAGTCTTGTCTACATTTCTTGGACAAAACTAGGCAGCCATAGAAAATGACTGGGAAATACTACAGTTCAGAGCTTTTTTTTTGTCCAATAAATAAATAAATCCAACACAATGCAGATAATCATCTATACTGTTTGAAATTAGAGAGGAGAAAAAAAAAAACATTTCAGTATCCATCTGTCAGGGTTATAGACTTGTCTTTCCTTGTGATCCCCCTGTCTTTGCTCCTGTTTGGTTCCTGTTTTTCCTTATTTGGTCATGTTCCTGAGTTGCCCTCATTAGTTATTCTGTTTCACCTTTTCCCATCCTTATTTTCTTATAGTTCATCATTTGTTTACTATTTATAGCCCTTTCTTTGTCCTGTTTAACGTTGTATCAAAAGGTTGTGTTTTCTGTGTTGATTTATTAAAAACTATTTGTTTTGATTTCCTGTCTCCTTTGTGCTTCCCTATGCTCCTCACACCAACAACCCATGACAGAAGACAGGACCATATGAAAATGAACTGGGCTGGAGAGTTTCTATTGGACTTCCAACAAGAGGGAAGGCCACTGGAGCTGCCTTTAGCTTTTATGCCGCCCAAGGTTGGAATCGGCTTCCAGAAGAGATCAGATGTGCTAAAACATTAGCCACATTTAAATCCAGACTCAAAACTCATCTGTTCAGTTGTGCATTTACCGAAAGAGCACTGTGCTACGTCCGAAATGATTGCACTGTATTTTATGTATACTCATTTTTATTCCTGTTTTAATTCATTTAAAAAATTAAATCATTTTAAATGTTTTTATTGTTGTGATTATTACTTTTTTTGTGATTATTTTAACTCTTCTTTTGTTTTTATGTAAAGCACTTTGAATTACCATTGTGTATGAAATGTGCTATATAAATAAACTTGCCTTGCCTTGTCTTACGTGGAAGAATTTGAGTGTTTTACAATTTGGTGAGCAAAATCTGGAGCGATTTGATGATTAACGCATCCTTTCGGATGGACTAAAGGGTGATCGTTTGTTTTGTTTTCTTGACTCCTGACGACTGCCACAGACCTGTAGCGGATTTTATGAATTATGTCCTTGATCTAAGTCAGTGGTTCTCAAATTAATTATTCAGCTATAGTTATTCACAGTTCAAAAATGAGAATATGTATTATGGTCGGCTACTTTAAACAGTGTAAATACAGTTTGAAGATTATCTCTGCGCTGTGCTGGCATACAGGTAAATAACTTAAATTATGAATATTAAAATGTACTGTACCTTAAAGTTAATACAAAAAATACTGCACTCCAAAAAAAAAAAAAAAGAAAAAAAAACATACTGTATTTAAATGTAAAGTAAAAAATGCACAGTAGGCCTACTTGAGCAAAACAAAAAATAAAAATAAACACGGGCATCATACAGACACCTTGCAAATTTTTTTTTATGTGTACTGCAATGTAAGGGCTGACTGGTGAGGGTAAAGATGTCTTCTGTGACACACAAGGGCCTGGTTTCACAGACAGGTCTTAGGTTAAACCAGGATTGGGCAACAGTTTAATTAGCACATTTAAAGCTGCAGTCCATAACTTTTTTTGGTTAAAAATTATACAAAATAAATTTCTTTGTTTTTCCTCAGTTGGTCATAACTTGGACTTGTTACTTCCTCTTAGATGACAATATCCAATGAAAATTCTTATTTGGGCCATATATTTGAATCTGTTAATCTATGACTCCTAAATACAGTAAAAATCCACAAAGGTGCGGTGACTGACAGCTATCAAAACATTAGATTCATCCGCGCTGGAGCCGTGCTGGAGCACAACCCACGCATGGAAGATAATTCCGCCCTTAACTGCAATTGGTTTTCAGACAGAGATGGCAACAAAGAGGCAAAACTTACAGACTGCAGCTTTAGTAGCTTTCAGTAGTTTTTTTTTTTTATAAACATGCCTTAGAAGAAAACATTACTGGTGTGCACTTGAGGCAAAACAAAGGCACTGATATATTTTAAGATCAGTTAGTGCAAGTTTCTTTTAGTTTTAGTCAGATTTACATTTTAATCTGGGATTAGGTTTACGCCTTGTCTGTGAAACCGGGGGATGGAGTGTTTAGCACTGTGCACCTGATGTGATCTTCAGTGGAGGGCAAACTGGTTTACATTATCACTAGATCCCACACACTCCACACAGAACACAAGTCTGTGCTGATGAGAGAAAGGATTTACACGTTTATTCAAATAATTTATAATTATAAAAAAGATAAGAGTTTTAGATTAATTGCATTTTTGTGCTTTTTAACCATTTAACCTTTTTAATCATTTATAAACCCATAGTCATGAGTTCATCATTAACTAATTATTTCTAAATGAACTTGTAATTGACTTGTAATGACTTGTATGAATTAACATACACAGATTGTTAGCATATCACTTATTAATCATTTGTGAATGTTTTGTAAATTATTATTTCATCATTATCTAATTGCTTATAAGTTACTTACAAATGAACGTTATTATAAAGTGTTACCATTCTCTGTCAGTTGCGTCACACAGATATGTGTATCCACATGATGCAGCTGATAGAGAACACTGTACGTTGTTTGTGTTCAGAGGATACGGTCCAAAATACATCAAAAATATGTTAATTTGTGTTCCGAATACGAACAAAGCTTTTGCAAGTTTGGAACAACATGGGGGTAAGTAATTAATGACAAAATTGTTACTTTGGGGTGACCCTTTAATTTACATTTAATTCAGTGATTTCTCTACATACCACCAGAGGGAGCCCACGTACCACTAGGGTACCACACTTAGAACCAGTGATCTAAGTAATTCTTCCCTCATCGGAAGCTCCTCCCTCGCCCTCAGCTTAGAACTGCCGGCAAGCACAGAGTCTGTTCCTGCAGGCCTGTTGACCTCATGAACATAGCGCTCCCTCCAGAATTCTTTAACCCTATCATTTCTCCTGCATTTCCTGAGTCTCCTTTGTCTCCGCTGGTACTGTTCAGCCCTCCTGAGCCTCTCAGTGCCCGCGTCTCCTGAGCGCCCTCCAGAGCGCTCTCCAAAGCCCATCCTGGGGGCATGGGCATATTCCCGTTGACGTATTGGCCAGGCCAGAGGTTGAGACCAAGGCCATGTCCAGTCATGGCTCCCTGAACTACCTGCTCTGCCATGGTCCCTCAAGCTCCCTGACTCGCTATGGCTCCCTGAACTGCCTTATCTGCCATGACCTACTGAACTACCTGCTCCACCATGGCCCCAGAGCTCCCTGATCTGCAATGGTTCCCGAGCTGCCTGGTCTGCCTTGGAGGCCTTCCATGTCTCCTTCAGTTACCAGCCTCCAGGGCACCTTGAAATAGTGATACTTGTGATACTAGAGATTGTGAGCAATACTTTTGAATTGTTTAGCATTAGAATTCAATGCAATAAAGCACTGCAACTGGGTCAGTTTTGAAAACAATGTCTGATGTTCTGTTATTGACAGAGGTGGGAATGTCTAACCACCCTATTACACACACTATTAACCATATACTCTAACCACCCAGGATATCCTAGCAACCAAATAGCAACACTTTAGCAAACATCTATACCATCTAACTGACCAAACTATTTATGTTTTTTAAATAAGATTTTAAGACAAGCCAACATCATTTTTTCTTTCAAAGTTTTTAGTCTAGTTATTACAGGTATTCTTAAATGCTTACAATTTAACAAAAAATTACTTTCCTGCAGTGAACACTTGTGAGATCAATAACATTGTAACAAATTGAATTACAGATACAGATGTATAATTCAGCAATTATCTATGTGTACCAAAGTATTCTTGCAGCAGATGAAAAGCACTAGAAATGTTCAAATACCAAAGAATTGTAATGGTAATCACCATAATACAGTGCAGTAAAAAAAAGGCTAATTCAGCACCCTCTGCACATCTGGCCACATTTCCTTACAGTATACTAGAGCAGTTTATTGGTCTCCTGACACAAGACTAGCTGCATCTCTAGGCATTTCTCAGTTCTGCAAAAGTACAGGTCACAGTAGAAAAATGGTTACAAAAATTTGACAATCGCACATTTGAAGGTATACAATGTGCTACAGTTTACTGTACATATAGAATAGCCAAATGGCAGTTACTCCAAGCTGGTTTTTCCACCTAGATTCTCAAGTGATAATTGACAAAGCAGAACAAGCATGGTGTAGAAGGGAGTTAGTGCAGTGCACATTTGGTCACTCTAAGATAACTAAAAAGTAATTTCAAGGCTGGCAGCCTTCCTAGCCTCCCCACTTGAATCAGCCACAACCATGGGAGTGTGGTGGAAAACAGCATAGTTATTATTATTCTAAAAAAGAAGGCAATTGCTCAGCTAATGCCCATGAACAGGTCATTGGCTTTTATTCTAATGATTTCCTCATGCCCAAAATAGATGGTGGTCTCTGACCCACCTTAGACTTAAGACGATGCATACATAAAAGTGGTGCAGTTCAAGATGCTGACCACTGCACAAATAATGAAGTCTATAGGAAAAAAAAAAAAAAGGTTCACAGCAATAGACCTCAGAGATGCATGTTTTCATGTACCCATTCATTCAGACCACAAAAAGTTCCTTTGTTTTGCCTTTCAAGGCCAGGCCTATTAGTTAGAGGTCCTTTTTGGCTTCTCTCTCTCACCTTGTGTCTTCACCAGGGTGGTGTCAGCCACCCTTTGCCCTCTTCAAGGGGCAGGTATAAAGATCCTTCCATATGTATACAACTGGCTGATCTGTGCACCAAGCTGTCATCAGGTCTCGGAGGACACTAAGAGAGTTATCAATCATATAAAGGAACTTGGCTTTCGCATGAACCACGAGAAGAGCAATGTCGAACCACATTAACAGACAGTATTTCTCAGATTGGTTCTGGATTCCCTGACGATGACAGGGATGAAGGGAAGGAATGGCTGCTCACCCCTCATGACCTTGATGGTACTAGTCATCCATGGTAAGACTGGTCTGAGTGAGATTGAAAAAGTTTGTAAGTTACTATAGATCTATGAGACCAAATGATGACTGTCACCACTTTTTTTTACTCAGGATGAGCTGAGGCGTCCCAGGCAAAAGGAAGTGCTTGGTTTACCTGGCTGTATTATAGCAAACCAACCAGTCAGAGTCAGACATCTGACTTTGTAAACATTAGTCTTGGAAGGGCAGCAGGATGACGTTATTCAAGCTAAGGCCATGGTGACAGTCATCATTCGTCTCATACATCCATAGTTATAGTCATAACTTACGTTTAATTTATTTTTGAATTAAATTATAAAATGTGTCTTACCGCAATCAGCATGTACACAATGTAACTTATCTCTCTAGAGATGGTACAGTTATAGAACTGCTTTACATACAGTACAGTAGTAAGTAAGTGTCAATTTAGAATAAAAAAAATAAAAAAATCTGACATGCACATATTATGCGGCCCCTCACTTGATGTGAAAAATCTGATATGGCCCTCGAGTCAAAAAGTTTGCCCACCCCTGATGCAGATCCAGATGCAACCAAAGGCAACAGATTTTCAGGTTTTGAAATTCGACCAATTTTGAAAACAAATCCACATTACCTCATGCATGCATACAGTGTCATGAATTGGGCCTGTGACCTCTCATTCATTCACCACTAGAGGTCACACTATCCCCACATTCACTCTCACTCTACACTGACGATCGCATCACCCAGACTACATTTCCCATCATCCTCTGCACCAATCACATACACCCACACCTGCAGCCAATCAGACACTGTATAAATAACACACCCCTTCCACCTTATCCCTGACAAGTATTGTTCTAGCCCCGTCTGTTCATGCAAAGCATTTAGTCCTGTCTGTTTTCCTGTTGCCTACCTGGACTGTTTATCGTTCTTTGATTCTTCTCTGTGTTTCCTGACTTGGATTGTTTATTGCCTGCTTGCTGCCAGCCCCGACCTCTCTGCCTGTTTATTGGCATAATGCATTATCATGCATAATAAATCATAAATCATGATAAGGTGTTGTTCATCCATGAATTTATGAATGAAAGACTTTGAACTCATGTTAGTTCCTGATAAATCATAAATCATAAATCATCACAAAGGTGTTTCATATATTCAGAGTTGTTTACAGTGTTAAAGAGTTGGATTCTCATGCTAAACATGGCCAAAGTATAAACAAATAATTTAGATGAATGATGGAGAATTTCATTGCCAAAAATCTTACTTCCGGGTTGGTACAAGTTACGGCTGTTTTTTTTTTTTTTTGTTTTTTTTTCGATCGTGGCTTTAATGAAGTAGACAATGGTGGAACTCCTTATTTGAGCATTTGTCCCGGAAAAGTCTGTGAGAAAGAGAACACGCACATCAATGCGATTCATTTGGCTGCACTCAGTGCACTGCTGCAAGCGATTTACTTGGGAAGAATGTCTCTAAAGAAGTGTGGTTTTGGTTGTAAGGCAAAGATAACTTTGCTCAGCTTCCTGAAGAACACAGCGTTACGTGAACAGTGGATGCAGTTCCTTTTTCCGGGGCAGCAGTGGAGTTTAGCAAGTGTGTGTTTGCTGACGAACGTTTTATATACAAAGCCCAGTTCAATGCTGGATTTGCACATTGTTTGATACTGAAAGATGGAGTGGTCCCAGCTATAAAAGATCCCGATCATGATTCAGAACTGCAGATGGTAAGTGAAACAGCATTTTATTGGCAATCCTAATGCAAGTGATAGTCAAATTTAGCCTCCAGAAGCTCTGTTTTTTCCAGAGAAAATCGGAAAGCTGTATTTTTCTTTTATAAATATGATAAACCTAAAGACTTTTTGGAGACAATAAGGATACAGTACTACTCTATATGTACTCAGGAATAACATGAGATTAGGTGAAATTGTGTGTTATGCACCCTTTAATAATAATTAGATATTAGATATAAATTGGTTGTAAAATGTAGTGTTGCACATTTTATTGGTCCAGACTGCAGATATATGTATTTTGCTAAATGTTTGCAACTGTTATTTATCACTTAATTAGACACACACAGTAAATAAGTCTGTTAAAGGCTACTGAAGAGACATTTACAACTTTTAGTGTGCGTCTCATCGGGGTAATGAAAAGTTCTACACATACTTATGGTCTTCATTCCCACTTGAACACTATGATACATCATAAATGTTGACAAGAGGTCATTTGAAAAAAAAACACAAGTGTTGGTATTTGGACAGGTCCATAAATTGTAGCTGTGTGAAGCATGTGTGAATTACCTGTCTGTGTGGCAAATCTGACGCAAGTCTGTGCATCTCTAGTAATAGCAAAACATTCCAACGTTTCTGTCTTGCTAATGAAAAATGTCATGCAGCTTTTCAGATGCAAAAAAAAAAAGTTATTTACAAAGTTATTGAGCAGTGTTGACAAGTTTCTGTGCCCGTGTATACATAGGTGGAGGGTGAAGCTAAGCTAAGAAAAACACTAGATGACACTGTTTCACCTAACAAAAAATTGTAGCTGCTGACACCATGGAGGCAGATGCTGGTCACGGCCTCAATCTGAAACACATGTACATCTCTAATGTAAATTTCGAATTCCCAGAGCTTATGTGTGAAGATGAGAAGAGCTGTGTGGGACACTTTTTATTATTTGTAATATAACTCTGATTGGATTTGTCTGAAAGAAGAAAGTCATATACAACTAAGATGACTGGAGGATGAGTAAATAATGGGCTAATTTTTATTTTTGGGTGAACTAACCCTTTGATGAATACCTGAGCTTGCTGAACATTGGCATGTTTGCATTTGTTTGTGAGAAATACCTTATAAAATGCTGCATTCATAACAGAGGCATGCACACTAAAGCTCCTCAGCCAGTCTGGACTGGTTCTTAGAACATACACTCAGATTCTCAAACACAGCTGGTCTTTTTTTCACACACAAACATTCCACAGATACAACTGAAAGCACTTGAAATGTCCATATCACAAAAAAAAAAAAAAAAAAAAAAAATCAGCTAATGCATCCTACATAACCACCCACGATTTTCCCAAAAGAACTCACACAGAGCACATGCTTGCTTAATTGCTTAATCTCACATAACTTTCTCTCTCTGTACACAAGGTCTGTTCTTACTTTATGTCTATTTTCATCTCTCCTCTGATGATAAATAAGCAAGAGGGTCTGTGTGGTATTGAAGTTACCTATATATATATATATATATATATATATATATATATATATATATATATATACAGGTCCTTCTCAAAAAATTAGCATATTGTGATAAAGTTCATTATTTTCTGTAATGTACTGATAAACATTAGACTTTCATATATTTTAGATTCATTACACACAACTCGAAGTAGTTCAAGCCTTTTTTTGTTTTAATATTGATGATTTTGGCATACAGCTCATGAAAACCCAAAATTCCTATCTCAAAAAATGAGCATATCATGAAAAGGTTCTCTAAACAAGCTATTAACCTAATCATCTGAATCAACTAATTAACTCTAAACACCTGCAAAAGATTCCTGAGGCTTTTAAAAACTCCCAGCCTGGTTCATTACTCAAAACCGCAATCATGGGTAAGACTGCCGACCTGACTGCTGTCCAGAAGGCCATCATTGACACCCTCAAGCAAGAGGTCTGTGGGAAGGAAAAAGTGTGGCAGAAAACGCTGCACAACGAGAAGAGGTGACCGGACCCTGAGGAAGATTGTGGAGAAGGACCGATTCCAGACCTTGGGGGACCTGCGGAAGCAGTGGACTGAGTCTGGAGTAGAAACATCCAGAGCCACCATGTACAGGCGTGTGCAGGAAATGGGCTACAGGTGCCGCATTCCCCAGGTCAAGCCACTTTTGAACCAGAAACAGCGGCAGAAGCGCCTGACCTGGGCTACAGAGAAGCAGCACTGGACTGTTGCTCAGTGGTCCAAAGTACTTTTTTTGGATGAAAGCAAATTTTGCATGTCATTCGGAAATCAAGGTGCCAGAGTCTGGAGGAAGACTGGGGAGAGGGAAATGCCAAAATGCCTGAAGTCCAGTGTCAAGTACCCACAGTCAGTGATGGTCTGGGGTGCCATGTCAGCTGCTGGTGTTGGTCCACTGTGTTTTATCAAGGGCAGGGTCAATGCAGCTAGCTGTCAGGAGATTTTGGAGCACTTCATGCTTCCATCTGCTGAAAAGCTTTATGGAGATGAAGATTTCATTTTTCAGCACGACCTGGCACCTGCTCACAGTGCCAAAACCACTGTTAAATGGTTTACTGACCATGGTATTACTGTGCTCAATTGGCCTGCCAACTCTCCTGACCTGAACCCCATAGAGAATCTGTGGGATATTGTGAAGAGAAAGTTGAGAGACACAAGACCCAACACTCTGGATGAGCTTAAGGCCGCTATCGAAGCATCCTGGGCCTCCATAACACCTCAGCAGTGCCACAGGCTGATTGCCTCCATGCCACGCCGCATTGAAGCAGTCATTTCTGCAAAAGGATTCCCGACCAAGTATTGAGTGCATAACTGAACATAATTATTTGAAGGTTGACTTTTTTTTGTATTAAAAACACTTTTCTTTTATTGGTTGGATGAAATATGCTAATTTTTTGAGATAGGAATTTTGGGTTTTCATGAGCTGTATGCCAAAATCATCAATATTAAAACAAAAAAAGGCTTGAACTACTTCGAGTTGTGTGTAATGAATCTAAAATATATGAAAGTCTAATGTTTATCAGTACATTACAGAAAATAATGAACTTTATCACAATATGCTAATTTTTTGAGAAGGACCTGTATATATATATGTATATACACACACATTACTCCCCAAAAAAATTATTTAAAATCATTACTGTAAAGTATCAAACAAACATTACAAAAAAATTGCTTCAGCAAGAAATAATCTGTTTCAAAAAAATAATATTTTATTTGATTCAAAATATAATTTATTACACAAACTTAGGCTGCAACTGCTTAACACAAACTATGGAAAAGAAAATAATTTGAGAAACTTCTCAGTATTTTTTGTTAATACGAAATCTTTGGTAACCAAAACAGCTTTGTTACCAAGAGTCTTCAAAATACTGTATTTTATGTTCCACAAAAGAAAGGTTTGTAATGACATAAGGGTGAGTAAATAATGACAGATTTATTATTTTTTTTTTTTTGTTGAACTATCCATTTAATATTATTATTTTTAATATTCTTCTTCTTCTTCTTCTTCTTCTTCTTCTTTTTCTTCTTTAATATATATTTTTATTTAGTTTACAGAAACTAAACACTGTTGTTTTGCTCAGAGATGTGCAACAATTCTACTATAACTTTCTAAGGTAAAATGTTCTCTGCAAAATTGAGCAAAACACATAGTATTGTGTTTAAAATATAACACAATATTAACTTCTTATTTACTGAACTGTTGTATAAAATCATATATAATCTTGTGATAGATCAGGACAAAAGCAGCACTCCTATCATATTGCTCTTGCTGCCTGTGTGATATCCTGTGAATATATACATTTGTTGCACTAATATCTTGAATTTTAGGGCATAACTGCATTTGTATCATATTTGTCAACAGTCAACTATAAGATGACGTACAGGTCTGGGGGCGGGGCCAGTGCGCTAACTGAGTTACAATATTTTAATCGCGTTATTTTTCATAACTAATTAACAGGTTAAACTGTCAGCACTAATATATAGGAGTGAGTAAATTATGCCAGAATATATATATATATTGGCTGGTATATTTTAGCTTGTCATAGCTGGTTAGCAGGCTGGTTTTAGATGGGTTTTGGCCACTTTCCCACCAGCTCATCTGTGGTTTTGTTACATAAGTTTTGGCAAACTCCAGTTTTGCATTTTTATGCAAACCTCTTGGTGAGTTTGCGCACAGTGGACTCATTAAGATCTCTGGAGATTGTCCATGTTTTTCCACATTTTTTCCCTCAACTCCTCAGACAACTCTTTACACTTCTTTCTTTTCTACATGCTCAGTGTGACACACAACACAAAGGCTGAGTCAACATTTTCTCCATTTTAACTGGTTGTGATTACTATATTGTCCAGACTTGTTACCACAGGTGTGTCTAAATACAAATTACAGGTTTTCCGTCCAGCTCTGCAGAGCCCGCTCCTCCAGAGCGCTGTCCAGAGCACACTCCTCCTTAGTGCCCTCCAGGCGGGGACATATGCCCATAGCCATTGTGGCCAGGCCGAATCCTGAGGCCGATCCACAATGGCCTTCTGAACTGTCTGCTCTGCCATGGTCCCCTGAGCTCCCTAATCTGCCATGGCACAATGTAACGTTTATGTTCTGTTTAACAGGACATAATCTTTAAGATGGTTATCAGATGCTTATACACAGCAGAAGCTTTCCAGATTAAGCAATCTTTACCAGACGTGTGTGCTATCTGGGTTATGAATGTTACACTTGCATATTCTACTGTATGAATAGGTATGACAAAGTAAAAGTGTGTGAAGCAGTTATTTTACTTTAATTCCCTCAGAAGTGTTTTCCATGCAGCTGAATTTGGGAAAGATAGATTGCTAAAATGTATTTATTAAGACCATTGGTCAGGAACACATTTTACACGCAAGTAACCACAACAAAAATTTGTGGAATGTTACTCTATTTACAAGTTAACTGTTGGAATGGTGTGTATTGTTCAGTGGAATTTGTGTATTTTGGGCCCATGGATCACGAAATGTATCAAAAGAGGGGGTGGGCCCTAATTTTAACCAGCTAAACATATGTAGATGGCATTACGCACGTAATGTTTTTTAAACCAGGAAATGTTTTCTTAGCCTCACTGATGAACCTTACAGATATTTTAGATGTATCTTGAATGCCGGATGCCTTGATAAAATCTGGCAACATTCTCAACTGTGCACATAAATTCTGATGCTATATAAGGCTGGAGAACCACCTCTTCCTCAGAGGCAGTGGTGGTTTTCCAAGTCCACCACTATCTTAAAGTATCTCAGTATTTCTAAAGGACTCATTGTTACTTTGCCAAGTTTGTGGGGGCAGTTTCTGCTGCGTTGGCAACCTGAGAGTATCAGATCAGAGTCAGATCTTTGGCAGTTCACTGATGTAAAAAAAATAAATAAAAATACCTTAGCTGTTTACTCACAAATTGTGTATGACTTTTCCACCCAGTGATACAAACAAATACTTTTTTTTAAGTTAGGACTTTTAAAAGTCATATCTGAGGAATCTGAGAATCTAAGTTATTCAGTATTCTTTCTTTTTTCTTTGTGTAATATATTAGCAAAATGCACAAGATTGAGTGCGATATATGGCATCTTGAGCAGAAATTAGGACTGACAATTTATATATATATATATTAATAATTACATCATTAGCTCATTAATTAAATTAATCGCAAACAATTACTTTTCAATATTTGCTGAGAAATGGGGAAAAAAAACTCTAAAAGCCCCAAATAAACTTCTAAAAGATGATTTATCCTTTTAGACAGTAAAGTTCAATAAACAACACACACACACACACACACACACACACACACACACACACACACACACACACACACAAAGTCGCCTTTCAATACGTTCATGTTTTATGTTTTACTTTTGAGAGTGGAAAGTATTATAGTGAATCTTGCTTTCACCAACCTAGGGAGGCAAAATAGTGTATGATGAGTACTCGCATCACAGGTGCTGTTATGATTCTTAGATCATGTGTCACTTAATGTGTGGTTATGAGTACATCACATAAGATAGATTGGTGGAATATCTAACTTGTAGAACCTCTTAATGTATTATCAACACAAGGAAAACACAAGTGTAATAAAATACATTTTATTAACAAAAGATATACAAGAGTAATCAACATCTACTGAATGAATACCATAAACAAAAATGGAATAAAGTGCAGTGCATAAGATGTATAAAATGCAAGTGATTCAGTTGGATATTGTTATGTCAGAGCTATGTTATCTTATGGAAAGATAAACTGTTGGTACTCTGAAGCAAATAATGAGCATTTATTTGTTATTAACTGCAGTCAGCTATAAATATCAGCTAATGTAAATTAAAAAATCATACACTGATAATATACAACAATGCCAAGGTCTCTGAAAGAGGTTTGGAAGTGATATTTACATTCTCTGTGGTTGAGTGAGCAGTCGGTGGTGGTGACTTCTTCCACTGGTTGTGCTGGCAGCAGTACAGTGAGAACATGGGCAGGAATCTGTTCCAACAGCCTGATCTCCTGAAGCACCAAAGGGTCCTAAGATCTGGAACATGCAGGTGTGGCCCTGGTGTAGGTGCTGAAGGTCCTTAGCTTGGAAAATGCAAGCAAAAGTACCTCAAAATAAAGGTTTGCTTGCCGGAGCTTAACCTTGTTGCAACTGTCTGTTTGTCTTCTGCCTCTCTGGGCTAGAGACTCAAAACTTGGTTGATCCGCTTTGTCTCTAGGATGAAGACTAAAGACGTGCTGCATCTGTTGTTGTCTCGCTGGATGAAGACTCTGAATGTGTAATATCTCTTTCTTCACAGGCCAGATGCTCAGAACGTAGTCGTATCTGTTGCTGCCTCAAAGCTGGAAACTTGGAGAGTGGAGCATCTATTTTTGTCTCTCTGGATATTAGACTCAGTGCTTTCCTTGAGAGGACTCAGATTTAGAACTGACTGATCTACAATTGTCTTACCCTTGTAGGGCTCAGACTCAGAACTTGTTGCTCTGTTAGTGTCACCTCCTTCGCAGGGCTCAGTCTCAGAACGGTGTATCTGTTGCTGCCTTCCCTGTAACGGGACTCAGATTCAGAACAATAAGTGTGTTTCGGAAGGGTACCTTTATCCCTTTCTGATGAGGAGGAGATTGCAATTTTGTGCTTCTCCATTTACGCGCTGTGATTGGCTGGTTCCATTTGAGTGGGGGAACACAGTGCGGCCCACCCTTCTTTCCACTTGTGGATTTATTTGCATAGTCCAAACACAAATTTAGAAAAGTGTCACTAAAGATTTACTGGTGCATTTCTCATTTACCAAACCACAACCAGAATACATTTGGCAATGTTACAAACACATTAAGTCCAAACATGATGGGGAAGCAATTGAATTGTCATGCATACATTCATTTGTCCATTAACAGCTGAGTTTGTGTAAGATGTTGTACCAAACATGGTTGTCAGTGAGAAAAAATATTTATTTGAATACAAATAAGATGTGTGTGTTGTGGTTCACATCAGTTCGAAGTTTGAAAACATAGTTATGAATGGATTTGAATGGTATTTCCATGATCTCTGTTTTACCCACTCCTGCTGCGTCTGGAGTTCCTAAGGAATTTTTATCTCGTCACTGTAATGAATCATCACTATGGCTGGGATCCATTTGCAACTTTATTAGGCAAAGTGTGGTCGTGCAGGCAGGGGTCAGAACACAGGCAAGGGAATAGAGGAGAGTAAACAATACTGTGGTCAAATAAATGCGTGAGGTCGGGACAATATCAGAGAGTCCGTAATCCAGAGCAAGAGTCTGTGAGGCTGGCAGCGAGGTTCGTAATCCAGAGGCAGGCAAGGTAATAACAAAAGGCAGTCCGAAAAATAGCAAGAGAAACACTAAGAAATGTTCACCGTGGCAAAACAAGACTTTGCGTGTACACAATGGAAACAGGAACTATAAATAGCCAGGTTAACTAGGGTCAGGTGTCACAGGTGATCAGTACCAGTTACGGGGTTTATGGGAAATGTAGTGATGGGAAGGAACTAAAACTCCGGTGATGGAGACCTCTGTTGGACCGAGGGGGAACCCACAGAGGCCTTCTCTGTTACAGTCACAGGGCCAAAACCTTAGAAATCAGTCTCAAGTTGGGCGGAGAGCAGAAACTGCAGATTGACCGATAGGAAGTTCTGTACGTTTTTTTGTCCGCTATTGTGGTCAGGGAAGGGACCCCGCCATGAACTGGGTCCTGGAATGTGCTGTCCACTACAGGATGGAGTTTAATTTTAATCCCTTTCCCTGTATTTTATTTTTTACAATGCACTTTTTGTGTTGATATTGTATTGCAAAACACTTTAGCTGCTATTGAGGTGAATGTACCTTGGGTACATTCCAATATGTGAATATTATCATAACAACATGTGTGCTTAAAATTAAAGTTATCAACATAACTGATATTATAAATTGGTAAGCAAGTGCTGCTTTGCTTATGATTCATATATCTTTGTTTATCTTGCATATCTTTGTTTTTCGATTTCTCCTTTTGAATGATGAATATATACTATTATTAAAAGCGGCTGATATAGACACCTAATTATTTTCACACATGCACAGAATGCACATGTTAGTTTTCAGTCGGCTGTAGTCTGTGCGGTGTGTTGGCTTGGTGTGTAATCATACAGGAGAGAAGCCAGTCAGCTGAGCTTGTGGTAAAACCTTTTACAGTGTTTGAGTGTAGTTGTCTTTTACTGCATATGATAATTCATACTCAGAAAGTAGAACTGAAATGACATTTATTACAAGATGATTAGTTAAAACGATTCAAAATGCACCTGCAGACAATTTTTCAAGTCATATATTTGGTCATTGAGAATTTTATTATTTTTTTAATAATGTGTAAAAATCTCGCCTTGTTCTCGTGAAACACAATCCTGTGTCTTGTTTCATCTCGAGTTAATATCTGCATTAATGATAATCAAACAACAAAATATGAGGAGAAAATCACTCCCTGCTCTTGACAGAATAGTACTTGTAGCTTTTATAAGAATTTATTAAGTGAAAATTGTGCCCTACGCATCACATTCACATGTAAGCAACCAATAAATGGAGCTAAACTAATGGAGCACAAAATGCACTTGGTCATCCAATCTTATACATTTTTAATGCACTGTTAGCTTTGATAAAATTTCATTTGGTCTTGTTGAGATACATAATTATCATCAGCAAATCATTGGAAACTAATTAAAATAAATTATATTAAGAACATGTGAGAATAACCCTCTGTTCTCAGATACACTGGTAACAAGAACGCAACCTCTTCTCTTTTGGAATACTTTTTTTCTGTGTTTGTTTACAATGGTTTTCAAAACAGCACCACCGCTCTATCCTTTTTGTGGCCATGTGATGTAATACTCAAATCTTATTGGATGCGAGTTCTGTTTTGTTTTTTTGTTTGTTTTTTTGTTGTTATCGCTTTGCGAAACTTCGGACTGGTTGAAAAAAAAAACATTATCTTTTTCTGTGCACAGTTTGCGGTCTATGTGGAAGCATCCATAGGAATCTGTTGTTTTATTCCAGCGTGTCATCACGTCTGATATTAGTTTAACGTTTTCGCGCTCAGTGTGGAAAGGCCCCTGTAGTCAAAAATTTGAAAACAATCTTTGATCATCAAAATTACATATTTAAGTGTTTTTTTTTTTTCTTTTAGTGAAATTAATTTTCTTATACCTTAAAATAGCTTGAGTGTAATTCTTTTTCCCTTGCCTCATTTACTATACATGGATCTATGAATACGCAAATTAGCCCCGCCTACACTTCTTCACACCGCCTGGCAGCCAGCACCTCCTGATCCACTACATTAACTAAACTGTAGTAAACGGATACAATGGCAAGTGGAAATGGTTAAATTAGCCATAACGTTATTTTTGCCATATGTTAGAACCAGAAAGCTGGTACGCTCTCTGTAAGCAAGGAGACAGATGGCTAACTTTGTGAGGTAACATCATCTGTTTGCTCTAGTTCATACACAGATAACGTTTTTACTAGCGGACAACTACAGTGGATACTGCAACTGTCAGAAATCAGGCCTGTGGCCTCCCGTTCATTCACCCTCACTCCACACTGATGATCACATCACCCGGACTACACTTCCCATCATTCCCTACACCAATCACAACTTACACACCTGCAGGCTAAATGTGGAAGGTTACAGTCTGCTCATTTTCCCAGGGCAGAGAGGGGTGGGGTGACCAGAGCTCATGAAAATTCAAAAACGGCTTATTGTGAAAAGAGCTGATTTTGACAAGGTAAAAGGTGTGTTGTCTTACAGTACCATTGAGAAATTGTAACAAAACTATTTCTAGACCAGGGGTGCCCAACCCTGTTCCTGGAGATCTACCTTTCTGCAGAGTTCAGCTCCAACCAGACTGAAACCAACTAATTAGGATCTGAAGGAGCATTAGATAATTACAGACAGGTATGTTTGATCAGGGTTGGAACCAATCTGGGCACCCCTGTTATAGACTTTTCATTAAGACTAAGAATAATATCAACTTGTGGAAAATGGCCTGAATTAACGAGTGTCTTGTCCTGTCTTCTCATGTTTTCCACTCCATCTTTTCCTTTCCCTGAGTTTTGTACTGGAACTGAAATTGAGTGCAGTCCCAATATACAGTTGAAGACAAAAATTATTAGCCCCTTATAAAATATTTCATTATTTTTCAAATAACTCCCAAGTGTTTTTTAACAGAAGGATGATTTTATCAATACAGCATTTTTATCATGCTGGAAGACAAAATGTTGACCCAAACCAAGTTTTCATGCAGACTGTCTGAGGTTGTCTTTCAAAATCTTCTCATAGTCTTCCTTTTTCATGTTTCCTTCAACCCTGACGAGATTCCCAGTTCCAAATGCACTGAAACATCCCCACAGCATTATACTCCCGCCACCATGTTTCACTGTGGGAACGGTGTTCTTGGGGGTGAATGCCTCTCCCTTCTTTCTCCAAACATAGGCAATATTTTTTTGTCTCATTTGACCAAAGGACACATTTCCAGTATGCATCACATTCCCCCAGGTTGTCCTTAGCAAACTTCATTCTAGCTTGGTGTCTCTTCTTCATAAGTGGAGTCTTTCTTGGTCGGCAACCTCACAGTTCATTCCTGTGCAGGGCTCTAGTGACTGTCTTTGTTGAGACATCAATTCCAGACTTGGCTAGGTCTTTCACTAGTGTCTTGGCAGTTGTTCTTGGGTCTTTAGAAAACTCTCTTACTAGTTTTCTTCCCAAAGTTTTTGAAATATTTTGCTTCCTGCCTCTGCCCGTCTTGTTCTCTACTGTGTTGGTCTCTTTAAACTTGATAATGCATCTCACTGCAGTTCTTGACACTGGAAAATGCTTTGATAAATGTGTGTATCCTTCTCCATCTTTATGAGCATTAACAATTCTTTCTCTCAAGTCTAAACTAATTTATTTTGTCTTTGCCATGATGACAGTGCATATTATTTTACTAGTTGTTTCGAATTTCCTAATGCTCAACTTAAAGAGCAATTTAAAGGCTTAACTACGTTAATTAGGTTAAACAGGCAAATTAGCAGTTTTTTTTATTTTTATTTATTTATTTTTTAATTATTTTATTCAAGCAACTATAAGAAATCAGACTTTCTCTAGAAGAAAACATAACAGGAAATAATGTGAAAACATTCTCTTGATCTGTTAAACATCACTGCAAAATTTCACAGGGGGGCTAATAATTTTGTCTTCAACTGTATATTGAAACTATTGGAAGCAGGTAATTTCATTTACAGTGCATTCAGAAAGTATTCATAGTGCTTCACTTTTTCCACATTTTGTTGCTACAGCCTTATTCCAAAATGCATTATATTCATTATTGTCCTCAAAACTGCCAAAGACTTGAACCCGATGTACTTATGTACACTCTAAAAAAAGATGGTTCTTTGAAGGTTCTTTACATGTAGTAACAGTTATATTTAGAACCACAGCATCCTGAAGAACCCTTTTAATGCTGAAATGGTTCTTAGAGTTAGAGTTAGGGTTCTTTATTCCTGCCCTTTTGATTTTCAAATCTGTAACTGTCAAAACACCTTATTAGTGAGTTTCTGGAGCTCAGAGATCCAACTACAGACTGTCAACACACTCTCAACAGGTAAATGATTTCATTTTTACTTTTAAATACAAAATTAACTTTAAAATTGTATTGGTTTCCAAACAAACATGCTCTTTTCTCTTCTTTTTTTAGCTCTGACAATCCTCTTCTCCTACATAAGTAACAGATCCATATTGAATCCATATTGTTTTTTTAAATTACTTATGTTTTACTAACAGAAAAAAGTTGCCTCAATTCTGATCTTCTGAAATTCAGTTATCCAACAGACTGCCAACACACTCTTATCAGGTAAATTATTTGTTCTATATAGTACCAGAAAAGGGTTCTTTGGCTTGTAACAATAGCAGAACCCTTTTTGGTGCTAAATAGAACCCTTTTTATAGGGTTCCATAAAGAACCATGCTTTGAAAATGCTATATAGAACTTTATAAATATAAACTTTATTATAAATAACCTTTTCAATGCTAGTTTATTTTCATTAATATTAGTATATTTAATATTTATGTAATTATTAATATTACTGAATATACTATGTATTAATTAACTGTTTTATTGTTTTTTACTCTTCTGTCTGTCTGGTATTTCAATATCTTGCAGTGTATGTACAACAACAACGTGTCAGTTAGGTACTTTTTATTTTTTAATGATGTGAATTGGTAGCAAAAAATGACAACACTATAACAACAAGAAAACATTAATAGATGCCTTTCACATTGAACATAAATGCTTAAAGAAGTAAAAATAGAATCAAAATAGTGAAATGAAGACCAGGTTCTGGTGAAATACTGTATATAATACAGGCATTATACTTCATAATAGAGGTATAATGCCTGTAAGTTCATCATTATGTGTTTTGATGTGATTGGATGGCAGTTTCTGCAGATGATGAGGTTGTAGGATGTGACAGCATCTGAAATACACAACTGAGTTTAGATTTACAGTGTGTCTCCTTCCATTTGTTTTTGTAAAAACAATAAAATAACCATAAATTAAACATTTTTGTTACTTATTAAGTGGTGAAGAGGTATCCTTAAAAAGCATCCTTAACTGAACAGGGCTGGTCACTTACATGTTCTCTTACACTGAAAAGAGAAAAATACATGATTGGAAAAACAGGTACAATTTAAAAAGTAAAAAATGATAGACATTATAAGAAACCATTGTTCTTAAGAGTGTACATGTGATTTTCTTTTATTTTCTTCTTTTTTTTTTCTGTAATACATTTGCGAAGATGTCAAACAAGCTTCTTTCATGTTATGGGGTATTGTTTGTAGAATTTGGAAAAAAAATAATACATTTAATACATTTTGAAATAAGGCTGTAACATAACAAAATGTAGAAAAAGCTTTGTGAATACTTTCTGGATGCACTGTAAATAGATCAAAAAGTGTTAACATGGCTAATAGTAGTTAAAGAACTAAATAGGATCGAAATACAAGAAGGGATCAAAATGAATTATTTAATTTCTTAAGTGATTATTTAAATTTCACTGCTTTGTTTTCTCACTTCCATCCCCTTTGTTGAGTTTAGTCATCTGTTAACTAGCCTAAATCTGAAAAGACTGCACACTCATCATGCTATTTTCTCTGGGTCACTGGATAAGACAGAAAATTGCACTCTTCCCACAGTGTGTGTCACAATACACTGTAAGACCAGGTTCTTAAGACATAGACAAAACAATTACACAACACCATTAGAATGAAGACTGGAGTAATAGCTGTATTTTTTTACAGCCTTGTTGAGTATAGGGACATCTTTTGAACAGTAGTGTGTAAATGTTTGCCCCCACTTTCCTATCATTTTTTTTTTTTTTCCATTTCTCCTCCATACTTCCTGATAAGTTGATCTCTCTACCTCTTCCTCTTCCTGAAGTGTGTGGAAATCCTTCAGAGTGCCAAACTAATCATTCACCTAGTTCTTGAATCATTTTATTCAGAATCAATGTCAGTCTCATAACAGACAATAACACTGATGTAAAAACACAGAAGGCAGGAATCCCAGAAAAAAACTTTCTTTTTTTAAGCTGAATTTTATTGGGGTGTTGAGAGTTGGAGTTGAAAAGGCTCTGATTGTGCGATAAAAGGACAAAACTGACAAATGTAAAAGGATGAAACTGGTTTTCAGTAAGATATAGATGTTTCTGTGGATAAGAAATGCCAAGGGTCTAGACAGCATTGTAAGGCTTTAGACGCAATGTAAATGCTTCAAATGGTATGCAACATAATTTTGATGAGAAGCAGCAGCTGTGGAGACACTGGGGTGGGTTGAGAACATGGCCTCGTCTCACCTGATCCTCCCACAGCCCATCTGTCAGAGTGGAATTAAGTGAGGAGGAAGGCAGTCACTTACTTTAGGTATACACTGTTTTTATTGATAGTGTGTTCTGGCACAGTTGTTTTGGTACAAAGCAGCAGGAAAT
Organism: Cirrhinus molitorella; assembly: GCA_033026305.1. NCBI lineage: Eukaryota > Metazoa > Chordata > Actinopteri > Cypriniformes > Cyprinidae > Cirrhinus > Cirrhinus molitorella. The sequence continues at coordinate 22,095,113 of CM065127.1, read as the reverse complement.
GTAGGAAGGCAGTGTAAATTTTGAGAGTAAAAACATGTGCACTTGCACTTTAGGGGATCAATCTCTGTTGTATTGATCAGCAAAATCATCAGGATTCTTATGACAAATTCAGAGTAAATAAAAAGGTTAATGGTGACTTTATTTCTTGTAATTACAACTATACAGTCATTTTATATCTCACAGTTTGCAGTGTAAACAACCACCTGCTTTCAGACAGGTTTTTTGGGGCATTAAATAATGGCGCAAATACCAGTAACTTGACGAGCACAAATGTTAGTAACATTGCATTATTTATTTTTATACTCTCCTCCCATACATGTTGCATCTAAAAGGGAAACTTCTACAAATGCATGTTCAGTAAGGTCAGGCACAAAAATAACTGTCTACACTGTTTCAGCACTAATTCTTCACTGAACATCCTTTGAAAATCCAGCGTTTAGTTGATTGATTAGCACTTAGCACTCATTGTCACATTTGTAAACACAACGGCTTTCTTCTTCTATAAAGTGATTTGGCATCACAGCATGTTTCTAGGTGGAACTTTAAAGAATGCAACCCATATGTCTCTCGGAAATCCCTAAGAGTGGCAGGAAGAATTGTCATTATTTGACTCAACATAGTAATACATACTTGAAAGTGAAATTACCAGATTTAATTGTACTAAATTATTTTAAAGTAAAGTCTTAGATCTGCTACGCTGCTGCAGCAGAGCTAGTATTGAGACTTTCTACTGCCAATAGAGCCACAGACTGCTGTGAGCATGTAAGAAATACTGCTGCTGCACATATAGCATATATGAAATAACCCCCATATATAATACACATGAAATCACCCCGTAGCAGATCTATACACATGAAGCTAGTGAAGGTGAAGGGTTTCTGAAAGGACAAAACTGACAAGTGTAAAAGAATGAAACTGGCTTTCAGTAAGATATAGATGTTTCTAAATATAAGAAGTGCTAATCATCTAGGCAGCATTTTAAGGCTTTTAGACGCAATGCCAATGCTTCAGATAGTATGCAGCATAATTTTACAAATATTACCTTTAATTCTGTGTGTCATGGCTGTATGTGAACATAAACTAGCTGCAAAGTTGTGAAGCTGACAGTCCACGATAAATAAATCTATTGTCTGTCAAAAAAAAAAAAAAGTTGGCTCACAATGCCTAAACAAGTCGTCAGGAATTCGAAACTTATTCTGTTACAGCCGGACGTCACAAAGTAACACATTTGCATAATGTCAGTCCACCCATGTTCTACCAAAGAACTTGCCTGCCCACAGACACAGTAAAATTTCCGTGTGGTTCACATCATGTCAAGAAGACGCTGTATTCTACGCTGTGAGAGTAAATTAATTTTGTTTTCACTTCCAAAAGACAAAGCTGCATCAGTGGTTAACATTCATTTTTTCAACAACACTTCAGCAGTACAATTTCAATCTTGTGTTGTGTGCACGTCATTTTACTGATTCATTTTACTGAGAATAATTTACAAATGAGGTAAAATTAAGGTTTCACTTTATTTTGATGGTCCCTTTAACACATGTCTACTAACTCTCAATAGAGTGTTAGTAGAGCATTAGCAGACTGGTAGGGTTAGGGTAAGTTGACATGTACTTGCAAAGTTACTTATGGTCAATAGATTGTCTGTTGGGAGACCATCACAATAAAGAGTTAGCAGATATTAATTAGACAGTCTACTAATACTCTAATGAGAGTTAGTTGACATGTAGGTGCAACATTACTTAGTGTCAACAGAATGTTCAAAAGGAACCATCAAAATAAAGTGTTACCAACAGCAACCTTAAAAATGGCATAATAGGGGCACTTTAATACAAAGGTTAATGGTGACTTTACCCAGCCAACATGCATATATGGGGCCCACTTTGATAAACCATATGGGTTAGGCATAGGCAAACACAAGTCCCACACAGGCTGCCTACATGGGGCCAAGGTAGTCCCCACATAGTTAATGTCTATATGGGTTCTGAATGAGGAAACACATATGGGGCCCGCATTGATAAACCAATTGGGTAAGACATAGGCAAACACAATCAGTCCCATACAGGCTGCCTTCATGGGGCAAAGGTAGTACCCACATAGTTAATGTCTACATGGGTTCTGAATGGGGAAACATATGGGGCCCACTTTGATAAACCATATGGGTTAGGCATAGGCAAACACAATCAGTCCCATACAAGCTGCCTACATGGGGCCAAGATAGTACCCACATAGTTAATGTCTGCATGGGTTCTGAATGGGGAAACATTAGCTATGTGGGTACTACCTTGGCCCCATGTAGGCAGCCTGTATGGGACTGATTGTGTTTGCCCATGTCAGACCCATATGTTAATCCCATATGGATCCCACTTGAATTGCCCATTTTGAGCCTATGTGCTCATTTCTCATTAGTGACCCGTCTAGGACCCACATAGGGAGCCCACCTCTTTGGTTCGGAAATTGATTCAGTATGAGCTTTATGGCCTTATTTCAGTGGCTAAAAGTACTTATAAAAATATAAATAAATAAATAAATAAATAAATAAATAATAATAATTATATATATTGCAGCCATTTGCTAAAATCATTTAAGTTCATTTTTTTTCCTCATTAATGCACACACAGCACCGCATATTGACAGAAAAACACAGAATTGTTTATTAAAAAAAGAAAAATTGAAATATCACATGGTCCTAAGTATTCAGACCCTTTGCTCAGTATTTAGTAGAAGCACCCTTTTGATCTAATACAGCCATGAGTCTTTTTGGGAAAGATGCAACAAGTTTTTCATACCTGGATTTGGGGATCCTCTGCCATTCCTCCTTGCAGATCTGTCAGGTTGGATGGTAAACGTTGGTGGACAGCCATTTTCAGGTCTCTCCAGAGAGGCTCAATTGGGTTTAAGTCAGGGCTCTGCCTGGGCCATTCAAGAACAGTCATGGAGTTGTTGTGAAGCCACTCCTTCGTTATTTTAGCTGTGTGCTTAGGGTCATTGTCTTGTTGGAAGGTGAACCTTCGGCCCAGTCTGAGGTCCTGAGCACTCTGGAGAAGGTTTTCATCCAGGATATCCCTGTACTTGGCCGCATTCATCTTTCCCTTGATTGCAACCAGTCGTCCTGTCCCTGCAGCTGAAAAACACCCCCACAGCATGATGCTGCCACCACCATGCTTCACTGTTGGGACTGTACTGGACAGGTGATGAGCAGTGCCTGGTTTTCTCCACACATACTGCTTAGAATTAAGGCCAAAAAGTTCTATCTTGGTCTCATCAGACCAGAGAATCTTATTTCTCGCCATCTTGGAGTCCTCCATGCGGGCTTTCATGTGTCTTGCACTGAGGAGAGGCTTCCGTCGGGCCACTCTGCCATAAAGCCCCGACTGGTGGAGGGCTGCAGTGATGGTTGACTTTCTACAACTTTCTCCCATCTGCAATATAACAAAGAGTGAAGAATGTAAGGGGGTCTGAATACTTTCCGTACCCACTGTATATATATGTATTTGTATGTATTTATTAACCATGCATAAACATAATTTGATCAATAACACAAACATTTGCATACATGATACTCACTTATGCTGTACATAATGCAGTCAGGTATAAAGCTATGAAAATAGCTATTATAAAGCTTGAAAGAGCCAGGATAAATTTTATTATAATTCGGACTGTGTTCGTCCGAAAGAAGAAAGTCATATACATCTAGGGTGGCATGAGGGTGAGTAAATCAAGTGGTAATTTTCATTTCTGAGTGAACACAACTGTGAGCCTTAAGTGAACCTTCAGTCCTTCAGTTCAACCTTCAGTGAAGTCAGCCATTGCTCAGACTCCAAATACACTCTCAAAAGTTAAAATTATTTCTTAAAATGTCTCAAAATCAAGCTTTCAAATGGTACATTTCCTACTAATCATTTTATCTTTTTAGTTTATAAGAACATGTGCTGTGTGACCAGTGACAAGACTTTTTTTTTTCTTTTTAACATTGCAAAATGGTCATATTCTGACCATTTTTGCCACACGCTAAACTTTGTTTGAGATGCTATCACAACTTCATCATCTGCAGAGAGAAACTGACACTCAAAATACAAAATACACACATGACGGATACACAAAGACAACATAGAGGACTGTGTAGATATTTCACTGGATCTTGGGCTTCATTGTCTATATCATGTTCTGTGCCAATTGACATTAATTTACAGTGTTGAGGGTAATGTATTACAAGTACTTCATCAGATTACTTTTTTTCAAGTAACTTGTAAGGTAACTCATTACTTTTTCATTTACAAGAAAATAGCTGAGTTACTTTTTGTTACATTTATTTGTTAAATCCAATTTTATTAACCAATGTCTTTGTTGCTGACCTTTGTTGTTCCAATTCAACCATACTAATAAGCAAAACTTACTTTAGATTAACTAACATTTGTGCTTCATTTTTCTCATTGCTGAAGAGTGTTGAACTTTCCTCAGTTGGTCAGAACAAAAGTTTTAGACGTTACTTATCCACATGAATCTTATCTTATGAATATCCACAACGGTGTGGTGTCTGACAGCTACCTTAAAAACATTAGATTCATCCGCGCTGGAGCCGTGCCGGAGCACAACCCCAGTCATGGAGGATAATTCTGCACTTAAAAGCAATTGCAGGTTTCCAGACAGAGATGGCGACAAAGAGGCAAAACTTACTGACTGCAGCTTTAACCAATTTTAATCAAAATAAACTATTAATTAAAAGATACTTTATAACACTAGTAATGCCATATACCACTTCCAAAGCATGGTTCTTTATCAAAACCTTAAAAAAAAGATTCTATTCAGCTGAAGAACCTTAGTTTGGTTAGCATTTTTCTTTTTCAACTGTTATTATTATTATTATTGTTATATTTATTTTTATTTTTATTGAATGCTACATAACACAAATAGGTTATAGTAATGTGTATAAGTTATTTGTGTTCTGCAGCATTCAAAAAAAATATAAAATAAAATAAATAATAATAATAATAATAATAATAATAATAGCAATGTTGGTCAACCTTTTAAAATTTATAATTCAGCTGTTCACCAAAGGCAGTATATTGTGCATCACAAGAAAAAAAAATAAAAAATGATTTAATATATTTTATATCTGACATATACTGTACAGCTATACATTTCTGAGACCCTAATGATATAGTGGAAGGGGCCTAAGTTTGAAATAAACTTATTTAGGGGTATATAATATTCATCTATCCGCAAAGAGCCCATTTAAGGTGCAAGCTTATAAAAAAGGCATTTTATGAGGTAATAGTTCACTTTTAGGTTACTGTTTACTGATTAGTAATTAAGTGGTTATTCTTTATTAATTGATCATAGTTAGCCAGTAGTTCTCAATGTATATATATATATATATATATATATATTACTAATTACCTAACAAGGAACTACTTTTGTCCTATATTTGCTACTACTTACTGCTTAGTTATTATTGCTTCCATATTAGTTAACAGTAAGCTCAGTGTTCCTGCATAGTTACTTGTTAACAACAGATCATTATTCTAAAGTGTTACCGAAGTTTCATTAGCTGTAAGACAGTGGGAAAGTTTGGTAATTAACTAAACGATTCAATTCAACATTGAAATATTCGTGAAATTTTAACATCATTGAAACCATCTTTATATGGCACGGATCAGGTCAAGTAGGCTAGTTTAAACACAAAACGTTTGTTTAGAATATGCCTGTTTTTTTTTCTTAGCATTTTTTTCAACAGCTGCTCGAGTTGATGCCCATTTTCCCATGCTTGTTTATTGTAATATGCTTTATTTAGATCTATTTTTATGTTGTGCAAGCTGTTTAATTAAAGAGTCAGTTTAACTAATCAAGTTTGTCTCTACAAAGGTCTACACATAGCCGAATAACACGTGTGCAGTGTGGACTAACAGAATAAAAAATCAGTTTCAGAATTAGTAGTAGAGGAGCCTGTTTTAATAACTTTGTTTCCAAATTGATGAATGTGTGGATATCACGTGCTGTAATTCCGCACATTTTTAAACACAAGCTTGTGTTCCACCCGTAAAACAGAAGAGGATGGTCTGAAAATATAAGGCTAAATGTGAAAAAAATTTAATGCGTCTGTCCGTTAAGGGCGAATGGTGAACATATTTATATCAACTAATATAATATTACAAACAGTCAGAAAATTCAAAGGCAAGGGTAAAGAGAGCTCCCTTTATACAGAGCGCATGTGATCATGGAACTGAAAGTGAAAGTGAATAGCCACTTTGCATACGAAATGGATCAAGAAAACAGTCCTGGGGGCTTTACTACAAAAATGACCGGACATGTTGGGCTATTTAGAAATCCAAGTGCACACGCACAGCAGTGAGTAGTGAACAAACAAACAAACAAACAAACACACACACATACGGAGCAGTGGGCAGCCCATGCTGGGTGTTCGGTGCCTTGCTTAAGGGTCTCACCTCAGTCGTGGTATTGAGGGTTGTGGTAATTCACTCCCAACTACAATCCCTGTCAAACCTCGAACTCACAGCTCTCTAACCATTAGGCCATGACTTGCCCCTTTTTAGGTCATTTTTATGACCTTTTTAGGTCTGCAATCCCCAATGAAACAGAGTGCTGGCGTGAGCAGGTAGAGACTTGTGTGTGTGCGGGATGCGAGAGAATGATTTGTGGGACTCCTACAAAATAGAAATATCTAAACAGAAAATATCTAAAACAAATAAATTGCACAAAAGCAACAAGAACTAATATAAAATATAAACAATTAACAGGCGTAAACAAGTAGCTAATTTATTTTGAAATGAGCAATCAGTAATCAGTAACACTAGAACTACCAAGGCAATGTAATACATTTGTTTAGCAAGTTTAGCAAGGAGGGGAGAGGATGAAAAGGGGGCAACAGTGGCTGTTATCAATAATAGCCTATTTCAGTGTTCTGGAAAAATAGTTATTATTATTATGCTAGTGTTATGCTATAGCTCATGAGTATAGGCTGGCTAATTTTAGATCTGCCAAGACTGACATTATGGAATAAAAACAAACTATTTTATTTTTTTTTTTGTTTTTTGCTAAAGTTGGAATGGATTTTGATTCCCATGATGGCTGCATAGAATTGTTTCAGAATTGTGTGATCCAAACATTACTGAAAAAAAGATACAAGTAATCATTTCCAAAATTCACAACTTTTATCTGCTGAAATATACAGCTTTAGTTCATATTTGTTGGTGTTTAGACTTTCAAATACAACATTTTCAAAAATCCTTTCTCTCCTGCTTGACAGGCACAAGCTTGGCACACACCTTCGAGAGCTGTCTAGTAGCTCGTACACAATTATCGGATATTTATCAAAATATATATATATATATATATTTTAGGGTGACTACATTAAAATATGACAACAGACATTCAATGTTTTTTTTTTTAAACATAAATAAAAGCTTAGAATGCACATATTAGTCGGCGCCGATAGCCTCATGGGCAGTGCGCCGACATATAGTGCTGTTGCGCTACGGGCGTCCCGAGTTCGAATCCCGGCTCGAGGACCTTTCCCGATCCCACCCCCCTCTCTCTCACCCACTTCACTTTCTGTCAATAATGATCTGTCCTATCGCAATAAAGCCAGAAAGGCCAAAAATAAATCTTTAAAAAAAAAAAGAATGCAAATATTACATGGAATTCAGTTCAGTATAGTATGAACGGTCAGAATGGCCGCTATGGCCATTCTAGTAGTTACAGTGTTAATTAGATTTTCAGAATAACTTACCCAACACTGTCCAAGACCAAAGTCCTATCTATTTGAATGGGGGAGTCCTAAAATCTCAAACGCTGGTTGCTGAAGTCACAATTAAATTACATATTTCAAATCAGCAAAAAATTCTGACATTAACTCTCCCATAAAATTTTCTACGCTCCAGTAGTGCAGCAATTATTTTTCAGGCTAGACTAGCTAATGTGCGTATGGAGTCCTAAGCGTGAGTCTCAGATTTCTATGGGAACCGGAGATTCTAATGGCAGCTGCAGTGATGCAATGACTATAGCAGTCAGTGATTGGCTCTTTCATTAAGAAGGCGGGACAATTCTGCCATGTTGCGCGTTACAGTTTCTCCCATTCATAAGTACAGGAGTGAACTGTCTTTGTATATCTATCCACAAGTTTCCTACGCCCCATGAGGCCTTGCATCAAACATGGCAGTGCCTTCCGGTTCATAGTAACCAAGCGGGATGTAACACTCATTCATTCAACAGTACTGATTTTCCTCTTTCCTCTGGCAAAAGATTCAAAGCTTTAAGTGTCGAAAACAGCGCTTTCTGGTGGTAAGTAAACAATAAAGCAGCAAAAAGCCTGTGAAAGAAACTTCCTCTGACTAAACTCTGTGTGTGTGTTTGTTGAATTTCTGATAAATTAATTTACCCATTAAACTGTGCCATTAAATGCCAGTACAAATAATATGATGTAATAGAAGAGTAATGTACACATATGAATTGCGTAGGGCAAATATTTAATTTTTCTTTTCGATATGACCTATATGCCTGGGTATTTAAAAATGTAATTAAATAAATCTGAATAAGATCTGGGGGTTCAAACAGTCCAACATGAATAAATCATGGAACTTGTAAATCATGCATGGGACTGGACAGAAAGTGAGGCTTTGTTTGTCACTGGTTTTGTGATTTCTACATTAACAACAAGTGTTGACAGTCATTCAAGATTTAGCTATCCAAACTTGCTAACGATGTGCGAACACAACTTTGAACAGCACATGTTGTCCCTAAGCATCCCCAACAACATCTCTCATAAAGGTTTGCAACTTTACAAAGTAAACAATGAACCGAAAAAACACCTGCCTCTTCGCCAGTTAGCACACAAAATACTATTGGTATACTACTTCCACCTCATCACCGGAAGTTGTATCCATGTTCTTTTTTACAGTAGCGCCACTCAGAAACTTGTGGATACTCTTTGGCTCTGCACAGTTTAATCAAACACTAGAAGAGAAGATCTCAATGAATATGTGTATTGCAGCATAGCAGTGGCAAAGTACATGTTGTTACGTGGGTTCAACGAATGAACCCTGAGCATCCTACGCTCAAACATTTTATACTGTATTATGTTCATCTTATCACTAGACATGTAAATGAAGTTTCATCTTAAAATTGTGGATAACAATGAAAGTGATAGCCTTCCATTCCCACATCTTTGGTAGTCTTTCAGGTGAGACCAACCAAACGTTAAAGGGATGGTTTTGTTAGTCTAGTTGGAGTGTTTGATCGAGGCAGACTATAATTCTTACACAAGTGTGAGTTGGAGCTGGTTGGAGCTAAACTGTGTGGAGCTGTGGCCCTCCAGCAATTGAATTTGAGGAAAATAAAGTATACAAGGCATAACCACCAAAACTATCATTATCAGTATCGGTAGATATCACTCGGAATAATCGGATATCTGTATTGGTGAAGAAATTTACTATTGGTGCATCTCTAGAAAATAATCAATACATTAAATGGTACTTTGGTTATGGCCCATGTTTGTACAATGCGTCACTGATGATTCATCTTCTCTCATTGTTAGAATTGCTTAATTTTGCCCCCATAGACAGCTATTCAATCTTTATGTTGGCCTAAGCTTTTTAACAGGAAATGTCGTCTTCACAACTGAAACAGTTTATTAAGCGATAAATCCCAGATGACTGACCTAGGTATCAAATTTTTTTTAGTTAGATGTCCAAATAGTTTTGCTATACAAATTGACTTGTATAATACAAGTGCTGTGTTTTTATGTAGTAACTTCTACGCATACAAATATGAGGAATTAAAGGCTAAAATTCTAAACTCTCTTGATTTATGTATACTTTGATCTCAAAACAAAATATAATTGGCATATGATGACTCAAATCTATTTCTGCCCCTGGTCTCCTCTGTGTATTGTAGTGAAATGGATGACAATTCACGGACAAGGGGGAGGAGAATCAAAGTCAGAGTGCAGCCGCATTTACTGAGTCTTGCAATGGAGGCTTTAGAGCAGGCAGAAAAGGCTGTGGACCAGGAAGTGCAAAATATCAAGGAAGATGGGAAGGACAATGCTGAGGAAGCTGTAAACCTGGATTTTGATGTTGATACTGCATTTGATTTCTTGTATATGAATAGTGATCCTGATGAAGATTTTTGCTCTGAAAATCATGAAGAGGAACCCCATAATAATGCTTAAACTGGCTGAATGGGCAGCTAACTGAAATGTGTCTCATTCTGCACTTTCAGAACTATTAGGTATACTTCTGGAGCTAGGACTGGATTTACCAAAGGATCCCCAAACTCTCATGAATACACTGAAAGAATGTGATGTGAAAGAGATGGATCAGGGTAGCTACTACCATTTTGGCCTTACAAGTGCAATAATTTCAGAATTGAAAATTTTGAGCGAGAGTGAACTGACAACAGTTTTTTTGGGACAGATGAAAAAAAATGGTGAGAAGGCCACAGGCCACATTTGTGCAACAAATTGTCAGGTGTATTTATGAAAGACAGTTATTTGCTCACATGCCTGAAGAAATGCCAGAAGATGCTAAACTCACACTGTTGTGGCAAACTGTTGGTTGCTTTTGCTTGGTCTGGTCCAACTTGGTATATCAGTCATCTTATTGCACCAAATCCACATTCTGTCACAACCCCAGTTAGACTTGTCTGGAACAGTAGTCAGAAGTTCCGAGGTTTGAGTCTAAATGATCTCCTGCTAAAGAGTCCTGATGTCCTAAATTCAATTCGAGCTGTACTTCTAAAATTTCGGATGGGTGCCTTTGCTGCTCTGGGAGATATTAAGAAAATGTATAACTCAGTTTGGCTTGAAGATCGAGAAGTGCATTTACACAGGTTCTTGTGGCGTGACTCAGAAGAGGAAGGGCTGGGTGAGTATGCAATCACTAGAGTCAACATTGGGGATAAGCCAGCAGGTTGTATTGCCCAGCTCGCCATGAGAGAATCGGCTAATCTTCCCCAGTTTAAGAGAAGAGCATCGAGTGTTACATGAAGACAGTTATGTGGATGATATCTTGACTTCTCACAATAGTTTGGACCATCTCAAAACCATCACAGTAAATGTGGAGCAAATCCTGAAAGCAGGAGAGTTTCAGCTGAAACCTTGGGTCTTCTCTGGCCGATGTAGAAGGAATGAGTCTGCTGAGAAACAGGAAGAGGAATTAACTCCAAAGGCGGTGGTCTTACCAAATCAGCTCAAAGATGAGGACAACAAAGCTCTTGGCCTGGGCTACACAGTGGAGGATGATAAGTTTCATGTCATGGTGAGAATTAAGGCACCATTTACCTTAATGTCATGCTGCAAAACATTCGTAAGTTTAGGAACATCACTGAACAGACAGTTAAAATCAGAAGTTAATTTAACAATGTCTGCTTTCTGGTCAGTAGTCAAATGGTGAAGAAAAGAATTTGGATCTTTTAACATCTCAGAATTTGCTAACCTTGCGCACTGCTGAGCAGCATTACGAAGTCCTAAGCAATCCTCGTTAGCACAGGACACACCAGGGGATGAGATCTGCTCCACGGTTACAGCAATAGAAGAGACGGCGGGCCCTACAGTCGGTTCCGTAGCTTTTTCAACTGGATTCTCCCTGGCATGGTAAGCTTTTAACATGTTTATGTGACAGACACGAGCTTGGCGTGTTCTATCAGGTGTATTGATCATATAGTCGGTTTCGCTTATTTTCATTTTCACTACATAAGGACCATAAAAACGAGCAGACAAAGAAGATCCGGGAACTGGTAAAAGTACAAGCACCTGATCGCCAGACATAAAAGAACGTGCAACCGCTTTACGGTCATACCTAAACTTCATGCCTTTCTTCATGATTAGGGATTCTTTAGCAAGCGAGCAAGCTGCATATAAAAGATCACGAAAATTACTTACATAATCCAGTACATTCGTTTTCGGACTGGAATCAAGAGACAACATTTGTTCTTTAAGAATTTTGAGCGGCCTTCTTACCTGGTGACCAAAAACAAGTTCAGCTGGGCTAAACCCAAGAGATTCTTGTACGGTCTCCCTTACAGCGAATAAAACCAGAGGAACTCCCTCATCCCAGTCCCTAGCTGTGTCCAAACAGTATTTTCGTAGCATTGATTTTAATGTCTGGTGAAAACGTTCCAAACAACCTTGGGATTCTGGATGGTACGAACTTGAAACATGATGAGTAATTCCCAAAGACTGCAACACTTGTTAAAAAGCTTAGATAAAAAATTCGTACCTTGATCAATCTGTACAATTTTTGGCAGGCCGAACGTAGAGAAGAACTTCACTAGAGCCTTGATAATAACAGGAGCGGTGATTTTTCTTAATGGTATTGCCTCCCCAAATCTAGTAGCCATACACATGATGGTTAACAAATACTGGTTACCCGATTTTGTTTTTGGCAACGGCCCAACACAATCTACAATCACATGCTCGAACGGCTCACCGATTGCTGGTATGGGGACCAGTGGAGCAGATGGAATGACTTGTCCCGGCCAATTGACAAGAGTGACAAGCACGGCAATATTTTGCCACATCTTTTTTTAAACCTCGCCAAAAGAAGTGTTTTAAAATTTGTTTGTACGCCTTTGTAACTCCAAGATGCCCAGCAAGTGGATGATCGTGCGCTAAAAATAACACATGCTGACGATAAAGAGAGGGAATGACAATTTGATACACAGCATTCCAATCTAAATCTGTATTCATGTTGGAGGACCATTTTCTCATCAGCACGCCATTGTCAATAAAATAGGCAACTTTCTTGTCTTTAATCACATCAGAAGAAACAACAGAATTAAAGATAGGAACGAGAGATTTGTCCTTTTGCTGCGCAGCAATAATTTTCTCTCGAGACAAAGACAAATTTATTAATTCTGCATCAGTCACAGTTACTTTAGAATTCTTCAAATTATCCTTTTGTTTTTCAGATACAACAGCATCCACAGGTTTCCCGTCAGCAAAAAGTGGAAGAATAAACGAATCAGACAGAGCAACTGCATCGCCTATTTTGCGAGTCTGAGCGTGAGTGCCCGCACATTCAGGGAAAACATCGGAGTCAGACAAATCCTCTGACTGACAAAAAACATCAGGTTTATCAACAACCTCTAAGACAGGCATTATTTTTCCACCTGCCAGATCATTCCCAAGGATAAAATTGACGCCTGTTACTGGAAGAGAGGGGCGAACAGCGACTCGTACGAACCCGGTACATAACTCGCTCTGCAAATGTACTCGGTGCAGTGGCACTTTTACGCAACCCATCTCAATGCCCTTTACAATGACACTCGAACCACAGGAGGTTTCGTCAGAAAAATTTAATTTATCTGCCACAATAAATGACTGCATTGCACCTGTATCTCTGAGCATTTTTATTTCTTTCTGATCCTCACGATTACCAGTCAAAGAAATGAACCCTTTTAAAACAAAAGGAATGTAACTGTCATCAATTCTTTCTTCACAAGGCACAGCAACGACTGATTTAAGAGTTTTCGCAAATCCAACACTTTTAGTTTGGGGTTGCGTTTTACGTTTTAAAGCCAAACAGTCAGCTATTATGTGCCCAGATTTGTGACAATAAAAGCACTCACGACTCTCTCGAGGTTGGGGTGGACTGGATTTAGAACGAGAGCTTTGTGGTTGAAGAGTAACAGACTGAGTTTTCTCTGGACGTGTGGAAGTAAAAACAGCTTTGTGCGTTAAAACGAACTCGTCCGCTAACACAGCTGCATGTGACAAAGAAGTTACTTTTTGTTCGTTCAGATAAACTACAACACATTCCGGCAGACAACTTTTAAACTCTTCCAACAAAACAAGTTCTCGCAACGAATCAAAATCGTTCACTTTGCTGGCAGTGCACCACTTATCAAACAAAATTCCTTTCTCTCATGCAAACTCTACAAAGGTCTGGGTAGAATTTTTCTTATGGCCCCTAAATTTCTGCCTATACGCTTCTGGAACTAGCTCATATGCACGAAGTATAGCAGATTTTACGGCCTCATATTTTAAACTCTCCTCTAGCGACAAAGTAGAGCAAACTTCCAGAGCTTTTCCAAACAATTTCCATTGTACAAGAAGAGGCCAAACATCTTTAGGCCAGCGAAGGGAAGTAGCAATTCGCTCGAAAGCATTAAAATAAGAATCCACTTCAGACACTCTAAATTGGGGTACTAACGCAACATGCTTACTCACGTCAAACGTAGGCGAGGATGAATCAACCAGCGGAGAAACATCAGACACCTGCGGATCCAGCTGCCGCAGCTGCCGCAGCTTTACCTGCTTGTCAGCCTCAATTTCGAGTCTGCGTATCTCCAGACGCAGGTTTAACTCAGCCTGACGTGTTTGGGCTCTCTCTTGGGCCTCGTATTGTAAACGGGCCAGGCAGACTTTCAGTCGTGCATCCCCTCTAGAGTCAACAGAGCTGGGAGAGAATGGATCAAAGGGCGGCAAGCCGGCTTTAGCTTCGGGCTCCCCCTCCGCTTCAGCATCAGCTATGCCATTCTGCGGATCCTCATCTCCAACACTGAGAGGCCCCACAACAACGTCACCACGGCTTACAACCCGGCCGGTATCCTCACCATCGGCCGTGTCTGACATAGGGAGAATTTTTAACTCTACCAAGCGCTGTACTATTTTATGTCTCTTTTAAGACCTTGTTTATTTACAACAATCTGATAGTGGTCAGCTATCAGAAAAAATCTTGCTTCCTGCATAAATTAATCTGCTCTAAAGAAGGAGTGACAATAAAATTCGGCAAGCTAAACATTACCGCAATGCACAGCCAGCAAACTAACGCTGCTCCGCAATTCTGCATAAGAACGCCGCCGCGTTATACCAACGAAAACACTGTCAGTTTCCACCAGCATACACAAAACTGTCACAGCTTTTAGAATTATTTGGGACTTATCCCGGACGAGCCCCCATTAAATGTTACGACTTCTTGATTTTAGTCTAGGGTTTGAAGCTATAACATTTGGGCTGTGACCATTCTGTGTAGATGCAGGTGTAAAGGACAAACGCAAACCAAATATAATGCAAATAATTTATTTTACAAAATATGGGGAAAACAGAAAGGGACAAAAATAGTAGTAATAATAATAATAAGAAGAAGAATAACAAAGATGAAATAAAGCTTAACAAAAAACAAAACAAAGGCAGGTCTTCGGCGCTTCCACACGCCCTAGCTTACCTACTCTAAACTGAACAAAAAATACAAAGCAGCACACACTCCTAAACTAGTGTCTCTATACATAACACAATCTAGGTGTAGCAAAATGTACGTCATGTGACATACTACCTGTCCAGCTCTCCTGGGGAAAACGAAAAGTTTGTCATCGAAATGGTAAAGAAAACAAAACTGAAAACGAACAAGATGACAACTTAAACTTTAAACAAAGAAAATGCGGTACAAAAACAAAACCAAAAGGGAAAACAAATGAGAGGCAGATTAATACATAATTGAACAAAACAGGGAGCGAAAAGGTGCCTCTGCCTTGGCGTCCCAAGCAGTCATCTTTTAAAACCCCGGCAGCAAATCAGGTTGGCCGAAGAGCCGTCACGTAACTAAGGATGATTACGTCCTTAGCCAATAGCAGTCCAAAAGGGGATGAACCTAAGAAAATGACAGCAAGGGAGAGAGAGGGAGGGAGAAATTGCATGAATTGTATCTCTCTGTGTCTGAAGAACAGCGTCATTCAGCACCCGGCCTCCTGTGCCATGCAGTCGTGGCGCACTCGTGCTGGGGACCTCTGGACACTCAACAGCCACAGTGCACTCGACACCGGGAGTGTCTGCCTCGCCTTGCAGCCCCCCATCTTTTGGAGAAACAGCAATAACATTCTGTGCAATTTTTACTTTGTTTAATTGTGCTGATATGCAATAAATTGATTTACCTGGGTCCCCTGTCTCCACCACGTCTGTGTCTCCCTCCCTCTCAGACACAATGCTGCACACACTGGTTTCCCCTATAATTGAAGCCATTCGTGTCTCCAGAGGGGACAGCTCGGGTGCGCCCTGACCCCCTCCAGTCACAGACGCACTCCGACGGTGACAAGCAATCCTTTTTTTGGCCCCCACCTTTAGATCGGACCACTTCTTTTTTACTTCAGGAATCGTCCTGTTGGTAGAACCAACGGCGTTCACTGCAGCCGTGACATGTTGCCACTTTACATATTTGTAATACCACTGCTATGGCTACCAAACAAAATCCCCTTTCTTTGGTCTACCTCGCTCACAAGGACCTCTGTTTCTGTGTCAGTGAAATTTCTTTTCTTTGTCTTGCTTTCTTTTGCTGCCATTTTAAGCATAAACAGCTATTAGCAGACTCACTTTAATATGCATTGACATTAATGAGTACATTTGAATATGCCATTTATGGTTAAATGTGGGCGTGTAAAAGGCGGTCGGTAAGTTTGTTTGACGTGCGCACATTATCAGATAGGTTGTGATTTATAAAGGTGAAATTGCGTGCCGGTGTGCGTGCGCAAGGTTTTATAAATCTCAATCTTTATTTGCGTAAGCCAATTTCAGCTTTCTGGCGTACGTTCATTTTTAGTGTGAGTTTTACGCACTCTTTTATAAATGAGACCCCTGGTCTGATCCAGGTACCAACTTCATCGGTACCAAACCTGTCCTTGAAGAGTTATATGAGTTCCTGAATGGTCTGGACAGGTCTGGTTTGGAGGAAGTTGCAGCTCAAAATGGAACTGATTGGCAGTGGAAAATTCAACCAGCTGATTCGCCACATCGTAATGGTGCCACAGAAGCTGCTGTTCGCATCGTGAAGAAGGCACTTCAGAGTTTGGGGAGAGGATTAGGCCTCAGTTACAGTGAGTTCCAGACAACTCTTCAACTCGCTGCTAACCTGGCAAATGAACGCCCAATGGATGCCAGGGTGCAAAGCTGTGAAGATAGCGTGCAGTACATTACACCCAATGCATTTTTTTGGGACGGGCATCTTCAAGTGGTGACTTCAAAACATTTGATTTGATAAAGTACCCTTACAAGAGACTTCGGGAGATGCAGTGCCAGATCAATAGATTCTGGAGGTCCTGGAGCCAGTTTGCTGGCCCCAACTTGTTTGTCGGGGATAAATGGCATACCTTACAAAGGAACATTGCTGTTGGAGATATTGTTTGGTTGTGTGACCAGAATGCGTTGAGGGGCCAATTCAAGCTTGGAAGAGTTGTAAGTGTTAACCCAGACTCAAGAGGTGTTGTGCGGGATGTAAATGTCAAGATTGTTCCAAGCTATTGTGTCTCTGTCACGAAACCTGAGGTGAGACCTATAAAATCTGCAGCATCCAAGCATCCAACTTCTAAGGTCCAGAAGGACTTTCAATCTATAATTCTGCACAGGGATGTCCGGCGCCTTGTTGTCCTGCTGCCAGTTGAAGAGCAGGCAGGAGGCCCAGAAAAGAAGTTTTAATCATAGGTTTGCCAGGAGTTCTGCGATCTTTTCAACTGTTCAGTGAGAAGATCGAGTGGGAGGTGTTGTGGCAAACTGTTGGCTGCTTTTGCTCCGCCTTTCTAACTAGAGTGCACTAGTTAGTGCACTAGAATTTACCAGTTAGAGACCAGGTGAAGTTAATCAATTAATTAGCAGAGCAGAACAGACTCCATGTAGAGTAGCAGTGGCTGGAACAAAAATAAATATTCAACAAAATGAAGAAGCAGCCAGTGAGCTTTAATATTTTTGTTGTTTCGTACTTGGGTTGGTTTGTTGAATTGTGCTGTATTTGAACATTTTGTATTTGTTTGCAGTTTGGTTTGTGAATTAGGAAGATATATTTAGATTAAATGTTGGAAAATAATTGTTTAAAACTATTAATTATTGCAATCATTTATTTAAAAGTAGTGTATTCAGTATAAAAATGAGAAGTCTTTAAATATCTGCTGTCTATTTATATGGTATTCTTTATGCTCATTTAAAAAAAAAAAAAAAAACACTGTGTATACACACTATTTTGTATTTATTTGTGCTCTTACAGTGATGTTTGTATTTGTATTCAAAGGTTTTTACCTGCTTGACTAAATGACTGGCTGATTGATCACTGCATCATAAAATGTGGAAAATAAAGAAGCAAAGTATGGTCAATGAGTGGAATCCGGTTTTATTCTTGTAGTGGGCTGTCTCATCAAGTGGGAGAAGTTCTGCACATGTAGTTAGTGAAGCCACTTGACGCACACAGTGAATCATGAATCTCGACCAGTGCTGGCAGAATGTTCCTTGTACAATCAGTACAAGATGTACAAAGACAAAGACATGATGGTCTCAAACTCAGCTGGTACCAATTGTTTTGAACTTCAGGGAAGAGTTGGTATTGTGCGGAACATTGTGCATTCAACTGGAGGAGCACATGTGGTGTATGAACCTTTTGAAACAAAAATATTTTTTTCAGCTACCCTGTTGATTCCACATCTCTGGGAGTTTGTTTGCTTTCCATATTGTCTGTTTAGCTTTCCAGCGCTCCAGTACAATACTCTTGAGAGAATGATTGTGGCTTTACCTGTGCTACACACCACATAACTCATTGAAATTTGCAGGGTCTCCTCATTTAGTGTTGTGGAATCTGTGGACAAAGTCGATACGGATGGCTGTAAGAAGATGGATACAATTCCAGTAGAATGGTTTAAGGGCACAGACAGAAAGTTATGCTGGTGGCCACAAGGTTCACTGGCCAACGTAACCAAGGCAGTGAAAGAGGACACATTACCAGCCAGCAACTGGATAATTTGCAATGCCCGTGTAATGGGAAATGCAGGTAACTTTAATAAATAGAATAAATACTGTTATACTTTACTCACTTAAATTATTTATTTGACCCTTGAACTCTTTATTTTTGTGTTCAACAAAACAAAAGTAAAAAAACAAAAAAAAAAAAAAAAAACAATTACTGTATAAATTGCTATTGGGGAAAAAAACATACTTGTTTTGTGTGTGTGTGTGTGTGTGTGTGTGTGTGTGTGTGTGTGTGTGTGTGTGCGGTGGGGGGATGGAGGGCCTTATGGATCCTGCCTTCTGTTTGGGTCTGGCCACAAGACCTTGTCAACATCACAGGCGATTGTCCTCGTGGGCTAGGCATTGGGGAAAATAACGCCTTGTGAATCCTGCCTTGGATTGATTCCACCTCAATGTCTCCCCATGCCTCTTACAAAGTTCTCAAAATGGCTTACCTGAGGCCTATTTGTAGTGCTAAGGCTTAGACCGATTGGTGTTCTGTTTTCTGTGCAAGTGTTTTCAGGTGTGTAAGTGCCTACAATTGCCAGATGAGTTTTGCTTTTTGAACAGAGTGTTTTCCCAATGATAACAGATGATTTTGTTTTTTAACAAAGTGTCTAATGTAAGAAAATGTGTGTAGTGTTTTGCAATGTGTTACAGAATTGTAAACAAAGTGCAAACTTGACAATGTGTTTAAGCTATTTTTACACTGTGTTTAAGGTATGCTTAGGTATTGAGGCTTTGGTCTAAGCATTCTGTTTTAGTGTGTAAGCATTGGGCAAAAACTGTATACGGGGTTATTGTTGTTTTTTTTTTTTTTTTTACTTTTGTTTTGTTGCTAAATTTTCTTTATTTCTGTAAGAATGTTTGTTTTTTGTAAAAACTCTTGTTTGATTGCTGCTGAATTTCTACTTTTGAGTTTTACAGAAGACTTTGTTTGAGCAAATGACAATTAAAATAGAAACACAAAGACTGCAGTGTTTTATATAAAGCCCATCAGTGTGTTGCTGGTGATCTGAAAGAGTAATTCAAATGGCACTTGTGTCTATGGTTTTGTTGCAAGAATTTCATTTTTAGAAAGGAGTGTTAAGTTTTGATTGCAATGTTTAATTTTGGCATAGATGTGAGTTGGTAATCTCCAAGTGCTATGTCTGATTGGCTTGTGTGTAGAGTTTTGACATAATGAGCCAAATTCTGCAAAAAGTGTGTAAGCAATAGGCAAAAACTGTAAAGTTTTAAATCAAACGATTTAAGCGCAGGAACAGAAAGAACTTGTGCACTGTTTGTGTTCAGTGTCCGTTCTTTGCATTTCCACTGCAGAAAAGGTCATTCTGGACTGAATGTGTGAACAGTTTTGAAAATGTGGCTTCAGTATTGAACAATGCTTGTTAGTAGTTGAAAAAAACTATAAATCCATCTAACATCTTTCTTTAAAAAATGCATTTTTATCAGGCTCAGATGTATAGGTTTCTATGTAAGTACTGGTATTTCTGATTGGGCTGAGGGTAGGATTTTAGCAAGTTTGAAGTAAAAGTATTGGATGGATGTATAATATGTGTCCAGAGCATTCACTCAGGATCATTATCTTATTTTTGACCAAGATGGCTTTTAGCCATCTGAACTCTTCATATATACTTGCCAGTTAATGGTTCATGAGATCCACCTTCGTTAGAGAGAGTCAAGAATTACTTCGGAGCAATTTACCAATTCAGAACAGATTTAGAAAAAAAGTCTAATGGAAATGTATAGAAATATACTTGACATATTATGACAACTTGTTCAATTTTGCATGTAAAGACTTATGCTATGGACTTATATCTGAAATGAAAGTGAATTTACATGGATTACAGTCTGATTACATTATAAATGAATATTAATTAGCAATATGAAATAAGTTGTAGTTGATTTATCACAATTTAACTACAGTTTACAGGAAAGATCTTATGAAAAAATTAAATACAATATTTTTAACATGTTATTTTATTATTATTATTTATTTTTATTTTTATTATTTTATTTATTTATTTATTTTTTGATGGATAGTACAAAAAACATAACTTGTCATAATTCCACTTGTTGGGTGGGAGAGTATTGAAGGAAAGGCATCATATTTCCCATATGTGGATTTTTCTCAGTTTCTGGAGTTTTCAGTTTCACTCTTCTTTTGAGCAGTAAACAAAGTCTAGAATGGGCATCTGTTAGTTGTCTTGTAGTTCCTATAGGAACACGGTCCTTTGGTTTTACTAGTGTTGACTGTGGAAAATTAGCCAAAAAAACTGCTGTTGCCTGGACATCCAGTTCTGCTTCAGTCTGTGTTGTTAGGAACTCCTGGTTTTCACCAGGATGAACACTTAGGACCAAAAAAACCAACAACAACATTACACTTGAATACGTTTTTAACATGAAGGCATTAGTAAGGCATTTGCATTAATTCACCATTTGTAAACTAATGTAACTACTCATTTTTTAGACACATCAATAGCATTTCTATTAAAACTATACTGAGTGTAATAAAATAAAACGAGAATCGAATTGGGACATCTGAATGACCCAGCCTTAGTAATAATGCTGCTTTCACGTGCTTTTAGAATTATCATAAATAGGAGTTTCCTAATTGGAAATTGGACATGAATGGCCTTCTCAAGTTGTATTAATGCTGGGAAATTTCTGAGTTAGGCGGGTCATAAACTTTAAATATTGTGGAGGGAATAATCATTGCTGCTGTCAGTGCTCTTCTCACAGCAACTACATCCCTTTGTCTTGTCGCTAAAGTAGTGTATTTATAAGCTAGATATGAACAATCACTCGAAGCATATTGCATATTTTATAAGTAGTGAAATAAGTATGTATTTGACTGAAATTCCAGAACTGTCAGTAAACTGCATATAGCGCAGTGAATGTGTATACGATTGTCAACCAATGGGATGTTACATTTATTCTTTCTGACATTAAAGCATATACACTCACCGGACACTTTATTAGGTACACCTGTCCAACTGCTCGTTAACGCAAATTTCTAATCAGCCAATCACATGGCAGCAACTCAATGCATTTAGGCATGTAGACATGGTCAAGACCTTGTTGATGCCAGAGGTCAGAGGAGAATGGCCAGACTGGTTTGAGCTAATAGAAAGGCAACAGTAACTCAAATAACCACTCGTTACAGCCGAGGTATGCAGAAGAGTATCTCTGAACGCACAACACGTTGAACCTTGAGGTGGATGGGCTACAGCAGCAGAAGACCACACCGGGTGCCACTCCTGTCAGCTAAGAACAGGAAACTGAGGTTACAATTCGCACAGGCTCACCAAAATTGGACAATAGAAGATTGGAAAAACGTTGCCTGGTCTGATGAGTCTCGATTTCTGCTGTGACATTTGGATGGTAGGGTCAGAATTTGGCGTCAACAACATGAAAGCATGGATCCATCCTGCCTTGTATCAATGGTTCAGGCTGGTGGTGATGGTGTGGGGGATATTTTCTTGGCAAACTTTGGGCCCATTAGTACCAATTGAGCATCGTGTCAACGCCACAGCCTACCTGAGTGTTGTTGCTGACCATGTCTATCCCTTTATGACCACAGTGTACCCATCTTCTGATGGCTACTTCCAGCAGGATAACGCGCCATGTCTTAAAGCGCGAATCATCTCAGACTGGTTTCTTGAACATGACAATGAGTTCACTGTATTCAAATGGCCTCCACAGTCACCTTTGGTATGTGGTGGAACGGGAGATTCGCATCATGGATGTGCAGCTGAGAAATCTGCAGCAACTGCGTGATGTTATCATGGCAATATGGACCAAAATCTCTGAGAAATGTACCTTGTTGAATCTATGCCACGACGGATTAAGGCAGTTCTGAAGGCAAAAGGGGGTCCAACCCGGTACTAGTAAGGTGTACCTAATAAAGTGGCTGGTGAGTGTGTGTGTGTGTGTGTGTGTGTGTGTGTGTGTGTGTGTATATATGTATATGTATATGTATATGTGTATATATATATATATGTATATATATGTATAAGTACGTATATATATATATATATATATATATATATATATATATATATATATATATATGTGTATATATGTGTGTGTGTGTGTGTGTGTGTGTGTATGTATGTATGTATATATATATATATATATATATGTGTGTGTGTGTGTGTGTGTGTATGTATGTATATATATATATATATATATATATATATATATGTGTGTGTGTGTGTGTGTGTGTGTGTGTGTGTATGTATGTATATATATATATATATATATATATATATATATATGTATATGTGTGTATATATGTATGTATTGTAGGGGTAATAACAGTTAAAACCCAAGTACCAAATATGATGAACATAAACCAGGAGTCAGATATTCAATCAATCGAAGTCAAGTTTACTGAAGAACATAGTTTGCAGTTTCATCAGCAGAAGTCAGCTTCAACACTCTCGATGGAGTTCGTAGGCCGCCCTGCATACAAGCTTACAATACTGACACTTATACTCTAACAGAGATGCTATTTACGTCAATACATAAGTTAGGAAGATCTTGATTGGACGTCACATTAAAAGCATATCTTTACTTCAAGGCTGCCTAGTTCTAGCAGGACTCTTTATCAGTATGGTTACATAGTAAAGCATTATTCCCTTTAATACCTATCAGAAAGACATGAACATTGATGTCACAGATGTCCTGATCACTCGCAGACCAAGTAGATGAGAAGTCCTGATGACCTCTTGTGACGTGGCACTGTGACCCTGGAGAAAAATAGAACTCAGCAGCCAAAGACAATACTGTTACCCATCCAATTCTGACTATAGTCGATCTCAGCAGTCTTCAAATACTAAAACTACTAATTCAATTATCAAATAATTTGGGGGGTTAAATGATAATCAGTAACTTGAGTAATATAATTTATATTGTTATGAAGGCCACGTTGAACTCCGTGGTTCCACTCCTTCAATGTATATATATATATATATATATATATATAGGTCCTTCTAAAAAAATTAGCATATTTCATCCGACCAATAAAAGAAAAGTGTTTTTAATACAAAAAAAGTCAACCTTCAAATAATTATGTTCAGTTATGCACTCAATACTTGGTCGGGAATCCTTTTGCAGAAATGACTGCTTCTATGCGGCGTGGCATGGAGGCAGTCAGCCTGTGGCACTGCTGAGGTGTTATGGAGGCCCAGGATGCTTCGATAGCGGCCTTAAGCTCATCCAGAGTGTTGGGTCTTGCGTCTCTCAACTTTCTCTTCACAATATCCCACAGATTCTCTATGGGGTTCAGGTCAGGAGAGTTGGCAGGCCAATTGAGCACAGTAATACCATGGTCAGTAAACCATTTACCAGTGGTTTTGGCACTGTGAGCAGGTGCCAGGTCGTGCTGAAAAATGAAATCTTCATCTCCATAAAGCTTTTCAGCAGATGGAAGCATGAAGTGCTCCAAAATCTCCTGATAGCTAGCTGCATTGACCCTGCCCTTGATAAAACACAGTGGACCAACACCAGCAGCTGACATGGCACCCCAGACCATCACTGACTGTGGGTACTTGACACTGGACTTCAGGCATTTTGGCATTTCCCTCTCCCCAGTCTTCCTCCAGACTCTGGCACCTTGATTTCCGAATGACATGCAAAATTTGCTTTCATCCGAAAAAAGTACTTTGGACCACTGAGAAACAGTCCAGTGCTGCTTCTCTGTAGCCCAGGTCAGGCGCTTCTGCCGCTGTTTCTGGTTCAAAAGTGGCTTGACCTGGGGACCTGTACACGGTGGCTCTGGATGTTTCTACTCCAGACTCAGTCCACTGCTTCCGCAGGTCCCCCAAGGTCTGGAATCGGTCCTTCTCCACAATCTTCCTCAGGGTCCGGTCACCTCTTCTCGTTGTGAAGCGTTTTCTGCCACACTTTTTCCTTCCCACAGACCTCTTGCTTGAGGGTGTCAATGATGGCCTTCTGGACAGCAGTCAGGTCGGCAGTCTTACCCATGATTGCGGTTTTGAGTAATGAACCAGGCTGGGAGTTTTTAAAAGCCTCAGGAATCTTTTGCAGGTGTTTAGAGTTAATTAGTTGATTCAGATGATTAGGTTAATAGCTCGTTTAGAGAACCTTTTCATGATATGCTAATTTTTTGAGATAGGAATTTTGGGTTTTCATGAGCTGTATGCCAAAATCATCAATATTAAAACAATAAAAGGCTTGAACTACTTCGAGTTGTGTGTAATGAATCTAAAATGTATGAAAGTCTAATGTTTATCAGTACATTACAGAAAATAATGAACTTTATCACAATATGCTAATTTTTTGAGAAGGACCTGTGTATGTATATATATATATATATATATATATATATGTATGTATGTGTATATATGTATGTATGATGTATGTATGTGTGTGTGTGTGTGTGTGTATATATATATATATATATACGACAAGCTCGTAATCAAGACTTTATAAGTGAGAAATATGAAATTTCTGATAGCACGTGAACGCAGCATAAACATACACAGACACATTGACAGGATATAGTCAGCTACAAATATGGATTGACCCCAAAAAATTCTGACAAAAGGTTTGTCAGTTGCTTACAATAGTATCAGGTGTACTTAAAAACATACTAAAAGTGTACCAAAGTTTGACTCCAAGAAAGGCCCCATTTTCAAAATGGTGGCCGTCAGGTCCTTAAAATGACCATTACTCCTTTGTATTCCTCCTAGATCAGGAATACTGGTGCCTGATACATGTTTTGGCCATGTAATATTCTAATTAGCATATCTGCATGACATATAAGTGATTACAAGTACAATTATATATTAAAGCAGTGGTTCTCAAAGTGTGGGGCACACGAGTATTTCAGGGGGGGCGCGGTCCATCAGCAGAAAAATGAAAAAAAAATGTAAAAAAAGTCGGGCGTAACTTAGAATGGGAGACGGATCGGTATGTGAAAGCCATAAATGAATTCGCACAGACAAATATGAGGAGACGTATCTTCAACACAGCTTCTCTGCGTCTACACCGGACGCTACAGTTTTCGAGTCGCAACAGCTCTACACGGGACGCAACAAAATTACCGCTACAAACATGCTGTCTATACTGAATGTGGAGCGCGATAAATCCCCGACATTAATCTGATGCCTTTTTTTGTTTATGATGTACTGACACAAAGTTAAAATGATTTGCAACGTTCGCTTTGTTGCGTCCAGTGAAGAGCTGTTACGCTGTGACGCGACGTGACAACTGTAGCGTCCGGTTTAGACACGGTGACTTAAGTTTATAATGGGTACTGATTAAAATAGGTTCTACTGTATTTTGCCGCTCGCGTCTGGTGTAGAAACGGTGTTAATTGCGTAGGTGAGGAGGAAAGGCCTGTATGTGTGTGTGTGTGCCCTATGCCTTGGGGACAGCATAAAACAGCAAAAATAAAAATAATACAGTTATTCTCTCAGTGCTATTTTAAGTTTCAAGTGTTGCAGATGTTTTTTCCCTTTAGATTTTTACAATTAAAAAAGCATTTTTTTTTTTTTGTAATGGTAATAAAATTATTTGTTAGTCTCGGGTGGGATGGAAATTCGGGAAGAAGGGGGGCGCCAGATTTTTAAAGGGGGGCGCGACCAAAAAAGTTTGAGAACCACTGTATTAAAGCAATTGGTTACAAGCATATTTATGTGAAAAATAAGTACAATTTCCCTTAAGTAATTGCATATTTCTTCTTTCTCATATTGTTTTGCCTAGTGTTGGTGGTTTCTGTGGTGGTTTTTAAGTAGTCAAAGATGAATTCTGTTTGAGCAAAGTGGTACACACTACTGCCAACAACATTTCAATGAGGCAAGTGATATCAAATGTCAGTATTCTCTTCCATCATCTTCTGAATTGCTGAAAGTTGTGAATTTAGTTTTGTTGGGTTTAGTAGAATGCCACCTTTATACTCAAAAACATCTATAGAGGATGCATTACATATGTATACCTTATTCCAATTGAAATAAGTGACCATTGTAGAGGGTTCACACACAGGGCCTCTGTTCGGGCTAATTCAGAGTTGTTTATGATCAAAGTTATACAACTCCAATTTAAGTTACTTTTGGGTGGAATAACTTTTACACTGAATGTCAAGTCTGTGTTATAGCAAAAAAAAAAAGTGTATGTGTCCAAAAATTACTAGGTAGGAGTTACATGACATAAGCTAAATCGTTTACATCTCTGGTTCACTGCAAACAAAGATAAAACCTTACAGTATTCTCACAAAATCATGTACAGGTGCATTTCAAAAAAATTTGAATATCATGAAACAGTATTTTTTTTTTTTTTTTTTTTTACTTATTTCAAAAACTGAAACTTTCATATATTCTAGATTCATTACATGTAAAGTAAAATATTTATAAAGTTTTTGTTTGTTTTAATTTTTATGATTAGATCTTACAGCTCATAAAAGTCAAAAATCCATTATCTCAAAATATTAGAATATTTCCTAAGATCAATGGCTGCATTGACTTTGCACTTGATAAAACACAATGGACCAACACCAGCAGATGTCATTACTGACTTCAGAAACTTCACACTGGACTTCAAGCTGCTTGGATTCTGTGCCTCTCTAGTCTTCTCTGGGACCACCATTTCAATGTGAAATGAAAAATGGACTTTTATCTGATAAGAGGACTTTGGACCACTGACCAATAGTCCAGTTCATTTTCTCCTTAGCCCAGGTAAGATGCTTCTGATGTTGTTTCTGTTTCAGAAGTGGCTTGGTAGTCCTTTTCCTGAAGACGTCTGAGTGTGGTGACTTTTGATGCGCTGATTCCGGCTTCATTCTACTTCTTGTAAATCTCTCCCAAGTGTTTGAATCCAGTTTCTTCCTTCCATTCAACTTTGCATTTAATATGCTTTGATACATCACTCTGTAAACAGCCACCCCATTCAGTAATGACCTTCTGTGACTTACTCTTTTTGTGGAGGGTGTCAATGATTGTCTCCTGGAAAATTGTCAAGTCAGCAGTCTTCCCCATTAGTGTGGTTTCAAAGAACAAGATTTATACTGCAATTTATACTGTAGGGATGGTCATTTAATGAAACTCAAATGTAAATATTCTGTTATGTTGAGATACTGGATCTTTGACTTTCATGAGCTGTACACACTAATCATCAAAATTAAAACAAAAATTTAAATGTTTTGCTTTACATGTAGTGAATCTAGAATATATGAAAGTTTAATTTTTTTTTAATGATTAGTTAAAATTAAAAAAAAAAAAAACTTTTAAAAAGACTTTATCATGATATTCTAATTTTTGAGAGGCACATGTATTCCATAAGTACATAATCACGTCAGTGCAATTTAGACACATCCAATGGATTTATAGACCCAGAAAACATGGGGTTAGACACCAAGCTTGCTTGGCAAGGTCAAATAATAAAGGAGTTAGTATCTTTTAAGGGTGTCCTGCCCCTCTTGGACACCATCTTGAAAATTACACCTTTCTAGTGGTCAAACACTATTAAGGTGTCAAATAAATAATAATAATAATAATAAAAAAAAACATACCTTTGTTTGCTGTAAAAACTTTATGGGCACAGACGACTATTTCAATAAACAAGGCTTTCCTTGCTTGGAGGGGTGATGATCGTCGTCTAAGAAATGATCACTGCACACTCTTTTTTGTTCCAGGGAATGTGTGGGTGTGCAGAGCAAGCAACCACAGTTTCAATCGCTCAGGATTTTTTTAAGTTCTTGGGTTGTCTACCATTTCTCTACACAATGTCTACACAATCTGATCCTGGGGTGAATTTCCTGGGAAGGGTACTCCTGGGGGATTGGTGCTTTTTTTTAATGTCTTCCACTTGTAAATAAACATCCTCACTGTGGAATAATGGACTTCCAAATTGTTTGGAAATGGTCGTATAAATCTTCCCAGACTGATGGCAGCAACAATTGCTTCTCTAAGATTACTGCTAATGTCAAAATGGACAAGAAATGGAGAGAAATATAAGTTTGTCTCATTCCACAAGCAACAGCTTTGGAGCGGTCCTCTGTCTCCACGATAGTAAACACTTGGTCAGTAGTTTTGCATACATCACGCGTGACCTTTAGGCGTGAATATGTAGTACGTCGCATCACGAACGCAAATCCTAGTGCTAGTGGTAGACGAGTTTCAGTGGTTAAAAGGTATACAGTCATGTGAAAAAGTTAGGACACCCTATTGAATTCCATGGTTTTCTGTATTGAGACATGAACACACCTGAAACTGCCAAAACTTTTGCTTTTATAGAGGTGCTCACACTTGCTGATGATCAATTAATCAAAGGTATTTGATAGCAGTGCCTGACGGTTACTTAAACTTTTAATTCCTATGTTAACAGTAAGGTGCCCTAACTTTGTCACACATGGCTTTTCCATTTTGGCTTTATTTTGTTAAATAAATAAGGACATGGTGCAATATGTCATGTGCTGCTGTTCATCAAATATTTTATTTCATCAGATATTTTTTTTTTATGATGTCCTGATACAGAAAACCATTAAATTTAATAGGGTGTCCTAACTTTTTCACATGTCTGTATATAAAAATATTTTTTTCCTATGACAATTACCTATCGTTTCACTAGATAAGACATCGGAGTTTGTTTACAGCCCTTTGAAGCTGCATTTAAATGGCATTTTAGAGGTTCAAATTTGGGGGCACAATTGAGGTCCATTGTATGAAGAAAATCCCAGAAATGTTTTCTTCAAAAAACATAATTTCTTGATGATTAAGGAAAAAAAGACCTGCACATCTTGGATAACACGGGGTGACTGAATTATCTGTAAAATGTTGTTCTGAAAGTGAACTAATCCTTTAATTATAGATATAGTAAGACAGAAACTCACCTGTTCCCCACTCATTTTGGTATTCCCTGAAAAGTGTGTGTTTCAGGTCTCGGGAGACTAACGTAAATTGACTGACATCGCCATTTGCTGTTTTCTGATAAGGAAGTTGTTTAATTGCATTTGTGAGAAAAGTTTCCTAATAAAAAAAGGCAACAAGTCTCACAGTTTTAACACACAATACATATATTTGTACATACCTCTGCATTTTCTCTCAAATAGACTTTTGTATTTGCAAATCACTTTTTGTTTGTTTGTTTGTTTGTTTGAAAGTTGAGTTTTGCTTTGCAAAGCAGATTGTGTTTGTTTGCAAAACGTTGGATCTGTTTGATAAATAATGGCACAAAATTCACTCCATACCAGCCTAATAAACATGCTGCCTGTCATTAATGTTAAACCAAGAACAAAAAAATCATTCACTGATCTTGACTGAATATTTTTCGCAACTTCAATGAGGATAAAACTATATTTTATTTATGAAAACATTTATTTAAATCTCTGTACCTGCAATTTGTTCAGTTGTATTTATTATGCTATTGCTAAGTTATTTTCTTGTTCCTGTTTTATTACTGACTGTTTACTTGTCTTTAACAATTTAATGTTTAAAATGTGTATTAGTCTATTTGTTGCTGTGGTGTTTTTTGTTAAAACCATAGGCACACGTTTCTCTTAGTCCTGAGTGTTCTGTAGGCTGCTAATTTTTTACTAATGTTATTCAACTGCAACAGAAAGCTTTGTAAAAATACAGCATAAAAATGTTTGACTTTTTATGTTATTGGAATCAAAACTAAGAATCGTTAAGAATCAGAATCAATAAAATTCAAACAATACCCAACCCTACATTGCAAAAAAAGCTTTTCTTATATTTTATTTAACTACCATTAGCTTACAATGAGCAATGTTTTTGTTAGTTATTATTATTATTATTATTATTATTGTTATTATTACTCTTTGTTAACATTAGTTAATGTTAGTCATTATTTTTGTTGAAAACACAACTGCTCATTGTTCATATTCACTGAGTTGCGGTAAGTAATATTAGGATTATTATTTAACATTAACTAAGATGAGAAAATGTTAAGTATTTGTCATCACTAAAAACAATAGAACCTTATTGTAAATCTGTGACTAGGGCTGTGCGATATTGAAGAAAACATACTGTAACGAAGCGTCAGAGGCGTTTGGATCCATAAGCAGCTTTATTAGAGAATGGTCAGACAAACAGGGGTCAGTAGCCAGCATCAACAGTGTAGAAGACAAGACAGTAGTGTTGGGTTCGAGTCCACCTAAGTCGAGTCCAAGTCGAGTCCGAGTCCTTGACCAGTCGAGTCCGAGACGAGTCCGAGTCCAAAATGGGCCGAGTCGGACTCAAGTCCGAGTCCCAAAGGGCCGAGTCCGAGTCCAATGAAACACTGTTTTTTTGGCATCTTAACATTGTTTAAACTTTATAACTAGAAAAAAAGCATGTAACAGAAGTTATGGGTGACTTGATTTATGTATTGTGACATCTTTCAGAGAGAAACAGCTTACAGAATGTGAAAAATTATAGGGCAGGACTTTTTTTTGTTATATAGCCTAGTTGTTGTTGTTGTTATATAGTGAATATACAAATTTAAGGGTGGGGCTGGGGGCTGGGTAGGTAACTTGGTGAATGGGACCTAAAGAGCAGAAAATGCACCTCATATCTCTGATTATGACTGTGTGTTTTAGGTTTTATATGATGAATGGTTAGACCATAGACAGAGTAGATGGCATTTTACTTTTTTTTTCTTGGATGAAAATGAGGCCTGCATTCTTTCCATAACTCACAACCGTTTTATTTATATTTATAAAACCATTATATTTTTAATGCATGTATAGTTAATAAAGTTTGTTATGTAAGGAATATCAATTTGGTGTTTGCAAACGATGAAGATTTTGTGGGCGGAGCTTATCTGACAGTTTTCAAGTAGAAGTCTATGAAAGCCATGGAATAAAATAGGGCTGCTCGATTACGTCAAAAAATCATAATCAGAATAGGACCGGGCTTAGTCACGCAATAGTTCAGATTCGGGCCGGGCATCGCTGTTTTAGGCTTCTCCTTATTTTTATATTTTCCATCAATTAGACATCCATCAATTATGGTGATAAAAAAAATTGGACTTCACTTTCGCTTTCTCTTTCGGGAGCGGCTCGGATAGCGTTTTGTGCCTCAGCCAGCCGCAGTGCCTTCAGTGCAGCTTCGCATTCAATAGGCTGAAACTTGCCACAAAGCACCGGCAAAAATAAATAACAATGAATGTGTCGGAGGGAAATAGTAAGGAGATTTTTCAAATTATTTATGAATAAACTAGTGTATTCTGAATCAGTGTCGCAAAGATCCTGACTCAAAATCTCCTCTTTGACCGCCTTTAGAGAGAAATAAATCTTTCCGGATTAGCTACATTATTAAAAAGTTTTTGTTTTTGATCTGGTTTATTTCGTTAAGCAATAATTTAAAGCTTTGTATTATCACGTCTATCATGGAAAATTTTTAATTGTTTCCACTGGAAAAAAAAAATGCAAGCAATGGCGCTGGCGCCTCCACCTGCAATATGGCTTTAGCTTCCACTCTCCACATAAACGGATTTATATCTATAGATTTTATTTTAGTCAAGTCGGGATGATTTGAAGGCAAATTGCTTAAACAGAATATGAAGAGTCTTCCGTTGGCGGATGTTTGTACTTAAAAAAACTAAACTTAGCCTATATTTAACAAACAAAAATCCTCACAACAACTTTCCAAATTAACGAAACAAAATACCTAATCACATTTTCCATTACACACAAAACTGAACTGTTTAAATAGCTGTCCGTGTTCTGTTCTGTCTCTGAATGCATACACAGAACAGCGCAAATTCTCTTTTCTCTAATTCTCTTTTTATGCAAGTCACCTTACATGATTCTACTGATTTGCATGTAGGCTTCTATTGAGGAGAAAATGCGCAACAAAGGGGGCGGAATCGGGAGCAATAATGGTTTATCTCGATTATGGTATTTTCAGAATCGTTAGAATCCGAAATCGGAATTAAATTTCGATTAATTGCACAGCCCAAGAATAAAAGAATAATTTAAAAAAGGTAGGCCTACATTTGAGTTTGTATTTCAATATTTTGAATTTATTTTCGCAGTTCCGAGATTATAGGCTATCTCACAATTTTGATAAGAAAAATCAACGTGCAATTTTCCTTTTTTTCTCCTCGGCTTAAATCATTAAAAAAAAAATCGAGTTTATATCCCACAATTCTGTCTTTTTTCCACTCAGAAATGACAAACTTTATATTGTTCAGTTAAATTGAGATATAAAGTCCGAAATACGACGAAAACTTGCATTTGCGAGGGAAAAATAAATAAATAAAAATCGGAATTGTGAGATAAAATAGGTAGGCCTAAATGTAAAATGTTATAGGATATAATATTTCATGCTGCAGGGCTAATAAAATATGTTTCCTATGAACTGTATATGTGGAAATTATGCCTATTGTTTAAATCAAATTTATGTTTTAAAAGCAATCAGCAAGTTCATCCATTAATCTGTCCGTTTAAACGTCTGCGTTCAGCTTCAAACGGCGTCTGACAGTATTATATAAATTGTTTTTTTGCATTCCGATTCTGGACGGCTTTTACGTACTGGCAAGACTTAAAAACAATAAAGAATACTGAATGTCACATTTGTAATAATGCATGAGTCAATTACATTTCCGTATACTGTCCCTGGACTCGGTTGGACTCGACAATATTTTCCGAGTCCGAAAGGCTCGAGTCCGAGTCAAGTCCGAGTAAAACTGCGTCCGAGTCCGTGACAAGTCCGAGTCCACTAAAAATTGTACTCGAGACCGGACTCGAGTCCGAGTACAAGTCCGAGTACCCCAACTCTACAAGACAGTACCGTAAACAGAGACAGGCAGAGTTCGGGGCAGGCTGATAACAATCACAATCCAGAGGGCAGTCCAATTCGAGGGGCACAGAGAGGAATCACAGGTCGAAGAACAGTCCAGGTCACAACAGGTAATCAAACAATAGAAATAACGCTCAGAAATGACAGCCGGGGCAAGATCAAGACTTCGCGAATGTCTGAGCGTGAGCATGGCTTTTATGGAGGACGTGTAATGAGCAGTGATTGATTGCAGGTGTGTGTGTGGGTGTGGTCAGCCCCAGGCAAGAGGGAGTATGGGAGATTGAGTCTGAATGATGTCAAAACTCCGGTGAAGGTTCCCTCTGGTGGTGTAGAGGAGAACGAGCGGAAGCTTCCGTTGTAACACATACAATATCATACAATAACGATACAATAATGCTTAAAGTGCCACATGCTCAGATGACAGTTTTACTCAGGTTTTACTGAGTAAGTTCTGTGCACTTCTGTAACTGTCTTGTCATATTTGTATTTGTTGTGGTACATATTTGTACCACAATAAATTATGTGTGTGTTTGTGCACACTTGGCGAATGCAGCTAATTCTGATTCTGATAGAACTAGCTTACATGTTTCACTTTTATAAGAAAGCACCCCTGCAATAACTTCTGAAAGTTAACAATAGTGTTTTACTTTAGAATTACATAAAAATGTCATTTTAACATCAGTTTAGGAACTGAATAATAAAAAGGAAAAATAAAACACTGCTTAGTCTTCACTCTATGAATTAAATATGCACTAATTCTTATTAAAGCTACAAAAGTTGCTTAAAAAGGGTTAATTCACCCAAAAATGTAATTTCAGTCATTAATCACTCACCGTCATGTTGTTCCAAACCCGCAAGTCCTTTGTATATCTAATGTCTATATCTATATTTGCGGAACACAATAAGATATTTTTTTTACGAAATCCCAGACGATTCCCCCATCCATGGACAGCAATGTAACTGACACTTCACTTCAAGTCTTTGGAGACTTGAACCCCTGACCTTTTTCAAAAATAACCCTTAAAATGACAAGACCAAAAAGTCATGATTTTAATTTATTGCTATTTTCCATCTTCTTGGGACACAAATAATAACATTTCATGTTTTTTTTTTTTTTTTTTTTTTACATATATTTAAATTTTTATATCCCCCAGGATATGTTGCCACTTTGGGTGTATAAATTCAATGTAAAAAGAATGCTATGTGTATCTCAATATTATTATTATTATTATTGTTTATTTTTTTAGATTAAAAACATTTATTCTCTCATAACTTAACTTTGTTTGTCAAATTCTGATGAGTAATTTATGAATATTTATTAATAAATTAGCCATATCATATTTAATATGCCAATTTCTAGGACCTATAACCAAAACTGCTGAAAAGTTTGTTGTACACAATCTACTTCATGCCTTCTATTCTCTGACTGATGTTATAACTTTTTTAATCAAATCAAGTTAAGTCTTTTGGTAACACTTTATTTTAAGATGTCCATAATACAGAGTAATTACCTAGTTAAGTACTCAGTAGTAGCCATGGTACTTGCATGAAACAAAATGTACTTGCCATGTAACTAAGATATGGCTCAGCCTGTACTTACAGATTGTAATTATGTAGATGTAATAGGCAGCTATTGTTCCACAGCTACTTGTACACTTAAGTACAATCTTGATACGCTTTATTATAATTAGCTTATGCCTGTGTAATATTCTGTAATTTAAATGTAATTAGAAAGGTATTACATGTATGTAAACTGTGTACTGGTGGGTTAAATCAAACTTGGGGGCAGCTGGATAAGGTGTACAGTATAGATAAGTAGCAGGCTATGTAACAGACTCAGTCTGTTATGTGCAACAGTAGCTGTCTATTACATGTACATAATTACAAACTGTAAGTACAGTCTGTTCCATATCTTAGTTACATGGTAAGTACATTTTGTTTCATGTAAGTACAACGGCTACTACTGAGTACTTAACTAGGTAATTACTCTGTATTATGGACACCTTAAAATAAAGTGTTAGCAGTCTTTTTTGTACATGCAAAAATTAAGACTTCTTTGTTATGTTAATGTGAATGTCAAATGTGACACAAAGGCTTGTTATCAATGATAATTAGGAGATGGACAAATAAAGGTTATACTTTAAAATATAATTTATTTCTGATCAAAAGCTGAATTTCCACCATCATTATATTTATTTAGTGACTGCAGATTGTGTCATACAAAATGTGATTATATGCAGATACTGATCTGCAGCCAATTGGTTATATTTGTATCCATATTTGTAATGTTAATTAACTTGTATAGTTGTTTCTTAAAAAGCCATTTGTTTGTGCAGGGGCTCTTAAGAACAACCCCCTGACATCAAAGGTCAACCAGCAAGAGGCTGAGAAGGCACTGTCAAAATGGTTCACTGGAACAAGAGACAGAGGAGGACAGAGGGCCTCAAGAATGCACCAACAGATGGCTGCAGTTTAAAGTTTACTGAAAAGGTTATAAGGTTATAAGTTGCTGCTATATATATATATATATATATATATATATGATTTCAGTCATGATATATAATGTTTCTGTAAGCAGCGTGACTCAGCGACAGCGTTTGTAGATCCAGATGCAAGCTTTATTGAACAGATCGTGGTCAGGGCAGACAGGGTCAAACACCAGCAAACAACAATGTCCAAGGCAGGACAGTAGACCCTGACAGCAAATTTCATCCGGCCTGATTCTGGCCCACACTCCTGCAAATCCGCAAAACGGACTTGGGCCAGTGTCTTTTGGCACAACGGGCCAATACCGGCACGCATCTGGTTTTCCGCTCATCTGGGCCAACACTGGGCCAGCTCCGTACCGGACTCGGCCCGGATCCGCTCTGCGATAGTAGACCGTGCCCACTGAAACCAGACACGGGCCGGATCCGTCTAGGACTGTGATACAGCACTGAAATGGATGTGACTGTAACGCGGATTTGCCGGTTGAAAACGAATCTGGCACAGAGTCAGATGCTGTCTGGGGAGTAATCCGGTAACACAGGCAGTGGTCCAAAATCCAAAAGGGCAGTCCAAAGTAATAAAGAAAACTAGACACTGAAAACAAGGCTAAGGCTATGACTATGACTATGACTATGACCAAACAGACAATGAAACAAGGCAATGGGAAAACAGGGAAAAACACTTGGTAGAGTCCGCTATGGCAAAACAATACTTCGCGCTCCCTGTTTGGCATGGCCAGCTTATATGGCTGCCAAACAGGAAGTAACCATAGAAGCAGCAGAGGGAGCAGTAACAGTCAGTTCAATGGAAGGGCTCCCTCTGCTGGCGTGGCGTTACAGAACCCGTTACAGAGTGGCGTGGGTTACCAGGCGCTACCACCGTGCAGGGAGCAGGTGCAGCTATCCCCACCACATGAGGATCCGTGGTCTCAGCCACCTTCTCTGGGGATGCTGCCCTCAGAGGTTCTGCAACATGAGCTGCCACCTCTGAGGACTCAGTGGTGGTAGACAACCCACAGCGCAACTCCCATGAGGAGTGTGGCTTCTGAGAAAGCCGGCTCAGGAAGAGTGGCTGAGAGCTTACTTGGTTCAGGAACAGTGGCTCTGGCTTGACTTGGCTCAGGAACTAGGGCTCTGGCTTGACTTGGCTCAGGAACTAGGGCTCTGGTTGTCTGGTAGCTCAGGAACTAGGGCTCTGGCTTGACTTGGCTCAAGAGGAACAGCTGTGACTTGACTTGGCTCAGGAGGAACAGCTGTGACTTGACTTGGCTCAGGAGGAACAGCTGTGACATGACTTGGCTCAGGAGGAACAGCTGTGACTTGACTTGGCTCAGGGGGAACAGCTGTGACTTGACTTGGCTCAGGGGGAACAGCTGTGGCTTGACTTGGCTTGAGAGCAGCTGTTGTGAGGTGACTAGGTTCAGGAACAGTGGCTGTAATGTGGCTTGCCCCTGGAACAGTGGCTGTGACGTGGCTTGGCCCTGGAACAGCGGCTGTGACGTGGCTTGGCTCTGGAACAGCGGCTGTGACGTGGCTTGACTCAAAAGCGGTAGCTACAGCATGACTTGACTTAGGAGAAGTGGCGGCTACAACGTCACTTGATTCAGGAGCGGTGGTGACTGCGATGTCACTTGGCTTGGGAACAGCTGTAACAGTTGTGATGGGGCTTGACACCGGAGGAACAGCGGCATTGAGGCTTGACACAGAAGCAGCTGCGGCGGGGTGTGACTCAGCAGCCGCTGTCCTGCTTAAACTTGACCTGGGGACAGCTGAACTTGACACTGGAGTTACAGCTGGGACTGGAATTGACACTGGAACAATGGCTGCGACGACTTGGCTTGACTCTGGAAGAACGGCCATTTTGTCTGGTGCAGCCTCTGGTGCTAGCAGCGGTGGGAGGTCATCCATGCTGACAATCAGTCCGTGGTGAAAAATGTCACTGGAGGGAAATGCAGCCATCTTGACAGGTGCAGACTCTGGTGTGGCGGCTATCTTGACAGGGGACTCTAGCATGGCGGCCATTTTGTGATCAGGCTTTGGGATGGCGGCCATCTTGTGATCAGGCTTAGGGATGGCAGCCATCTTGTGATCAGGCTTGGCAGACTTGACGGGTACAGGTTCAGGCTTGACAGACACAACCTGAACAGACGGTGACTTGACGGATGTGGCTGGAACTGACTTCGGCGTATCAGACATGTAAGCCGGTCTTGGCTTGGCAGCGGGCGTAACACGAATGGTTACTGGGGCAACAGGCTTGACATGAACAGTCCCTGGGGCGGCAGGTTTGACTTGAACAGTCCCTGATGCAGCAGGTATGACGTGAGTAGGCCCCAATGCAGCAGACATGGCGTGAGGAGGCCCTGATGCAGCAGACATGGCGTGAGGAGGCCCTGATGCAGCAGACATGGCGTGAGGAGGCCCTGGAACAGCAGACATGACGTGAACAGGCCTCGATGCAGCAGGCATGACGTCAACAGGCCTCGATGCAGCAGACATGGCGTGAGGAGGCCCTGGAACAGCAGACATGATGTGAACAGGCCTCGATGCAGCAGGCGTGACGTGAACAGGCCCGGATGCAGCAGGCTTGGTTTGTGCAGGCCGTGGAGGAGCAGACGTGGCCCGAGCAGGCCGTGGAGGAGCAGACGTGGCTTGAGCAGGCTGCGGAGGAGCAGACGTGGCTTGAGCAGGCCGTGGAGGAGCAGACGTGGCTTGAGCAGGCCGTGGAACAGCAGACAT
Source organism: Cirrhinus molitorella (assembly GCA_033026305.1). Lineage (NCBI taxonomy): Eukaryota > Metazoa > Chordata > Actinopteri > Cypriniformes > Cyprinidae > Cirrhinus > Cirrhinus molitorella. The sequence goes on along the minus strand of CM065127.1, from coordinate 22,056,408 downwards.
GACGTGAACAGGCCTGGATGCAGCAGGCTTGACATGAGCAGGCTTTGGTTTAGCAGTCATAACATGAATAATTCCAGACATGAAGGTGGGTTTGTGAAAGTACTGTGGTGTTGTGGATGCTTTGGGGTTACGAGGTTCTTCATCTGCAGTACCCACAGTGTAAGAGGAACCAGCAAGTAACAGCGCATGGTCAATATACTGTTCCAGTGTCCAATGAATTTTTTCCCCAGGCAGACAGGAACGAATGGGGTCATTCAAACCCTCTCTAAAAATGTCTTTAAGTGCCACATCATTAAAAGCCACTAGATGACATACCTGGCAGAAGTCTGTGTGCTGATGTTTAACACGTCACCGTGTATCCATCTGATTTAATCTTTTCTGTTATAGTAAAGTTTAAAAGACTGAGATTCACTGGAATTTTAATTACATCATTTCAAGCATTTAACAACAAATAAATTTCACTGATGCACAAGCTTCAGGAATCAGTATAGAAATCTCAACAATAGTGTCATGCTACAATATATTCTTGGGTGCATCATCCAAGGCTCCCAGAATGCATTGCAGCATGAAACATGTCACCATTGTTGAGATTCATACACCGATTCTTGATGTCTGTGTGTCAAAAGTTAAATGTAATTAGTGAACAATATACTATGAAAATTAAAGGTAAAAATACAGATGTTATGGTGAAAGAACACTTAACATTGAAACATATTACTGCAGTCACTATCAAATCAGTTGAACATACCACTACGTGATAATAGCATTAAGATCAGCAAGTAGCCAACATCATTCTCTTGCTGTTTTTGCTATAACTAACAAGAAAACAGCATCCCGACACCCAAGAGGCAAATTGCCTAACGAAAGCAAACGCTTCTCACCATAACGGTGAGATCAAACTAAACACTTACTTTGAAACAGGCATCAACATCCAAACCTCTGTTTATCTCAATAATTTTGTAAATGTATAACAGAAATAAAGTCAATCTGGTTAAATAGGTGAAGCTTACAGGTGAAGTGATAATAAGCTGATTTTTGGAGACAACAAAGGTTGGCTTTTCATTTTCAACCAAAATTTGACATCTGAGCAAATTACGTCCACATCTAGTGTGATGGGAAGCTTTATTATAATATTAGAGGATAATGTTGTATCAGTGTTATCAACAAACATTTGTAGAATGTTTTTAGAGAATGTTATCCTAACTTTTATCAAAACATTCTGGGAACTAAAATAAACATTCCTAGAACATGAACCATTTCTAGCATCGATTTGTGAAAAAATATGAAATTTACAAAGTTTGGACATACGAGGTTTCCGCCCGACAGCGACGATATATATATATATATATATATAAATTGTGTGCTCGAATTATAAACCTAGTGAATAAGTTTGTAAATTGTGTGCATGATATACCAAATCGAGGGAACAAAATGGTAAACAAAATGATGTATTTGTATTTTTATTAGATGTAGCAGAAGTCTGTAAATGTGTCCAGGTCCAGTGTGAAATCCATGTGTGTGCAGTATTCATAGGGCAATAGACAAACCCAGATGCAACCAGTTTAAAAGTAGAAGTAATATAATGTATAAAAATAGGGACCAGATGAGTCTTATGCATATTGCACAGTTGGACCCACCCTATTACCCAGTGTAATCCTGTTTGAAATCCATGTTGGTCCATTATGGAAAACATGAACAATCTCACCTGTTACCCAGATTTTAGTCCATGTAGTCACCATGTAGCACCCACATAGAGCTAAAAGGTGGGACCTGGATGGGTTTTGCATATGTTATGTAGATGGGCCCTACCTTACAACCAGTGAAATCCTGCATATAATCTACACTGGAAATTGACAAGGGGCCAACATGGAGACCGTGGACAATCCCACTTACAACCCTTGTTTAAAGCCCATGCAGTACCCAGGTAAAACTTAAAGCTGGGTCTGAGATGGGTTCTGCACATGTTGCCTAGTTGGGGTCCACCTAGAAGCAAGTGCAATACTGCATGAAATCCATGTGGGCAATTGGAATGGGGTTATTATGGAACCCATGGACAATCCCATATAAAGCCCATATTTTATCCCATTTCAAACCCACATGGGTACTGCATACAAATGTTTGCTGGGTTCAAGCTGGGACCGAGATGGGTCTTGTGCTTGTTGGCCCGTTGGGTCCCACCTTGTGACAAGTGCAATCCTATATGAAATCCATGTGGGCAATTAACATGGGGCCATTATGGAACCCGTGGACAATCCTATATGGGGCCCATTTTTCAGCCTAGTTCATACCCATATGGGTCCCACATACAAATGTTGGTTGGGTACCAGCCTGCGTTTGAGCACTGGTTTCATAATTTTTCCATAGCCCACTGCCTACCTCAACTACATTCAATGAGCGTGTTGCAGTTAAATACGCAGATGCGTGTGGGGATGGATTTCTCTCCCACACTATTGATTCAAGCCCCCAGATATCATCTACAAAAATGGCGGGCCCCACAATTACCAAAACCTGTGGACCCAGCTCGCCACCCTCATCCTGTAAAAACTTTCCAGCCACTGTCACAGTGCCAGGGCCCACAACCTCCTCCATCTGTTGTAGATGAACCAAAAACAACTGATAACATCTCTCAGTGATATGTGTAGAGTCTCAGCTATGATAGCAGGAAAATCCACATATGTTTACAGAACAATGAATCTCTAAGTCTAAGGCCTTCTCAAACTATATGGTAAACCAATCTAATCTGCTGCCTATTTTGCTATTTTAGCATTTTTAAACATCTGCTCACTTAAATATAAATCACTTCTGGTCAATGACTTGACCACAAACATATTCACAAAAACAACTTTCCAAAAAAAAAAAAAAAAAGTGATGTCACTTGCAGTCAAGTATGCAGACAGACTGCAGTCAAGTCAGCATATACAGATGAACTGAACTATTGCAGACAGATGCAATCTGGAAAAAAAAAAAAAGAGAAAGAATGGACATGGTCAGGATACAATAGAAGTCTATCATTTTCTGTAGTCTGGAAACATGTCTGAGTTTGAACATGCTCCAGCAATTGTATTGCTGATTGCAGACCTTGAAAAGTTGAGCAATCACATGCTTAAAGAAGCAGACACTGCCATCAGCCTGTTGTACAGACAGAAGTGCATACTTATAGTCTGAGAATCCAGACTAAAACAAGGATAAACTTGGGTAACACTTTACAATAAGGGTACATGAATTACCATGAATTAATGCATAAATTCATGCATGAATTATGTATTACTTCATTCATCATCTCATGATTTATCAGGAACGTACATGAGTTAAATGTCTTTTATTTATGATTTCATGAATTAATGCATGAATTCATGGTTATTCATGTACCCTTACCGTAAAGTGTTACCTAAACTTGTTTTAGCAGACACCATGTCTCATGTATTCCATGTGTCAGACAAAGCTCTAATTCGACACAAATCCTTTTGGGCAAACAGATGCAAAATTGAATGTGGTTCTACTTAGTATAGTGAGCGTGTATGTGTTCCACTGACTGAATGAATGAATCATGTAGTCATAAATAGCATTTGTCCCAAACCATGTTTCTAAATTGTTATTCTAAATTTGTTTGGCAAATGTTAGAGCAACTCTTAGCAACTTATAGGCCCTATTTCTGTCTGCTGCCTTGTCCAAATACCCACACTTGCGGCCTTTGCACTTGACCACTTGATTACTTATATGATGTATTTCCTGTTTTTGGTTCAAGTGTTCAAGTGAGGATGAAGACCTCAAGTGTGTGTTGAACTTTTCATTACCTGATTAGACACACTTATAGTGTTGTAAAAATGCAAGTTTTTTTCAAAGATTTATTTTACTTTGCATTGTAAAATCAGCTTCTAAGTGTCTTTTTAGTAGTCCCTATAAAAGACGTCTGCAAAAAATTATAATGAGTCAATATTTACAGTGTTGACCCTTGTTCTTCATAACTTTTGTAATTCGCTCTGGTATGCTGGATATTAGCTTCTGGGTCAAATCCTGACTGATGGCAATCCATTCTTGCCATATTAGTTCTCAGAGTTGACCACAATTTGTGAGTGTCTGCTTGTCCACTCGCCTTTTGAGGACTGACCACAGGTTCTCAGTGGGGTTGAGATCTGGAGAGTTGCCTGGCCAAGGATCCAAAATTTCAATGTCATGATCTTCGAGCCACTTCTTTATCACTCTTGGTTTGTGACATGGTGCTCCATCATGCTGAAAAATGCACAGATCCTTACCAAATTGCTCATGGAATGTTGGAAGAAGTTGCTCTTGCAGGACGTTTTGATACCATTCTTAATTCATGGCAGTGTTTTTTTGGCAGAATTATGAGAGAGCCCACTCCCTTGGATACACATGGATGGTCTTAGGATGTTTCACTGTTTCACATGGTAGCATTCACCTTTTCTTCTCCAGACAATCGATTTTCCAGATGTCCCAAACAGTCGGAAGGGAGCTTCATTAGAGAAGAGCGCCAGTCTTCTGCTGTCCAAGCCTTCTACTTCCTGCAGAATTTTAGTCTGTCCTTTTTTTTTTTTTTTTTTTTTTTTTTTTTGACCAATGAAGCTTTAGCAATTATATAAAATGCATCTGATCACTCTACACAATAATATAGAAACAATGTGAATGAACACCACAACAGCTTAAGCAGCAAACCTTTGAAAACACAAAATTTATGTCACTATCAAAATTTTTCGCCATTGACTATAAGCCTTGAATAATGCTCCAGAGTGCACACATATCATACCATGCCTTCTGGTTGATACAAACATTGTTTTACAAGCAACATATTTTAGGTGTTCTAATAATTAGTTGCTTGAAGAAAATTACAATTACCAAGTTAAAGAACGTCCTACAAAAATCAAATATCTTTGTAAGATAAATAACCTTTATCTTTTTTACAGTCTATGTGCTGAAAATTAAAAAAAAAAAAAAGCATCTAAAAGGGGCCCTTTTAAATGTAGTTGACAATAAATATAACATTAAACATTAAAGCCATCAATTTTATCTGCACAGATAACAAAAACAAACTTTTTATTATGACCTTACATGAATTATTTTGACAGAATACATCATGAAACATAATTCCAGCAGGATAACAGGTGCATTAAAGCATCATGATACATGATTTACACTACAGTTGTACTCAAAACCGTTATATAAACGTTATATATTTTCTGAAAATAAGTGGGAATTACATGTTAATTTTGGCGCCAGACCATGCAAAAGAGTGTAAAATATTTGTCAAATGCGAAATATTTGTCATATCTACACACATGAAAAAAAAAAAAAATAAAAAAAAAATATATATATATATAGACTGCTGTAGAAAGAATGTTATTATATATATATATATATATATATATATATATATATATATATATATATATGAAGAGCTCTTTTCCAAAGCGCGATAAACGCCGTTTTTTTTATGAATTAACATGCGTATTTACACTAATCTAGTGAGTCAATTTCCCATAAACACAGTCACTTGCTTTATTCCTCAATGAATCAGCCGTTCGAACGAATCAAATGAATATGATTCAGTAATTAAATAAGTGACTTGACGCCACCTACTGGCTTGTAGTTTAATTTTTAAAGTATATGTTCAGTGATTTAAATCATATAATATTTCTACATTCAAAATTTTATATTTAAAACATTAATCTCAACATTCTTTTTTTTTTCCCTGCTGGATTTATTGCATTTTGGGGGAAAATATTCAGTTTTTATAATAATTATTGGTGAAAATCAATCAAAATACAGTAGTCATCATTAACAAAGCATTAGCTTTTTCAGGACTTCATCATGTGTGTGGCCCCTCAACTAAAGTGGTGACTTGGTCCTTTGAAATATTAAAAAACAGTGTGTTGAAGGCATAATTTTAAAATCACATGAATATAAACATGGAAGTTGAGGCTTTTGTGGATTGTGGGCACAAAAAGACTTTAATTATAACTGCTTTATTCTACAATATAACCCAGTTAAATCAACAGCAATGCCTAGGAAGAGCTGAAAAAGACATTCAGTACATATACCATGAACTTTAAGTGCTTGTATATCAGAAAACTCTTCCCGTATATCTGCCTGTATATCTGAAAACTCCTTTTGTGTTTTGTATAAATTGTGTGCAAAAGTTTAAACTTTCATGTTCATGTCATTTCACAATTATGCCATTATTAATAACACACTGGTTTTCAGTATTTCAAAGGACAAAGTCACCACTTTAGTTGATAGGCCACACACGAAGTAACGAGAAGCTAATGCTTAGTTAATGAAGACTACTGCATTTCGATGTCAACAGAATTCACGTTATGTGTGCTGTTATGTGGCCAATGTTGGGGCCTGTCCATTTACCTGCAGGCTACTATGAAGAATATATAAAACATGCTTGATAACTCAGATCATAATTGAAAAAAAAAAAAAAAAAAAAACATTAGTTGATATGCATTTCTAGCCTGTATGTGAATATGTTATGTGAATTATTTTATATTCCTTTAATAATTCAAGTAGTCTCATCCAGAAGAAACAATGCAATGGTTTCTGTACGCATTTATGTACCATAAGCATACATTTATCCAAAGCGGATAAAGACCTTTATTTTTGTGAACAAAGAAAACAATTATGATCATGCATAATAAATCATGATGATGTACTCCTCTTAGTTAATGTCTTAATTAAGGTGTTGTTCATCCATGAACTTATGAATGATAGACTTTGAACTCATGTTAGTTCATGATAAATCATGAGATATTAATGAATGAAGTAATGCATAATTCATGCATGAATTTTTGCTTGAATTCATGGTAATTCATGCACGCTTACCGTAAAGTGTTACCCATTTAATAAACACACCACCATGAACATCCCATCATCACTTTTACACTGCATGCTCCAACGTCCACCACTGTGAAGCAATACTTGGCATTACAGTCATCCGTGAGTACAGTGGAGTGTGTCCACTTATAACTATAGCAATCAAACCATGGTGCTTTGCTGACAACATTCTTTTCCATCCACAAACCCGAAGCAACTGGGAACAATTCCACAGTCTCCAAAAGTCATGAATGGTCTCAAGCCATTCTTTGTCTTTTGGTGGGAAGACAGACTCCTGGGTGTACATCTGGTAATTATAGATTTTCTGTAAGTAATGTTCTAAGTTCCAGTTGGAAAGACAGATGTGACATTATAAAACACTTACCATGAAAAATGTGATTTGCACAGGATTCCACAGTCCCGCGTTTGGACACATGATGCAGTTCTATAAATTGCTGTGGTAGTTGGTGTTACGCAGTGTTTGCTTATAGGCTTTGCCCCTACAGTTGTTTTGCTTTTTTATGGAAATAAAAATAATGTATAGGTCAGTTGAAACCACCAAATGAAAAACCATTTCAAATATCAAACATTTTCATACCAAAAATATTTTTCAGTCACTCTTATGTACACTGATCATAAACACAGCTAAAAGGCTTCCTACCAGTGACTTTACAAAACTTAAACAGAGTGTCTATTTACTCTTGCCCGCCATGTTTGCATTGGCTATTTACACTAACTCCACCTACTAATGTGTAATGGGGCTAATCAACACTACAAAAGATGGCTATCAATCATCAGATTTAGTGGTGAAGTGGTCAGTGTATGTTGATAAATCTTTTCGACACGGACGACCCAGGTTCAATTACACCTTATGGCGATCATCAGTGTAAATAGCCTCTATCGCTATTTACACTTAGTGCAAATAGCCACTGCCAAACTTAAAACCTGGTGTAAAGTTTTATTATAGATAGAATGCAAAATATTTCACTGCATTTCTTTGTGTTGACTTTTTAAATTAGAAAAGAGCCCTGCATTGCGTTTTTTAATATTTCTAAGCAGCCACTGAATTAGCTGTCTAATCAAAGGATTATAGTGTGGGCACAATATAATCGTTGGTTTGCTGTTAAGTAAACTGCCATAATAGCAGAAACTTTAACCCTTGTGTGGTGTTCATATTTTTGTTACTTAGCCAGTGTTCTTAGGTCTGGTGGACCCGCTGCAGTTTAGGTTTTAGGATCAAGATTTAATCATCATTACAGTCTTTCATTTCAAGCAACTGTAGACTTTAGACACTTTTTTGAACCTTAGACACTCAGAGCACTCCTGGAAACAGCGAGACACAACAGGCCGCTAAAACGCGAGGCACTCGAGCGCATAAACAGCTCAAATAATTCTCACTGTCAATAGAAAACAATTGATAAAGGTGCTGACTGCAAAAAAATAAAAAATAAATAAATAAATAAATAAAAAAAGTGTTCTGTCTGATCAGGGCCTTAGAATGTTTGTGGGAGAGCGCAGTGGTGGACACAAAAATCAGGTAAGAAAACTGTCCCGCACAGGGCTCTTGTTGTGACTAGGGCTGTCACAATTATGTTTTTCACACCATGGTTATTGTAGCCAAAAGAATTCACAATATCAATACATTGCAGTATCTATAGAAAACTTGGGGAATTGTCAAAATATTTTTTTTACTTTGTTTATTTGTTTTACTTTGTTTCTTTTTATCCGATGAACATAAGGATACTAAGGCCCCGTTTACACTAAAACAAATCACCATATCGGAAACAATGTGCATTCATACATGTTTCTGTGTCCGCTGAAACGCTAGTCACATGACTGATGATGACAGTGAACGATTTGCATGCACCATGCGGGAGAGCGTAAATATCATAAATTAATAATAAAACAATATAACATTCATAAGTGTGGGTCCATTTGTCAGTTTTTTATTTGCGGTTTCCCGCAAAAGGGTCACATGACCGATGTCACGAACCCAGCGAATCAGAAAGTCACAGTGACGTGGTCCAATAAGGACGGCAACTAGAGCTCCTACGTCAGCATATCCCAAGAGCTTGCGTTTTCAGGCGTCCACACAGTGATGGATCAGATCCGTACTCAGATAAATTCCTGGGAGCTGGCGGCATCAAATCGTTCCGTCTCTGGAGCCGTTTTCCACTGTATTAGTGTGGAAGAAAACTGCATCCGCAACGAAAACAGCCCGAATACGTACTAGTGTGGACGGGGCCTAATATACACAGGGCACAAGCACTTTCACTTCTTCTTCTTCTTCTTCTTCTTCAGGTCACAGCTGACCTAAGACTCTGGATTTCTCCATCTTCTTTGAAGCTCCCTATGAAATAACAAGAGAGAAAATACACTGCAAAAAATTGCACTGTAAAATAACAGTAATCTACTGGCAGCTGGGGTGCCAGCATTGTACTGTTAATAAACAGCTTTCTACCGTTAATTTACAGCTCTTCATTGTTACAGTATGTTACTGTTATTATACCATGTAATAACTCATTTCATTTTGAAAACCGATTGCTTCAAACCATGAGTTTTCAAAGAAGTAGTGCTTATATGGTGTTAGTACAGTGAATTTATTTCATTTGAGTCCATTATAAAATAAATAAATCTTAATTTAAAAGAGCAAACACTTAAAGTGTAATGAGAAAACCGCAACCATGACATGACTTTTACTGAAATCTTTGTTGGTCATCATTAGCACACATGTACTAAAGTGACTATCACTGCATCAGCAAACACACAGTTACTGTCTTTAAATAAAGCAGCAAAACATCAGTGTTTGTGGCTCATCATTGACTGAAGCACAGACTCTACTCTCCAGCACAATGGTGACCCACAAAACTAAACTAAACTAACAGATCTCTCTTGTGCAAAAACATATCAATACAGTACAGTTAAACATGTACTCTCCTTACCAGTTAAAGACTTTGCATAACTGTTTTTCTATTAACATTCAATAATATTTTAGTGAAATTAACTTGTTTTGTTGGCTAAATCTGACTTTTACAGTTTACAGTATATCACTTTTTTTCCTTGAATTAATGGTAATTTACTGCCAGCTTGGTTGCCAGCAAGATACTGTTTTTCTACAGCGCTTTGCTGTAAATTAATTACAGTTTATTACTGTTAAATTGCATTTAATACTGTTTTTTTTACATCTTACATTTTTAACCCTTTAAATTCCACAGCAAAATCCTCAGTTTTAAGTGAACAAATAATGTGTCCACACTACAGAGTGTTTGAGTAACACTGAAGTTAATGAGATAATTCTGTGATTAATTAAGTGATGGTTGAGCATTACTGATGAACACCTGCTGTCAACAAGCAGAATCACTGAATGAAAGAGAAACACAAGAACTACAACTGACTTTAGTCACAGACTTAGATAAAATCAACTAAAAGAAGTAAACTAAAATAAACTAAAAATGAACTAAAATTCATTACTAAAAGAAGTAATGAAATCTCCCAAGATCTCAATAAACAACTCCTACAACAGCATTACCAGCTTCACTTATTACTAGACTGACTTTATTTCTGTCAGAAGTCTACGTACAGAAGATCTTATTGACTCTATTGTCTTATTATCTTATTGCCACTACCATGATGGAGATCAGTGTTTTCTTTAGTCGGGCTCTTGGACCTTAATGTTTTAGCATTAACTTTGTGTTGGCTGCTGTAACAATGTGATTTAATAACCCATGGTTTAAAGAGCCAAAGAAAAGGAGACTCTGATTCTGCCGTTTATGAGGTTGTTTTAACAACCTTATTCTTGATTCACTGGTTTTTATCAGCATTTTCGGTTTTATTGAATAGTGATAATAAAAGCAAAATAACCTGAGGAGAACTGTTATTAAAGACCATAAAAACAAAACTTATGAAAAAAATAAAAATCTCTATTGTGATTTGAACACACACATCAATAATCAACGTATGAATCTCAACGATGGTGATAATCCTCAAAATAAATAAACTGATATTTTCTGAAAATTACAAAACACAATACTAAAATGCAACACAAAAGAAAAAACACATAGTAAGAATACAAGAAAATAAATGGACATTTCAGCAGCATAATTTATTCATGCCGCAATGCATGCTGGGAGTCATGAATGGGCGTTGTAATGTGCTGGTACCCAGCATGCATTGCAGCATTAAGTTTTGATTGTCACCATTGTTGAGATTCATATGCTGATTCTTGATGTCTATTTTTGAGTGTTTTTGAAACAGTTGTTCAAATTGTTTTAAACCTGCACTTTTATTAAATCCTACATTACTGATTGTTACCACACTGGTAAAGCTCATAATATAAAGCTCTGGGGAAAAATAAAACATCACTAATGAGTCAACATTGTTAACAATATTTCAAATGACCAGCAAACATCAAAGTCAGACTACAATATGATGCTTGCAGCCAACATCACACACCCAACCATAACCGCTCTACCATAACTAAATCATTGGAAGATACAGTTACAGCAAAGTAATGTTCAAAAGCCAAAGGTCAGGAGCCCAACTAAAGCAAACACTGATCTCCACAATGGTAATGTCAAGCAAAACTAAAATATCATCATCTAAACCTTCATTCTCAATAAGATCATCTGTAGATTTCTGACAGAAATAAAGTCAGTCTGATTAGAAATGCCTGAAGCTGGTAAGACTGTGTGTTGTTTAAATATTCAGTTGATTTCATTTAAATCTGTGACTGAAGTCAGTTGTAGTCCTTGTGTTTGTCTTGTTTTTCTTTCAATCAGTAGATCTGTTCATTAACAGCAGCTGTTCATCAGTGTCTGAATTCACTCATTAGTTTTCACTGTCTCTGTCAGGTGGACTGTATTAGTAAACTCATGAAGGGAATAGTGAATGAGGGTGTAGGGTGTGATTTGAAACACAGACTCTGAGTGTCGATTTTAAACGCCGTTAATTCACGATATAGCAGCAGGCTACTTTCTCGAAAATGACAAATATTACCCAGAATGCACTGTTTTAATGGAAAACAGCATGTTACTGTCAAAATTTGGCCGTTTTTTTACAGCAATTTTTAACAGTGTACTGTCAAGTTAAACAGTATGATGATTAAATAACATAAAAACTGATACTTTAATCTGTTAACTTGTGTACCCATATTTTAATCCCTTTAATCTTTTGAATTTGAATATCACGGTTATCGTCAATACTGGTATATCACCCCTAGTTGTGACTGATAAAGTGGCATTTTTTGAGTGTATAATTGTGTTTTTTGACACCATCAGTAGCTGCTGATGAACTTGACCTCATCGCCCCAAATAGATCAGGTGGTAGCTGTGTCCCGGTGAGCTTTTGTTCCTTTGTCCTTTCAGAAAAAGAAATCTGTACATCTGTAAACCACAATTTTCTAATAGGTCATTTTGAGAGGGTTCACGCATTCATATCTATTGTAAGTGGTGAAAAGGTCTTCTTGTAAGATGGATTTGAATTGAAATAATTAGATGTAATCATTCAGAAAGCTCCATTTAATAAAAGTCCAGATCCAGCTAGACTGCTTTTTGAATTCTACAGGATTTTGGCCAGACATAAAACAGACTGTTTTGAAAGAGTTCAAAGACTTTTTACATAAAGTGGATGTAGTTCCTAAAGGGGAATAATCACTTTAATCTGAAAACCTAACAAAGATTTCCTGTGTTTAGGTTGACGCTATAAGACTTAAAGAACCTCCGACACTTTGATCTCCTGAGAAATGGAAAATACAAACACAGTGTATTTACATACAGGCATTTGTTTTCACATCTCACTGAAGCCCTTTAAAAAGCTTGTACTCATCTGCTGATTACATCTATATCTTTGACATATCTGTGAATAAAGACCGGCTTGTGCACATTACTCCTGTGGTATCATCATCTTTTTTTTATTTATTTATTTTTTTATTTTTTTATTGTGTAACTTTTTGCTTGGCATCTAGAATGAGAGAATTTGTAAACACATCTAAATCACTCATTGAGTTTACACTTGTTTACACCTTTAATTGAAATGTGTTTTGGATAATTAAATGGCAAACAGCGTACAAAAATATGGACCATACATAAAAGAGACTGCCAGACTTGTCTATGTCTGCAGATTTGCGGAAACATACACCTTCACTTAATACTTGAGAAAAAAATTCTGAGTATAGCCCTGTTTGGACGGTAATTGTTTGTCATTGGTTGTTTATCGGTTGTTTTTACGAGACTGAGAAGCCTTGATATGAATGTGCGACCGTGAGGAATAATTTGCACGGCAAAATTTAGTTGGCCTAAAAGAGAGAGCAATTCCTGTTTTGAAATGTAAATATGTCCTGTGAATTCTTTAATAACCGCTCAAATTCTTAGGAGGCAAGGAAGCTTGCATAAGATCTGAATGGAGATTAATACCAAGAAATTCAATAACATTAGAGGGCCCAAGAGTTTTCTCCTTGGAGAGAGGGATACCTTATTTAGAAAAGGTTTATTTTAATGTATTGATACAATGGCCTGGTTTGGAATTAGGATAGTTGATGACTAGAAAACCATCTAGAAGATGAAGCACGAAAGACAATTTGTAATTATTTAGAAGTATCTGTCAGGGTTCTGCCCTGACACTCTGTTCATTGTCTTGTTTCTCTGGTTTATTTTGGTTTTGTCACCTCATGGCTTTGTTTTGTTTATGTCTGCCATGTGCCTTTCTTGCCCCTCCTCCTTGTTTCTTCTTTACTACACCCTCTTGTTAGCCCTTGTTGAGTCCATGTTAGTCTCATTGCTTTCACCTGTTCCTCGTGTGCTTTCCTCCCTATTTATAGTTCCTCTTCCCCTCTTGTTTCGCTGGTCTGTAGTCATTTTCTCCCTCACGTCTTTGGGTTCTGTCTCTGTGGATGTCTGTTTTCCCTCTTCCCTGGATAGTCTTGTGTGTTCAATGTTCTTGTCTTGCTCCTTTTGATTTTTGTTTCTCCTTTTAGTTTTGATCTTAGTGTTAACTTTATTTTTGTCTTGGCATTTTTGCATTTTTTGGTTATTTTTCCAGTATTTGTTTAGTTAATTTAGCTACCTCTTTGCTTTTATTTTTTTATTCATTGCCCTGTCTATTTTGGAGTAACTTGTGTTTTTGTGGAGCCTTGTTCTGTCTTGTCTTTTGGTATAGAGTTCCTGTCCTGTTCCTGCCCATTGGTTCTCCTTGCCTGGCACCTTGTTAGCTTCAGAGTCTGCAGTCAAACAAGTATCTGAGCTTGGCCTGCTCGGCCCTCTCCATCTGCCTGGCCTGGCCGCTCTCTCTGCAGCTTCAGTATTCTACCAGTCAATGTCTAAGGCTGATCCAGTGGTCTTCTTGAGTTATCTGTTTACTATGTTCCTGTTGTTTCATTTGTGCACCTCACTACCCTTATGTATTTTGTGTTGTCAATAAATCCCTTGTCGTCATCTTGCAATTGGGTCCTCCTTCCAGATCCCTGACAATATCCAACAAAGAGCCTCTGATGAGGTGTCAAAAAAACGAGGGCTGCTACGATGGTCAAAAATGAGTTTGACTGAGAAATACATTTTGTTTTGCCAGCAAAGGACACCAAACAAGTCCCATTGAGGTGGATGAATGAACTTTGAATGCATCGACTATATCTGCTTTTCCTAATCAAGCACTTTTACCGGCTATTTTAATAATTTTAATAGCATTATCTATTGAGGCATAGAACATAAAGACTTGAGAGGAATCAAACTATTAATGCTTTGAATTGATCTGTTGTCGTGAGGGGAATATTTTCTGTTTGCAACACCTAATGTAGTATGGGTAAAACACCCACATAAGGAGCAAGACATTGCTCAATGACCTGTAAAATGCCTGCTAAAATACCCAATACTCAAATAAGTATCAAACTCTTGCTTGTGCTCAGGAAATGACTAGCAAATGATGACTCTATACACTGAAGGCAACATTAAATTCAGCTATGGTAAGACACTTTTGCAGCCTGTGATTGTCTTTTAACAGTACAGAAATGTTCCCACATTCTACTATTCGATTGTCATGAACAGCCGAGCAAAGCAGGATTTTTACTAAACTGATGTCGTTACCTGCAAGGATTTGAGCTTGTAGCTGAGAAGAGATTGCAGCAGCAGGAGGGAAGAATGATGGTCCAAAAGAAGGAACCAGATCAGCATTTGCGAAAACCTGTGTGGTGTGATAATGGAGTCGGTTGCAGAATTTGTCGGGAAAGCTGTTGCTACATCTGTAGAAGGGCCTGACATGTTGATTGATGTGGGAGCTTGGAGAAGGATGATGAAGTTCCAAAGCTTAAATCCAAACATCAATGTTTGCGATAGAGAGCTTCATGTTTTGAAGTGCCAACAGTATTAGATCCTCTTCTGCGGATTAAGACGTTTTAGCGAAATTGTCTTTTTAGCTAGAGTTCTTTGTTTTTCAGGTGCAAAAGGATGATTGATGTGGCAGAAGACTGATAGATACAGATGACTGGATAACAATGATCAGGTAAACCGAAGTAGGTGGCCTAAACAAATACAGGTACTCCAGGCATTTGAGCATATAGACAACAACTGTCCATAGCAACAAGACCAGACAAATAGAGGTTTAAATAGAGCAGCAAATGAGGGTGATGGCAGACAGGTATGTTGATTGTAAAGACTGGGATTGTTAAAAAAAAAAAAAAAAAAAAAACATACTAATGATAATAAATATAAATAATAAATAAAATATATAAAATCTCTGTGATTTGTTAAATCTCTTTAACTTTTATTTAATTGACAAAAGTACAAACAAAGTTTCCACTGACAAATGTTTTCACAGACCAGCTTAATTGTATTTTGTAAATATAAGCAAATTTTGATTTGGATGGCTGCAACTCACTGATGATGCCAACCCCTTGGAGGATTTTAGATCACAGCAAAAAGCCCAGAGTTAAATTAACTCTCCTGGGAGTTTATATGAGTCCACACTCAAGAGTGTGAAAGTGTTAAAATCAGAGTGTTAAATTAACACTGAGTCAGAGTTAAAGTTAATGAGATAATTAGTGATTAATTAAGCGATGACTGATCATTATTGAGGACACCTGATGTTAACAAGCAGAATCACCAAAAGAGAAAATCACAATTTTTAAGCAACCATTATAGCGGTCAGTGTTTGCATTAGTTGGGCTCTTGACCCTTACACTTTTAACATTAGAGTTTGTTTTGCTGCTGTATCTATGTTAAAACAGACAGACAAACCAAAAGAAAGATGGCCATATGGCCTATGTCTATGTAACGGCCTATATAATAGAGTTTAGCTTCTTTACTGATTAGATCAACTCTGTGACAATATATCAATAATCAGACAGATGTTTTTAAAATGTATTTTTATTAAAAAAAAATCCTTTAATTAAGACATACAGACAAGAAGAATCAGCATGAGAATCACAAAAATGGTGACCATCAAAAAAGCATGTAACCAATCAAAACTCATCCATGCCTCCCATCATGCATTGCGGCATGAATAAATTGTGAGCTGAAATGTCTCTGTACTCTCCTTTATCTGTTTTTTCTGAATATGCTGTTTGTCACCATTGTTGAGATTCATACTGTGGTTCTTGATGTCTGTGTGTGCCTAAACAAATCACTTTTTCAGAAACGGCTATATACATATAACACATCACAACAGTGTAAGTAGTTCTTCTTTTATTTATTGTGGATTCACAAGGCTAAACACTCAAGATAATTATTTGACCTGAATCATTGAACTCATTTAGAGTGTATCCTCTGAGTTATATTTCCAATAAAGGAAACATAAATTAGAGATTAGACTCCAAAAGAGTTAAATGATTATGTTACAACATAATCATCATCTGATGACTTGTGCTTTTGATTTGATTTTCTGGCTGATTAAACTGAAATCTAGCAGCCAAACAAATTCTGACTTTAAAAACATAAGGGTCAAGTGACCAACTAATGCAAACACTGACCGCTATAATGGTTGCTTAAAAATTGTGATTTTCTCCTTTGGTGATTCTGCTTGTTATCATCAGGTGTCTTCAATAATGATCAATCATCACTTAATTAATCACTAATTATCTCATTAACTTTAACTCTGACTCAGTGTTAATTTAACACTCTGATTTTAACACTTTCACACTCTTGAGTGTGGACTCAAATAAACTCCCAGGAGAGTTAATTTAACTCTGGGCTTTTTGCTGTGATGATATCAGCGCTGCAAAACACCATACATCACTACCGAATTTTACTACAGTGATTTGATTTGATATAATCACTAATGTTAACATTATACAAATTGTACAAACGTTAATTTAACAAACTTTAATTATTGTACAAACTTGAATTATTGTAGAAACTTTAATTTAACAAACATTAATTATTGTACAAACTTTAATTTGCTGTTAAGCTAAAAGCGCTATAAAAAAAAAAGAAAAAAAAACATTGACACACACAAACAGATTTAATTGATTTATTTTCCATTGTTTTTTTTAAATGATGCCAGCATTTTCTGTCGTAGCTATGTACAAATTTAGATTCAAGATTCTTTATTGTCATTATACGAGTGACATGCAAATTTAGAGCAATCCTTATAGTGCAGTCACATGTAGCTTAATGCAACTACATCTACAATACAGACAACAATAAAGAGTATGCCATTAACAATGTAATACCAACTCAAATAAATAATAATAATAATAAAAAACAGTCAACAAGGCAATAATGCAAATTTAAGCCTTATGAAATATTGTATTGCACATTTGTCATGTAACAGAACATATGTACATGTTGTATTTGCAGTCTAAAGGCATACAGCAAACAATATTTATTTATTTATTCATTCATTTTTGCTGTGTTGATCTCCCCCCGGAATGCCTGGAAGCCACTGTTGTGCTTTTTTGATGGCTGCTGAGGTGTTTGTGCTCCAGGAGAGATCCTTAGTGATGTTCATGCCCAGGAATCTAAAGGCTAGAACCCTCTCCACAGAGACCACTGAGCCTAACCTAACCGTCTGTGGGCCATTGGTCAGGAAGTCCTAAATCCAGTGGCAAATAGAAGAGACCTAAGTCCAGCAATTTGACTACCAGGAAATGAATGTCAGGAATGACTGTGCTAAACACTGAACTGTAGTCATTGAAAAGCATCCTCATGCTTTTCTTGTCGCTTTCCACTGCGTGGTACGCCTCAGCATGGCTTGGCTCGGTTTGCGTTACCACTGCACTTTAGTACCGCTTTAGAATGGGTGGGATTATACACGTTGTTAGAGTTGTGCCAACTCTACTGCCATGACATCATCGTAAACGTGACACAAACAAACACACAACAATGGCATATTGATGGAATGGTGTTTTTCGTTCTCAGCATGTTAATGTTTTTAACTGCCAGATGAAGGAGTTTGTTTCAAAATATTCTGATGGCAGATTATATATATATATAATATATATTAAAAGGCATAGTCTGTGTATTACAGATCTTGCACATTTTGCAAAGTCGTCACAACAGACTATCTGTTTGGACATTTCACAAAGCTTCTGAGTGGTGTGATTGTTCCAAGATTTACAAAGAATTTTAGAGTGTCTGCATTCAGCAATGGAGAGATGGGACAGAAACTTCTGTGTGTATACTCCAAAAGAAAAGAGTAGCCATCGCTCTGTGGGAGCTTGCAACTGACGCCAAGTACAGAATTGTTGAACTGTGTATTCAGGACTTCTGTGCAGCTCCAGAGATCCTGTTAGTACCAGAACAAATTTGCTATCCAGATCAGCATATGTTTAAATAAATGTCTGGCATTGAGAAGAGGTTGGGGCTCCCACACTGTATTTTGCTATTGATGGATCACACATCCCTATCATAGCACAAGAGGACTATCACTGTGACTATTCCTGCCATAAAGGCTGTCATGACATCATGCTTCAAGCTGTTGTGGAAGGAAAGGGAATTTTCTGGAATGTGTTCACAGGACTGCTTGGAAGCCTGCATGGTGTTTGGGTTTTGCAGAACACTTTTTGCAGAATTTGGCTCATTATGTCAAAACTCTGCACACAAGGCAATCAGACATAGCACTTGGAGATTACCAACTCACATCTATGCCAAAATGAAACACTGCAATCAAAACTTAACACTCCTTTCTAAAAATGAAATTCTTGCAACAAAACCATACACACAAGCACTATTTAAATTACTCTTTCATATCACCAGCAACACACTGATGGGCTTTATATAAAACACTGCAGTCTTTGTGTTTCTATTTTTAAAAAGCAAAACTCATCTGGCAATTGTAAGCACTTACATACACACCTGAAAACACTGGCACAGAAAACAGAACACCAATCAGTCTGAGCCTTAGC
Source organism: Cirrhinus molitorella (assembly GCA_033026305.1). Lineage (NCBI taxonomy): Eukaryota > Metazoa > Chordata > Actinopteri > Cypriniformes > Cyprinidae > Cirrhinus > Cirrhinus molitorella. The sequence goes on along the minus strand of CM065127.1, from coordinate 22,037,249 downwards.
ACTACAAATAGGCCTTAGGTAAGCCATTTTGAGAACTTTGGAAGAGGCATGGGGATACATCGAGGTGGAATCAATCCAAAGGTGGATTCACAAGGTGATATTTTTTTCCGATTCCTAGCCCACGAGGGCATCGCCTGTGATGTTGACAAGGTCTTGCGGCCAGACCCATACAGAAGGCGGGATCCATAAGCACCCCATCCCTCCACCACACACATGCACACACACACACACACACACACACACACACACAAAACAAGTATATGTTTTTCCCCCAATAGCAATGTATTCAGTAATTATTTTTTTTGTTTTGTTTTTGGTAACAACTTTTTTGTTAACACTTTATTTTAAGGTGTCGATAATACAGAGTAATAACCTAATTAAGTACTTAGTAGTAGCCATTGTACTTACATGAAACATACTATGTAACTAAGTTATGGAACAGCCTGTACTTACAGTTTGTAATTATGTACATGTAATAGGCTGCTACTGTTACACATATGTAACAAACTATACTACTATTACATAGCTAGCTACTTATCTATACTGTACACCTTATCCATCTGCACCTTAGTTTGATTTAAACCACTAGTACACAGCTAAACACATGTAATACCTTTCTAATTACATAAAAATTACAGAATATTACACAGGCATAAGCTACTCAAAAAAGGTACTCAACGTGTATCAATATTGTACTTAAGTGTACAGGTAATTCAAATGGTGCTTGTGTGTATGGTTTTGTTGCAAGAATTACATTTTTAGAAAGGAGTGTTAAGTTTTGATTGCAGTGTTTCATTTTGGCATAGATGTGAGTTGTTAATCTCCAAGTGCTATGTCTGATTGGCTTGTGTGTAGAGTTTTGTCATAATGAGCCAAATTCTGAAAAAAAGTGTTAAGCAATAGGCAAAAACAGTATTGTCACTTGTTCAGACTCAGTCTTCTTTAAAACTCAAAAGTAGAATTTCTGCAGTAATCAAACAAGAGTTTTTACAAAAAAACAAACATTCAAAATTGCTGCCTTCTGTTTGGGTCTAGCCACAACACCTTGTCAACATCACAGGCGATGTCCTCACCAGGCTAGGGGAAAATATCGCTTTGTGAATCCACTCTTGGATTGTTTCCACCTCAGTGTCTCCACATGCCTCTTCCAAAGTTCTCAAAATGGTTTACCTGAGGCCTATTTGTAGTGCTAAGACTCAGATGAGATGAGTTTTACTTTTAGAACAGAGTGTTTTCCCAATGATAACAAGTGATTTCGTTATTTGAACAAAGTGTCTAATGTAAGAAAATGTGTGTAGTGTTTCGCAATAAGTGTGTTACAGAATTGTAAACAAAGTGCAAAGTTGACAATGTGTTTATGGTTACACTGTGTTTAAGGTATACAACAAGAAGTTTAGTTATTGAGGCTTTGGTCTAAGCATTCGGTTTTAGTGTGTAAGCAATGGGCAAAAACTGTATTGAGAATTAAGAAAGTTTTAGAAGTTTTATTGAAAACATTTAATTTGACCTAACCATCATGGCGATCAGGGTTTACTATAGTTGGGCTCTTGACCCTTGACTTCCTTGTATTATATTTTCTTTGGCTGCTGTAATTGTGTTTGTAGTGCACATGTCTACACAGGAATATGTTGCAATTACCAAAACACATAAAAAAAAAAAATCATTCTTCTTCTGAACTTTCCAACTGATTATGGTGGCAGAGAATCTGCTTAAATTTGGCTGAACTTTTTATTCTGCCACTGTCATTCAATGCACAAGAATACGGTCTATCACAGTAGTAATTTCATCTGAAAAGAATATTGTTGGTTTTGTTCTTCCTCCTCCTGCTTTTCCACCACCTCATATTTGTATCCTTCTGTACCTCTCAGATTGAGAGATGCACCTGTGCCATCTGTGCACTTTGAACTGGCATACATTTTGTTTTGTTTTTTAAATATTTAGAAACAAGTGTGAAGAATTTTGAATTATTGTGAATTGTTATTGAATAACATGTCTAAACTGCCTGAACTTGTTTAAGGTTTTGACATTGGTTTAGGCTATCGAGAATTTGGTTCAAAGAATGTGGTTTAGTGTTTTAGCAAATGTGAAAAACTGTAAAAAAGTACATTTATAATTCAGTGATAATCAAGGTTTTGCAAGAGTGCAAAACTCTGTGAGATCTCAGACGTTATGACGTTATGTTTTCTAAATTCTGTTAACAGCCCTATGCCATCTAAGTTACTGAAAGAGGTGCTTCCAGAAGTCATAGATCTTCTTCTGAATATGATCATTTTTTATTGATTAATAACATAGTAAGAGGAATGGCATCTTTGATTTATTTTAAAGTATTTCCAAATCCTACTTTTTTAAGGCTTCACTCTCAAAAGAACTATTCATTGTGGAAATCCATTGTGGAATTTGTGGGAAAAGCATGCAGTTTCAGAAAACAGTTCAATCCCTGACAGCACTCCTAATGCACACACTCCTGCAAATCCGCGAAATGGACTTGGGCCAGTATCTTTTGGCACAACGGGCCAATACCGGCACGCATCTGGTTTTCCGCTCATCTGGGCCAGCACCGTACCAGACTCGGCCCGAATCCGCTCTGCGATAGTAGACCGTGCCCACTGAAACCAGACACGGTTTCACGACTGTGATACAGCACTGAAACGGATGTGACTGTAACGCGGATTTGCCAGTTGAAAACGAATCTGGCACAGAGTCAGATGCTGTCTGGGATACTACATGATTTCCTTCTGTATAAAGGGCCTGAACTCGGTCCGGATCCGCTCTGCGATAGTAGTCCGTGCCCACTGAAACCAGGCCCGGGCCGGATCCGTCTAAGACTGCGATACAGGACTGAAACTGGATGTGACTGTAACGCGGATTTGCAAAGCCATCTGAAACAGAGTCAGAGTCAGCTGCTATCTGGGTAGTGGCCTATAACTTTTGCACAGTACTGTATGTATATATACGTATATAGACAGATAGATAGATAGATACCCAGACAGCATCTGACTCTGTGCCAGATTCATTTTCAACCGGCAAATCTGCGTTACAGTCACATCCGTTTCAGTGCTGTATCACAGTCCTAGACGGATCCGGCCCGTGTCTGGTTTCAGTGGGCACGGTCTACTATCGCAGAGCGGATCCGGGCCGAGTCTGGTATGGAGCTGGCCCAGTGCTGGCCCAGATGAGCGGAAAACCAGATGCGTGCCGGTATTGGCCCGTTGTGACAAAAGACACTGGCCCAAGTCCATTTTGCGGATTTGCAGGAGTGTGGGCCAGAATCAGGCCGGATGAAATTTGCTGTCAGGGTAGATAGATAGATGTATTATGTAAGTTTAAGTAATTAAATAAGTAATAAATAAATGGAACAGCTGCAGACAGCACAAGTTCAAGTCCAAGCTGAAGGCTTTTCCAACTCCTGTCTCGCCTCTCCCATTATTTCCTATCACTCTTCCTTCTGCCATGTCCACTAAAAACCCTCAATGTAATAAAAACAAAAAGGAAAAAGATAAACCTTGGGAAAAAAATAAGGTAGAATTGAAAGAGAAAACTGCAAGATTAAAAAGGTGATCTCACGTCTTTCTTACACCACATTGCCATTTTGGATTTTCTCTCAGATATATTGTCTAACAAACAATGTCTATTTGTGTCTACTTTTATTTTTCTTCCTAAGGAATTTTAGGAAGATACAACAAACTAAAACACTATTGATACTAACATAGTATATAGATGACATTTACCTCTATGTTTTTATCAGATGGTTTGTTTATCTGATGTTTGTACAAAGAGGATGTTTTTTAGATGAAGCATTCCTTAAAAATAATCTTGGGCACGTAAGTGTGGTATCTATAGGTGATATTGTGGAGCAACTATGTTTATTGTTTGCGGTTCCAGTTCCAAATAGAGTGCAAATAACAAACATTTGACATCATTCAAGTCTGCCCATCTGTGTCAAAGAAGCTGTTTGTGTCTCTTGTGGTTTACAGTACTGTTGCTTGAACATGCCCTCTGTTCATTGCTTAACTATGCGCATTTGTTTTGAATGGTATTTTAACATTGTAATTTTCAAATCATTTGCCACTTTCCATACCTGGAAGATTAACAGCACAGTGCAAATCTCAATAGTGTGATTGTTCTACTCCTTTCCCATACAGTCACTCAGCTGCCAAAACCCTCAGGGTGCAGTAATGTGGGTCCACTTGAGATGATCAAGATTAAGATCTTAATATTCAGCTAAATTCAGATTGTTTCATGAACGATCGCTGACAGAGAACACAAGGAACATAAACAGGGAAAGTAAGGTCCTGTCCACATGAACAGGAGTTTTGCATTTTCATGTGAGCGAGTGTTTTTTTTTTCATGTGGGCAGTCAATTTGTATGGGCTGCTTTTAGAGAGCCTGTGATGAGCCCAAAGTTGTGTGCCTCATCTGGGCAAGCCTGCACTTGCCCAGTTTAGGTTTAGTGTGAGCTGGCCCACTGTGCCCACAAAAAGCCAACATGGGTCACACAGAGACATGTTTGCAGGGTAAGCTGCGCGCTTACACAAGAACGGTATAGTACAACACACCAGTGTCAGGATCCGGTAGTAGTTGTAGCATGCACTTAACGTCAAATCATAATTTATGGCTTATGATTTATGGGTGAATATATGGCAGATGTCAGCGTTGATTGACAGGTCAAAAGTGTACAGGTTGAATTTATGGGTGGATTTATGGGGTATCTGTCCTCTGTCACCCAGGCTGTCATGTCAGTCAGGGATGACATGGCCCTAGTGACATGGCAGTTGGGGTGGTGTGTGTTTGTAAATCAAAAGATCAAGACAACTGATAGGACTGACTTTCTGAAGTTTTATCTCTCACCACTGTGCTCACTCCCCTGATGTTTTATGGTGTTCCTTCTCCTTCCTGAACCTTTTACTCTCAGTTGGAACCCCCCGGCCCCCCCCTCAAACCTGAACCTTTTGGTCGCTAGTAGTCTGGAGATGTCTACGCATCTCATGAATGAGCCTATCATGTGTTCTCACCTCAACATGGTGTCTGCTGTTTTATTAAAGTTTTTTTTTTTTTGTTGTTGTTTTTTTTACATAGTAACAATGAAAAGCAGTGATATATTTAAAACAAAAATGTATCAGACATGATCGTTAAGCAGTAACAAATATCTATCACACAAAGGTTAGAGTTTGTTACAAGAGAAATAAAAGAAAATAAGTCAAACCGTTAATGGCCATACCTCTCAGCTCATTGTCTAAACTTAGAATGAAGATGTCAATACGTGCGCAGCGGTCAAACAACAGCATATTAAGCTATGTTGTAGTCTAGCATTACTGGTAGACATTTAAAGAAAATAAAAACAGAGTTCTGCATCTTATGCAGATCTAAACCAAAAATGTGTCACATACTATAGTTAAGCATTGCCAAAATGTATCAGACACTGTGTTAAACAAAGGCATACACTAGTTGTCAAAATCTTGTAGTCTAACATTACAGTTTTTTTAAAAAAAAGGTAGAGTTTGTACAAAAAAACATCAGACGAGAACATTAAGCAAAAGCATAAGCTAGCTAGGCCTACTTGTCAAAACTTACATTGTATTCTTATGTATTCTTATGTGGTAATTCTTAACTGATTAATGCATTCTGCCTGTTTTTAATATTAATACAAGTAGTTTTTGTTTTTTTTTATGAAAGATTATGAAAACAGAGTGATAGAAATATGTTGTTTTTTTCTTTGTTAGTGGAAAATGTTTATTCCAGTTGGTTGTGTACACTTTAACACTTTATTTATCCCCTTTTTAATTTCTGCCAATCTTAGAATTAATGCAAGTAGTTTTTACTTTAAAGCGCATAACATCTTTCCTTTTTAAACAAATGTCACCTAGGTCACAGGAAAAAAAAAAATCTTTGTTTTATTTCATTTTATTTAGTTATTTACACTTAATATGATTATTTCTTTAATCTGTCTTTGTTTTTAGAACTCATGGCCTGCTATATCAGTTTAAATGGACATCTGTATGCACAGGTTTGTAGTTAAATCTCAAGAGAATGAAGGCAATAGAAACATAAGAGGATCCCTCTTTGATTTTCAAGCTGTAAGACTTGTGGACTGTTAGTTAAAACACATACACGGCTGTGTAGTTAAATGTCTAAACTTAACAACAGTATAGGAAATGCTAATATCTTGAATCACTATCAAGCAGTGCTACGATATCAGAGAGAGGGTAGTGACAGGGGTGCAGAACCGGTGACTCATTAATATCAGATCAACTTTTTTATATTGTTGTGAAAGAGTTTGGTATAAAAATGTTTGTTGGATTGGTGTTCTTCAGACAATGTCTGACCATTGAGACATACACAACCAACATTATTCAATAGTCTCCTGTTTACTGTCATTAAATCGTCTCCTGTTTCTGTTCTTCACCTTTATTTGTTTTTGTTTTTTTTCCTCAGTCAACTTCGAGAGAGGCTGGTGAGGGTCTATGATTACTGATGCATTCCTATCAGATCACCCAAAATTGTAAAAACTTTCTGGGAGTCGCGACTTATTTAATAAGTTTTGAGGGTCTGGCATTTTACACATTTTTGTGGTGTGTCATATAATGTTCAGCAGGATCTGTGATCAAAAGAATAACCATTCCATACTTTTTTGGTATTCACTTGTGAGTGCAGCTGGGTCATCTCTTGTCATGAGCTTTGCCAGCAGTTTAGCAAAAATGTTCAGTGTCTGGTCAAAGGATGTATACTGAACTTTTTTTATGACACACAGCAGGGATCTGCTTAGGTCATCTGGTGACTTGTTAGGTAATGTTTAGGAAGAAAATATTTTATACTAAGAAAAAGCCGGGGTAATTATAATGTGGATTTGGTGAATGTGGTTTTAAACCGATGTTCAGAATGAGATTAGATAGATAAAGAAGACAAGTACTAAACTTAAATGGGGACAAAGATGGTCTATGCCTAACAAAAGGTCTATGCTGTTGGAATATTTTGTTCATTTGGTTACATTCACTTTTCCAAGCCTCAACTCATACTCAAATGCAAAAACAAAAACATTAAAACTCAAATGCAAAAGCAAAAACATAAAAACTAAAACTCAAAAGCATAAGCAAAAACAAAAACATAAAACTAAAATTCAAAAGCGAAAAACATAAAAACTAAAACTCAAACGCATAAGCAAAAACAAAAACATAAAACTCAAAAGCGAAAAACATAAAAACTAAAACTCAAATGCAAAAACAAAAACATAAAACTAAAATTCAAAAGCAAAAAAACCATAAAAACTCAAACGCATAAGCAAAAACAAAAACATTAAAACTCAAATGCAAAAACATAAAAACTAATACTCAAACGCATAAGCAAAAACAAAAACATAAAACTCAAAAGCGAAAAACATAAAAACTAAAACTCAAATGCAAAAGCAAAAACATAAAAACTAAAACTCAAATGCAAAAACAAAAACATAAAACTAAAATTCAAAAGCAAAAAAAAACATAAAAACTCAAACGCATAAGCAAAAACAAAAACATTAAAACTCAAATGCAAAAACATAAAAACTAATATTCAAAAGCGAAAAACATAAAAACTAAAACTCAAATGCAAAAACATAAAAACTAATATTCAAAAGCGAAAAACATAAAAACTAAAACTCAAATGCAAAAACAAAAACATAAAACTAAAATTCAAAAGCAAAAAAAAAAACATAAAAACTCAAACGCATAAGCAAAAACAAAAACATTAAAACTCAAATGCATAAAAACATAAAAACTAAAACTCAAACGCATAAGCAAAAACAAAAACATAAAACTCAAAAGCGAAAAACATAACTAAAACTCAAATGCAAAAGCAAAAACATAAAAACTAAAACTCAAACGCATAAGCAAAAACATAAAAACTAAAACTCAAATGCAAAAACAAAAACATTAAAACTCAAATGCAAAAACATAAAAACTAATACTCAAAAGCGAAAAACATGAAAACTAAAACTCAAATGCAAAAACAAAAAACATTAAAACTAAAATTCAAAAGCAAAAAACATAAAAACTCAAATGCAAAAACAAAAACATTAAAACTCAAACACAAAAACATAAAAACTAAAACTCAAACGCTAAAAAAAAAAAAAAAAAACTTAAAACTCAAACGCAAAAGCAAAAACTCACTCAAACGCAAAAGCAAAAACATAAAAAAAAACTAAAACACAAATGCAAAAAGAAAAACATTAAAAAAAAAAAACTAAAACTCAAACGCAAAAGCATAAAAACAAACAAGCAAAAAAAAAAAAAAAGATCTCTTATACAAACCTTTTACAAATAAAAACTTTAGCATCATATCTCCACAAGATAAAAAATATTATTATTAACCATGTTGTTTAAAAGCTGCTTATTTATTTTTACACTATAATTTCTATTTTATTACAATAAAAAAACAACAGGGGTCTTTATAGTTTTATTTTACTAAGATTTGATCAAATAATTGATATAAGAAACAAGCAACTATTCGCTAAGTCCATCTGATGTGTCTGATGTGTTAAGCTGTTATGTAAAATATATGTAAAAGTAGTTCAAAATAGTTACAAAAAAAAAAAAAGATCTTTTTATCTTTTATGTAGGATTCATGAACACATTCAGTTGGTTTTGTAACAGAATCCTGACAAAGTTCTACTAAAATCGTATCTTTAAGCTAAAACACTCACAGCTCTCTCATGCATGCATTGTTTTATCATTTAGCAGTAGCTGAGATCCCTGAGGGAGTTATTTTCGTATAACTCGTATTGGTTTTAAAACATGTAAACCAGTTAGGTTAACAGGACTTAACTAAATACTTTCAAAATCCTTCATCAGTTGAATTACGATGACAATATTTTATTTCTATAGCACAGCCGACTTACTGTGGGGATTGTTCTGAGAATAAATACACATTTAAAACCATAACAAGATAGTTTAATAGCTATGATACAGAATTGAGATCAAAGCTATGCATAGTTATGACAGGAAAAATTGGCATCTAACACCAGGTTGGAAAGTTGTAACTGTATTTGAATTACACCTTGTTTTCTCTAATTAACTAATTACAATTACATTTATTTTGTTGAAGCTAAAAAAAATAGACATGAGCTAACAATCGTTAAACATAGAACTCAACAAACATACCCCTTTGGACCATAAAAATGGCTGTCTAACACAACACACATTCTCCAGAACGCGGAGTGACGATGGGGCTCGTTATTTCATGATGAATATAGACTGAAAATTCAGACAACCGCAGCAGAACTTGATTGGCTTTTTCTTAAGTTAAAGACAATTGTTTGATTTCAAGAGCACACAACAAAAAAAGCCTAATGCTATTTGACAAGATCCATTACAACATACACATCAAATCTGTTTTAGCATACGTATATCATATTGTGTGTATTATATAATAACATGGTTTACCCAAAATATCTTTTTACAAAGATGTTAAGTTGAACACGTATATTTAATACTTCGTTCAAATGCTGTACACTTTCAGCTCAGGGAACTACAATACCCAACATACACCTCAGACTTCAAACAAAGACTTCGGGAGTCCCTACCGCAAAATACTCACACATGGCAGCGCTCTAAATCGCTGGACTCCTGATCATATGTATGCTCAGCCTATATAAAATCACTTACGTTTCCACACACTGTTTGTGAAGTATACACTCCTTCTGTGTTGTGATGTTACGAAAACCTTTTTGTGATCTGTGTCAGTGATGCAAAGTCCGAATCTTTTGTGCAAAATGACTCATTTGAGCAGTTCGGTTCAATGAACCGATTCAAAGAACCAACTGATCGGCTCCTTAAGTGATGTCAGTACACATTTCTTTTAAAAAAAAACTCAGGGTTATTTTATATCAATGAAATCTTTAAATAAAGTTAGCTGTGTGAATGCGTTTTGCTGATTAATGCCTTTTATTAATTTAAGTTAATTATGTTTTTGGTCGCAGGTTCATGCACAGATCCTTCATTGTTTGTTTGTTTAGCTAAATATTAGTGTTAGTCAGCTGCAAAAAGTGTCAGACATAAAGTTTATACGTATTTTTTTTACAGGTTTTGGGTAGTTGGGTGCAAAAGGTGAAAACTTGTGGCAGACTTGAGCATTACCCAAACACTCAACAACATCATCTTTTAATAAAATGTTCCATTGAGTGTCAAAACTACAAATTATGTAACAATGTTCATTAAAACTAATGATAAGTAACAACACAACCGTGCTAGGTACACTTACAATTGTCAGATATCATGACTTTACCCGCGCTAGTGCACTAGGCCTCATCACACCATTGTGAGATATAAACTGCAAAGTTTTTATTGTGTTACTCTTTGAAACCAGAACAATTTTATGTTTCTGTGACTGTGCTCGCTCTTTCTGACTGAATTTATTTACCACAGTTTCACAATCCTTATTTGACCATTGAATTGTAATTGTTAGGCCTTACCCTAATGGCATTATAGATTTTGTTTCCTAGATTTGCAGTCATGTTAGCAGACCCCTTTTTTGTTCGTATAATTCAACATTTCTGTGAATTTGTTTGATTTGCTTCAATATTTAGCTCGTCTTCATTCGAGGCGTTTACGTTACATTATTGTATTAAACTGGTTTATATCAGATTTAAGATGCAAGATTGTTGGGTTTATGTTTATTACATTGATTTTTAAAACAGTGTATAAGCTATGCATAGTTTGCAAAAGCAACCGGTGATAATTTGAGAGATAATTTAACGCTGTACACGTTTTATGACTGTTAGAGGCGTTACGTTTAGGTTTAGGGACAGTCAGTTTTACGCGGGATGACATTTTCTAGCTCTAGCTCCAGTCACTCCTGAAACAAGAGCTATGTCTTTAACACCATCAAGAAGTTTTGTTAAAATGGGTGAAGATAAGCACCCGGACACACGCGGCCTGACAAAGATTCTCAATGGAAATGAAGATTTTGTGAAACAAGATTTCTCACTGTCTGATGGTCGCGTCGGAAGATTTCTTTTCGACAAGATGGCGAAAACTGTAAAAGTTTATGTTTTTGATTATGACGAAGAATACTATACAACACATAAAACCGAATGTAGCTACCTGCTTTTGACAGCCATAGATTGGACATACTTCTACAATCAAATTTGGGGAGAATTAAATTTTGGAAAAATCAGGTGTGTTTATCATTGGGATGCTGCCACAGATGGTATGCGGTACCGTGCGGCAACGCAGCCAGAATACATATCCATATCAGCCTGTTGGAACAAAATGCATCACGATCAAAATTATCTCATGCAGGCCAATAAACGTCGGGAGGAATCTAAAACAAACTTTTTGTCTCAAAGCAGCGACGAGTCTGACTCTGATGATGAGTATGACACGGTCTTCCCTATTCCTGATGACAACCCTTTTGGATGCTGCAAAACAAATCTTTATTTCGAGAAGAGCGACGTACCTACTTTGCACACCATTTTCTCAACAATAGACAAGCTGTTTCAGTCAAGTCTTGTCTAGTCAATGTCTTAAGACATTGCATATTCTGAACAATACCCTGAACAACCCCTTACACCACACAACAGGGGTGAGGAAGGGTCTGATCTGTAAAACCAACAATGACATACCTGTTCAACTCTGCAGTTGAGGCGTTCTGGACATCAGAGCAACCGCAAGATTTGTTGATCAAAAGTTGAAGAAAACTTTAATTGTAATTGAAATTCCACAAGAGCATTGTGGATTAAAACGATCAATCCAGATTTGAGGTAACAACGACAACCTTCTACATTGTTTATGGGACAACGTTTATGTCTTGGAAAGAATTTTATTCTGAAAAAGTCACCTGATGATGCACGAAAGCTGATAGAGCACGGATGGTGTTCTGGCTCTGGTGCGGTTAAGCAACACGTGTGCGACTGTGCTGCAGGAAAAATGTGTTGTAAAGGACGTTGTAGACCATATGTTTAAAAACTTTACAGAGGACAAATGATCGGCCTGATGTGTAAGATCATTGGAGCGGCATGTGATCCAAATCAGGATTGCACCCGGGATAACAAACGTTAAACAAATCTCAAGAACAAAATGAAAATTGTAAGATTTTATCATCAGCAGAGAGAGAATCTACGTGGATGTGGATGTGATGTCTGAATGTGAGGATGACATGGACATTAATGAGGTTCTCTGTTTGTGTTCGTTTGTAACAGACTTATGTGCATTGCTGGTTTCAAAAATTGTGCATCTATGACATGTGAAATTGAATCGCTGGTTGATTTCATATTAGAGTGAAACATTTCAACCTGCAGCGATTTTCTTTTCTGGCTAGACCATATGTAATGTCATTTCTACCGTTTCTTTGTAATGGCAAACAATTTTCTTCACTACTTCAGTGTATGAATGTATATTCACAATATAAATTGTAAAAAATAAAATATTGTCTCACTCATTATCCTTTTCTCTGAGTGCGTGTTTTTATTTTTTTTTTTTATTTGTAATGATTTGCATATGCTTTTATCCTAAGCGACTTTCAAATTCTTTTTCTAAGTGTAATAAACATAAACCCAACAATCTTGCATCTTAAATCTGATATAAACCAGTTTAATACAATAATGTAACGTAAACGCCTCGAATGAAGACGAGCTAAATATTGAAGCAAATCAAACAAATTCACAGAAATGTTGAATTATACGAACAAAAAAGGGGTCTGCTAACATGACTGCAAATCTAGGAAACAAAATCTATAATGCCATTAGGGTAAGGCCTAACAATTACAATTCAATGGTCAAATAAGGATTGTGAAACTGTGGTAAATAAATTCAGTCAGAAAGAGCGAGCACAGTCACAGAAACATAAAATTGTTCTGGTTTCAAAGAGTAACACAATAAAAACTTTGCAGTTTATATCTCACAATGGTGTGATGAGGCCTAGTGCACTAGCGCGGGTAAAGTCATGATATCTGACAATTGTAAGTGTACCTAGCACGGTTGTGTTGTTACTTATCATTAGTTTTAATGAACATTGTTACATAATTTGTAGTTTTGACACTCAATGGAACATTTTATTAAAAGATGATGTTGTTGAGTGTTTGGGTAATGCTCAAGTCTGCCACAAGTTTTCACCTTTTGCACCCAACTACCCAAAACCTGTAAAAAAAATACGTATAAACTTTATGTCTGACACTTTTTGCAGCTGACTAACACTAATATTTAGCTAAACAAACAAACAATGAAGGATCTGTGCATGAACCTGCGACCAAAAACATAATTAACTTAAATTAATAAAAGGCATTAATCAGCAAAACGCATTCACACAGCTAACTTTATTTAAAGATTTCATTGATATAAAATAACCCTGAGTTTTTTTTTAAAAGAAATGTGTACTGACATCACTTAAGGAGCCGATCAGTTGGTTCTTTGAATCGGTTCATTGAACCGAACTGCTCAAATGAGTCATTTTGCACAAAAGATTCGGACTTTGCATCACTGACACAGATCACAAAAAGGTTTTCGTAACATCACAACACAGAAGGAGTGTATACTTCACAAACAGTGTGTGGAAACGTAAGTGATTTTATATAGGCTGAGCATACATATGATCAGGAGTCCAGCGATTTAGAGCGCTGCCATGTGTGAGTATTTTGCGGTAGGGACTCCCGAAGTCTTTGTTTGAAGTCTGAGGTGTATGTTGGGTATTGTAGTTCCCTGAGCTGAAAGTGTACAGCATTTGAACGAAGTATTAAATATACGTGTTCAACTTAACATCTTTGTAAAAAGATATTTTGGGTAAACCATGTTATTATATAATACACACAATATGATATACGTATGCTAAAACAGATTTGATGTGTATGTTGTAATGGATCTTGTCAAATAGCATTAGGCTTTTTTTGTTGTGTGCTCTTGAAATCAAACAATTGTCTTTAACTTAAGAAAAAGCCAATCAAGTTCTGCTGCGGTTGTCTGAATTTTCAGTCTATATTCATCATGAAATAACGAGCCCCATCGTCACTCCGCGTTCTGGAGAATGTGTGTTGTGTTAGACAGCCATTTTTATGGTCCAAAGGGGTATGTTTGTTGAGTTCTATGTTTAACGATTGTTAGCTCATGTCTATTTTTTTTAGCTTCAACAAAATAAATGTAATTGTAATTAGTTAATTAGAGAAAACAAGGTGTAATTCAAATACAGTTACAACTTTCCAACCTGGTGTTAGATGCCAATTTTTCCTGTCATAACTATGCATAGCTTTGATCTCAATTCTGTATCATAGCTATTAAACTATCTTGTTATGGTTTTAAATGTGTATTTATTCTCAGAACAATCCCCACAGTAAGTCGGCTGTGCTATAGAAATAAAATATTGTCATCGTAATTCAACTGATGAAGGATTTTGAAAGTATTTAGTTAAGTCCTGTTAACCTAACTGGTTTACATGTTTTAAAACCAATACGAGTTATACGAAAATAACTCCCTCAGGGATCTCAGCTACTGCTAAATGATAAAACAATGCATGCATGAGAGAGCTGTGAGTGTTTTAGCTTAAAGATACGATTTTAGTAGAACTTTGTCAGGATTCTGTTACAAAACCAACTGAATGTGTTCATGAATCCTACATAAAAGATAAAAAGATCTTTTTTTTTTTTTGTAACTATTTTGAACTACTTTTACATATATTTTACATAACAGCTTAACACATCAGACACATCAGATGGACTTAGCGAATAGTTGCTTGTTTCTTATATCAATTATTTGATCAAATCTTAGTAAAATAAAACTATAAAGACCCCTGTTGTTTTTTTATTGTAATAAAATAGAAATTATAGTGTAAAAATAAATAAGCAGCTTTTAAACAACATGGTTAATAATAATATTTTTTATCTTGTGGAGATATGATGCTAAAGTTTTTATTTGTAAAAGGTTTGTATAAGAGATCTTTTTTTTTTTTTTTGCTTGTTTGTTTTTATGCTTTTGCGTTTGAGTTTTAGTTTTTTTTTTTTAATGTTTTTCTTTTTGCATTTGTGTTTTAGTTTTTTTTTATGTTTTTGCTTTTGCGTTTGAGTGAGTTTTTGCTTTTGCGTTTGAGTTTTAAGTTTTTTTTTTTTTTTTTTTAGCGTTTGAGTTTTAGTTTTTATGTTTTTGTGTTTGAGTTTTAATGTTTTTGTTTTTGCATTTGAGTTTTTATGTTTTTTGCTTTTGAATTTTAGTTTTAATGTTTTTTGTTTTTGCATTTGAGTTTTAGTTTTCATGTTTTTCGCTTTTGAGTATTAGTTTTTATGTTTTTGCATTTGAGTTTTAATGTTTTTGTTTTTGCATTTGAGTTTTAGTTTTTATGTTTTTGCTTATGCGTTTGAGTTTTAGTTTTTATGTTTTTGCTTTTGCATTTGAGTTTTAGTTATGTTTTTCGCTTTTGAGTTTTATGTTTTTGTTTTTGCTTATGCGTTTGAGTTTTAGTTTTTATGTTTTTATGCATTTGAGTTTTAATGTTTTTGTTTTTGCTTATGCGTTTGAGTTTTTATGTTTTTTTTTTTGCTTTTGAATTTTAGTTTTATGTTTTTGTTTTTGCATTTGAGTTTTAGTTTTTATGTTTTTCGCTTTTGAATATTAGTTTTTATGTTTTTGCATTTGAGTTTTAGTTTTTATGTTTTTCGCTTTTGAATATTAGTTTTTATGTTTTTGCATTTGAGTTTTAATGTTTTTGTTTTTGCTTATGCGTTTGAGTTTTTATGTTTTTTTTTGCTTTTGAATTTTAGTTTTATGTTTTTGTTTTTGCATTTGAGTTTTAGTTTTTATGTTTTTGCTTTTGCATTTGAGTTTTAGTTTTTATGTTTTTCGCTTTTGAGTTTTATGTTTTTGTTTTTGCTTATGCGTTTGAGTATTAGTTTTTATGTTTTTGCATTTGAGTTTTAATGTTTTTGTTTTTGCTTATGCGTTTGAGTTTTTATGGTTTTTTTGCTTTTGAATTTTAGTTTTATGTTTTTGTTTTTGCATTTGAGTTTTAGTTTTTATGTTTTTCGCTTTTGAGTTTTATGTTTTTGTTTTTGCTTATGCGTTTGAGTTTTAGTTTTTATGTTTTTCGCTTTTGAATTTTAGTTTTATGTTTTTGTTTTTGCTTATGCTTTTGAGTTTTAGTTTTTATGTTTTTGCTTTTGCATTTGAGTTTTAATGTTTTTGTTTTTGCATTTGAGTATGAGTTGAGGCTTGGAAAAGTGAATGTAACCAAATGAACAAAATATTCCAACAGCATAGACCTTTTGTTAGGCATAGACCATCTTTGTCCCCATTTAAGTTTAGTACTTGTCTTCTTTATCTATCTAATCTCATTCTGAACATCGGTTTAAAACCACATTCACCAAATCCACATTATAATTACCCCGGCTTTTTCTTAGTATAAAATATTTTCTTCCTAAACATTACCTAACAAGTCACCAGATGACCTAA
Organism: Cirrhinus molitorella; assembly: GCA_033026305.1. Lineage (NCBI taxonomy): Eukaryota > Metazoa > Chordata > Actinopteri > Cypriniformes > Cyprinidae > Cirrhinus > Cirrhinus molitorella. Next base: position 22,020,856 of record CM065127.1, on the reverse strand, counting down.
GCAGATCCCTGCTGTGTGTCATAAAAAAAGTTCAGTATACATCCTTTGACCAGACACTGAACATTTTTGCTAAACTGCTGGCAAAGCTCATGACAAGAGATGACCCAGCTGCACTCACAAGTGAATACCAAAAAAGTATGGAATGGTTATTCTTTTGATCACAGATCCTGCTGAACATTATATGACACACCACAAAAATGTGTAAAATGCCAGACCCTCAAAACTTATTAAATAAGTCGCGACTCCCAGAAAGTTTTTACAATTTTGGGTGATCTGATAGGAATGCATCAGTAATCATAGACCCTCACCAGCCTCTCTCGAAGTTGACTGAGGAAAAAAAACAAAAACAAATAAAGGTGAAGAACAGAAACAGGAGACGATTTAATGACAGTAAACAGGAGACTATTGAATAATGTTGGTTGTGTATGTCTCAATGGTCAGACATTGTCTGAAGAACACCAATCCAACAAACATTTTTATACCAAACTCTTTCACAACAATATAAAAAAGTTGATCTGATATTAATGAGTCACCGGTTCTGCACCCCTGTCACTACCCTCTCTCTGATATCGTAGCACTGCTTGATAGTGATTCAAGATATTAGCATTTCCTATACTGTTGTTAAGTTTAGACATTTAACTACACAGCCGTGTATGTGTTTTAACTAACAGTCCACAAGTCTTACAGCTTGAAAATCAAAGAGGGATCCTCTTATGTTTCTATTGCCTTCATTCTCTTGAGATTTAACTACAAACCTGTGCATACAGATGTCCATTTAAACTGATATAGCAGGCCATGAGTTCTAAAAACAAAGACAGATTAAAGAAATAATCATATTAAGTGTAAATAACTAAATAAAATGAAATAAAACAAAGATTTTTTTTTTTCCTGTGACCTAGGTGACATTTGTTTAAAAAGGAAAGATGTTATGCGCTTTAAAGTAAAAACTACTTGCATTAATTCTAAGATTGGCAGAAATTAAAAAGGGGATAAATAAAGTGTTAAAGTGTACACAACCAACTGGAATAAACATTTTCCACTAACAAAGAAAAAAACAACATATTTCTATCACTCTGTTTTCATAATCTTTCATAAAAAAAAACAAAAACTACTTGTATTAATATTAAAAACAGGCAGAATGCATTAATCAGTTAAGAATTACCACATAAGAATACATAAGAATACAATGTAAGTTTTGACAAGTAGGCCTAGCTAGCTTATGCTTTTGCTTAATGTTCTCGTCTGATGTTTTTTTGTACAAACTCTACCTTTTTTTTTAAAAAAACTGTAATGTTAGACTACAAGATTTTGACAACTAGTGTATGCCTTTGTTTAACACAGTGTCTGATACATTTTGGCAATGCTTAACTATAGTATGTGACACATTTTTGGTTTAGATCTGCATAAGATGCAGAACTCTGTTTTTATTTTCTTTAAATGTCTACCAGTAATGCTAGACTACAACATAGCTTAATATGCTGTTGTTTGACCGCTGCGCACGTATTGACATCTTCATTCTAAGTTTAGACAATGAGCTGAGAGGTATGGCCATTAACGGTTTGACTTATTTTCTTTTATTTCTCTTGTAACAAACTCTAACCTTTGTGTGATAGATATTTGTTACTGCTTAACGATCATGTCTGATACATTTTTGTTTTAAATATATCACTGCTTTTCATTGTTACTATGTAAAAAAAACAACAACAAAAAAAAAAAAACTTTAATAAAACAGCAGACACCATGTTGAGGTGAGAACACATGATAGACTCATTCATGAGATGCGTAGACATCTCCAGGCTACTAGCGAGCAAAAGGTTCAGGTTTGAGGGGGGGGGGCCGGGGGTTCCAACTGAGAGTAAAAGGTTCGGGAAGGAGAAGGAACTCCATAAAACATCAGGGGGGTGAGCACAGTGGTGAGAGATAAAACTTCAGAAAGGCAGTCCTATCAATTGTCTTGATCTTTTGATTTACAAACACACACCCCCAACTGCCATGTCACTAGGGCCATGTCATCCCTGACTGACATGACAGCCTGGGTGACAGAGGACAGATACCCCATAAATCCACCCATAAATTCAACCTGTACACTTTTGACCTGTCAATCAACGCTGACATCTGCCATATATTCACCCATAAATCATAAGCCATAAATTATGATTTGACGTTAAGTGCATGCTACAACTACTTCCGGTCAACAAAACCAAGAACAAAACCAAAAGATAGAGGATCCTGACAGAAAATCATATAGAAGGGGTGTCCAAACCTATTTCTGGAGGGCCACTATCCTGCAGAGTTAGCTCCAAATCCAAATAAACACATTTGAACCAGCTAATCAAGGTTTTCAGTCTTACTGGAAACATCCAGGAAAGTGCATGGAGCTAGATGGAGCTAAACTGAGCAAAACAGATTAAAAAAGGTAACGCTTTAGATTACAACCCGGCGCAAATAACTGCATAAGTATACTGAATTTACGGTGTACATTTCTGTAATTATAACGTACCTATAAAGAACGAATGTGCCGGTATAAGGGAACAATGTATTATGTTTGGGTAATATAGGGGTAACAGACCAGATAATCAACCTGCAACGAACTGCGGAAGCAAACTGGAGTTACAGCGTAACTATTTTGTAATTATATTGTACCTATTCAGTACCTTCATGAAGGTATAAGGGAATAATATGCGATGAATGGGGAATAAGTTACAAATCACTTATACTGTAAGTATTTTAAAACAAAGGGATACCTATTCTATGTGGTATGACCTAAACAATAATCAATTTAGAAAGACAATTTACTTTTCCTAATTTTATATTGGTAGCCTATTTTATTAGGACTGTTTTTTTTTTTTTTTTTAACCATGAGATACATATTCAGTTATTAAAGGAAACATGATGGAGATTTCAGAACAACAAAACTGGACATAATGAAATGATTTAACGAATTTCTGTTAAAATTTGTAATTCACAAAAATTCACTACTTACCTTGTGAAAGCTTATTCGTTGATCTCATCAACTTCGTGCCAGCAATGTCTCAACACCACTATCACCAAAGACTTGCATGATATGCATGATATACCATCAAGGTTCAGTGCACCTTAAAACAAACTTACCCCTTTCCAGCTATTCTCAATAAAAACAATAATAATAAAAATACATTACACAACATTTGTGTTTCAGTGGATGTATACTGTGATGTTTTTATAGAAAAAAGTGTTTAATTTGGCCATCAAACAATTAAATAAAAACTGCTGCAATATTTTTCTTTGTACTTACTATGTAAATATATAATTGTTTTGTGTTTAAGTCCAACTTGTTCCTCCCTTGTTCCGTGTAGTTACAGGGTAAATACAATATTTGCGGGATGTAAATTAAAGTGATGTCTTGTTACCCCTTTGTTACCTGTAGTTACAGGGTAAATACAATATTTCCGTGGCTTTCTGAATACAGATTGCCGCCTTGGGCACCACGGTTTAACTATAGTAACAATGTTTTTTTTTTGTTTTCATTTGCGTAATGTATTAAGGTGAGTAGGAGCCTATTACAGTAGAGTTGACTGTTGCACGTTCTCAATTGTCAACATGTCCTCCATGTTCTTGTTTGTTATTTTCCAGTTATCTGTGTAAGTTTTGTAGTCATTTGTTATTTTATTGTTTACAGATTTGCCTTGAAACATTGCTGTGACACAAAGTCCTCACAGAAAACTTTATTTTTTTTTTATATTTGGTTGAATACAAGCTTTGTGCAACACTTCTTTACATTATGCAAACTTGACATGCATTAACAGTTTCTTTTGTAAATTATTTTTCTCTAATTTTGATCACAGGTGAAAATTGCATCAGAGGTCAACAAGATCTCCAGAAATGTGTGGAATCCTGCCGCTAAAAGGAAAATTAACAGTATGCCTATTAAAAATACTTTTAGAACATGATTTGTTTTTGTTTGTTTGTTTTTACTGTTCTTCATACTTTGTATTCTGTAAGCGGTTGTACATTCGCTTTTTCTGCACTCCATTCTTGGAAAAGTTCTGTCAAAATCTTGTTAAATAGGTCTTTAGACCTTGTATTTAACTATGTAGTAGAGTTTATTGTTAATAACTTTGAAACATATCTATTGTAGCATAATAAAAATTGCTTAATGTTACACTTAAACGGTAACTACGTAACTAGAGGGTGAAAAGGTGTCACTTTAAATTACACAGTAACTACACGGATCAAGGAGGTAACAAGCACCACTTTAATTTACAGCCCGCAGATGTTGTATTTACCCTGAAACTACACGGAAAGAGGGAGGAACAAGCTGGACTTAAACACAAAACAAGTATATATTTACACAGTAATTACAAAGAAAAATTTTGCAGCAGTTTTTAATTTTTTGATGGCCAACTTAAACACTTTTTTAATAAAAACATCACAGTATACATCCACTGAAATACAAATGTTGTATCAAATATGTTTTATTGAGAACAGCTGGAAAGGAGTAAGCTTGTTTTAAGCTGAACCTTGATGGTATATCATGCAAAGTTTTTGGTGATAGTGGTGTTGGGATGTTGGTTTTGGGATCAATGAATAGCTTTCACAAGGTAAGTAATGGATTCTTGTGAATTATAAATTATAACAGAAACCCATTAATAATAAAAATAAAATAGGCTACCAATATAAAATTATGAAAAGTATATTGTCTTTCTAAATCCTTTCTTTTAAAATACTTACAGTATAAGTGTATTCCCCATATGTTGCATAGTATTCCCTTATTCACGAAGGTACTGAATAGATAAACTATAATTACAAAATAGTTATGCTGTAACTCCAGATTACATCCGCAGTTCATTGCAGGTTGATTATCTGGTTTGTTACCCCCTTATTACCCAAACATAATACATTGTTCCCTTATACCTACATGTTTGTTCTTTACACTATAATTACAGAAACATACAACGTAAATTCAGTATACTTATGCAGTTATTTGCAGGTTGTGATCTAAAGCATTAGCAAAAAAAAAAAAAAAAAAGAAAACAGATTCATTTTCATGTTGACTATTAACCTCAGTAGGACAAAGATAAACAGAAATGCATTTTCATGAACACACTCTCTTTGTTTTTCTTTCTGTTAAGGTGCTCCAGGGCTGCCTAAAATGGAAATTGACCATGATGTGCATTGGTCATTAAAGCACCACTGAATGTACCTGCATAGTGACACGAACCACATACTGACCAATGGTATTTCCGTTTATGTCACTAATACAAGTTGTAACTGTGGCGGCATCCAGGAAAACAATTTAAATTTAATACTTGGTATTTAAATCAAGAGAGGTGCCAGACAGGAGTAACCCTGGTGCCAGACAGGAGTAACCCTGTAAAAATGTAATCCCAATGAACCCAAATAAGCTCAAAAAGAAAGGCACTGGTTACATACAAAATAATTGAACCTCTTTACACTTTTACACCAAAAATAATATAAATAATACACATCACATAATAGCATTCATACAAAATGAATCAGTAACTTTACATTTGTATACTCACACAACAAATGGAGATGGGTATGAATGAAGGAGTGAGTGAAGATAGTCACCCAACTGAACCGCGACTCTTGGCCAACTTGGGAAAACATCTGTAAGGATCCACCCACTGGCCCAAAAACGAAGTCCAGTGGCCTGGTTGAAGGTTTAATGCGTGTTCGGTCTTTTCTCGTCGCTTCTGCAAAATTCACTTAATTGATCAGAATTTAGTTTCCATTTCAGCTTAGCTCTGCGTTTAATCTGACTCCAATTTCAAGTGAAGTGATCATTAAATTTAGGTAATATTTCTAATTACGAACTGAACTGATCACAAGTATCGATTGTTAATTTAGATATTTGATTATTCTGGAAATCCCATACTTTCAATTATTAGTTCATTGGGGACCTAATGTCTCATTTATGTCGTAAGTCAACCTTACGTAGATCATGTTTTTTACAAAAAGTGTAGTTTGCTTAGTCTCTCCCCATACAACAAGAGGGGAGAAGGGGGTCATAAATGAGCAAGGGGGTGGTGTTGTTTGCTCTCTTTGAAGATCTCTTCTCCAAATTAGTTTTATTGTTCTGTTGCATGGAATCTGTGTTTGTGAGAGTTCCGGAAATTAATTTCTTGAGGATAATAATTTCACATCTTACAGTCCTTCCCTGACCCCTTGGGGCAAACCCAGAGCAGTCCCTAAGGGGTCACAATTACATGATCTCCTTAAGGTGTCCATTACTGCCAAAGTATTCGAGCTTAGGCATCCTGTGTAGTTGCAGTCTTTTGGTCAGGTGCGTTTGCACCTGCACTGTCTGTGGTGGTAATCAGTCTGTAGGATTACTCGGTTCCATTGAGCCAATCAAGCATCAATTGAAAGTGTCCATCCATTCTGAGGAAGCCTCTGTGTCTGTTAGTTACGGGACTGAGACGGGTGGATCCATATGAAAAAGCTTTATTAACAGAACTCGTAGTCGTACAAACAGGGTAAGACAGGAAGTAACAGGGACAACGAAGAACAAGCAAGGGGCGGTCAATATCCGACCGAGAGGGTCAGGGGCCGGCAGCGAACAAACAGAGAAATCCTAGGGCAGGCAAGGGGTTGACAGGCAGGTGGCGGAGACTCGGGGACCAGGGAACAGATGGGAAACGGCAACAGGAAAACAAACACGGGATAAACGCTTGGAATTGACAGATAACTGAACAAAACTTTGCAAAGTGATAGTGAAAGAACCGGTCTATTTATACTGTGAAATGAAATGAGCATTATGGCCGACAGGGGTGAAAGGTGAGAGGTAACAGGGAACACAGAAAGGGATTATGGGGAATGGAGTCCATGAAAGAGTTTGGAGAAGGAGTGTGTAATGGTCCATGTAAAAAAGAGAAGGCTCCCTCTAGAGGTGAAAGGAGGGAGCCATAACAGCACAGTTTGTGACAGTGTCCTTCCCAGGATGTTTATCTGACCTACTAAGAAGCCTTCAGTCACCTTCAGGCAGAAAGTGTAGTTTGCAGGGTTTTTGGGGGAATTTTTTTTCCAGTGACAATGATCCAATGCATGCGAGACATCTAAACAACCCCTGAGTGACCTTGCAATAACTGAACACTTTGGATATGTTGTGGGATGAGAAGAGGGTGATGAGAAAAACAAGACAATCATGTCAAAAGTGCGAGTGGTAAATAAGAGTCTTTCAGAGTCAGATATTTAGTAACCAGGTCTCATTTGATTGCCAGATTGTTTACTATGCAATATAATTTGGATTTAGATACTTGGTCTTGGATAAATAAAAGCGAAGTAGCAAAATCAATATAAACGTGTTTACTTGTGGTTCTTGGACATAAATATTTTTTTCCAAAGAGACCAGTTGTGTTGCAGAATAGGTCTCATTCTAAAGTTTGTAGATAGAATTTGAATCAATTGATGTGTGACTGTAGCCATGCAAGCCCTATGCACATTACAGTGCTTACATACAGTAAGTTCGTAAGACTATAAAATTTCACAAGACTTTAAGGTTGCAAAAAATGTTTGCCATTATTGAAATGAAATTATACAGATAATTTTCTTTGACCTATATGTATGAATTCACTAATGCATGTTAGTTGTCAATGATTTGAGTAATTTAGACACTTGTGCAGTGCTATGAGATGTGAATGACCCCTTGAAGTATCTCTGCACCCATCTCCTTGTTGTGTGTGTAAGCTGGTGTAGGTGGGACCAGACATCCTTGTAGAATTTGTCCCTCAGAGATGGCAGAAGTCAGCCTGAAATGGAAACAGACAGAGAGGAAAACAGTTTAATCTTGAGCCTTTTCACAAATTGCTTGAAGACTGTCTTCAAGTCTTAACTTTCCTGTAATGGCCACAGTCATAAAACCCTTATTTTACAGATTTTCCTTGTTTCATTTCTATTCTTTTACTTTAATTTTACGGTTTTTGTTTGGCAGCCATAGCTGCCAGTCATTTGACTGTTTTTTTACAAGACTTTTTTATACTATAAAACCCTTATTTTGCAGATTTTCCTTGTTTCAATTACATTCTTTTACTTTAATATTACGGTTTTTGTTTGGCAGCCATAGCTGCCAGTCATTTGACCGTTTTTTTTTTTACAATACTTTTTTTACAGTGTAAAACCCTTATTTTACAGATTTTCCTTGTTTCATTTCTATTCTTTTACTTTAATTTTACGGTTTTTGTTTGGCAGCCATAGCTGCCAGTCATTTGACCATTTTTTTACAAGACTTTTTTATAGTGTAAAACCCTTATTTTGCAGATTTTCCTTGTTTCAATTACATTCTTTTACTTTAATTTTACGGTTTTTGTTTGGCAGCCATAGCTGCCAGTCATTTGACCGTTTTTTTACAAGACTTTTTTTACAGTGTAATGTGTTGCACTTTTCCTTTAAAAGAAAAGAAAATAAAGGCGAAAACACACTGTAAATCATGTTTTATGTGTTATCAGGTATGCTGTTTTTCATTAATTGTTAAATTGATTTTACTGTTAAAGTTTTGTTCCTTTTTCTCGCTTTTCCCCTTTCTGTACTGTCTCCACATGGGAGAGAAAAGAAAATAAGGGCGAAAACACACTGTAAATCCTGTTTTATGTGTTATCAGGAGAGAAAAGATAAACGAAGAGTCGAAACGTCATTTGATGTCCGTGTGGTTATTAAGAAAAAAAAGAACACAACGCAGACAACACCGGTCACATAATTACGAACTGATCACAAGTATCGATTGTTAATTTAGATATTTGATTATTCTGGAAATCCCATACTTTCAATTATTCGTTCATTGGGGACCTAATGTCTCATTTATGTCGTACGTTGACCTAACGTAGATCATACGGCACAAACTCGCGAGTCTGAATTTAGTCAGAGGAACAGAGGAATCTTCAAAACAGTTGTAAAACAATAAAAAAACTTTTGGCTAGGCAGGATCTTGTGAACCAGGGTCACACATGGCCAGACAAAGCATTCCTGCAATTTGAAACACACCCCTCAGCTGCAGAACACAATTTTACAAAAGTTTCCAGTCTTTCTCATAATATAAATGACTGCTGTAAAACTGAGACCATTTTACCAATCACATGGAGACCTTTAGAATGATACCAAACATGAAGGAGAAAAACAACACTGTAAAAAATGCAAATGCATGTTTTCCACTTTACAAAACATTTTGTGTGTCAAATACTAAAAAATGCTCTTTTCTTGAAACAACATAAAACCCCCTGTCAGACCAACAAAGTTGCCCCAAATGTTGTTCTAACTAGTCAAACACAGTTGTCTGAACAAAGAATTTTGTATTGTTGAAGTGTTAAGACTTTGTGGTTTCCCAGCATGCACTGCAGCATGAATAAATTAAGCAGTTGAATGAATAATTATTGTCACCACTGTTGAGGATCATATGATAAGTGTTCCTGTCTAAAAGCTTGAGTTAATATTTTTTTTCCCAATATTGAAGCATTACAGTGACATCTGTGTAATGTGATTTTTTTTTTTTTTGCAGTTCTTGAATATTAATAAATCAAAAACAGAGGCCACTTCATAATCCTCATCCAAATTAGCTATAAGCAGAGAATGCAAGCTAATCCGCTACAAACTTTCAACTCAGCAATGCACTAAAGATTGCATGAAAGAATATTGCAATTGTTTAGAAGCAAATTACTTTAAATCATCCAGCGTATCAAGAGACAAACTAAAACAAACCTTAACCACAATTATGGTGGCATCATGTTCGTTCTTTCTTTTTGTTATTTTCTTTTCTTGACATAAAATAAAGTCAATCTGGTTAGTAATGAGTGAAGCTGGTGATGCTTTTTGTGAAGATGTTTAATCTGCTCTAGAGAGATTTAATGCTTTTTTTTTTCAGTTTATTCAAGTCAGTTGTAGTTCTTGTGTTTCTTTTTTCTTCAGCGATGTTGATTGTTAACAGCAGGTTACTAATGAACACTTAATTAGAAACTTAATTATCTCATTAGGTTTAACTCTTAAGGACTCAAGACTTGCTTGTGACTCAAAAGGAATGACTTGGTCCCATCTCTGACCTCCTAAAAAACTTTGTTAATTAGCTTTTAAACTAGTGTATTCTGAATCAGTGTCGCAAATATCCTCACTCGAAATCTCACGCGAGAAATGCATCTTTACAGAAAGAGTTTTTGGTTTTGATTTGTTTTATTTCGTTAAACAATAATTTAAAGCTCTCCATGTATGTATTTATCATGTCTGTAAGGCATGTATTGTTTTGATGGATAATTTTAAATTGTTTCCACTGGAAAAAAGTGCAAGTGACGGCGCTGGCGCCTCCACTACCTGAAATATGGAATGAGCTTCCACTCTCCGCACAAACGAATGGATACGCCTAGAACACGATAGGTTTAACGTTTAAACCAACATTGTTTTATACTATAGTGTTTTATATCTATAGATTTTATTTTAGTCAAGTCGTGATGATTTGAGAAGGCAAAATGATCAAACAAACTGTCTTCTGCTTGCCGCTGTTCGTTACTTAAAAAAAAAAAAAAAAAATTATATTTGACGAATAAGAAATCCTCCCAACAACATTCCAACTTAATAAAAACAGAAATGAAATCACTTTGCCATACATACAAAACGGAACTGTTTCAATAGTTGAAACAATATCTAAACGGTATGTTTTGTTACGTTCTGTCTCTAAATGCATAAACAGAACAGCAAATTCTCTTCCGTGCTTTTAAAAACAGACATCATATAAACATTAGGCTAATAAATCAAGCACGTCACCGTCACAGCGGCCTTTGTTTTCGCACGGAAGTATTTCGACTTAACATTTCGACTTTATTCTCGTAGTATTTCGACTTTATGTGCAAACATAGCTGGCAATAAAGCTCATTCTGATTCTGATTGTGATTGTTCTTGTAGTGCTTCGACTTTATTCTCATAACATTTCGACTTTATTCTCGTAACATTTCGACTTCATTCTCGAAGTTGCGACTTTAATCTCGTAATCTTAGATTTTTTTATTTTTTTTTTTAACATGGCACTAAAACGCCATCGTAGGTATGTATGCTTGTGTGTGTGTGTGTGTGTGTGTGTGTGTGTGAAAGAGTGTGAGAGAGTTTGTATGTGTAAGAATGATATATTATATTGTATATATAGGCTATATATATCATTATGTATTATGATATTATGTATTATGTTATATTACGCATATTTTTTGTACTATAAATATTCTACTTGCTTTGTTGTTTAAAATGTCTTTGTAATCTATTTGTTAAGAAATTGTTAATATCATAATCATTCTTAATAATTGTTTAATTGTTGTTCATATTAGTGTATTTGTTAATTGTTTATAATTGTTAATGTTCATATTATAGTGCATTGGTAATTGTTTATAATTGTTTATATTCATATTATAGTGTATTTGTTAATTGTTCATAATTGTTCATAAGTTAATGTTATAGTGTAATTATTTTATTTTTAAATAAAAATTATTTTTAAACATTTGAATTTGAATTTGTTTTTCCCTGTTAAAATGAATTACATTTACAATTAGTAGCTTCTGGACCACATATGGCCCGGGGACCAAGCCGAATCTCAGCCAGATCTGTCTGGGCCAGACCTGGGCCACATAAAACAATACAAGTCATATTGCAGTGTGTTGGCCAGATTTGAGCCACATCAATGAATAAGCTTGTTTTACAGGGTGTGGGCCACATTGGGCCAGAGGTATTTATTTTGTGTCTGTTTTCACTATGTGTGCCAGTTTTGGGCCGGGGACCCAGTCAGAACAGGGCCAGATCAGAGCACGGATGTAAACCAGTGCTGGGCCAGACAAATTTTGCTATCTGGGAATATCTGTACATCAATATTAAGCCAACTGATCTACCCCAAAACAGAATCTTCTCTGTAAAATTGCAGCAGCTGGATAGTTAATTATTCTAAACAATCCTTCATTTTAGGTAGAATTGGCCACTTAAGATAATTACAAAATGTATTTTTAAAAATCTTTTTATTTTTGAAGCTACTCCTGGGCAACGTTGGAAGGATGGAATGTATTTAACCCATCCAAGTGCATAGACACAGCAGTAAATGCATACACTGTGAACACACACCCGGATGAAAGCATGAATTGCACTTTACACAATAGTACTCTAAAAGTACCTTAACATGCCACGTATAAATGTTGCAGGGAAGCATGTATCTGGGCTAACCTATAATGGAGAGCACGGTGAGTTCAGCCAGTTTTTACTTACAGTATGTTTAAATTACGCACATGACAGGAATGTGTACAACATCAGTGGCAGCTCGTATGGGGAGGCAGGGGAGGCACAGCTTCCCCAAATTTTTGAAGTGAAAATGGGAGGACGATTTAATAAGAATAAAATTCACAATTCATTAAGTTCATGTCTCACAATGTGTATGTTTTTGTTTGTAATTTCATACACGTTACTAAAGTTGGAAAGCGCCACTTTTCTATCGTGAATGTGCAGAATCTGCTTATGTCATTACAACCGCTAAGTGATAGAGAAGGGGAGGGGGAGGACGGTGACTCTGGTGCCTCCGCTGGTAAAAAAATCAGCCAATCATCATTAAATGTTCAGTGGTGAGGAATGTTGAGAAAGGAAACCTTGCGGGTGAAGGTAGCCTCCCTTCTGGTATATCAATCATGATAGAGATGTAAATTAAGTGATATTAGTTTGAACGTCTTCCACTGTGCTGATAAAGTACTTATGATGAGTAGCGATATTGAATATTTGATTGCCAAAAGATTTACCAAGCTGTCATTAAAACAGTATATAAATTAAACATATAGGAAGAACACACCTGAGCTGCAGGCGACAGCAGTCGTTGCACAGGCAGCTCTCTTTTAACACATACTTTTATGGATGTTTGCTTGTGTTGTGAATAAAAGTAACCAAAATGCCATTTTAATGTGGTTAATCAAATACTAATACTGGTAATCAGCAGGCATCCCCAGACCAATACGATTAGTGTGCCTCCTCTTATATTAAAACCCTCCTCTTATTTTAAAACCCCGCCACTGTCCAACGTAAATATGTACATAAATTTCAGCATGTGGTGCATTCTTGGAAGTAATTATTTTGGATCTAAAATAAAGCGCTTTCAAAATATAACTTTCAAAAAAAAAAAAGTGGTTAAGCCTAAGGAGAAGGTAAGGTGGACCACATGGAGGAAAGGAAAATCTATGTGGACTAGAGCCTTGTGGGAATTGTGATTGCCAAGAAGCTAGAATAGGCTCACACTCTCCACAACCCTAATAAGGACAAAGAGGTTTGGATAATAAAATGGATTATTTGTTTTATTTAAAGATATAGTTAACAACTTTCGATGCTTTTTTTAACAATTATTTGTAATTCTCAGAACCAAAAATTCAAAAAACAAAAAATTATAAATTAGTGAATAAATGCATGCATGAAATGAATTGCACAGACCTTACAGAATAGTATTCTAATAATAGGCTTATAGTACTCAACATGCCATGTATAAATGTTACATGGAAATAGAATTTCATAAAAACTTCAATAGCCAATTTTTATAAACAAGGCCCCTCTGAATAAAATCAAGTTAAAAACAAAGAACTATATATATATATATATATATATATATATATATGGTCTAAAATTAACTAAATATAATGTAGAATTACAGTAAAATAATACATTTTAATCATACTGTAAATAGGGGTGAACCACTGGCTAAACTTACCCCAGGATTTTGGCTCAAATTATCCCACTCCTACCACTTTAACAAACTTGTATCGTCCAGCAGTTTAGAGCTAACATCTGTCACATGTGTGTTCTGTTTTGGTTTTGTTTTCCAGTCTCAGTTCAGAGACAGTTCCAGACAGTTCCAGTCTCCTGTTTCAGTTCCTCATTTTTTTCCATGGTTTTTGATTAATTAGCTCCACACCCTGGCTCCTCCCTCCATGTACTCTGCTCTGGCCTTATGGACTATACCCCTTTCCCATTCCCTGCCCTACGCCCACCTCCCTCCATCCCTCCCTCTTTTGTACTGTTTGTTGGCATGTCCTTTCCGGGGGGCGAAATGTCACATGTATGTTCTGTTTCATTTTTGTTTTTCCTGTGTTCCGGTCTCCTGCTTCGTTTTTCAGTTTAGTTCCCTAGTACTTAAGTCCTGTGTTCCCCCTGGTCCTTTGTCTGCTACTGCTAGTGTTGTGCTGCTCCTTGCTCCTGTATTCCATACAGCAACGTTACAACATCATGCTAACAGTAAAGGCTCATATTATAACTTATTGTCTTATTGTAATAACCTATTGTCTTTTTAGAGCTGCTTAAAAGCAGAATTGAATTGTATCACTGAATCATTTTCCTGTAAAATTTGTATTGTATAAAGCACTTTATAAATTAAGGTGATTTTGCTAGATGTTTAAGCCATTTAAATAAATTACACAAAGCATAGCAAAACAGTTCATTGGCATTACATAATTCAGCCACACTGGTCCTGACAAACATATGTGGTTTACTGGCTATGTACACCGATCAGTAATGACCACCTTCCTAATATTGTGTTGGTCTCCCTTTTGCAGAGGCGGACAATCCATGTGCCTTGAGTAAAAGTCCTCCCCAGTATTTTGTTCCAATCACCTGGATTTGAGAATTAGCACAGTTTTTCAGCAGGAGGTCAGAAATGGGACCAAGTCATTCCTTTCGAGTCACAAGCAAGTCTCGAGTCAAATCCAAAGTCCCCAAAGAGTTAATGAGACAATTATGAAATGATGATTGTGCATTATTGATGAACACCTGCTGTTATTGAGAATTACAGAGGATCAGATGTGGATGTTTTATTAGTTAAAATGATGCCACCATCATGAAGATCAGTGTTTGCTTTAGTTGGGCTCTTCACCCTTAACTTTTCACGTTAGATCTGTCTGTAGCAGCACATGTGGAGTTGTGAAGTAGTGAGAACAGTGCTCAGTGATGAGAAGATATTAGCTGCTTTTATATGATGAGATGGTCGTCATGGGCTGGCTGGAAAACAATCTAAAAAGTTGTAAATGTGTGTGTTGTACAATCAGCCCTGTAAAACTACACCATGCAAACAGCATGTTGTTCTAACATTTGTAAATATTATTAATAAAAAAAAAAAACCCTGTGTTATTTAGACACACACAGACATCAAGAACCAGCATATGAATCTGAACAATGGTGACAATCAACAAAATGTTTTATGCTGGGTAACACCATAGTAAAAATTCCCATCATGCACTGCAGTATAAATAAATTGTCACCATTGTTGAGATTCATAGGCTGGTTCTTGATGTCTGTGTGTGTCTAAATAGCACTGGAGATCAGTGTTATTCAGTGAATCGTATGCACTACATAGTTTTCTTATAACCACATTTATTTGATTAATATTCTGTTTGCATACTGTAGCTCTACAGGGTTGATTATATAACACATAAACTTGTATGTGTAAAGTTACTTTGTTTTCCAGCCAGCTCATGATGATCATCTCATCATATAAAAGCAGTTAATATCTTCGCAGCACTGGTCTCACTACTTCACAACTCCACATGTGCTGCTGCTACAGAAAAAATCTAACACAAGAAGTTAAGGGTGAAGAGCCCAACTAAAGCAAACACACTGATCTTCATGACGGTGACATCATTTTAACTAATAAAACATCCACATCTGATCCTCTGTAATTCTCAATAACAGCAGATGTTCATCACTAATGCACAATCATCATTTCATAATTATCTCATTAACTGTTTGGGGACTTTGGATTTGACTCGAGACTTGCTTGTGACTCGAAAGGAATGACTTGGCCCCATCTCTGACCTCCTGCTGAAAAACTGTGCTAATTCGCAAATCCAGGTGATTAGAACAAAATACTGGGGAGGACTTTTACTCATGGCACATGGATTGTCCGCCTCTGCAGCTGGTCAGCACACTCTCAATTGTTCCCCTGTAGAATGTGGTGAGGATGGGTGGAGGGAGACTTGCTCTTTTTAGTCTGCGCAGGAAGTGTAGTCGCTGTTGCGCTTTCTTGGAGACTGATGTGGTGTTGGTGGTCCAGGTGAGGTCCTCTGTTATGTGCACCCCCAGGAATTTAGTGCTGCTGACTCTCTCCACAGTCGAGCTGTCGATGGTCAGTGGGGGGTGGTCAACAGAATTCCTCCTGAAGTCCATCACAACCTCCTTTGTCTTACTCACATTGAGGGAAAGATTGTTTGCACTACACCAATCAACCAGCTGTGCTACTTCCTTTCTGTAAGATGTTTCATCATTGTTGCTGATGAGACCTACCACAGTTGTGTCATCAGCAAACTTGATGATGTGGTTGGAGCTGAACTTGGCAGTGCAGTCGTGGGTCAGCAGCGTGAAGAGCAGCGGGCTGAGCACACAGCCCTGTGGGGCACCTGTGTTCAGTGTGGTAGTGCTGGAGGTGTTGCTGCCGACACGGACTGACTGAGGTCTTCCAGTTAAAAAGTCCAGAATCCAATTGCAAATGGAGGTGTTAAGGCCCAGAACATTTAGTTTGTTGATGAGCTGTTGTGGGATCGTATTGAATGCTGAGCTGAAGTCAATAAACAGCATTCTAACATAAGAGTCTTTGTTTTCTAAGTGGGTAAGAGCCAGGTGTAGGGTGGAGGAAATTGCATCGTCCGTGGAGCGGTTTGGACGGTATGCAAACTGGAGCGGGTCAAGTGTGTTGGGAAGACTGGATTTGATGTGGTGCATGACTAACCTCTCAAAGCACTTCATCATGATTGGGGTCAGTGCTATGGGACGGTAGTCATTCAGACAGGACACTAGTGACTTTTTTGGTACTGGGATTATGGAGGTGGATTTGAAACATGTGGGGATGACTGCCTGGCTCAGCGAGGTGTTGAAGATGTCAGTTAGGACATCTGTCAGCTGTGCAGCACAGTCTCTCAGTACACGGCCAGGTATGTTGTCTGGACCCGCAGCCTTGCGTGGGTTAATCCTAGATAGGGTTTTCCTTACATCGGCTGGAGACAGACAGAGCACCTGGTCGTTGGGAAGTGTGGGCAGTTTTTGTGCAGGTGTGTCATTCTGCATTTCAAACCGTGAATAAAAGTGGTTGAGTGCGTCTGGGAGGGATGTGTCATCATTGCAGGCCTGTGGCAGGGGCTTGTAATCAGTGATGGTCTGAATGGCTTGCCACAGACTCTGCGTGTCTTTGCTGTCAGTAAATTGATTATTGATTTTTTGTGCATACAAGCGTTTTGCTTTTCCTGTTGTGTAAACCAAGTCCAGAGTGTTGTTTCCCCTTGTTGCAAAGTTCACATGTTGGTAGAACTTTGGCAAAACAGTCTTTAAATTCGCGTGATTAAAGTCACCGGCTATGATGAAAAAGCCGTCGGGGTTATTTGTTTGTTGTTCGCTGATGGCGCTGTACAGCTCGCGAAGCGCGTCCTTAGTGTTTGCACACGGCGGGATGTAAACCGCGACAATAACAATGGCCGTGAACTCCCGCGGCAGATAGAACGGTCGACACTTCACAAACATAAATTCCACCAGCGACGAGCAGTGTTTTAACACTAACACAGCATTGTTACACCATTCCTTGTTGATGTAAACACACAGGCCTCCCCCGCGAGTCTTACCAGACAGTGTTGTATCTCTGTCCGCTCGGTAGCAGGTTAGTCCGTGCAGCTGAATGGCGGAGTCCGGGGTGTTGTTGTTTAGCCATGTTTCAGAAAAAACAAACGCACAACAATCCCTTTCCTCGTGCAGTGTAGAGCGACTGAGTTGAATTAAATCCAGTTTATTTTCCAGCGAGCGAACATTGGAGAGCATGAGTGTTGGAAGAGCCAGTCTGGTGGGGTTAGCCCTTAGCCTAGCTCGTATACCTCCGCGCTTGCCGCGCTTCTGTCTCCTCTCACACCGCCGGCGCCTCCGCTTTGTGTGGGTGGCATCAGTGGGTAAGTCCGTGGTGTCGGGGTTCGGCTTTAGTAGTAAACAAAAGCCTCGGAGCTTCTCCGTAGTCGCCGGTGAGAGTTGGTGGTTGTGTGAATTTGCGATTTCCAAAAGGCTTTGGCGATCATATATGGCTGCATTTGGATGGAGAAGGAACTGAACGGTAGGAGGAAAGTTGACTTTTTGAAGGGGCAATTGTGGCTCAAAAGAAGAGCAAGAACACAAGACAAACATCTGACTTCAGTGCATTACGATGATATAATGACAGTAAACCGATCCATAACATAACCAGCATCTCTGTACTGACACTGATTTTAAATTGGAAAATTGCATCTGCTTAATGAATACATTATTGTAGGACGGCAGCAGTAGAATCACTCAAAACAAGAGGAGACAATTGTTTTTAATTGTGAATACATCATTGTATGTTGGATGAGTTAGGTGAAAACATTCACTGATGTTTGTGACAGCTGCAGGTGACAAATGTCTAAACAATTTTGCATTGTGCCATCTTTCTTTTAGAACATGTTTGATTTAGTTTACCGCAAAGTGATAATTAATACATTAACTAACGTGCAGGAACTAACATGAATTAAGGTGGTGCTCAGAGGCGGACAATCCATGTGCCATGAGTAAAAGTCCTCCCCAGTATTTTGTTCTAATCACCTGGATTTGCGAATTAGCACAGTTTTTCAGCAGGAGGTCAGAGATGGGGCCAAGTCATTCCTTTCGAGTCACAAGCAAGTCTCGAGTCAAATCCAAAGTCCCCAAACAGTTAATGAGATAATTATGAAATGATGATTGTGCATTAGTGATGAACATCTGCTGTTATTGAGAATTACAGAGGATCAGATGTGGATGTTTTATTAGTTAAAATGATGTCACCGTCATGAAGATCAGTGTGTTTGCTTTAGTTGGGCTCTTCACCCTTAACTTCTTGTGTTAGATTTTTTCTGTAGCAGCACATGTGGAGTTGTGAAGTAGTGAGACCAGTGCTGCGAAGATATTAACTGCTTTTATATGATGAGATGATCATCATGAGCTGGCTGGAAAACAAAGTAACTTTACACATACAAGTTTATGTGTTATATAATCAACCCTGTAGAGCTACAGTATGCAAACAGAATATTAATCAAATAAATGTGGTTATAAGAAAACTATGTAGTGCATACGATTCACTGAATAACACTGATCTCCAGTGCTATTTAGACACACACAGACATTAAGAACCAGCCTATGAATCTCAACAATGGTGACAATTTATTATGTTTTGTTTACTGTGTTTCAGTTTTCAGTTTTACTTTCATGGGTATTTGTGAACATTTATTTATGGATATTGTAGCCTCAGTCTTTGGCTTAGCCTACCTGTTTTTGTTCGTCTAAAATGCGTTAATAAATACTTTATTAACATATCCTATGCCTGCGTTTTTGCTTGTGAGAGCTTCAATTGGGCATCCACGTGGAGAAATAGCCTAATGGCGAGTTCACACTGCACGATTTTCAAAGTCATCGGATCGCCGTTGTTTTCACACTGCACGACTATCTGGGGTAGCATTCAGTTGCTGCAGTGCTCCCATTGCACGACGGATCGGCGACAGGAGTTTACACTCTGCATGACCTTACAATTGGAAGAATCGCTGACAATGCCGTCTGGTCCGCAAACTCAATGCACAAGTGTTAACGAAATAATGCAATATCACGCTGATATATTGTGATCTAAGGTCCTTCCCGGACACAAAATCATTAACAAAGAATACTTCAGCGTTAACAACATTGTGCTGTGAACATTTTATGTAGGCTACACAATAAGCACTTCAAAATGAAACCAACGTTTTGTGCATTTTATTACGAGTTTAGCCTATTTCTTATAGCCTACAAAAGTTCTCACATTGATGAAAAGGAAGATGCTATAAATCTTCTGTCTTTTATAGAAGATTATTTAAAGGAAAAACCCTAGCCCCCTCTTATGTTTAATTACTTTTTATAGCCTACACTTTTTCGTATTGAACTGTTCGGTGCAAGGTTTATTATTATTTTTTTTTTTCTCTGTGCAGTACAAACCATAGGATTCTTTGGACTAATCATATAGGCTACATTTGAAAAATAAAAGAGCTTAAAGTGTGTGAAATATAATGTTTACCAGGATGGAATGGTGAGTTCGTTAGAGTGTTTCCCTATTTTCCTCGCTTTTATTAGCTTTTAAATCGCTTAAATGCATCAAATCGTATTTTACTTTAACTTTTGATTTAGTGGCATTTCGGCCTCTATTGATTGACAACTACAAAACTATATATATAACAGCATGCTTAACAAAACCATTATGAGATAGATATATATATATATATATATATAGGCATCATTTAAAATAAAATAACTTACGTTCATGTAAACATCTTAATCGATCCGTTTGAGCTCGATCGGAATGAAATTTTGATCAGATTGAAAGGAGTGGTTTATTCCTTTTCTAATCCGATCCAACAGCAAAAAATGACCATGTAAACGCTTGAATCCGACTATTTTCTCAATCATATTCAGAAGTCTCTGGGGTACATGCAATGTTGACACACATTATGCAGTGCGCAAGTTCACATTCACGTCTTCTTTAGGGAAAAAAAAAAAAGCGTTGCTGATTTATGAATGTGTATGCCAACATGGCAAAAATAATGATGAGCTCTGTCACGTCCATGGTTGTCTCCACAAGAGTGATTGATATGACATCACAGGCAGAGCGCGTGTGCAAAAGTTTTAATCAGAATGTATATAAGACACATATAAACTGATATTTGAATCAGACTACAATGTTAAGAGTACATGTAAACAGATCTGCAATCGGATTCAATTCATTCAGAAACGTAGCCAATGAGACCACACAACCCTCAAACAAGAGCAGGAGAACATCTGGAGACAATCTGACTGCATCTGTGTCTGCTCTGTGTCTTTTGTTTGGGGGATTAAAAAGTTAGGTTATCCAAACAATGAAATTCAGTCATTATTTACTCGCCTGAATGCTGTTCATGACATTATTTGATGATGCTTTTGAAGCTTCTGACTCAGAACTCCATTGACTAATGTTGTATGAACAGAAACCAGCAGAACAAACTTGACCAAAATCACATTCTAAAGTTTGGTCTTTCTCTATATGCTTTTGCTGGCTCTGAGCTAGGCCCTAAATGGTTCAGTTTCTGCGTACCTAACTAGTCTTCTACTGCGCTACAACCCATCATGCTCCCTAAAGTCGCAAAACTCAGGACTCTTGGTAGTACCTAGAATAGCAAAGTCCACTAAAGGAGGTAGAGCTTTTTCACATTCAGCTCCCAAACTCTGGAATAGCCTTCCTGATAATGTTCGGGGTTCAGACACAATCTCTGTTTAAATCTAGATTAAAGACACTTTTTAGCCAAGCATTCACATAATGCATCTCATAATCTTTTACTGCAGTTATATCTGTGGAATTGCACATTATTAACCTTTATCTTTGGTTGAACAGCAGCTACGCTAATTATGTTCCTATTTGCTCTCTGTTTCTGCCACGGGATTGACATCCCGTAGTAACTAGGAATTACACAAGCTTCAGTCTGGATCAGGAACACCTAAGAAGAGATGATGATGCCAACCCCTCGAAGGACTTTAGATGATTTCATATACAGTGATTTGATTGCAACATAAAATCATTACTTACATTAACAACACTGTACAAATTGTACAAACTTTAATTATTGTACAAACTTTAATTTAACAAACTTTATTCTACATACTTTAATTATTGTACAAACTTTAATGTAACAAACTTTAATTATTGTACAAACTCTAATTTGCTGTAAAGCTGCTTTGAAACAATATGCTTCGTGAAAAGCACTATACAAATACACTTGACTTGACTTGACTTGACTGAGGATGAAGAGACCACAGCAACACCCAGCCCAGCTCCACTGCTCCACCCTCTACATCAAATGTACAGAAATCAGAAAAGTGCTGTAATAGCTTTGTTTGAAATGACAACAATTAAAACAACCTACAACTTAATATTTAAAAGATGTTTAATTTGATGTCTGTAGTGTACTCACTGAAAGCCTCTGATGGCAGTATTTCTTTATCAGTCACTCTGTACCATATAAACCAGCAACTCGTGTGTCTCATCTGTCCCTGTAACATACAGACAAGATTCCTAAGTTACCTCTGTAATTAATGTGCTCAATACTGCATTTACGTGATGTGTTAACTCACTTTTTATCCAACACAAATGTTCCTCATTTTATGAACAATGCTAATTAATAAATAAAACAAAACTTATGTTTACTTTATGTATATGTGTTTATTTACATTCAGTTCATCTACTATAACAGCACACATCACTCACTCAGATGTCTGTTTATGTCTATTATGTGCTCATCTGCAGCATTTTTCGAGCATTTTCCTGTCACATAATAAACATTTAGTAATCATCTTTTTAAATGTATATGGCTTATGTAAATTTACTTTACTATACGGGTGTTTACTGGAGCTCCCCTGTTCGCTATAGATAATAAAACATGTTTTTACAGAAAAATCACAAATATACAATACTGTCTAGCATGTTACACCTTCAAAAACGGAACCGTTTACTCTATAGTAGCTTAACAAATGTGATTTTAACACAAGAAATGGTGTTTTGGTTTATTAATACTCACTTCGTTGCTTTTCTCCATCATGTTCGATGATGACGTATTGATCTACTCTTTTATGAATACTGTAATTGCATACTACTCCTCTCACATACCCATCTCACCTACTATATAGTAGGTAAGAACTATACTATACGCCAGAAGAAATAGTGCTCCATTAAGGTGAATCTCGCCTACTCTTTTGTGGGTATTGATATTGCATACATTTCCTTCGCCTACTGCTTTTTGCCTACTACACTGTAAAACCCGATAAGTTCAGAAAACTCAAAATTTTTGTGGACACCGATTACCTCAAAACTTTTGAGTAAACGTTTCAAAATTTTTGAGTAAACACAATTTATAAATTATAACAAATAAAAACTTAAATATTTACATTTCATTTTATTTTATATTTAAGTACAGTATACTTAAAAATACTGTTTATCATATTTAATGTTTTAATTTAACCAGATATAAAAAATTTAATGCAAAAATACTTAATACTAATTAGCTATAACACATCAGCACATGCTAAAGTGGTTATCAGAAAGACTCTTAATATATACTTGCATTTAAATTATCAAAGAACGTGCAGTATATGTAGTCTTCAAATTTTGTTGTCCATCCTCAACCTAACCACAGACTCTACTCTTTACCACAACGGTAACACAACAAATTCAACAAAACAGAAACCTATGTAAACCCTAACATAACACAACATTTAAGTACTAACTAATGTCTCCCTATGTTAATCTTGTGCAAAAAAACACAAAATAACACTTAATTTCAACATTTATTTTCCATGTCGCCTGCTGCAAAGCATGCTGGGAACTAGAAAACTCAATCATTCTAAGTTCAGTTTACTACAACAACATTTTGAGTTTACAGAACTTATTTCAATTAAGTCCAATGAACATTTCATTTATTTGAGTGAAAATAACTAATTTAATTTCAGTAAAGTTCACTGTTCGGGTTTACAGTGTATACAGTATGGTGTTTTTGTGGTTTCGAATTCCGCCAGAAACTAGGTCACACTGAGCACATAGGGAATGAAAAAACAACAAAACAGGTCCATGGGTTTGACACAGTGGTCATAATGCAATTCCTGACCAGTTTTAGCAGCAGTGGGATACTGTAGGTTATGGGCTGGAAAGACAAATGTTTGTGCTTTAATTCAATTTCACATAACCTCACTGTAGCCATGTGTTTGGCAGCGCAAAACCACTAACCACCTTTTCTGGAAGCTTAGCTCTATGCTTGTGCAGTGAATTGTAGGACTGACAACAGACTCCCGAAGGATTCATTGAGAGCAGTAAAGTTTTTTTTTTTTTTTTGCAAAAGGCTATCATGTAAAAAAAACAGGAGCAGCAGCCAATCCCTGTGAAGTTCAGGCAGTGACATATATGTCTTAAGCATTTTAAATTATGCAGATAGTGTCATAAATTAAGGAGACCACAATGTGTGTTTTTTAACGAAACTGAGAACTTTACTCAATCTCGTTTCCTATGACCACACACATCCAGCATTTCATTCAATCAATAATCATGGCATCTCGTTTTTTTTAACTTGCATTCTTGTCTGTTTAATTCTTGGCCAGCTGATTCCATGACTTTAAGTACCTTTTCAAGTCATTCATTAGAATCAGAATCACGTTCTTTTTCTGTTTCTGTTTCCCCGGAGACTAGAACATCATTCATATAAATTTCCACCCCCTCTAGCCCATGCAATGTCTCAGTCATTTTTATTTCTGGGGCACTTGTAAACCCTAATGGAAGATGTTTAAATCATACCTACCAAATGGGGTGGATACAGGAGGTCAGCCTGCTACTGTTTTATTCAAGAAAAATGTGATAAAATAAACTAGCTGCATCCAGTGACCTGGGTTATGAATAGTACATACATACAAAGTTATACATTGACTGCATAGGGTTTGGCTCCTTCTTTTAAGACAATTTTCAAAGATTCTATTTTTAGCTTTCCTCCCTTCTGAAACACTATTTGATTTGTCTGCTTTACCATAACTTTTCCTGGAAGTACTTACACAGTCATTTGAATCTGCCTACTGGTATGTTGAGTGAAGCTTTTGCTGGATATTGTCTTTGGCACAAGCTGTTCACACATTTCCTCACTTATCACGGGCGTTAACTCCTGTATCAGTTTCAAAGCTAATTGGTATCTGTCTAGTTTTAACTTCAACTGTTCAGTGCTTCTTTCATAATTCATTATTAACAGCTTAGCTCCCAAAATAAGGCATTTCTTTCTTTTTTTTTCACTTACTGCCTTAATTTGACACATCCTCTGGCAGTGTTATATTTTATTGCATTTATTACATGTACTTTTTATTTCAGCACATATTTGATCTTTTAAGTGATCTTTTAAGTGGGGGATTAGACTAGGATTAAGTTGTACTCTTTTCAACCATATCTGTCGCCATCTCATAAAGTAAGGGAGATGACAACATGTGCTTTTTAACAAAACTGGGAACACTCAATCTCTATTTTTAAAGTGAAAGTGAAAGTGACGTGACGTGACGTGAGGCCAAGTATGGTGACCCATACTCAGAATTTGTGCTCTGCATTTAACCCATCCAAGTGCACACACACAGTAGTGAACACACACACACACACACACACACACACAGTGAACATACACCCGGAGCAGTGGGCAGCCATATTGCTATCGCTGCGGCGCCCGTGGAGCAGTTTTGGGGGTTCGGTGCCTTGCTCAAGGGTCTCACCTCAGCCGTGGTATTGAGGGTGGAGAGAGCGCTGATTAATCACTCACCCCACCGACAATCCCTGCCGGACCTGGGACTCGAACCTGCAACCTATCACAAGTCCGACTCCCTAACCATTAGGCCACGGCTGCCCCGTGACCATACATTATGACCATACACATTGCGCACATGGGATTTCAACCAGTCAGTGGCACTAAGCCACCATCAATATAAGTTGATATTGGATATTTAATTGTACATCACTGTATGTTGTCAAGGAGGTATGTTGTGAACAACTCATGTATGTACATCTTCCTGAGAGCGATACTGCTGTTGGATGAAGAGTGTTTGTTGAAAACATTTAAAGTAAAAAAAAAAAAAAAAAAACATCAAACTGATGATTGCTTGTATAATGTGTGATTTGTCCAGGGTATGTCAACAGCATGAGGGAATGAAATGCGTGAGATGACTGTGCGCTATCGGAGCTATGTGTGCACCCACTAGTCCGATAGCACAAACAGAAGAGATGGAAATGAAGCATGGTTAAGGTAATGTGTATCACTATTTGACTTGAAAACTTATGACTTTTTTTTACATACTTGGAGCTGTAGTACCCCACACAAAAACAGAAATGGAACAGAACTCCAATCAAACTGTGCCAGCATGGTCTGTGACATCATAACTGGCCACTGTTCGATCATTTGGTTTGGCCAGCACACTGTAACGTGGAAATCCGACTACCACCCAATCTCACGCAAAACCAAGACAACCAAAAATAAATAAATTACACATCAAACAGATAACAACGACTATGTGTGATGTGATGTCTGCAGCAGGAAGGATTAAAATGTGTGAAATGAATGATGACGACAGCCTACACTGAAAAAAATGGACAAAACAGGTCTTTGATATTACAAAAATGAATCATGTTTATTCAACACAATTCATTTATGTTTCTGTTGTGAACATAATTTAATTAAGTAGATTTCAATTGTTCAATTAGAGTGGGGCACTCCGGAACAGATGGTGGCGCTAATGCATCAGTGAAGAAGAATGAGAACTGCTGTACACTGCTGAAAGTGATACACCACATTAACTCAATAAAATTGTGTCAACAGGTTCCAAACAATATTATTAATTAAAGTCAACACATAAGAATTAATTAAAATGAATCAAATGAGAATCTTACAAATTAACCATTCAAAATGAATAAAATTGCACTAAAAATAAGTAAAATGTAAACAAAAAATATTGGTTTCACTAGACAAAAAACAACCCAATAAAAAAAACCTACACAGCAAAATCCAAGTCAAATAACAAGCAGAATCACCAAAAGACAAAATCAAAATTTTTAAGCAACCGTTATAGTGGTGAGTGTTTGCATTAATTGGGATCTTAACACGTATATCTTTGATATTAGATTTTGTTTGGCTGTTGTATCGATGTTAAAACAGACAGACAAGCCAAGAACAGCAGTCTGCCAGGCGTTCATGATTTTGTTTTAACGTTGTCTTAACAGCCTTGTAAGCCAAAGGCAATCGATTCTGAAATTTCTATCTATTTTGAAAAGATTTCTTTCTGGCAGTTCTGATGTAAAAAAAAAAAAAAAAACCTTGTTTAGGCACGCAGAGACATCAAGAACCAGTGTATGAATCTCAACAGTGGTGACAAATAGAATATTCAGAAAGACAATTCAGCTCACAATTTATTCATGTGGCAATGCATGATGGGAACCATGGGTGAGTTTTGATTGGCTACAACATGCTGATTTGATGATCACCGTTGTTGAGATTCATACACTGGTTCTTGATGTCTCTGCGTGTCTAAACAAGGTTTTTTTTTTTTTTTTTTTTTTTAACATCAGAACTGCCAGAAAGAAATCTTTTCAAAATAGATAGAAATTTCAGAATCAATTGTCGTTGGTTTACAAGGCTGTTATAGTCAGGAAATTAACTCAGAGATTAGACTGTAGATGAAAAAAATGATAACGTTAAAACAAAATCATGAACGCCTGCAGACTGCTGTTCTTGGCTTGTCTGTCTGTTTTAACATCGATACAACAGCCAAACAAAATCTAATTTCAAAGATATACATGTTAAGATCCCAATTAATGCAAACACTCACCACTATAACGGTTGCTTAAAAATGTTGATTTTGTCTTTTGGTGATTCTGCTTGTTATTTGACTTGGATTTTGCTGTGTAGGTTTTTTTTTTATTGGGTTGTTTTTTGTCCAGTGAAACCAATATTTTTTGTTTACATTTTACTTATTTTTAGTGCAATTTTATTCATTTTGAATGGTTAATTTGTAAGATTCTCATTTGATTCATTTTAATTAATTCTTATGTGTTGACTTTAATTAATAATATTGTTTGGAACCTGTTGACACAATTTTATTGAGTTAATGTGGTGTATCACTTTCAGCAGTGTACAGCAGTTCTCATTCTTCTTCATTGATGCATTAGCGCCACCATCTGTTCCGGAGTGCCCCACTCTAATTGAACAATTGAAATCTACTTAATTAAATTATGTTCACAACAGAAACATAAATGAATTGTGTTGAATAAACATGATTCATTTTTGTAATATCAAAGACCTGTTTTGTCCATTTTTTTCAGTGTATGACGTCACTTCTGGCATGCCCCGTCTCCACTGGCATGACCATAGTACAAAAGGGTGTTGATAGAACACAACATTTCTCTTCATCGTCTTTGATGACTGTTTTGTCTAAGCCCAGCCCAACACCCACTAGCTTCCTTTCTCTTTTCTCCCCTCCCTGCCTCTCAATCTTCTCCCCCAAAAAGCAAGAATATCCAGATACCATGTGTTATATCTTGTGAATATGTTGTTTTTCTCCTTCATGTTTGATCTAAAGGTCTCCATGCAATTGTTAAAATGGTCTTTTTACAGCAGTCATTTACATTATGAGAAAGATTGGAAACTTTTGTAAAATTGTGTTCTGCAGCTGAGGGGCGTGTTTCCCCCTTAGGGTCTGGTGGGAATGTTTTCCTATCTCTGGCCAGGTGCGACCCTGAGGCATGAGAACCAAACCAAAATGGTCTTTTATGATTTTACAACTGTTTTGAAGATTCCTTTGCTTCTGGTCTGGGTATATAAGCGAAGTGGCATTATTAAACTGGGCGACTCCATATTCAGAAGCCTGTAGCATAGAGTGTGTTCTCACACTCTCATGTATTTCCCTAAACGTCAGGCATGCATCTCTTATTCTTAGATTCATCTTTGAGCAGATGATGTTATGTATTTATTTGACTTTGAACTGAATTGAAGTCTGAGTTGGATTTTCTTTGTTTAATTATGTAATTGGCATAATACATTTTTACCTGTAAAATAAATTATTACATTTGATTAATTCTGATCTCTCCTGAAATCATTATGACTAGTAGATTGTGTGGAGGCTTTTGTTACCACAAATATATGGCCAGGATAGAGCAAACAGCCGGCTCAAGAATGAATGGAGCAGTAGGCACGTCTTCTGAGATGCCCTGATGTCTCTCTATCACTGATGTTAGCAAGCTGTATGGGGAGAGGCTATGTAAACTACACTTTTTGTAAAAAGCAAGCAGTAGGCAGCTGGCAAATAGATGTTCCCAGCATTTGAGCCTGGCCTCCCCTTTTATAGGACTCACGTTAGCGTCTGCTATGGGAGCTGGAGGCAACTGAAAAAGGAAAAGGGGTTAGAAGTAACATTAGGAAAAAAACATATGGGCCTGTGTTGCAAGCGGAAGCAACTTTACATTTGCTTCAGCTTCTGTAGCTGTTGGCCATGGGGTTTGTGACTTTTGGGGTAAAAAGGCTGGAAGCCTGTGTAGCCTGCACTGCTAGCTGGCGCAGCCTCATACTAGTGTCTGCTACAGGAGCTGGAGGACTCTGAAAAGGAAAAGGGGTCAGGGGTAGTAGACGGAAAGTCTGAGATGTGAGGGCCTATGTTTGTGCTTGCTTCTGCTGCTGTAGCTTAGAAACTTTTCTCTTCCACTGTTGCTCTTATCCAAGAAACAAAATGAATCGTATCCAACTTATCCATTTATAAAAATGCGATGTGTAAATTAAATTCTGTCAGGACCACTATCGTCAAAGAACTTAAAATTAGCATATATTTTAGGTTGGGGGTATGGTTCTGTTCTGGGCAAACATTACCTGACCATCCATGCAGCCTAGCATAGATAGGAGCAGGCAGAGCATGAATAACCCCCTAAACAAAACAGAACAGAACCAACATTAATGATTAATGTAGCAGATATCATTCATGTTGTAAGTGATTATTTTATGTAAATATTCCACCACTGGACTTGGGTAAGAAGTGCGACAGGGCACTGTTCAAATCTTTATCTGAAAATATGTAACTGGCCACAACAGATAGCACAATGCTGCAATTGGAGTGGGGCTCATAAAGTGTTAAATGTGGTCTTTCTGAAAAAACAGATAAAATAAACATCAATTGCATATTAAATGTAAATTATAAAGACATGTAAATAGCTTGCCACTGACGCGTTATACATGAATCAACATAACCAGGAGAGGATTAGCAGTAGCGAGCATATGCATCACTGTAAATAACATGTTGACATGTCAATAAGTACACACAATGAACTAAACAGCTTCAACTTATAATCAAGGGTAATTGAAATAAATTTACATTCAATTACGCACAAATAACAGCTGAAGGAATAGCGGATCAAGTGGAAAGTGAAAGTAAGACAGAATAGCGGAACTAAAGTAAACTAGCGGCATACAGTCATAATAAATGTACTCGCTATGAACACACATAGGGAATTTAGAACAGTTGGTGTGCTTTTTTTTTTTTGTATAGGATCAGCGTGTTATATAAAACTATAATAAACACAGCCAATTACAAAATATTGTTATAGTAAAATTCAGATGCTGAAACTGCAGAGGATGAAGGTAAAATAGAGGTTCTCTCTTGAGCTGGTAGGATGGGTGATTTGGCCGTATTGGTTCTGAACATGCTCCACCCGAACTTTGTTTAGTTTAGTTACCATCATGTTTTTTTATTATTATTATTATTGTTATTATTATTATTTGGAAAATTTGAGTGTTTTAGGTCGTGTGTGGAGACATTATTCACATTCCTTTGGAATTCTAAGGGTGTGGTTTTTATGCTTGGAATGTCTTTAAATACTGCCAATTCTGGGAAACAGAGAGGGAAAAAAATGTCATCATACTTCTGATTGGCTGCTGATGAATTCCTTAGATATTTGTGTCTCTTTACCAGCAATAAATGTATGTCTTGTTTGTTCAGACTGTATCTAAGATGAGAAATATGTAAGATCACTTGAATCCAGCAGTTCATAAAATGGGTGTGCCTTACTGCCTCAGGTTAAAAGTTTTTCATTACAAAGATTTTAATTCCAGACAGCACACAACTTCATTCTTTTAAAGTAGAGTCCTTACGAAAATGGCAGGTTTTCTTCAGAGAAAAGGCCAATAAATATTGGCGAGAAATTTGCATCAATTTCTGAAACACAGGATGTCTTTCTGACTGTGTACTTCTGTGGCTTTTTGTCCTCTAACCCTTTCACTGGTGAGTTTAAAATATTCTAGTGGTCCCCTCAGAGTGAGTTTTTTAGACGATCGTTATTTTATAATGTTTGCATTGTTTCCATGGTGACACGTCATGATTTTCACTTGACACACCGCAGCCACAATAGCGATGTATGACAGATGTATCACTTTAATTACATTTTTTTTTTCTTTTTTATTCAAAATATTCACACACTTGCTTACTGTCATCATCTGACATTCAGATTCACAAATATGTGTAAGTGAGTGTATTTTGTTGTTTCAAACCCTTTTCTAAACGTTTGTTTGCGCTGCCATTCAAAGTGCTGTCAGTCGGATTTATAGCACATATCAGTTTCTACTGAAATACATGCAAGTAAGTGGCTGGTGACCTGGAAAAGGAAGGGAGGGCACATATACCAGACCGAAAGGGCACTTTCGCTTTCGGACCTCAAGGGGCAGGGGCTCGAGCCCCCCAGTTTATATGATGTTTTATCTCTCTCACACCCTCCAGTGTCCTGGAGTTTAATGGCGTGTGCTCCTTCCATACCTGTTCCCCCACTTCCAGCCTGAAAGTGTTTGGGTTTCTCCTGATTGTGGGGGAAAATGGCTGAGAATTAATGATCTCAACAGGGTGGCTGTTGTTGATCAATAGAGTAAGCTTGTAAGCAGAGCTGGGTAGTAACTGATTACATGTAATCTGGATTACGTAATCAGATTCCAAAAAAGAAGTACTTGTAATTAGAGTAAATTACATTTTAAAGTACTCATAATCAGAGTACAGTTACTTTTTCATGGATTACATGATTACATATTATTCACACAATAGCAATAAATTATTCATAATTCATTGATTCCCCCTAATTTCTCTTTTTTTAATTTTTCAATTTTCATTTCTAAAACAGCCTACAAATTATAGGCCTATACATTCAGAAAGTCCAGTTTTGTGAACATTCACACCACAGGTGGTGACACAGCATTTGACCCCTGGATTTACAAAAATCTTTTCAGGTTTAAGAAGGGTTTCAACATTGCAGCAATACTGGTGAACACATTCATTTTAACAGGTTTTTAACCACCCCTGATTTTTCTTTTTTTTTACCCCTGAGACCCCTGAAAAATAAGCTTTTAAACTGATATTTGAGCATAAACTACACTGGGGCTATTATTATATTTTTTTTATTATTATTGCTGATTTGACATGTAATTTAGTTGTGAGTTCAGCAAGCAGGTTTTGAGATTTCAGGATTCACCCATTATTAAGACTTGGAGGTGTTGCAAATGTAGTGTACAGACTATCTTTGAAAGGGACTTTGTTTTAAAATGATTTATTTTAATTTCCTTTTTTTATGATGTAATTAATTGTTGCTTTCATTAAACTCACAAACCCTCTGCAGTTTACGAACCCTAGTTTGGGAAACCTTGATGTAATATAGTGTTTAGTGCACTTTATGTTGTAAATGACAAAGAATGGAACATATTTTGCATATTGATAATGGTAAGTTATCAATATGTACCTAGATAGCAACAGTGTGTCTACCAGCCTGGCTTTCATGTCTGTGTTTTAGGTCAACACCTTAGCAGGCTTGGTGTCTAGAGCCAGATCCAAAGCCTCTCTTCTATCTGTTTTCTATGCAAGTCAAGTCAAGTCAAGTCAGCTTTATTTATATAGTGCTTTTTACAATACAAACTGTGTGTGGGACCTTGGTCGAACAGATCATCAAACTGCAGAGATCACCACATTCCAGTCGAATCGAAAGGAGTCATCTCCCCGGCCATGTGCCTATTGTAAAACTGGCCAGACCGGCTCCCCCTTTTCCTGGTCACTATCTCTTAGGGAATTTAAATGGCTAAAACCCTAATTCAATCGACTGAAGACAAGAACTCCCCTTTCATCTAGGCTCATTCAGACAACCAGAGCATGCAGTGTATCTCTTACCAGGTACACGTGAATTGACAAACAGAAAGGTTTATAATGACAGAAACCAGCCACAAAGCTCAAAGGGGCTTCACAGCATGACCTCCGGACACTCTGGTCACCCAGACCCCTCCTTTCTGCATTCTACTAAACTGTGGACGGCTATTCAGAATACACAAACTCTTAAAACAGACTATTTCTACCACAATTAGAGTAACAGTGCCGATGAATAGTATGTTCTTTACCTTTCGATATGTGTGGTGTGTTTTGTGTAATCGAGTGTATGTGTATGAGTGAATATATTCCCCTTTTATGTGTTTGCATTATATTTCCTTTAGTAGATAAGGCTACAATGTATTTGACTGTATGCAAGATATCTGATGTTTGGTGTTGACCAGAAGCTTGTTTTATTTCCAATATGTTTAGATGAATGATAAGTTACTATTGGTTACAATATTTGCATCACAAAAGTTTATTGAAGTTATTGACAAAACTCACAGATATACCACATGTTTCTAATAATGCCTTGCCTTTCGCTGTGCGCCTTTCGCTGCGTGCCGCCATTCCACCGCGCTGACCATCACGCGATTGTGCCATCCAGAACCCTACAAGAAAGACTCAGCTCCGCTAACCGGCCGAATTCTTCAAAGACTTTGCGTCTGGCAACTCTGACTGCAGAAGAAACTCCCCGCGCATCACATTGCGTAACCCGGGAACCAATCGGAGCCATCCGGCCAAGCAGCTCACTCATCACTGACGTGTTTCCCAAAGACATCATCTACGAGCACCAATCAGGACCCCCGGCAAAGTCACGGCGGAAAACGTCTCAGGTTACGTATGTAACCATGGTTCCCCAAGGGAACGAGAAGCTGCGTCGGAACGCTATGGGAACGCCCCTGGCGAGACACCGTACTGAAGTGCGTGTAGAACTAGTCCAATGAGACAGCGCTACGTCATGAGCGAGATGACGTACGCAACCAGGAAGCATAAGAGGGCACCGGCAAACGCTCATTTAGCTTGAGAAGAAGCGAGCGCGTGCAGGGTGCCAGGAGTATGGCAACGAGACGCAGCTTCTCGTTCCCTTGGGGAACCATGGTTACATACGTAACCTGAGACGTTCCCCTACGTTCTCTCGAAGCTGCGTCGGAACGCTATGGGAACGAGAATACCAACTGCGCCATACGAGTGAGCCCTCCCCTGCCTGGTGAAGAGTGTCACCTAAGACTGGAGGACTCTGGACCCTGGGGTAGAAGGGAGGTCCAGATTATAAAACCGGATAAACGTGTGTGGAGAGGACCAGCCCGCCGCAGCACAAATATCCTGGAGTGAGAGCCCCAAGGAAAAAGCCTTGGAGGCCGCCATACTCCGGGTCGAATGGGCCCTGAGCCCGAGGGGTGAGGGCCGACCCATGGACCGATAGGCAAGTGAGATGGCCTCGACCACCCACCTGCTTATCGTCTGCTTGGAGGCAGCAGACCCCTTTTTGGGCGCGCCAAAGCAGACGAAGAGCTGATCTGAACTACGCCACTGAGAAGATCTGTGTACATAGGTGTCCAGTGCTCGCACTGGACACAGCAGATTCAGTCTCTCCTGGTCCGCTTCCCGGAAGGGGGGAGGACAGAAGGCCTGGAGCACAACGGGGCCCGGCGTGGAGGTGGGCACCTTAGGAATATACCCAGGTTTAGGGTACAGAAAAGCCCTAACCATGCCCGGAGCAAACTCCAGGCATGAAACGGCAAGTGCCTGGAGGTCTCCAACCCTCTTGAGGGAGGAGATGGTGAGGAGAAAGACCGCCTTAAGAGTTAAGTACTTAGGCGGCACCTCCTCCAATGGCTCGAAAGGACCCCCGCAGAGGCCCTCGAGCACCACCGCCAGGTCCCAGGTGAGTACCCTGTTGTGCTGCACCAGGCCTTAGCCTCAGTGTACCACGAAGAAAGCGTGTAACCAGTGGGTTCTTCCCAATGGACTGACCGTCCAGAAGGGCGTGGTAAGCTCCCAAGGCCCCCACGTATACCTTCAGAGTAGAGGGGGTTAACCCAGCGGAAAAGCGATCCTGCAAAAACTCCAGGACTGTACCAACTGGGCAGTTGACTGGGTCTTGCAGTCGCTGTCGGCACCAGGAAGTGAAAAGTTTCCACTTCAAGGCGTACAGCTTCCTCGTGGAGGGAGCTCTGGATTGGAGAATGGTCTCAACAACCTCGGTTGAAAGACCAGAGGCTATGAGCTGCGCCCCCTTAGAGGCCATGCCCACAGCTTCCATCGCTCCGGGTGGGGGTGCAGAATGGCGCCCCCCCCCCTGAGAGAGAAGGTCCCTCCTGAGTGGAATCTCGAACGGAGAACCGTCCAGAAGGGCCACCAGGCCGGAGAACCATACTCGGGCCGGCCAGAACGGAGCTACCAAAAGTAGACTGACCCTGTCCTGGCGTACTCTCTCCAGAACTCCCGGGAGCAGAGTGATCGGGGGGAAGGCATACAGACGGAGCCCCGGCCACGTCTGCACCATGGCATCCAACCCCCGTGGGGCTGGATACGTGAGTAAATACCAAAGCGGGCAGTGAGTCGTCTCTCGAGACGCAAAAAGATCCACTTCCGCTTGGCCGAATTTCTGCCACAGGAGCTCCACCGACTGGGGGTGGAGTCTCCATTCCCCGGGCCTCAGCCCCTGCCTCGACAGGACGTCTGCTCCCTGATTGAGATTCCCAGGGATGTACACTGCTCTTAATGAGAGGAGTTTCCCCTGGGCCCAGAGGAGGATCTGGTGTGCCAGCCTGCAAAGGGGGCATGACCGCAGACTCCCCTGCCGGTTGATGTAGGAGACCACCGATGTGTTGTCCGTGCGAACCAGCACATGATGGCCCCTGAGGTCTGGGAGAAAACATTTCAGTGCTCGAAACATGGCCAGCATCTCCAGGCAATTGATGTGCCAAAGGAGATGGTGGCCTTCCCAAAGACCTTGGGCAGAGCGACCACTCATGATCGCTCCCCAGCCTGTGAGGGAGGCATCCGTCGTTAGTGTTACACGACGACAAGGAGCCCCCAACACTGGGCCTTGATACAGGAACTATGGTTTCTTCCACATGTCTAAGGCACGTAGGCATCGCCGCGTGACCTTGATCATGCGCAACGGGTTTCCCCTCGGGGAGAACCCTTTGGTTCTGAGCCACCACTGCAGGGGTCTCATGTATAGCAGTCCCAAAGATATCACGTTGGAAGCTGCTGCCATCAGACCCAACAGTCTCTGAAACTGTTTGACCGTGAGTGAGTGGCCTTCTCTCACTCTTCTGACTGATGCGAGAATCGAATCTATACGAGCAGGGGACAGATGTGCCTGCATCGTAGTCGAATCCCACACAACACCGAGATAAGTGGTCCTCTGAGATGGAGTGAGCACACTTTTCTTGGTGTTGAGTCTTAACCCCAGCTCTTCCATATGGGCGAGGACGGCATCTCGCTGCCGAACCGCCTCTTGTTGCGACCGTGCTAAGGTTAGCCAGTCGTCTATATAGTTGAGTATACGGATGCCCTGGAGTCGCAAAGGAGCCAGAGATGCATCCACAACTTTCGTGAACGTGCGGGGTGAGAGCGAGAGGCCGAACGGAAGAACCCGATATTGGTAAGCTTCGCCCCCGAAAGCAAACCTCAGGAACTTCCTGTGTTGTGGAAGGATAGAGATATGGAAGTATGCGTCCTTCAGATCTATGGTAACAAACCAGTCCTCGGACCTGATTTGTGCAACAATCTGGACTATAGTCAGCATCTTGAACCGAAACCGTTTGATGGCGCGGTTCAAAAGACGCAGATCTATAATGGGACGCAGCCCTCCGTCCTTCTTTGGAACAATAAAGTAGCGGCTGTAAAACCCGGACCTCTGTTCGAGGAGAGGGACCACCTTGATGGCCTCCTTCCTCAAAAGAGTGTCTACTTCTTGCTCCATAACCAGAGCCTGCTGAGGGCCCACTAGTGTGGGTAAAATCCCTAGAAAATGAGGTGGACGAGAACCGAACTGGATTCTGTAGCCCTTTTCTACAGTCTGCAGGACCCATTGTGAAACTTTCGGCAGAAGCTTCCACGCTGCCATAAAGTCTACTAAGGGAACCAGCCTCTCGGGGCTGGCCTCTGGTGAAGCCAGGGTGTCTTGCTGGCCTAGAGGAGCCAGCCCCTCGGGGCTGACTCCTCCTAGAGGGAACGGGCCCCCTAGTGTCGAACCGCTTCCGGGCGACAGCTGGGTGGCTCGTTCTTTGAAGTTTGCTAAGCCCTGAGGCCACAAAGGTGGCTGGGGTCTCAGCAAACCTCCTTGGGGGCACTGAGGAGGAAGGGGCGCCGTGAACTGAGGCGAACACCCCTCTTCCACAGTGGGGGCAACCCCCAAGGCCCCGACGCTCACCGCGTCAGGGCTTCTTGGCCTGGGCCCTCTTAGTCAGAAGAACAGTCCGCAGATCAGTCTTCTGGCTAGAGGACCCAGGCCGAGAGCGTCGCCCCCTCGCCCCTCGGTCTTTCCTGGAGGGGGGGGTGCGAGTGGCTACGCTCTGCCTCTGTTGTTGCCTGTACGAGGAGCCCTACGGTTGGGACTGCCCTCGCTCGGCAGTCCCGGGGACCTGGCGCCGGGGTAGGAAGCGTTGAAAAGCCGCCGCCTGTTTCCTCGCCTCCTGAAACCTCTCGACGACCGTATTCACAGCGTCGCCGAAAAGGCCAGAAGGCGAGAGCGGGGCGTCGAGGAGGAAAAACCTGTCCTTATCCTCCATTTCGGACAGGTTTAGCCACAGGTGCCGCTCCGTGGCCACCAGAGCCGCCATTGAACGGCCAACAGCTCTAGCTGTTTCCTTGGTGGCCCGGAGCGACAAATCTGTGGCCCGGCGCAGCTCAGCGACTGCGTCGGACTCCTCCTCAGCTTCCCTATCCAGGTCCCCCAGCAGGTCAGCCTGGTAAGCCTGCAACACCGCCATTGTGTGGAGGCATGCACCAGCCTGACCTGCTGCCATATACGCTTTACCCACCAAGGCAGAAGTAGCTTTGAGAGCCTTGGTGGGAAGCTTCGGGGTCTTCAGGGACGCTGCCGAAGACGGGGAGAGATAGCCCGCAAGCGTCCGCTCCACCGCTGGCACCGCCCCATACCCCCTCGCATCCAGCCCCACCACATTAGAGTAAGTGGAAATGGAGGGGCTAAAAATGCGGGAGGAGTAAGGTTTCTCCCACGATCTCGACACCTCGGTGTGGAGATCGGGGAAAAACGGAAGACCCCGTCGTGAAGGTTGAGACCGGGAACGCAGAAAGCGCTCATCCAGTTTGCTCTTAGGATGCACTTTCTGCTTTTCATCTGGCCAGTCAAGCTTTAACCTGGCCACTGCCCGAGTCACAACCTCCACGAGCTCCTCGTAGGCGAGGGACTGTGGGGGTGAGTCCACAGTCTCCTCAGGGTCGACGCTCATCACGTCAACCTCCTCGGAGGAAGACAGATAAAGCGTCGAGCCCTCTCTCGGGGTGGAAGAAACCGCACCGCGTGCTTCCGAAGCCTGAGAGAGAGCCATGGATCCACCAGTAGAGGACTGAGAAAGAGCAGTGCTCGTCTCAGAACCCTCTGTTAGATCCACCTGCGACCCCCACGACAGTAATCTACGCTGGGCCTCAGCCACAGCGGGACCGCTGCCGGCGGGATCCTGAACCTGGCCGGA
Source organism: Cirrhinus molitorella (assembly GCA_033026305.1). NCBI lineage: Eukaryota > Metazoa > Chordata > Actinopteri > Cypriniformes > Cyprinidae > Cirrhinus > Cirrhinus molitorella. Next base: position 21,982,485 of record CM065127.1, on the reverse strand, counting down.
CTCATCAAACAAAGCCAGGCGGGAGCGGAGCACTCGAGGGCTGACTTAGCGTGCTCCGCTCCCAAACAAACGACGCAAAGATCGTGTGTATCCCCCGCTGCCAAATAACGTGGGCAGGGGGGAGGACACCGTCTAAAGCGCCGTTCGCTCACCCCACGAGTTTTCTGTTTTGCTTTAGACATACTTGAATCTAAATAACAGAATTCTCTAAATAAGTTCGTTTGTTTGTTTGACACACACACACAACACACGCGCTCGCTGAAGAACAAAAGCTGAATGAGCGTTTGCCGGTGCCCTCTTATGCTTCCTGGTTGCGTACGTCATCTCGCTCATGACGTAGCGCTGTCTCATTGGACTAGTTCAACACGCACTTCAGTACGGTGTCTCGCCAGGGGCGTTCCCATAGCGTTCCGACGCAGCTTCGAGAGAACGTAGGGGAACCCCGGCTGTTCAAACAGGACGCAAGTAAACAAAATCTTCTTTGCTCGCTGAATTGGTGCATAAAATCCTTATTAGCAGCTAAAAGACGAATCTCTGCTTTGTGGTTCTACCAGGGTGCAATCTAAGAACTATAGTAGCAATTGCTAGTAATGTTGCTTTGGGATTCCGTTTAAGCTCTGTTAACCCCATAACCCTCTAGAACAGTATGAATGTGTGTGTGTGTGTGTGTGTGTGTGTGTGTGTGTGTGTATGTTTATGTGTTAGTAGTTTAGTTTGTGTGTCTTAGAGTAATTCGAATAAATTCGTGTTTCATTTATAAAGAAGCATTGTCTTGGGTTGTGTATTTTAAGGTCAAATATGCCAAGATCCTGGTTACCTTGCTCTTAAGAGTTAACAAAATAACTGTTTGTAGCACTGTCGGGCCCAAGAAGTGCTATAAACCTCAGAATTGGTAAGATGTACTAATTTAACCAGTAGAGTAGAGTTAACGGGTGCAAATTATTGATTCTGAACCAAGTTAATTTAATCAAGCTGAATCGAATCGTGAGATATGATTCCCATTTGATTCCCTGATAATGATAATAATAATTTGAGCTAATATCTTACATGTGTCAAAGCAACTTTACAGTATCAAATAGAAAAATAAATTATCAATGATGCAAAAAGAAACCGTAAACAATTTTAGTTAGAGAAAATTAATCAATAGTTCCAAATTAATAAATTGATTGTCCCAAATTAATTGTCCCCAATTTAGTTGTCCCCAACTGAGCAAGCCATAGGCGACAGTAGCAAGGAACCAAAACTCCAACTGTGACACAGATGGAGAAAAAAAAAACCTTGGGAGAAACCAGGCTCAGTCGGGGGGTCAGTTCTCCTCTGACCAATAAACAAGTAGTTTATACTCCCATACAGACCTGTAGAGGTGGTCTATATGTACTGACCCACCGAAGACACTAACTGGAACGAGCGCACCCCACGATGGAAAACATTGAGCCTTACACTGTAAGTTGATCAGATAATGCGTATGTTTGTAATGTTTGTATTGTTTGCAAATTATAAAGCACCTCATGTGTATTTATAAATCTGAATCTGCGTCTCATTTAGGAGTCTGTGTTGTCCTCCCACAGAAAAAAAGTATATGTCAGTTTCTTCTGTAGTCTGGTGCCTTTCAATTAACAAATAATTATATAATTATTTATTTATTTTACTTTTTTCTTACCTGACAACAACACATTGCTGAAGAACATTAATAAATAGTTTCACATTCATGTCTAAATAGTTGTAGCCTTGTGTTCTTTCTCACATTTTTACACGGGGTTGAGGTGCGTGGACCCTCGTAGCTAAAAAAAAAAAAGAAGTTCCGAAACACGATTGGGTAAACTGGCAGTGGGCGGGTTTCACAAATCAAAACACTGTTCTGCATTCCGGGCCGGAATGCTCATTTTCAAAGGAGAATAATTGACTGTAGCGAGGTTTTTCAGATTAACAAGTATGCTAACTTAGCATGTTTCTTGAATATCCACAAACATATTGTGGTATTTTTTATGCTTTACTAGAGTCAAAATCCTACAGATAGCACCTTTAAAATCAATAAGATGTTTAATAGGGAGCCAGTGCAATGTTGACAGAACCGGGCTAATATGCTCATACTCTTTGGTTTTAAAAACTCTAGCTGCTGCATTTTGGACCATTTGAATTTGAGAGCATAGGTCTTAATTTCGCTATGTTTTTAAGATGGAAAAATGCTGTTTTGCAAATGCTAGAAATGTGGTTTTCAAAGGAAAGATTGCTATGACATGACAGCCCCTCCCTGGTTTATTCCTCTGAGGAAGGACCTTCTTTCTCAGGGGATGGGCACCATCTGGCACCCATGCCCCGATCTGTAGAACCCATGGCTTCTGGACAGGATTGCGGTAGACTTCACTGGCCTTCCCCAGGCAGTGGTAAATACTATCACTCGGGCTAGAGCCCCCTCTACGAAGCAGGCCTACGCTCTGAGGAGTTCTCTGAGGCTGTTTGTTGATTGGTGTTCCTCTTGAAGAGAGGACCCACAGAGATGCTCAGTAGTGCTTTCCTTCCTGCAGAAAAAGTTGGAGCATGGTGAAAGGACAGTCCCCCTCCACTTTGAAAATGTATGCTGCAGTAACCACAGCATATCACGATGCAGTGGATGGCTCTTCCCTAGGGAAGCATCACCTGTTTGTTAGGTTCCTGAGAGGTGCGAAGAGCAGGATAAACCCTCCTAGACCACACCTCATTCCCTCTTGGGATCTCCAAGGTCCTCCAAGGTCTGCGGAGAGCTTCTTTTGAGTCGCTTGGCTAGTTGAGCTGAAATATCTGTCACTTAAGACCTTGCTCCTGACCTTTCTCGCCTCTATCAAGACGGTGCGGGAACTGCAAGCATTTTCAGTTAACAAGACATGCCTTGAATTTGGCCTGGATGATTCTCATGTGACCTTGAGACCCCCACTCGGTTATGTGCACAAGGTTCCCACCACTCCCTTTCAGGATCAGGTGGTGAACTTGCAAGCTCTTCCCCCAGAGGAGGCAGACCAGGCCTTAACTTTGCTGTGACCTGTTTGTGCTCTGCACGTTTATGTGGACCGTTCCCAGAGCTTCGTGCTCTCCTAGCAGCTCTTTGTCTGATTTTTGGGACAGCAGAATGGTCCATTGATTGGTAGATGCCATCACCTTGGCGTACAAGTCCCAAGGTGAGCCGTGCACCCTAGGAGTTAGAACTCACTTTAGCGTTGTTTTTTGATGCACAGGGTCCTCCATTGTTTTCAGTTGTTTGTCTTAATTTAACAGTTTGCATGTATTTGTAAAAGATATAAATGGTTTTATATATATTTATATTTTTGCTTGGAGCACCTAACCCACCCCTTCTCCTACCCACTTCTGAACAATATAAAACAAATGCAAATATAAGTACAATAACAGGAATTTATTGCAAAAACTGGCCATAAACAAGCAGTATAAAAACATTACAAACAAGTCGTGTTGCATTCCAAGTCTTCTAAAGCCATACGATATGCAAAGGAGAGAGTAAAACATAAAGTTTTAATCGCTGAAAATTATCCCGCTCCATTAATGCGCTCACATCTCATTCAAAAGATATTCCCAAACTTTATCATGACGCAATCGGTCACAAGACACACAGAAGCCAATGGCATTTCACAACAGCATTTCGTAATTGGTCACAGGACACAGGACACACAACCAAGGCTGATGTAAAAGGTTTCTTCTGGTGGCATTATTTGAATTGGTGCACAGACTGCGCGCAAACAGGATGAGCTTTACGGCAGACGGAGACGGCGATCGCATCTTCCTCTCACAAATCAATCATTTTGCATCAGAAGACTTGGAATATTCATATTTTCAAAATGAATTGTGACTGCAGTTTATGTGTACAAAATTCCCTGCCTCACGCATGCGCGAGTCGAACTTGTCAAGACTTGTCTATAAAGTTCTCAGTTCAGCAGCATCCTGCATAGCAGAGTAATACGGAGTTCCCTGGCTTTGTTTATTCCTTTAAAAAAGTATAAAAGTTTTTCCTTGTGTGGTATTGCTGTGTGTGAATAACTCCGTAAGTAGCAATATTTATTATGATTGTAGATGTGTTTCAGGGTGTGTCATAGTGTAATTCCGTTTATTTTACCTCAGGAAGATTATTGCGGTTGCAGTTCTTTCAAACAGAAGAATTAGGCCAGCTGAGTTCCAACCATCCCACTGCGCACAGAATATCCTACAATATGTGTGTTTTATTAACAAATGGTTAGGTTTAGGGGCAGGGCTTGGGTTAGGTGCTCATAAATGTGTAAATAATATAAATAAAACTGTTGTGCCTGTTTGCATTGAAAAATCACACCCCAATATTTATGCAATAATGGCAATATTATTACACAATCGATAATTTAATCATGACGATACAATTCCCAGTGCCTTTCGGGTCAGCTTATTGACGCCAAAGCAAAAGCAGTGGGGGACCCTGGACGTTGGGTACCCCTTCTGGTACCCCTTCTGCGTCAAAATGTGATGCCAAAGGGGTCCTGACCAAGCTTCAATATGTGAGAACATGTTGATTAAACAGTCCTTCACTTTTTTCATTGTAATACAATTCTGTACAACTAAACATCGAAAGAAAGTGCTGAAGTGAAAAGTCTTATTTATCTTCTTTCACAATCACATAGCAATTGCTCAGATCATCATAGCTGATCTCACAGGGAAGTTTGCATTGCACACAATTAGGTTATTCACTGTGTGTGATATCATTGGGGTTTTTCTTGCATTTCTCACATATTTGACAACAGAAGCATGTAGTGTTTCTCAGAGCAAAATCAAATAAATACACAATGAAATCACTAGGTCGTAGATAAAATCAGTTTAAATCCTATCAGATTTTAGCTTGAAATACTTTGGCATATAGCTCAAGAGTGAGATTGAAGTGATAAATCACCCTCTCTGATCTCTGATCAACACAGTGGAGTTTTGTCCTCAAATGTCTGTGTTTTTTAATGAATTGGTTTAATTTATTAATGAATCAATGACTCATTCAGACAGTGACTTGTTGCCATCTACTTGCAGATTTCGTTTCATATTTGAAGTATAATTTATTTTTTCTTACTTTATAATTCAATTTAACTTTCTCAAAAAGTCATGAATTTCTGTATACGTGGTGGAAAATGTGTGTATTGATTAATAGTGACATTTTAATTCAGGGCAGGAGCACCTACTGTAATGTTGTAGCCCAGGGGCCTCTGGTTATCTAAAGGCACCACTGCTGAGAAGTGACATACTGTAATCAGTTTCTCTGTCAGATTGTTATGCGTCTGCTGGTCCAGAATAAATTGGCGTAAACATTGCACTGTTTCTCACACTACAAGTTTGGCACCACCTGGTCCGGAACAGGTCTTTATAACATTAGGTATAAAGTTGTGTTAAACTAGTTTCTAGATTACTAGTGTAAAATGTACCTTTCCACAGGGTTAAATGTGAGATTTAGAACAATGATAAGCGGCAAGAACTTGACTGGGAAATTTAATTGGGTGAAAATTATGTTCAGCTAATGAGCTATCCAGTGGCAGTCATTGTTTAGAGGTTTTACTGAAACACGGCTGAGAATTTGGAGCAAAAATAATAGGGTTTATTTCAGAACTATTTGCCACATTACACTTGTGCGCAGGAAGATTGCATCAGCTCTCAACCCCCTGCATATTCAGCAGGCAGCTGCAGCACATTTTGCAGCTAATCACAGGCTTTCAACATTAACCAATTTGTACAATTTCTTGAAAACTGTATTTGAATGTGTGGCAACTATAGTTGTTGGTGGGCAAATATGTAGGTTGCACGCACCCCTTCAATGTCAAATTTAAATAGGAGGAGAGCATTTGGCATCGAAATAAATGCTGATAACACCCTGCTGAAAAAAAACGACTAAAACCTGTCTTGGCTGGTTTAAGCTGGTAGTAGCTGGTTTTCCAGCCTGGCTAGGCTTTTCAGGCTGGTTTTAGCTGGTTGTTCCAGCTGGTCTCCCAGCCAGACCAGCTAAGGAAGTGACTAAAACCCCTCTAAAACCAGCTAAGACCAGGCTGGATGACAAGCTGGTTGGCTGGTTTAAGATGGTAGCAGCTGGTTTCCCAAGTTAAATGAAAATAAATAATTAAAAATAAATATATATGTGGTGCTTATGGTGACAAAACTCATCACTAGGCACTAATAATAGCCCTAATCATTTTAGCATCATGTTAACAACATGTTAATTGTGTTAGCATTGTACTAATAACATGTTAAGACATGTAAAATGTTAAAACAAAATTAGCATAATTAGCATTTTGCCAGCATGATGTTAACATGTTTTAAACAAGCTGTTAATGTGATTAGCATAATGCTAGCAATATACTAACATGAATTCAGTCAATACCTCTTTTTTAATCTTTTATTTGGTTGTTTACTTGCATGTCATTGAGAAATAAAACATGGATCACATCCACATTTATTTATTACTGAAATATTTCCCAGAGCATAAAAATAATAAAGTGGGTTGGCTGGTAATACACATACAGAGAATTGGTTATCCACACTTTTTCATTTCTCACCTTTCTTTTCTTACAAATTCAACCTCTGCAGTGCACATTCTAATGGGATGACAGTTTCCATTCTTGATGACATAGGCACTTTTCCAGTTTCCAACTTTGTCAATACCAGCTCTGTGTGCCATGACCTGGATCACAGTCCCATTTTTTTTCCTTTGTAAGCAACATCTTGATTTACATTTCTGTTACACAATACTCAAAATAAGATTTGCGTGTCTCTTTACATAGTTTCCATTCACATCAGCCAGATATGTGAAGAGATAAGAGACAATAGAGTACAGACTGATCTTTTGATGTTTCTGCATTTTTCTGGATAGGACAGTGAGGATATGACAGGAAGTGAGTGGGAGAGAGAGGGAGAAATCAGGAAAGGTCCATGATTTGAACTCGGAACACCCAAAGCACACCTGTGTTATATATCAGCGTGCAGCCCACAAGGCTATACATTCTGTTGGTGTCTTGACAGTAGTACTAACCCCATGCCACACCACATTGCTGCAGTAATTCAGACAAAAGGAGCCCCAACTAAGTATTGACTGCTGTACATGCTTTTCATGTTCATACTTTTCAGCTGGCCAAGATTTCTAAAAATCCTTTCTTTGTATTGGTCTTAAGTAATATTCTAATTTTCTGAGATACTGAATTTGGGATTTTCATTAGTTGTTAGTTATAATCATCAAAATTAAAATAAAAAAACATTTGAAATATATCAGTCTGCGTGTAATGAATGAATATAATATACAAGTTTCACTTTTTGAATGGAATTAGTGAAATGAATCAACTTTTGACAATATTCTAATTATATGACCAGCACCTGTACACTTGAACCTCAAAGGTGCAACGAGATTGGATCAGCTCTACCTCCTGTACTTTTAACCGCTGAATCAAAAGCTTTCAGCACTAAACAATGTGGTGGAGCCGACTCGGCCATGGTAGGGTGGTCAGGAAAAGAAGGACAAACTTTGAAGTCACTCAAGATTGCCTTTAATGAGCTTTACAGAGCAGGCCACATTCCAAGGGACTTAACCAAATATACTCCCAAAAAGGGAATAGGCAGAGCAAAGTGCAAAAAAAACAACAACTCATACACAGGATTTTTACTTTACACAGGGAACAAAGTGTTGGCTACCAGCCCAACAGACTTTCAGATCGTTCTGCCCTCCACTGATTAGTGATGGGTGCTTCACGAAGCTTCAAAACTTTTGTGAATCAATTGTTTCAAAAAAAGTGGTTCGGAGCATGTATCAAACTGTCAAAATCATGTGATTTTCACATTTCAAAATTTCAAAGGTTTGCTGTTGGGGGCAATCTATGTAAACCCGTGAATCATGCGAGTTTACTGAGATCGCCCCCAGTGGCAACAATGTCTATGGTTTTTACCTGATCTCAGATCAGTTTAATCAACTTGTAGACATTGTTAACGAGACATTCGTGTAATTAAAAGAATGAGAAGTAGTTAATAGTCTCTACTGGCCTTTATAAGCTGTCTATAAAACAAACAAACCAAGCGTTGCAAATTAATATAAAATATTCTGAAAACCTCATATTATGTAGACACTTATTATTTAATGATTTTTTTTTATTTTTTTTTATTGCATTTAATGTATAATGTTTTCAATAAAACATTTGCAATGGGTTTTAAAAGCTGTTTTTATGCAGGCTTTAGCCTGAGTTTTTGTTGCTTTACACACCTTTGACCAGAAGGCGTCACGTGTGATGTTTAGAGCGTTTCGAAACAGTGAATCATTTTGCGAAGCAATTGGTTCAATTGATTCGAAGCTTTGAAAAGATGAATTTCTCCCATCACTACCACTGACCAAATTTTCAGGTCTTTTATTAAAGACGCTCCTCCCCTCCACATTCAAATTGTCCAATAGTGACACTTGATCAGTTACAGAGTAACAAGAAATAAATGATCTTCAATATCACATCAGCACTAACACTAGCATCTTTAACAAATGCTAGATTCTGTATTTTCTTCCTGAAAGTAAAACATTTCAAAGTCATACGCTCAGGATAATATTCAGATATTCTCCACATTCACAATGAACTGACTCCTCCCCTCCTATAGAGAAAACAAATATGGCTTCCTGTTAGCAGGCCGGCCCCTATTACCCTGGAAGCTTTAGAGGGAAGGTAAGACTAGGAATAGGTGCGTTCGACTTAACGCAGCACTGCGCAGCTCAAAGAAATTCTGACTTGAAGCAGTGGTATGCCGGTTAGATATTTTGTCTGACCTGAGGTGGCGCCAACGGCATGTGACTTTCATGAGTGGCATCAAAGTACCGCTATGGGGATTTGAGACCAGCCGACTAAGCAGCTGCATGAGCTTTGATGACGTAACAGCTGTTTCACGATTGGTCAGATTCACCGCATGACAGCAATCACGTGTGTTTCGTGTTTATTCTAACCTTTTTAATTCCCACAATTGCAACAAATCTGTATGTTTTTAGAACCGTATAAGCTTTTTACTGTAGTACCACATTATCTGTAGTCAAGTTTATTATTAAACACGGATAAAAGCATATATACGCCCACTTTATTAGTATTTAAATAGTATTATATATGTTTATGCTGAACTATGTTGCTGTATTAAACAGTATATAAAAGGTATTTCTGTTGCTTATGAAAACATTTTTGAAACATCTGTGTATTTGACCAGTAGTGCATTTTATTCACTTAATCTGTGATATAGAGCACACAAACCGTGTGAGCATCACTAACGAGAGCATAAAGTGTCCGACTTGACTTGTATGTTTTCTAGTGATGGGTCGTTCTTGAATGATTCGTTCATTTTGAACAAATTTTTTATGTGACGAACAAGTCATCTCTGGTAGTTATTCGTTCAGTCGCGAATGCGCAACATCCTATAGGTTATGTTAGTTTACCTGTTAGTTTGGGTTTTTCGAGTCGTTCGTTCATCATATGGGGCTGTCACGTGATGAACGAACGACTCAAACCCAAACTCGAGAGACAAACTAATCAATTCTCTTTCCAGCTCAGGCTGTATAAGTTAATATTATGGTGCGGTCACGTGATGAACGAACGACTCAAACCCGAAAACTTGTCAGATAAGAGGTAAGGTGAGCTAAGCATAGACAAAAGACCCAGGTAAACAATTTAATTTATTTGTTCTGTTTCTTATAGCATTATAGTTTTCTTCTTTGTAGTGTGATCAACGTTTGTGTAAATAGTAGATGTGTTAGGAAAGTAACATGTAACATTCTAATTACATTTTGCTAAAATGAACGAAATGAACAAAATGACTCGAAAAAAGAGTCGTTCATTTTGCTGAACGAGGCTCAAAGATCTGAGTCGGTAAAATGATCCGAACTTCCCGTCACTAACGTTTTCAACTTAAACAAAACATTTAATAAAGTCATTTTGAAAACGTTGTTTGCGTCTTTATATATGTTATGTTACATACAAACACTGTGTCACAAACAGCCAATTGGGTGTTTCTTCAACTAGGGGCACTTTTAGCCTTGAAAAGTTGAGTAAAAAAAAAATTGTCACTTAACACAATCTCATAAGATTAAATAATCTGTCTAGTTTTAAATTCTATAAGAGGACATAATTAAATTAAAAGAGAAACTGTTCATTTTTTACATTTTTTCCGACCTGCAATGAACAAATGTCATTTCCACCACATCTCAATATACAGCTGTTATTTAAAAATAGAATAACTTATGCCACTGAAGAAGTGTCTAAGATCATTTTTGGAACTAGTTTTAACAGTTTTTCCACAATTTACAATAATTATACATTTGTCAATTAGATAAATTAACTGCCCTAAGGACCAAATGCTGAACTATACTATATTTAGTAGAGCATGATCTAATCAATTGTCAATACATTTTAGAGTGTGATGAGAACTTTTTAAATATTTTTTATTTTTTATTATTTTTTTAGAAAATGTGTGTGGTGATGGAAATGACGGTGTGGTGGAAATGACAGTGAATTAATCTGACTGTAGAAAAACAGTAGAGATATTTATTAGAAAAATTCTTAAACTCTTCACACTCATTAAACTCAATTGTTCAAGTCATTAACCCTTGTGTATCAATTTAAAAAAGTTACACAGAGGTTCATAGAGGACAAAAATGGCCATGTCAAAAAAAAAAAAAAAAAACTATCATAAAAATTTGAATCTTGGGAGTACAGACTTGAGTGTGGCCTCATTTTAAACAAGACCCTTGGCAGATTATTGTTGAAGTTGAAAAGGCTGTGAAAATGTTAAACCAAAAAAGTTATAGAGGTTTCATTTTATGAAAATGATTTATGAGCATTTTTTAAATATAAAATATATATTTTATAATACACTTTGAATTAAACAACTCAGAAACTATAAGAAAATCAAAGCCATAAATTTGAACAAGCTGTGTTCCAATTTTGAGGTTGATATCTCAAAAAATTAGCTTTTTGTAAGATTTTGTTTTGCATAAGTAGAAATATGGGAAAAAAGCAAGTAGTATGCTTTATATGGCAAACTAAAGTGTAAAAAGTAGTCAACATTTATTTGTGAAGCCTTGTCAACAGAATAAAAGCCTATTAACAAATACTGTATCATTTTATAGTTAAATGGCCCTAGGATTAAAAATCACAGTTTTAATTGGTTTCAATAAGAACATTTGTCAAAAAGGTGCTGAGAGGAACTATTTCTTTGTACATAGTGTTAAATAGATTTATTACAGGAAATGAGTGTGAAATATTAAAATTCCAATTCAATTTTTAACTATACATGTCATTTCCACCACATAGGGAAGTGTGGTGGAAATGACACCACATCAGTAGAGCTGCTTTGTTGTACCCTAACTTGAAATTGTACTTGAAAAATAAACCATTGTACTATTTGTAAACTGACATTCTAACACACTGTCAGAAAAAAAAAAAAGTGCAAAAAAGACGCAGCTTGTCAGTGGAGCAGTACCCTTTAAGCAGATAATTGGTCAAACCTACCCCTGGAGTGTTAATATATCTTGTAGATTTTTAACCCTAATCAAACAGGTGTTGGAACAAGATTGTACCTGAAGTGCTCATGTCTTAAAAGGACATCTTTGTATCTTATATACCCCTAAAAAGTGGATATTAATGTCTAGAGTAGAGTACCCTTATTGTACTACTATTAGCCTTTTAGGAGTGAAAGAGTCAAAGACACTCACAGTAATGTAGAGCAGCCCTTCAGCGTCGAACAAAAGAGGCAAAGAGTTTTTGATGGCTGCCTTGATTTATTTACTTAGTAGTAATACACTTTTGAAAAGTTCCCAAGAGCTGCACCTGCTATCTCGAGGACAAAGGTGGTTTACTCTTGTTCTAACATCTTCACGATTATTACTCTTGCTCTAATGTCTTCAGGATCATTAGAAAATCACATGTAGGTGAGTTTGATCACAGTTGAAGCTAAACTTTGCAGGAAAGTGCATCTCGCGAGCCAGATTTGAGGATCCCTGTCATATACATTTGTTGCTCCCTCTAGTGGTGATGCCAAGCAAAGCGGGTTAAATGAAAAGGTCATTACAGCCTTTTAGGGGTAAAAGAGTCAAAGACACTCACAGTAATGCCTGTTTGGATGTCTAAACACTGTATAGAGCCCACAAACACTTTGGGTGAAACAGTGACCATATTTTCATGTTTAGCTGCAAATGCCACAGGTATTTTGTTATTTGTGAAGTACTTCGGCTGTTTTACATTTATGATGTAAGAGGACAAAGAGTGTTGCAAAGAGTGTTGCAACAAATGTCTTAACTGTCATCCTTACTTAAATGTTAATACTAAGCATTTCACTGTAGTGTAAAAAACAATTTGTTGAGTGAACTTAAAATATTTTGTTACCTGGCTGCCAAAAAATTAAGTTCAGTCAACTCCAAAAAAGTTTAGTCAACTTGAAATGTTATGTTTTATTAAGTGACAGTTTAGATATTTGAGTTGATTCAACTTAGAATTTTAACCCAGCAAAAAGGGGACGCCCCCTGGACGTTGCGAACGTCTGTTTAGGTCCGTAGTGCGTCCGCTTTGTAACATTCGCTGGCGGACTTTTTGAGGACGTCCGGATTTCGTCCGCTTTGTAACGTTCGCTGGCGGACTTTATGAGGACGTCCGTATATATATATATATATATATATGTATAACGGACCCTTTAAAATTGATTTTCTAACTGCTTGTTTTCTTTAAAAAAAGAAAAAAATAATAATAATAACACTATCTTCTGTCTTTTTGCATTCTGTTTATTTGTTTTCTTTCTATTTTATTAACAAAACAAGGCCTCTAACACTAGCTTACTCTGTTATTTTTCTATTCTATTTCTATTTATTATATAATAAAACAACCTTGCTACATGTACAACACCATAGCACTTCCATATCATTGCTCTTTTGTTGATTTTGATTGCTTCCATTGTCCTAATTTGTAAGTGGCTTTGGATAAAAGCATCTGCTAAATGATTAAAATGTAAATGTAATAATTGTATATTTCTATATTTGGGTTAATGTTAAAAATTAATAATTTCATTTCTGGAAAAAGAAAATAGGAGTAACTTCTGTAATTAAATATGTCATCAAATCACAAGTACGTTTTTAGTAGTTAGCTATATAAACATCAAAAACATGATGCTCTTCAATAATATAATTGAACATATATGCTACAAATAGCAGCCAGGATGAAGAAAAGAAAGTGGAAAATAACACCGGTAAGACAATTTTTTTTCTACATATTTACATATTAAACTGTTGGTAAGCCAAAAAGAAAAGTTATTTAGGAAAATTATTATTTTTGCATTTAAGACTACTATACCACATTCAGACCAAAAAAGTGTATTACTATATAGCCCCATTGGGAGGCTAAAAGCAAGTATAGATCAAATGAGCGTGTGATCGAGTGGCATCGCTTGAGGGTAAGCGCATGTATCCATGGCAACACTCAGCTGCGGCGTGACCGTTAAGGGTTCGGTGATTTCCTAAAGCCGGGCTCACACTGTGCGATTTTTAATAGTCCTTTACGATTGTTGCTTGTCAGACTGTACGAACATGATGATCATGTCACACTGGATCTCAGTGTCATTGATGTTAGACTGTCCGACAGTCAAGACGCGTTCAAAACGGGTGCGCGTGCCATACATGTTCAATGACTATTAATTTCAATGGCTTGCATGGCGCGAGGACGGTTTGTTGCTGCGTCGTCCAAAGTACACGCGCAGTGGAGCGCGCAAGCCGGCTCAAAGTCCAAAATAGTTTAACTTTTGCCGCTGCGCTGAACCCCGCGGCCAGCGGAGTGCTTTCCGCGTTCACTGTGAAAGACGCTTTAAACGCAGGGCTTAAATGTTGGCTATCATTACGTTTATGAATAGCGTAAGCAGCACTACAAACACGCAAATGGAAACAGCGGCACAACCGGTGTTTATTTTAGCAAATGCAGCATATCATATGATTTCGGTGCTGATGGGAGTTTATGCGGTTAGAAGAAATCTCTAGCAATAATTCTAATCATGGCTTGTCTTGAAAAACGGAGATCGTTTGACGTTCGTCGTAGGAGGTGTCCACTGTTAAAAATTGCTGTAAAAAAAGGGCCAAATTTTGACAGTAACATGCTGTTTTCCATTAAAACAGTGCATTCTGGGTAATATTTGTCATTTCCGAGAAAGTAGCCTGCTGCTATATCGTGAATTAACGGCGTTTAAAATCGACACTCAGAGTCTGTGTTTCAAATCACACCCTACACCCTCATTCACTATTCCCTTCATGAGTTTACTAATACAGTCCACCTGACAGAGACAGTGAAAACTAATGAGTGAATTCAGACACTGATGAACAGCTGCTGTTAATGAACAGATCTACTGATTGAAAGAAAAACAAGACAAACACAAGGACTACAACTGACTTCAGTCACAGATTTAAATGAAATCAACTGAATATTTAAACAACACACAGTCTTACCAGCTTCACGCATTTCTAATCAGACTGACTTTATTTCTGTCAGAAATCTACAGATGATCTTATTGAGAATGAAGGTTTAGATGATGATATTTTAGTTTTGCTTGACATGACCATTGTGGAGATCAGTATTTGCTTTAGTTGGGCTCCTGACCTTTGGCTTTTGAACGTTACTTTGCTGTAACTGTATCTTCCAATGATTTGGTTATGGTAGAGCGGTTATGGTTGGGTGTGTGATGTTGGCTGCAAGCATCATATTGTAGTCTGACTTTGATGTTTGCTGGTCATTTGAAATATTGTTAACAATGTCGACTCATTAGTGATGTTTTATTTTTCCCCAGAGCTTTATATTATGAGCTTTACCAGTGTGGTAACAATCAGTAATGTAGGATTTAATAAAAGTGCAGGTTTAAAACAATTTGAACAACTGTTTCAAAAACACTCAAAAATAGACATCAAGAATCAGCATATGAATCTCAACAATGGTGACAATCAAAACTTAATGCTGCAATGCATGCTGGGTACCAGCACATTACAACGCCCATTCATGACTCCCAGCATGCATTGCGGCATGAATAAATTATGCTGCTAAAATGTCCATTTATTTTCTTGTATTCTTACTATGTGTTTTTTCTTTTGTGTTGCATTTTAGTATTGTGTTTTGTAATATTCAGAAAATATCAGTTTATTTATTTTGAGGATTATCACCATCGTTGAGATTCATACGTTGATTATTGATGTGTGTGTTCAAATCACAATAGAGATTTTTATTTTTTTCATAAGTTTTGTTTTTAATAAGAGTTCTCAGGTTATTTTGCTTTTATTATCACTATTCAATCAAACCAAAAATGCTGATAAAAACCAGTGAATCAAGAATAAGGTTGTTAAAACAACCTCATAAACAGCAGAATCAGAGTCTCCTTTTCTTTGGCTCTTTAAACCATGTGTTATTAAATCACATTGTTACAGCAGCCAACACAAAGTTAATGCTAAAACGTTAAGGTCCAAGAGCCCGACTAAAGAAAACACTGATCTCCATCATGGTAGTGGCAATAAGATCTTCTGTATGTAGACTTCTGACAGAAATAAAGTCAGTCTAGTAATAAGTGAAGCTGGTAATGCTGTTTTAGGAGTTGTTTATTGAGATCTTGAGAGATTTCATTACTTCTTTTATTTCAGTTGATTTCATCTAAGTCTGTGACTAAAGTCAGTTGTAGTTCTTGTGTTTCTCTTTCATTCAGTGATTCTGCTTGTTGACAGCAGGTGTTCATCCATAATGCTCAACCATCACTTAATTAATCACAGAATTATCTCATTAACTTGAGTGTTACTCAAACACTCTGTAGTGTGGACACATTATTTGTTCACTTAAAATTGAGGATTTTGCTGTGGAATTTAAAGGGTTAAAGATGTAAGATGTAAAAAAAACAGTATTAAATGCAATTTAACAGTAATAAACTGTAATTAATTTACAGCAAAGCGCTGTAGAAAAACAGTATCTTGCTGGCAACCAAGCTGCCAGTAAATTACCGTTAATTCAAGGAAAAACAGTGATATACTGTAAACTGTAAAAGTCAGATTTAGCCAACAAAACAAGTTAATTTCACTAAAATATTATTGAATGTTAATAGAAAAACAGTTATGCAAAGTCTTTAACTGGTAAGGAGAGTACATATTTAACTGTACTGTATTGATATGTTTTTGCACAAGAGAGATCTGTTAGTTTAGTTTAGTTTTGTGGGTCACCATTGTGCTGGAGAGTAGAGTCTGTGCTTCAGTCAATGATGAGCCACAAACACTGATGTTTTGCTGCTTTATTTAAAGACAGTAACTGTGTGTTTGCTGATGCAGTGATAGTCACTTTAGTACATGTGTGCTAATGATGACCAACAAAGATTTCAGTAAAAGTCATGTCATGGTTGCGGTTTTCTCATTACACTTTAAGTGTTTGCTCTTTTAAATTAAGATTTATTTATTTTATAATGGACTCAAATGAAATAAATTCACTGTACTAACACCATATGAGCACTACTTCTTTGAAAACTCATGGTTTGAAGCAATCGGTTTCCAAAATGAAATGAGTTACTACATGGTATAATAACAGTAACATACTGTAACAATGAAGAGCTGTAAATTAACGGTAGAAAGCTGTTTATTAACAGTACAATGCTGGCACCCCAGCTGCCAGTAGATTACTGTTATTTTACAGTGCAATTTTTTACAGTGCACACTGCAGGAAAGTATCTGAAATCTTCTGACACTGCCAGAAATTCGTCGGAGGTAAAATTTGATCGCAACGGCCATTAATCGGCTGTCGGTGAACATGTCAAACCAGCGATCAAAGACTACAGATTTTACCCTAGGATTATAGGAATCTTTTAGGATTTCAAAATTTGTCTCAGACGGCCAAATCGTGGCCAAAATCGCACAGTGTGAGCCGGGCTTAAGACACGGCCTTACGTTTTCGCTTTTGTCGGTCAAAAAGGTATTTATACTGTTATATTTGTAGACATTAGCTTCCGTAACCACTGTGTATCTCGTAATGCTGAAAAGTTCACTATTTAAAATGTTTGTTCGTCGTGTACTGCTGCTGACACATTAGCCTAAATTGAACGTTAGCATGTAACGTTAACGTTAACTAATGGTGAAACGATTAAATGTACATAATATTGACAGAAATTTAACTTAAATATTGAATTTTCATGTGGTAAAAATACACACAGAGACGTCAGTGCTTCAAAAACCGTTTGTGACAGATATTCATATGAACACTAAATTTTGGACCGCTTGGTCTAAATCCTAATTCTCAACAGTCTTTACAAATCATTTTTCATTGGACAAACAATAGTCCTAGACATATAAAATCATAACGCTGCTGTTCATTTTGTTGTTTTAGGTTAGAAGATAACTGAGGTGAAGAATTGCCCAAACCCACGGATGACAGCGGAGACGCACACGGAAAAAGCGCTGCAACTTTACAAATGTTCAATTAAAATAAACGTATTTTGCTCTATACAACGTGTCTGTTGTCTTTGATTAGCCTAAAAACATTGTGAAGCTATAGTTAGCATGAACTTCTATTTAAAAGTAAAACAAAATGACATTCAGAAAACTTAAAGCGAAAGTCCCCTAAACGTCCCTGTGAATGTCCGGAGGACGTATTTGTGAACGTTCGCCGGGCGTAAAGGGGACCCTACACACTGACGTCCGGGGGACGTTCGCAGAGGCCATTTAGGGGACGTCCTGGGGACCTTTTTTTGTTAGCTGGGAAGGCAGCCGAGTAACAAACATAGCTGTTAAGTTTAACAAACAATTTTTTAGTTTAGTCAACTCCAATATCGAAGTTGTCACTTAGTACAACTTAACATTTCAACTTAAATGAACTTATTTGAGTTGACTGAACTTAAAATTTTAAGACAGCAGGGTAACAAATTATTTTAAGTTGACTCAACAAATTGTTTTTTGTTTTTTTACAGAGTAGTTTCTGGCAGCATACGGCAATGAGTGTAGCGGTTGCTATAGCTGCTACATCTTACAATAAACAAAACATAAAGAACTATAAACTTAACCTTTGACAGGGGAGGCACAGCTTCCCCAAAATTTTGAGGTGAAAATGGCAGTAGGATGATTTAATGTTAATAAAATTCCTAATTCATAATTCATTGCCACACGAGGCAGCTCTGTTTTAACACACACTTTTATGGATGTTTGCTTCAAGTGATAGCCTAGGTAAGTGAAATTATACTACCCTGCTGTAGGTGTATCTGTTTTCTTTATGTTTTCTTACTAAAAGCAACCAAAAAGCCATGTTTAGGTGGTTAAGTAAATAATAATACAAATAATAATAATCGGCAGGGATCCCCAGACCAATACAATTAGTGTGCCTCCTCTATTTTAAGACCCACATGCTGCCACTGCTAAAACCAGAGCTGTATTAATGCTAGGGCTGTCAGTTTAACACAATAACTTTAGTCACAAAAAAAATAAATAATGCAATTAAAATATTTTAACGCAGTTAATACACTGGCCCTGCCCCCAACAACTCCATAAATGCAGTTTACCCTCAGTCGTTCACTACGATGTTACGTCAGTGACGTAATACTGGGGATCGACCTTGAGACCCTATCACCTCTGATCTTAAGAGAAAAGGCCAATGAACATTGGCGAGTGAAATTTGCATGTCGCGCCACTCCCCCATACATACGGGTATATAAGATGGCGGCGTGCATCCACTCATTCAGATTTCTGCTTCAGAGCCTCGTCTGTGTGAGCTGTGGAGAGAAGACTGAAAAGGAAGAATATCCTGTTCCTGCTTATTCGTGCTGCCGGCATTGTGCATTTGTTTAGTGAAAAGGTGGCCAAACTCAGTGCACCTTTGAGATGCGGTTCCTTCCCTGGGCACGATGATCTAAAGGAGCAAATTTCTCGTCAAAACACAGCAAAACACTCGCTCTTCATGAATAAACAACACAGCTCCTCCCCTATAAATTCTAATCTCTTACAACCTTTAAGACAAATGTTTCTTACATTACTTTAACATGTAAAAAAAAAAAAAAAAAAAGAAGAATAACGTGGGCTGGCTGGTAATACACATGCCCTTTTGTTTTGTTTAACCTCTGCAGTGCGCATTCTAATGGGATTATTTTTTTTACAGGAACAGTTTCAGTTACTGATGACATTGGTACTGTTCCAGTTTCCAACTCCGCCAGTACTCCGCTCTGTGTGCCATAACCTGAATCCCAGTCCCAGTTTTGGGCAGGGCGTGAGTTCAGGAAAGGTCCATGAGGCAGATTTGAACTCGGGACACCCAAAGCACACAAATGTCAGCGTGCTACCCACAAGGTTCATAAGTTCATATAAGTTCATTAGTGTCTTGACAGAAGTAGTATGAGGGGTGTATGATAACTGAACAAAAAATTAGTAACACAGTAATAAATTGTTCTGTGCTCCACGGTCCTGTTCTTTGCAAGTGATTTTTTTTTTTCAGAACTTAATTAAACATAATTCTGTTATACAGAGATTTGTGAAATACATTTCTACAACTTTTCCAAAACTTTTTCAGACCTAGAAATTGCTGTTCAATCAGGTGTTGGATTGTACTCCTGTCTTAAAGGGACATTTTTGCATCTTATATACCTCTAAAAGATGAATATTAGTGTCTTAGAGTAGTAATATGTACCCTTAATCTACTACTATTAGCCTTTTAGGAGTAAAAGAGTCAAAGTCACTCACAGTAATGTGGAAAAGCCCTTCAGCCTCTTCCAAGGAGGCAGAGAGTTTTTGACAGGTGCCTTGATTTATTTACTCAGATGTAATAAACTTCATTGCTGAAGTAGTCCTTGTTTCAGTTCCTATTTGTTTATCCTGCTAGCTCAAGAAGAAACGTGGTTTACTCTTGCTCTACTTCCCTTCACTAATATCCTATACATGTATTGCTCCCTCTAGTGGTGTTGCCAAGAAAAGCGAGTTAAAGGGAAAGGTCATTGCAGCCTTTTAGGGATAAAAGACTCAATGATGTGAGAGGACAAAGAGTGTTGCAATAAATGTCTTAACTGTCATTCTTACCTAAATGTTAATACTTTCACTGTATTTTATGGCAGCATACGGCAATGGGCGCTGTGGCTGCTATAGCTACTACATCTCACAATCAATAAAACAAATTATAAGCTACAAACCTAACCTTTTCTAAAGCCACAGTTGTATTAATATTAGGGCTAACATTTTAGCTTAATTAATTAGTTTACAGATAACACACTGGCCCCGCCCCCAGACCTGTACATCATCTAATATTTAATATAGTTGACTGTTGACAAATATGATGCAGGGCAACAACCCCATAAACGCAATTATGTCCTAAAATTCAAGATATTGGTGCAAAAAATGTCCGAATGACACGAGTGCTGATTTTGTCCAGATTTATCACAAGCTTAAATGTTAATTCATACAACGGTTCAGTAAATAAGAAGTGGATATTGTGTACATTTAAAAACAATATTATGTTTTTGCTCAATTTTGCAGAGAACATATTACCTTTGAAGTCATAGCAGAGTTGTTGCGTGTCTCAGAGCAACAGAGCGGTGTTTTAGTTCTGAATAATACGCATTTTGAACAAATCATGTAAACCAATTATTCAAAGGCCCATTCATAAACCACCTTCATGTCATTTCAAACATTTCTTTTGTGAAACATAAAATAAGGTATTTTGAAGACTGTTG
This sequence comes from Cirrhinus molitorella, assembly GCA_033026305.1. NCBI lineage: Eukaryota > Metazoa > Chordata > Actinopteri > Cypriniformes > Cyprinidae > Cirrhinus > Cirrhinus molitorella. Next base: position 21,961,812 of record CM065127.1, on the reverse strand, counting down.
GTAAGTTGTTTTGATGTTCATTGTATAAACAGAAAATACAGAGATGCTCCTCAAATGATCTTCTTTTATGTTCCATAGTTTACGTTAGGCCGTTGAGATCTAAATGTGTAATATTTTTTTTTGTTGAATCATATAAAATATTTATTTCAAAAGCTACGATTTGTAATGTCTACTTGATACTTTTTTATTTAACACAAAAAATAGCTTTAAATAATCTTTTGTGGGTATTTTCATAGTCAAATTTATTTTGAAACATCATAGGGGGAAAAAAGGCCCCCCTATTTTCTTAGAAGAATAGGCAAAAAAGAAAAAAACACTCTTCAAAGTCACTATCCACCTCATATTTTATATTTAAGTTATGACAAAGTATAAAAATATAGATGTGAGTTCAAAAAAAGAAATACTGTAGCAAACTATAGAGAAGAATATGAAATAAACAGCGAGTAACATTCAAGCTTTAGATATTTAAATAAATTTTGCCTGTACATCTCCTATTGGATTCCTGAAAAGTGTCATTAGCCATGACCAACAGAGGTATCCTCTGTAATCCAAAAGGAAGCACCTGTGTGTTCTATTCTCGAAACTGTAATACATTTTTACTCTCTGATAACATGTGCATCATGGGTACTTCCAGGACATGGTATCATTTCGTCGCTGTCGGGCGGAATCCTCGTATCTCCAAAACCGTAATTTTTCAGGAAATGAAAAAAACTGCATATTTTTTGAGTTATTAAATATTTTATCGTTAAAGTTGGTATTATACCATATATTGCTATCATACACTGTTGTGTACCAACATTAAGACAACATTTCCCCAAAATCATGTTTTATCGGAGATACGAGGTTTTATGACTTGGGAGCAGGGAGATACGAGATTACGCCGTCATTGATAAGAATGGTACAGACACAGACTTCGCTGCTGCCAGCAGTGTTCATCAAAGTCTGGGGTCGCGTTGAGCCTTTTGACAAGAGAAAAGGCTTCAATAGTTAACCAAAGCTAACGACTGTGGTTACATACATCTTCCTAAACTCTATTTTAAAGGTTTAAGAGTCCGTCTTTTTTCCCCTTAATTCTTCCAGAACAGCTTATACTACTGTTTCAGCTATTAACATAGTTACGTTTTGTATGTAATGCCAAAGTGGTTATATTTCGTTTCGTTTTCTTATTAAGTTAATTTAGGAAAACTTTTGGAGCATTTTTTTGTTCGTTAAATATCAGTTTGTTTGGTGTTTTTTTTTACGAACAGCGGCCAGCGGAAGACTTTTGCCTTTTAAATCATTACGACTTGCATAAAATAAAATCTATAGATCTAAAACAGTTAAAGTAGCTATAGAACAATTTTAGTTTAAACATTAAACCTAGATAAATGTGCGCTATTATGTGAATATTGTGTTTGAAGAGGAGAAGCTGAAATCGCTTTGCAGGACATGAGGAGCCAGCGCGATCATATTTTTCAGCGAATAGGCTACATGCCTCACAAACATGACAAATAAATAAATAAATAAATAAATAGAAAGCTTTAAATTATTACTTAACGAAATAAAACAAATCAGAAAAAAAAACGCTATCATTATGTAATCCGGAAAGATGCTTTCCTTCAAAAGTTGCGTCCAAAGAAGAGATTGCGAGTCAGGGTCTTTGCGACATTATCTCAGAATACACTAGTTTATTAATGGATCATTCAAATATCTCCTTACTGTTTCCACCGACACATTCAATGCTAATTATTTTTGCCGGTGCTTTGTGACAAGAAGATGGTAGGGGACATATGCCCCGACGCTCCAGCGGAGTGAAGAAAAGGTGGAGATACGAGCTCTTCTCAGACAGTTGAGTGTTCAAATGAGTTAAGAGATTTGCTCTCAAGCTATTTTCAACACTTTAGATTGGTTAATAATTTGTAAAAATTACAGATCCACGTGGGCACTGACCAATAGCATCGATTTGTGAAAAAATATGAAATTTACAAAATTTGGACTTACGAGGTTTCCGCCCGACAGCGACGATTTGTTATTTTGCTGTCTGTGTAGCACATGTTTTATTATTTCCATCTTTCCCATCTGTAAAAAAAAAAATGCTCTTGTCTCTGAAGGAAATTTTACATAAGTCAGTAGGTAAAAGATTATTTTGATAATTAAAACACACCTTGATACTTCCTCCAGTTCCGTTAATATAAAATCAGCCATCGCATTTGAGTTTAAGATGACTTATGGGAGCTTTTTTGGTACCTTAAATTCATTACAGTGAAATGTTTGCTAATTTGGACTATGTAGCAATGCTTAAGGGAACACAAATAGTTAAGGATTTATACGTAATGACATCCTTAAGATGGCCCTTAGCATACACTAGGCTCCGGAAAAACATGTGATGTGGAACATTGTTAGATCATTGCAAAAGAATTCACTGGATCAAGTCCCAGCTGAGCTTGCAAGCCCTGGTGTTGTTTTCCTGGTGAATTTTTTGCATGGGATTTCCCTGGGTTTTGCATTGTCAGTGGTCAATATCGCCAGTAGTAACTCTGAAGTGATTTAAACAAGCCTACAGTGACATCATTTATGTGTGTCATTCAACAGCGTCAACAACTGGAAAATAGGGGATGTTGTGATCAGAGCTGTGTTGTGGGTGGATATATATATATATATATATATATATATAATTTAAAATCATTCTGAGTGATGTATCCCTTTAAGAAACCGATAGATTTACTTTCTTTCTCTGTGATGATATTTAGTTCCCAGATGTGGTCTGTTTGGTAAAACAAAAACAAGTGTATAGAGTTTTGGAACCATTAGGGACCATGAGTTGCTGAGCCAAGATTTAATTTTTTTTCTTGTGACAGCAGATACATTTTCAAACAGCCCTGATGGCAGCTGATGCAAGACTCTGCAATGACACTTTCACGTTAGAATTTTTTTTTTGACCACTTGCAAAGACTGAAATAATTAAATGAAAAATACGATGCAATCTGGGAAAACCCAACACATTTTTTACATTTTACTACCATATAAGAGCTGGGCTCAAGCCCTTTCCAAAAGTGTTATTTTGTCCATAGCTTGAACAAAACAAATGTTATGGCGATCTAATGTTTGCTGATAGATAGATTTTTCAGGAATGGAATTTTGAGGAAAAACGGGTTTAAAGTGAGATGTGATTTTCTTTCAATTTCCGGTTTTAAGGAGAGCTGTCAGGAGCGCTATACTGCATTATTAGACTAATGTCTGTTTTCCTTTGTTTATCATGTGCATAGACTCCACAATTTTGATCACCCCTTGTATGTTTAAATAGCATGAATAATGTACCTTGTAGTTGAGGTTTACATGTAGAAACGCAAGCGCAGCACAACTGTTCTTGCACTGTTTATATAACAGACTGCCATCCTCCTCCTCATCATCTGACCCTTCATCTCTGGATGTGAAATAGTTAATTATAACGTTGTTTAGAGCATAGTTCACACAGGACTGGTGGGAAATGTGCAGTCATACACCTTTATTAAATATGTTACGTGGTATATTTTGATAGGTTAACTATTTTTGTGGTGTTTAGAGAAAGCACCTCCGCAGCACATTCTTAACATTAGAGAAAAGACATTTTCATGTCTGCTTGATGCAATAAATAACAATTATACTGCACTAAACAAGTGAATTTAACCAAGATATTTTCAGAGATGATAGACAAGATGTTATAGAATAATAATTTAATGAAAATCTAATTTTGACAAAAAATTGACATTCAACCTATTTTTCGAATTTCCTGAAAACATCTCAGCGTGGTTAGTTCTTCATCTGTGTTGGTTTGAAAAAGTAACTTTACTTTAAAAGTAAATTTTAAAATCATCCAACATCAGTGTTTTACCTTATTTTGAAATGATCAGGATTTTTTTATTCTATAATTGAACTAATCCTTTATAACTGATTTGCGATTGAGAGTTTTTAAAAAAGGAGGAGAGACCACAGACCAGATCTCTCTTCATGGTATGTAAACACCAAATTATATTAAAATATAGCCCTGGTTGCACTTTTGTGTGACTCATCAAGCTATTACATGTAGCTAGTATAAATGACAAAATGCATTGTCTGTGTCCAGATATGACTGCATTAATAATGTAAATAATGTAAGTATTTAAAACGGATACTTCAAATGACCATAAAAATGTACAAGAAAATACACAGCTACAATTATATATTTGAACATGAAGATATACAACCATTCAGTGGTTACACCATGGTATTACAGTTTATAAATGATTCAGAATTTAGAGGTAAATATTTAGCACCGCATCCCTTATATCACCAGTATTTATTTCTGCTCCCCTCTGTTTTTTGGTCCCCTCTGTGCAACCCCATTTAAAAGAAAGTAGGGATTGAATCACCTCAGTCCAATAGCAATTGTTAGTGATATGTTTTTCATCACAAATGATTATTAGTGGCATATGAGTCAAGTGTTTTTGTATTTGGTGCACATGAGGGTGTGCTTGGCTGGGAACCAATGGCTTATAATCTGATAACATTATTAAACAATGCTAAATGGATGCATACCAGTGCAACAACTTCTCCAAAACAACTTAACAGTAGGCTACACTAATAAAAACATTACATATATTATTACGTAAGTGTGATGATATGGATCTATGTGACTGTGCATTTCACTAATTATCCATAGCCTACATGGAATGATGCCGGTCAAACATCTGACAAATGAAAAATATAAAATGATTCTGTTATCGTGCCCATACTTGTCACTTCCTTTGTGTGCCTTTGGGCTATGGTCCTTCCTATGATGCAGCCTTAAGAGGTGGAGCAAAAGATTTATTTTGGGGTTAATAAAAACTCCTTGGGATATTCAAGCTTTACTGGACAAGGATACACAATGGAGATCTACACATCAACTGCATGTATGACAGCATATTAGTTCTGGGTTACCTGTATTGAAGATTTATTTATATATTATTTTTTTAAGTGATGTTTTATAACTGGTATTTATTATATTATTTTTTTATTGCAGTCTTAGTGACAATCCTGTACATTTTTTCCTCATCCTCTGCACAAGGTATGGAAACACTTTAATTACTTTTTTTACAGAAATTTACCTTTTAGTAGTTTTATTTTGTGTCAGCTAATGTTGTAATGTAAACGTGTGGCCGTTTTAACTGAGAATTAAGTAAGTCAGTGTATACAGCAGATTTAGTATGAAACGATTTATACTTATACCACTATAGTCTACAAGTGAATCAGATCATCATACTCCTGAGTGTGTATGCATGCGGTTTTTTTTTTTTTTTTTTTTTTTTTTTTATGAGGCGGAGACCGAGCTCCCTCTTGAGTGTGGTTCTGAGCCATGCACGTTATTTCTCAGTCAGAAAAAGAGAACAAGTGTGTGCGGTTGGAGCGCGCTCAGAGTAGCCCAGAGAGTGAAAAGTGGTCGACTGCGATTTCTGAAAGCGTAGCAATTACAGAAAGCCATTGGACAAGGCACTATTAGAGCACATAACTTTCACAAACCCACTGAGATTGGATACCATTTTGACTGGGCGGCGAAGGACAGTAGGTATTTGATGGCCTTGGTAGTGTAGCGACTGATTGGTCTTACTTGAGATTTAGACTGGATAATGTTACGCATCCTTCTGCTGCCGGGCGATATTAAAACGCAAAATATGAATCATGCATGTTCCGCTTGACGGTTTGCTTTTGACTCATCGATTGTTAAATCCTGAAGTGAACTTCTGTATTAACTGTTTTGGCTCCTGTCTTGAATTGGATGCAAACCGGTGTGCGACTGTACATTCCGTGTGTTCTTGAAAGCGTGCAGTTTCTAACGGAGCCTATTTACCGTAATTTCTTAGGTAATATCAATAGTATGGCATTTCAGATGCGTCCGAAATGACAAAAACATAAATATATGTATATTATATATTTAATTGTTTGATCAAAATTATTGCTAGGGACAGTTTGGCAGTTGCTGGATATTGGGACATGTCATTGTAACAACTTTTTTAACGGAATATTCAGACATTTTTTCTTCCGTGTTAATTTACAAACCTCTGTTTGTTTGCCAAAATTTTAATTTTCATTGGATTAAAAATAGATACATGAAAAAAAAGAAAGGAAGAGAGAAAGAAAGAAAGAAAGAAAGAAAGAAAGAAAGAGATTGTAGTACCCTATTCAAAATGTTGAAAATTTGGAGTTTTGAAAGTTTGGAGCTTTTTTTCCCCACTGAAATAAATGTTTTTGTTATTACACAGAGAGTAAAGTACCTGAAAAAAAGAACCATTGTTACCCCCCACCTCACCCAAAAGCTGTAAACCTAGGGGAAACACTGCATTCTGTGTAGTAAAAAACACATTGCATACATTTTTGTATCAACTATGCATAAGCATGAACTTGCACGGAAATTCCTTTCCCATAGTTTTGGTGAACGGTAGTTCACCTGAAAATGGCATTCCTCTAATCATTTACTCACCATCAAGTCAAACCTGCATGACGTACTTCTGTGGAGAACAAAATAAAATATTTTTCAATAATTTAGATAGTATGCAGGTTGGTGGAAATTTTTGTAAAATTCTATGGAATTCAGAAACTTTCACAAACATTAAGGAGTCATCATTAATAACATCAATGCCATCAATTTACATTCTGTGAAGTAATAAACACTTAAAAAGATAAGACATTGCATACATTTTTGTGTCAACAACATGCATAAGGGTAGATGATAAATGAACTTGCATGAAAATTTACTTTCAGAATATTTTAGGTTAAAGGTATAGATCACCTAAAAATTATGTACTCACCGTCAAGTCATTACAAACCTGCATGGCGTAATTCTGTGGAAAATAAAGAAGGTATTTTGAAGAACTGTTTATCCATTCAGTGGTAAACAATAATATTTTGACCCACTGACCTTTAGAAAAAAAAAAAGAAAAAGAAAAAAAAAACTCCTGTGAGGAGAGGTTTGTTTATGTGTGTCAGGAATTGTGAAAACCAGAATTAAGTTTATTTATAGTTTGAACTATAAAATATGTGCTCCAAATAAGATCAAGGACAGATTTCAAGGACAGATTTCAAACAGTTTGCACTGATGAACCATTCACAATAAGAATTTGCATTTGGTCAGTGTTATATTCATGTTGACTTTAATCTTTACAGCATTCAGAGTTATGTTACCCACAAGAGACTAGTTGCCACTTTTCATAATTTATCCTCCTTGTTCCTCAGGAATTTGCCATTGTGACAAAGGGAGCCAGTGAGTGACTTTACACAGAGCCTTAACTCTGAACCACAGTTCCATAAGAGATTTTTTAATCATTATTGTTTAATTATAGATCACTTAAATGTATGTTAGTAGAATGTTTTGGTAAAAGTAAAATAGGAATGATCTGTCTTTTGTATGATGTCAGCAGCAATGCAGCTGTCAGGGGACAGATGGGAGGCAGCAATCATCTGTACTGTTGTGGAAATGTGCCTTACAATATCTCAGGAAGTTCCTGCTGTAATGGTAAGGGAGACTCTTGCGACTTGGTTTGTGGTTACTGAGTCACTAAGAGTAGAGGATGTAATTCAATGTGTTCCAGGAAATATAACAATGGGACTAGGCCAGCTGGTGTCTGACTGCTGTGGTTCTGTAGCTTACAATCCACTAAATGAGATTTGTTGTGATGGCAGCCTACAGACTCGAAGCAGCACTCGTGCAAAATGCTGTGGCAAAGGTAACCGATCCACTTCACACACCTTGATGGCCACTTTGTTTGGATTTGACACATTTTTGCATACTTAAAATTAATTTGTTGAGATTGGTTGATCTTCATACAGTTGGCTCAAAAAGGACTGCTTTTATAATGAGTTTTCTCTTACACTCATTTACAGTCATATACCTGACAACGACTCATTTGTGTTGCGGTGACAACCAAATATTGGATCTGAAGGAAAATCATTCTTGTTGTGGCAATCAAACATACAACATGGCAACCCACTGCTGCTGTACTATGCCTACACTAAAAGTAAATCTAAAAAATGAAGCTTGCTGTCCAAATGCAACAGGTGTGTATACAGCTATTAGTGATTATTAGATAAATAATTAAATAAATGTGGTGCAAGTGGCTAAACAGTGGAACATCATGTACTCTGTAATCTTTTATGTCTTTTAATCAAACAGTAATAGATCTCTCATTTGTTTTAGTAGGTTATAATCTCAATCTTATTCCCACAGATTCTAAATATCAGCAAGGCTCTCCAACTAGGTGAGACAGATAAAAATACCTTTTAATAATAATAATAATAATAATAATAATAATAATAATAATAATAATTTTACTATAGAGTGCCTTTCCAGTGCTCAAGGGGTACTTATTATTAAATAGACCTTTTCTTAAATGCAAAAATATCAGCATACTTATTTTGTAATTTAATGAATGATAAGCAGCCAAAGTTTTTTTTTTTTTTTTTTCTGTGTGTGTTTTTGTTTGTTTGATTTTATGTCTGCCTGGAAATCTCAAGCACACCCAAAGTCTCAGGTAAAGTGCTTGGCATCCTCATTGTGCATTCTTATATTTACATATGATCGGACAGTAATCTAGTTAGTTTCAGTATCCTTTGATAGTTTCTTCTGTTCATACCTGCCTAACCTGATATTTTGCAGGTGTCCATTTCATGTCATTATTGCAAATGATGGTGATTGTATGGTTATTGTAGTAAAAATTTCACATTTCTAATCATTCTAGAATTGATGTGTGGAACTGAACCATACAATCACCAGAAACAAATTTGTTGCTCAGGCACTTTGTATAAGAAGGCTTCAGCACTTACTAAGGTATTGTCTTTTGGCCCAAAGTTTAGCTCTGCATGAATAAAAAAAAATTCTCTGAACACTGTGATTTTCAGTCAAATCTGTCTATAAATTATTATGCAGTGTATTATTGTACAATATTATGTGTATCTGTGTCCTTCAGTGCTGTGGCGCAGAAGTTTACATTCTGTCAGATGACAGTGTGCTGTGCTGTAATGGAATCCTTCATCGCAATGTGCCTGTGCAGTCAGAGTGTGTTGCAGGCGTTATATATACTCCAGAAAACACTACTTGCCAAATGTCTGCCCGTCCCCGTCTTGGCGAGCACTGCTGTGGAGGACAAACACTCGATCCTCATAAGCAAATTTGCTGTAATGGACACAGGTAGGCCCGCAGAGTACAAAGATTTGATTTAAAAGTGCACAATTTTTTGCTCAGGTTTTAAATAATTTCTTTATGTTTTGATTCATTTTGCAGCCCAAAAGTAAGTAGTATTCACCTGGCTGTGAGCTTGACATCCTCATGGGCTATTTAAGGGAGAGTTCCAAAAATGAAGTTCTGTCATTAATTACTCACTCTCATGTTGTTTGAAATCTGTAATTCATCTTCGGAACACAAATAAGAGATTTTTGATGAAATCCAAGAGGTTTCTGATTCTGCATAGACAGCAACGCAACTACTAAGTTCAAGGCCAAGAAAGGTACTAGGGACGTTGTTAAAATAATTAATGGGCATTACGCATAACGCATGAGCAGGCGTTCTGACGTAGAACCCGGATGTGCTGGACCTTGTTTACAAGCAGAGGAATGCTGACGTGTGTCACGGTACTCTCGTGAACGCTCGTCAAAGACTGACATGGCATAGAAAAAAATCTTTATGAAGTTAAGGTTGAACCACTGATGTGACATGGACTATTTTAACAATGTCCTTACTACCATTCTGGGCCTTAAATGTGGTAGTTGTGTGTTGCTGTCTATGCAGGGTCAGAAAGCTCTTAGATTTCTTTACAAATATGTTAATTCCAAAGATGAACAAAGGTCTTACGGGTTTAGAACAACATGAGGGTGAGTAATTATTGACAGAATGTATATTTTTGGGTGAAGTATCCCTTTAATTTCATCAAAACGCACTTTCAAATTACCATTAATGGAAGAAAGTGCTATAGATTCAAATGAGGGGGGCAATTATAACCATTCAAACCCTGACTCTTGAGCTTAACTACACATCTGCCATGAGGGGTCAACCTACCTTACATAGAATAAGATTTGTCAAAAGTATGGATTGTTTCTTTAAGGGAAAAAAAAAAACATTTTATACAGTGCTTTTCTCTGCAAGTTTCTCTGTTCAAATACAGGTGCATCTCAAAAAATAAGAATGTCACGGAAAAGTTCATTTATTTCAGTAATTCAGCTTAAATTGTGAAATTCATGTATTAAATAAATTCAGTGCACACAGACTGAAGTAGGTTAAAGGGTACATAACATACACAGTTTCACCTAATCTCATGTTAATACTGAGTACCTATAGAGTAGTACTGTATCCTTAATATCTCCAAAAAGTCTTTAGTTTTGTCATATTTATAAAAGAAAAATACAGCTTTCCGATTTTCTCCGGAAAAAGCCAAGCTTCTGGAGGCATGCCTTGGGCGGAGCTGAGTTTGACAATCACTTGAGCTGGAATTGCCAATAAAACAGACATTTGATGTCGTTTCACTTACCATCTGCAGTTCTGACCGGGATCTTTTATAGCTGGGACCGCTCCATCTTTCAGCATCAAACAATGTGCAAACTGGGCCTTGTATATGAAAAGTTCGTCAACAAACACACACTTGCAAAACTCCATTGCTGCCCTGGAAAAAGGAACTGCATCCACTGTTCACGTAACGCTGGGTTCTTTGGGAAGCTGAGCAAAGTTATCTTTGCCTTTCAACCAAAACCACACTTCTTTAGAGACATTCTTCCCGAGTGAATCCCTTGCAGCAGTGCAGCCGAATGAAGCACGTCGATGGGGGTGCTCTCTTTCTCATGGTCTAGCCGACCCGCGGGCACGCTTTTCCGCGAGAAATGCTCATATAAGGAGCTCCACCATTGTCTATGTCATTAAAGTAACGATTGAAAAAAAAAACAGCTGAAACTTGTACCAACCTGGAAGTAAGATTTTTGGCACAGAAATTCTCCATCATTTGTCTAATTTTTTTTTTTCTTTTTTTTACTTTGGCCATATTTAGCATGAGAATCCAACGCTTTAACACTGTAAACAACTCTGAATATATGAAACACTATTGTACACTGTTGTTTTTTGTTAAATGTTAGCCAAAATCATCACAACTAAAAGAACCAAACTACTTTAGTCTGTGTACTGTGCATTGAATTTATTTAATACACGAGTTTCACAATTTGAGTTGAATTACAGAAATAAATGAACTTTTTCACGACATTCTAATTTACTGAAATGTACCTGTATGTCCTGGGCCAGGGAATAAATAGTACCTGTCTGAATCTCTGAAATTCCAGTAGCTTAAGGAAAATCCATTAAAAAATAGGATATAGCTATTGTTTGGCATGCATTTGAAGCTTGAATTTTTATTTATTTATTTTTCAAACTTTGTTTTATTTAGCCACAACAAGATGAATGGCAATTTCTGTTGTGGTTCAGAAGTCTATGACCACCACAACCAGTCCTTGAGATGCTGCTCTGGTCAACTCTACAATATAAAAAGTGGGCAAGAGTGCTGTGGAAACCAATTGCTGCAAGATAACAATCAAACTTGCTGTTCCTCCTCAACCAATGCCATAATTTATTACACCAAGCAAAACCACAGTTGCTGTGGGCATTACTACTACAACACATCCCTGTGGAGCTGCTGTGCTGAACATCTCAAACCAACACCAAATCCTGACAGCCCTCCTGCACAACACAGACTTAAACCCCTAATGGATCTGATCCCTGAAATGTGCAATAAAACAGGTAATGTTCTTGAACATTTGTTTTGCAACTTGAAATAATAAATATGTTGTTGTTGTTGTTGTTGTTTTTGTTTTTTGAAAGTTGGCTAAATGATCGTGTCTTTTTTGTGTGTTTCTAGTGTTCTTTGGCAAAGTGGAGAGTGTGGCACTTAAAAATGATCAGCGTCATGTGGTGTTGAAAGTTGTTTGGCAGGTCGATGTGAAATCGGAAAAGATCATCAAAGACCTTTGGCTTCATGTGTTTCTGGATCACTGCAGCTCTCCTGCCACAGACACCGACATGACCTACCTTTGGGAGAAGATCTACCCTGAGAACCACAAGCTTCTCTCTTACCCTGTTGACATAATATCTGACATTCACATGTTCTATTCTGTATGTTACCAAAAGAAGGGATAGAAATATGGCTTAAGGTCTATTTCCCATAACTTCAAAGCAAACTCACGCTGGCTGTCATAAGCTTTCTGTCTTGAAGATGATTTTTATCCATTGTTGATTTGTAGCCATTGTTAATGCTAAATGACCCTTAAGACAAGTTTTCCCTTACAACAAGTCTCTGTTACTGTATGCAGCAATATGGCAGATGCATCACATCTGATATTTTTATTTCATCTCAATCTCAACAACAGTATGAAAATGTGAAAATAGAAATAGAATCAAAAAAGAAAACATTCTTCTTTTCTAAATATTAAGTTCTCTTAAAGATTTTTTTTTTCATCTAAATTGCTCGGCAATTAAATTGCACTGCATTTTTTTAATCGTACTGTATTTTGTCAGTCTCAGGTCTATTCCAGTTGTGTTAAATTTTGTAACAATTTGAGAAGCTCGAGGGCCTTTACGTATTATAGCTCAAAGGTGCTCAAAAACAATTAATGGCTTTTATTTGAATCCTTGAGAAGACAGAGAAGAGGTTATTTCATATATATTTTTTGATATTTAATTTTTTTTTAAATAACCAAAGTTCAAATAAGCTTGGTGTAGCTGTGTAGTTCAATTTTCTTCCAGTAAATGATTACTTTACATGCTTATTACTACTTGCAGCCAGATCATTTCCGTAATGACCAGTGCAATCTACCAGGAGCAGTGCAAATGAGCACCTGCTCTTTTAGGCGTTAAATATTGTCACAAATACCAGTAATTAGAGTGCAAACATTATTAAAATGTGCTGTGTGACTCATTTTAATTTTGCATCTGAAACTCTTACAAATGCATATTCAGTAAGGTCAGGCACAAAAATTCTTCACTGCACATCTTTAGTAAATCCTGACAGTACTATTTTAGCGCCAAAAGATGGCTTGTTAGTAAATCTGGCCATTGATCTGTTCTGTGTATCTAATCTATCTGTCTATCATGTAGTGATTTAGGGGTTTTAAACTTCTTCAAACACATATACTGTTCAATATCCATGTCTCAGCCATATACAACTGTGAACACACGTCATGTTAAATGTTTTGTGAAGATGGTTTACTCATTTAAGTTGTATTATGGTATTGTAGATATGGAATTTGAAAATATATATATATATATATATATATATATTGACATTTGTGATTTGTATATCAAGTCTGTTATTTCTAAATAAAAATGTTAAGAAGCACAAGACTATGCATATTTTTTTTTTAAAAAAAGCAAGTCACAAAGGAAAGGAAAGGAAAGGAAAGGAAACGAGAGGAAAGGAGGTGTCCCTTACTCAGAATTTGTGCTCTGCATTTCAACCATCCATGTACACACAAACACAGCAGTGAGTAGTTAAACAAACAGACACACACAACCCTGTACAGCTATCTTTGTGAGGACGTTTGTGACACAATGCAATCTCTGATCTGCCTCACCCAAACCCTTACTCTAAACCAAACCTTTACACAATTATAACCTGATCCCGAAACCAGGCCTTTTTAGGGATCTCAGAAAGTGAAGACTGACCAAAATGTCCTCACACTGATGGTCTCTAAAACTCAAACCTGCCCTCACAAAGATAGCTGTACAAGTGCGCACGCACACACACACGGAGCAGTGGGCAGTTCAGTGCCTTGCTCAAGAGTCTCACCTCAGTTGTGGTATTTAGGGTGAAAGAGAGTGCTGTATATTTACTCCCCTCACCTACAGTCCCTGCCAGTACTGAGACTCTAACCCGTGACGGTCACAAGCTTAATTTTCCAACCACTAAAACAGTATATATGTATTAATGACCGTATTTAAATATGTTCCGTATGTATAATGGCTGAATATACATTCATAGATGTGCTTACAGAGATCTCACCTCAGAAAACTTTTCGAAAAGAACACGGCAGGACATTAATCTTGCTCTTGGATAGTGCACACAGAAGGGTCATCTAAAAAACTGCTTTTCTTTATTTTGTTAAGCTTGGATGCTGCTCATCGTGGCTTGGTTGCATAATTTGTCAAATATTCCTTTTTCCTTACACAAATATTGAATTGGTGAAGGCAAATAGATACTTTGTTTAGCAAAAGCTTTCATGTAAGTTTGGGCTCAGGTAATGTTGGATACTATTCGGTAACACTTTCTATAAAGCCCATGTTTACAATACATTATAAGGGTATTCTTAAAGGAATAGTTCACACAAAAATGAAAATTGTACCATGATTTACTCACCCTCAAGCCATCCTAGGTGTATATGACTTTCTCTTTCAAGACAAACATAGTTGGAGTTGTTTTAAATTTATCCTGGATCTGGTGTTTCTGAAGCGGATCTATGGGTTTTTATATCTTGCCATTGTTTAAGATCTGTACAGTAACTTAGTACACCTTGGGAGTTCAAGCACATAGCGCTGAAACCTTATTGCAATTATAAGAATGGGCAAAACGTAAATCGTAGAGACTTGAAATTTGGAGGGATAGGATGGCTTGGCCACTTAGTGGCGCTATAAGGGAAAAACATAAAAACAGCCATAATTGTGCAACCGCTTGTCCTACAATGTGAAAATCAGTGCATGTACATGATCTTGATCCAATATTGCAAAAGGGGCTGTAGGGGACTTTTGTTTATCTAAAAAATGTAAAAATTGTAGCACGGATACGATAGACCTCATTTCGAGCAATTTTGCCTCTAGAGCCACTCCTGTCAGTCAAACCCAGGGGTCACCACTCTTGGTCCTGGAGGGCCAGTACCCTACAGAGTTTAGCTCCAAACCTAATCAAACACACCTGAACCAGCTAATCAAGGTCTTAATAGGTATACTTGAAACTTCCAGGCAGGTGTGTTGAGGCAAGTTGAAACTAAACTTTGCAGGACACCGGCCCTCCAGGATCAAGTTTGATGACCCCTTTTTGGTGACCCCAAGTTTGACAAACCACTTAATAGTTAATTGATTAAGAAAACGTATAGTCAATAATTATCAAAAATGTTGAAATGTACCCTTTGCGAAGTTATAACAGGCTTGTTTAAAAAGGGGGCGTGTTCAAATATTCCCAAAAGCCTATAAACCCTAAATAAAAATGACCTGGATTTGCCAAAAATTTCTTTTTTCAAACTTAAACTCCATTAATCACTGCTTGCAGCTGTATTTCGTGTTGCTATTGTCAAATGACAGATTAAAAAGTCTTCTTATAATGTTATCTTATTATTTATAAGTGGTCATTTTATTATTATTATTTATAAGTGGTCATGCTTTAAGTAAAGTAACTTCACTGTACTTAAACCAGACAAAGACGACTTATTTTTGTTTCGTGTTTTTTTTTTTTTTCTCAAACAGACATAAGATCAAATATCAGATCAGATGAATATGTACACATTTGCTTTGAACAATTTCTATTGTAATATCACTGTTTATTTTGATGGTATCCTTTAGAGCAGTGTTTCCCAACCACATTCCTGGAGGCACACCAACACTGCACATTTTGCATCTCTCCTTTGTCTGAAACACCCATTTGAGCTCTTGTATTCTTTACTAATGAGTTGATGATCTGAATCAGGTGTGTTTGATTAAGGAGACATGGAAAACATGCAGTGTTGGTGTGCCTCCAGGATTGTGGTTGGGAAACACTGCTTTAGAGTATTTATGCAACTACATGTCAACTAGCAATCATTGGAGTATTACTAGTATGTCTGCTAAATATCTGCACACACTTTATTTTGATGGTTCCCTAACAGACATTCTACTAACTACAAGCAAATATGCAAGCATGTCAACTTATTGTACCAACCCTAACCTAACCCTAAAGTTCACTTTCAGAACAAAACTTTACAGATAATTCACTCACTGTGTCTTTCCACTATATGGGTATAATTCCAGAACTATTTTCCTCAAGAAACAGAATCAGAATGAGCTTTGTATGTTTATAAATACTAGGTATTTGTTGCAGTGACAGAATCTCCACAGTGCAAAAGAGTTACACTGTGGAGCTTGTCACTATACAAACAAATTCCTAGTATGTGTAAACATACCTGAAAATAAAGCTCATTCTGATTCTGATCTTATGTTAAGATATGAGATAATCCATTATAAATTACAGATAATTTACTCACCCCCTTATTATCCAAAATGCTCATGTTCACTATGTGGGTAATCCCTGAAATATTTTCCTTAAGAAACATAATTTATTTACGACTGAACATCTTGGATGACAAGAGGATGAGTAAATTATCTGTACATTTTTGTTCTGGCATAAACACTTTCCTTAAAGTGGATTTAATATGGTATTCATTGTATGTCATAAAAATATATTATATATAGTATATATCATAACAATAAAGTTATAATCACAAATATGTATTATACTGTATTATAGTTGTAGTTCTGATTATTTATGAGGTCATACAACATATAATATATATATATATATATATATATATATATATATATATATATATATATATATTTATAATGCATTATACATTAATTATTATGCCTTTAGAATACCTGTATAATGTATTATAAATACACTGATGAAAATGATTTTGTGGTGAAGTAAATATCACAGAAAAACAAATGTAATCTTTCTCAGACAGCATCTGACTCTGTGCCAGATTCGTTTTCAACCGGCAAATCCGCGTTACAGTCACATCCGTTTCAGTGCTGTATCACAGTCCTAGACGGATCCGGCCCGTGTCTGGTTTCAGTGGGCACGGTTTACTATCGCAGAGCTGATCCCAGACAGTCTGGTACGGAGCTGGCCCAGATGAGCGGAAAACCAGATGCGTGCCGGTATTGGCCCGTTGTGCCAAAAGACACTGGCCCAAGTCCGTTTTGCGGATATGCAGGAGTGTGGGCCAGAATCAGGCCGGATGAAATTTGCTGTCAGGGTTACATTAAATAATTTAGTTCAGGCAAGAATAATAATAAAAAAGAGTAAATTCAATATTAATACTCAATTTAAGCTTGTAGAATTTAAAATTTGAACATAAGTATATTTTACCTGGAATCGTTTGTTATTTTTACAAAGATATAAAGTAAATATCAAAGTCATGATCCAATTGTTCCTATCATGCACTTGGGCACAAATAATTAATAAGGTAAAAAATGTTTTGCTGTTTTTGAGATGTATTTACACTGTTTAATGGTTATCATTGTTGTTAGGTTAGGTTAAATAATTTGCTGTTTTGTAACATCATTCATTTAGAGTTCATTTACTCAAAATGACCCATTCATACTCAAAAACTATTTACTGATTGTTACCGTCATTGTGTATTGTGTGCCAAGTATTGAGGTCTCTATTGGTTAATTTGGTTTGTAACTACATTGTGTCAACATGCAACCTTAGAAATAATAAGGAAACGATTACTTGTTTGTGTACATGTTTGTAAGTGAACCTTTAAAAAATGCTTTTAATTGCATTTTTTCAGTGCTATAATGTTTGAGTAAAGTTTTCAAACCATGGCTGAGTGAATTGTACTTGAGAACTGCAGGGTAAACGTAAAATAATTAAATAGAAATTCTAACTGTAACAGTACACGTTAAATGTATTTATTTCCTTTGCTAATTTTACTTAGTTAAGTAGATTTTACTTAAATCCATACTTAAATTTTACTTTAAATATGTGTTTGAAAAACCAAATAAAATAAAATTTGACTTATTGTTTTTTTTTTGTTTTTGTTTTTTTTGTTTTTTTAGTGTATGGGCTTCAAAGAAGGTGTTACCAAATATTGTTTTATGTGTCACTGGATCACTTTTTTTTTTAACTAAATTACATATTACACTTCAAAATGCATTCCATGCCTAATGTAGATCTGTAATATTTCATTAGCATTTCATTAATCTGTATTCCAATGTACAGAATGCTGCACCACTGTCCTGTAATATAGGGCAAAGGTAAAATTGTTCTGCTATACTTGGACCATTTTATTGCTACTCTCTGTGACTATTATTTACCTTTTAATTGGTCACTTGGATATACCTGTATAAACAAAATATCTATGAAGGATTCACTGTTGAAGATCAGTAAATGGTGTTTTTTTTTTCTTCACCAGCAGGACTGCAATAAAAGGAGTGATTCATGTCCATTTCAATGTTCACTTCAATGTGCCTTTCTTGGAATGTCAATGAGGTCTCTCAAAACTCCTGGACCTCTTATGAATTTGGGCATATGGTAATCACACCCACCTTCACCCACAACTGTACAGCCCACCATTGACAGTTTATTTATTTATTTTGCTAGATAGCACACAGACAAGTTACAAGTGCTATATCTTCACAAAAGTTTAGTTTTTCCCAGCTGACACAGTCATGGACTGATGACAGAAGGTCAGTTCACATGGTGGTCTGTGTGTATGATGTCTGAGACTAGCCACCTTCCAGATCCGGGTTCTTGTGAGTCAAACACTGGTACCTTGCCAGGAGAGATGGAGACATTTTACACCATTTACGTCCTAAGGGGGTGATGCCTGTGGCTTAGACTAGCCAGCATCCAGATCCAGCTTCCTGTGAGTCATCACACTTAACACAGTATAGGCCAACTGCAACTTGCCAGGAAAGATGGAGACATTTTACACAATTCATATCCTTGTGTGGAATGTCTGCGGCTTAGACTAGCCACCTTCCAGATCGGGTTACTGTGGGTCAAACACTTAACACAGTATAGGGCAACGGCACCTTGCCAGGAGAGATAGAGACATTTTACGCCATTCACATTCTGGAAACCCTGCTCTAGACATCACAAAGATATAATTTATTTTTGCATAGATAACATAAATCAATTGAGTTTAAAGGGTTAGTTCAACTAAAAATGAAAATTCTGTCATTAATTACTAACCGTCATGTGGTTTTAAACCTGTAAGACCTTTGTTCATCTTCGGAACACAAATTAAGAGGTTTTTGATGAAATCCAAGAGCTTTCTGGCCCTCAACAGACAGCAATGCAACTACTTCATTCAAGGTCCAGAAAGGTAGTAAGGACACATTAAAATAGCCCATGTGACATTCAGTAGTTCCACCATAATTTTATGAAGTTACGAGAAAACTTTTTGTGAAGATGTAAGACTTCACAAGAAAACACCCATAATCTTTGAGCACATATTAAGAATACCTTGCAGACAATTTTTGTTCTTTGAAGACAATGAGGAAAACCAGCAAATAAAAGAAAAGGACAAGACGCTTTCAGCAAACGAATTATAGAAAGGTCTGAGAATGACTCTCCGTACATTAAAAGAGTTAAGCTTCCTTATCTTTGATGTGATTGCATCTGTATTTTGATCAAACTTTAGCCTATTATCAATAAGCGTTCCTAAATACTTGTATCCCTCCACTACGTTATTAATTACCACCCTCTCTTTCGTTTTTGACACATTCAGATCTAATTTCATCCTATTACACCATAAAGTAAAATCATCCAAAAGTTGACCATCCTGATCTGGAATATGGAATATGGAAGAAAGGATAAGAACAGTATCATCTGCGTATTTTACCAGATAACTATTGTCGTGCAAACTCTGACAATCATTTGTTTATAATATAAAAAGAATAGGAGAAAGCACACAGCCTTGTGGTGAACCTATAGAAATTTTGGTAACACTGGTACTGTTCCATCATTAATGTTCCATCATTAATGAATACCTGCACAGGAACAAATGACTAATACAGTATTAACATTATAGTAACTACTATTAAAGAACAAGAAATCAGTAATTAATAGTGCTCAGTTGAAAGTGGTAGTTCACTATTAGCTATAATCAGTAACTACTATTTTTTTTTTTTTTCATATCTCCCAGATAATTACTAAGAACTATTATATACAGGATCATAATTAATGTGAAAGATGCAAACTGTATAATTAATTCTAAAGTAAAGATCATGGTAACCCACAAGTAATGACTCAAGAATTACCAAATCCTTCAGAAAGAATTACTAATTATTTGGATCCGTATTCTAAAGTGAAGATCATGATAACTCTTTAATAATGACTCAAATCATTGTAAGCTTTTGAGGTATATGTAAGGTTATAGTAATGACTCAAGTGTTACTACATCCTTTTAAAGGAATTACTAATTGTTTGGATCCGTATTCTAAATTGAAGATCATGGTAACTCACTAGTACTCAAGTGTTAACAAAGCCATTGGAAGTATTCCTATTCAGAACCTTACAAAAAACTCACTAGTTGTTAATGACTTTATTCATTACTGGGGAGTTATCATGATCTTTATTTAATACAGTCAAAAAAAATTATAATTCCTTCTGATGGATTTGGTATTTTTTGAGTCATTACTAGTGTGTTACCATGATCTTCACATTAGAATTTATTATACATTTTGCATTATTCACATTAACTATTATTAACATGTAGTTTATACAGGAGTTCTTAGTAGTTCTCCAGGAGATATTAAAAAAAAAAATATGAAGTTACTGATTAGCTAATAGTGAACTACCATGTTTAACTGAGTGCTATTACTGACTTATTTGTTAATCAAAGTATCTTGTTAGTTAATAGTAGTTACTAGAATGTTAATAGTGCATTAGTCATTTGTTCCTGTGTAATTATTCAATAATTACAGAACTGTATTCTAAAGTGTTACCGAAATTTTTAATGTGTCCAATAAGACCCCATTAGCCTTAACCCTTTGTTTCCTATCATGATCCATAAAACTTAACCATAATTAAAATTAAACTGACTAATACGTTTTTTACCTAAAATAATGGGTTGCAAAAAATTTTATGCAGACGAAAAGTCTACAAACAACAGCCGCGCAAACGCTCCACTATTTTCCAAATGTCGACAGAAAGCATTTAACAAAAACAGTTCCACATCCTCTACGCCTCTTCCAGCGTGATATGCGAACTGCATAGTGCCATCTCTAAATGGTTTATCTCTGTTGAAGAACAGAGATTAGTCATTTGTTTATTTTCTTCATGTTTTATCAAATGTCTTATATTTGAACCTTTTTTTAGGAAGAAATAAGAAAAATAATAATTCCCTCTAAGATTTTCAGTGTGAAGGAGTTTAATCTTTCAGTGTATGCATATGCATATGCGGCGGAGCAGGTGACGGAGAAGCCAAGGTGGAGACGGACAGCTGATGAGCCAGGATGACGAGGAGGATCCAGAGGGCCAATGCAGAACTGATGGCTCCGGCGATCAATGTGGAGGCATGGATCTGGGAGGCCGTGGTGGAGCCAGAGCGACAGAGGACCAAGGTGGAGCTGAAAGGACGGAGGAGCCTGACAGAGCCAGAGGGATGAAGGGATGAGATGTAACTGGAGGAGTGGAATCTTGAGGTGCAGGATGATCGATGCCAGACCAAGGCGGAACCGGAGGGACGAGGGAGCCCAGTGGAGCCAATGGACTGCCAGGCCACAGCGGAGAGGAGGAACCTAGGAGCCATGATGGAGCCTCTAAGTTGACGGGCGAAGGGAGACAAGGGATCCTCCAGCCGTAATGCCCATGGAGACTGGCAGACCTGCAGCGAGCTCACTGCACAGATGAAGGGCTGAGGATGAGCATCAGGGCTGCCCTTCTGCCCCACAGTCATTCTCTGGACTGAACGGGGAACAGTAGGTCTCCTCAGGCCTGGACATGGAAACAGGGGTGATGGAGGGTTCCAAATAGGGAGGGCACAGAGTGCGTCACCCGGGTAGGTAGTGAGGCTTGTGAGGACCAAAAACTGTCTGGTGTGGCCCATGAGCAATTTGCTCCAAGGAAAACACAGAGGTCAGGTCTTCTGTCACACTTAGCTGTCGTAGGGAGAACGCTGGAGGCACAGATAAACATTAACTGTCTTTAATAGCAAGGTACATTGGTTTGAACAGACACACTCCAAAAAAAAAAAAAAAGACAGCGGACCCGATGAGGGAAGAACAAGGAATGGAATTTAAATGCATGGACTAATGAGGGGAAGACATGTGCAACAAATGGCTATTTAATCAGAAGAACAGAAACATGACCATATAAGGGTACACAGGAAAAAAGACAGGGGTGGAAACACAAGAAGACACTATTTTCCTGACAACATAAAGTTTACTGACATAAGTTAAAGAATTACTGTCAAAGATTTTTCATCATAATAATTTATAATTTATAATAATCCTTAGACCTTTCTGCATGTTAACTGGTCATGCTGCAGTTTCTGTAAAATATATTGATAATCATTCTCTAATTTTGTTCAATGTTTTTATTTAATAGCAATAATCAGAATTATTGATATAAAAAACAACATTTATGGCCAAAACAAACAACAAACTTGGTGTTCTTTATCATTTTTGCCCAATAAAGAAATAGTCTTGTTACTGTTCTTACTGTGATTGGCTACTTAAACACTTTGTAAATAAAAAACCTGAACCGCAAACTGAAATATGCAATGGAGTGTTTGCCAAATCTGTTTTGCCAATATGCTGTTATTACAGGTTCAACTAGGGGTGCTTAGCACCCTTTAGCAATGGGCCTGAATAATTATCTAGACCCCCGTCCTCCCTGTCAAAAACAGGTCTCTCCCTCTTTCCAAATTCAGATTTATCCCACCATCCAACGTCTAATGCAATACATTTTTGTGATCATCAGCATAAAGCCTGCATGTCTAGTCATTTATGCATATTTGTGTGTCTATTTTGTTTATGCTCTGAATATTTTATTTAGTTTTTTGTGTATAACTTATTTATATTTTATTTATTTGTTTTTCATGTATTGTGAACCCCTTTTTCATTATCTGGCCTAGGGCCCCACAACCCTAAAGGCAGGGCAACCGCCTGATCTTTTTGATCTCTTTTTTAAAAACCTTCATGAATAAAGAAGTCATTTAATCATTAAATGATTCTAGCTTTGCTTTTTTAGGTATTGAGGAGGAAGAGTGACATTGAAGCCTATCAAAGAGCAGCCGGTTAGTTTTTCCATGTAGCACCAACTTGTGTCATAGCCATAGTTGCATATGAGTGCATATTACTACATGTATTTATGTATTGTACATGCATTTTATGTAGCAGCTGTACCTGCCACAGAATAAGTTGAGCTTGAGATGATTCCTGCCCATGTGGCTAGACTTTAAAGTAACAACCTAGTCTATTTTTAAAAAGTTGTGACATTATAATTGTTACTGGATCTCACATTACAAAAACAAGTTGTATTAAGTTTTTTTTTTTTTTTTTTTTTTTCTGTTTCGAGATGAGAGGAAACACAGAAATTGTGCACAGGCTGCAACATCCTAATAAGTGTTGCATACAAGACGTCCACTATGCAAGCAACTGCAGCCTTACAAATCTAAAGTTTGCAGTGAGGAGATGTGACTTTCAAAAAAAAAATAAAAAAAATCTTTGGTAAGTAAAATTTTGGTAAGTTGAGGTCAGGGAAAAAAAGAAGAAAAAAAGTGTGTTTCCATCAACTGGGTTGGAGTGAATAAATTAAGGTCCTGTGAAGGGACCCTCCCGCACTGGAGGGTCCTTAACATGCCCCATTTACCACTTGTTTTGGACTACGTTCATAAACAACTTAACCCTGAGGGTTAAGTTGTTAAGTTGTTCATAAACAACTTAACCCTGAGGAGACGGGACCCCATGTAACTGGTGTTACCGGCCTCACACCACCCACAGGCCGATAAATGACACCAGGCAAGCAGTCTTCCATACACCACATTTTCCACACCGCCTGACTGACAGGAATTCAGGGTAATGTACCTTATTGTAAAGTGTTACCGTTAAAGTAAATATTACCTACCAATTTCTGATAGGGGCAGCATACATGTAATTTGTAGACATGTAGTCTGGATCGAACAGGAACTTTTGTATTCATTTCTAATATAAAAGGAAGGACAGTTGCATGATTTCTCATCTAGTCAGAGTTTTGGTATGAACTGGTCCTCTTGGGGAAACAATGGTTTGAAGCCAGCATTCTCTAAATGCTGGCTATAGGACATTTTATTGTCAAAGATAGATCTTTGATAGGCGTAAAATACTGGCATAAAATAGCAAACCTGTAGTATATAAATCAACTATATTATAAATACTAGCTTCTTATAATCACTCACATTAAGATCCTCTTCTTCGCAGTTTCAATAGTCAGTCATAGGCAAACTGTGTTTAATTTTTCTTGTTTTTGATGTTTGTCTTGTCTGCAAGTTCATTTTCAAAGACAGAAGAAGGCCACAGGTAGCACAGAAACTGCTGACCCTTCAGAAGCTACTGTTGCTGATGCCACCAGCCCTCCAGAAGCCACTGTCACTGATGCCACCAGCCCTCCAGAAGGTAATGGCACCGATGCCACCAGCCCTCCAGAAGGTAACGGCACCGATGCCACCAGCCCTCCAAAAGGTAACGGCACTGATGCCACCAGCCCTCCAGAAGGTAATGGCACCGATCCCAGACAGTCTGGTACGGAGCTGGCCCAGATGGGCGGAAAACCAGATGCGTGCCGGTATTGGCCCGTTGTGCCAAAAGACACTGGCCCTAGTCCGTTTTGCGGATTTGCAGGAGTGTGGGCCAGAATCAGGCCGGATGAAATTTGCTGTCAGGGATGCCACCAGCCCTCCAGAAGGTAACAGCACCAATGCCACCAGCCGTCCAGAAGATAATGGCACCGATGCCACCAGCCCTCCAGAAGCTACTGTCACCGATGCCACCAGCCCTCCAGAAGGTAACAGCACCGATGCCACCAGTCCTCCAGAAGGTAACAGCACCGATGCCACCAGCCGTCCAGAAGATAATGGCACCGATGCCACGAGCCCTCCAGAAGCTACTGTCACCGATGCCACCAGCCGTCCAGAACATAATGGCACCGATGCCACCAGCCCTCGAGAAGCTACTGTCACCGATGCCACCAGCCCTCCAGAAGGTAACGGCACCGATGTCACCAGCCCTCCAGAAGGTAACAGCACCGATGCCACCAGCCGTCCAGAAGATAATGGCACCGATGCCACCAGCCCTTCAGAAGCTACTGTCACCGATGCCACCAGCCCTCCAGAAGGTAAAGGCACTGATGCCACCAGCCCTCCAGAAGCTACTGTCACCGATGCCACCAGCCCTCCAGAAGGTAAAGGCACTGATGCCACCAGCCCTCCAGAAGGTAACAGCACTGATGCCACCAGCCCTCCAGAAGCCACTGTCACTGATGCCACCAGCCCTCCAGAAGGTAATGGCACCGATGCCACCAGCCCTCCAGAAGGTAACGGCACCGATGCCACCAGCCCTCCAAAAGGTAACGGCACCGATGCCACCAGCCCTCCAGAAGGTAACGGCACCGATGCCACCAGCCCTCCAGGAGATAACGGCACCGATGCCACCAGCCCTCCAGGAGATAACGGCACCGATGCCACCAGCCCTCAACTATATTATAAATACTAGCTTCTTATAATCACTCACATTAAGATCCTCTTCTTCGCAGTTTCAATAGTCAGTCATAGGCAAACTGTGTTTAATTTTTCTTGTTTTTGATGTTTGTCTTGTCTGCAAGTTCATTTTCAAAGACAGAAGAAGGCCACAGGTAGCACAGAAACTGCTGACCCTTCAGAAGCTACTGTTGCTGATGCCACCAGCCCTCCAGAAGCCACTGTCACTGATGCCACCAGCCCTCCAGAAGGTAATGGCACCGATGCCACCAGCCCTCCAGAAGGTAACGGCAGTGATGCCACCAGCCCTCCAGAAGGTAACGGCACCGATCCCAGACAGTCTGGTACGGAGCTGGCCCAGTGCTGGCCCAGATGGGCGGAAAACCAGATGTGTGCCGGTATTGGCCCGTTGTGCCAAAAGACACTGGCCCAAGTCCGTTTTGCGGATTTGCAGGAGTGTGGGCCAGAATCAGGCCGGATGAAATTTGCTGTCAGGGATGCCACCAGCCCTCCAGAAGGTAACAGCACCGATGCCACCAGCCGTCCAGAAGATAATGGCACCGATGCCACCAGCCCTCCAGAAGCTACTGTCACTGATGCCACCAGCCCTCCAGAAGGTAACAGCACCGATGCCACCAGCCCTCCAGAAGCTATTGTCACTGATGCTACCAGCTCTCCAGAAGGTAAAGGCACTGATGCTACCAGCCCTCCAGAAGCTAACAGCATCGATACTACAGGTATATACAAGTATATGTCCTTAATAGTCAGTAATGTGTTATTAGGGAAAAATTTGTGGAGCATCATAGCACTATGTCTTTTTTATACAATACCAGTTTAAAGTTTGAACAAATTACCCATCAAAGAGAATGGGGAAGTGTGTTCAAACCTTTGACTGGTACTGCACATTTTTAATTAGTATAACACACTGTATTTAAATACAGTGTTTAATAAAGTGTGATATCTTGTATATACTTTGTACAGATCCAGTCCAACAGAGGGGAGCAAGCAAGATGAAAAACAGCATTAAGTACATTTTCTGTTTTTAAAGGGTTATGAAACTCCAGACTACTTTTTCTTATATTTTAGCAGAGGTGTTTGTGTTGTACATCATAAATGACAATGTAAGCATCCGTTAAATTTAATTGTTGGAGAAAACTGGGGGTCGACCTCTGTGTTTGAATATTTTTAATATTTATGTTTAATAAAGTGATATAAGAATTTGCTAGCCTGTTTTTGCTAGTTACTCAGCAAATGTATATTTTACTCAAAACGTTGTCTCTTTACAGTGGGACAAATTGAAGAACTCATGCCTTCCTCCCTTCTTGAAGAATGAATTTAAAAAATTGAAATCAATTTCTGAATTATAATGAATAAAATAACGTCTCTAGGTTACGAATGTAACCATAGTTCCCTGAGAAGGGAACGAGACACCGCATCCTCTAGGGGAATCGCTATGGGGAACGTCTCCTTCGTGACCCATGTCTGAAGCATACATACAAAAACTACAACAGTAAAACTACAACTGAGCCACATACCTGACTTACCTGCAGGGGTAAGGCTACTCGAAGCCTGACCAGAGGCAGCGCTCAAGCTTGGAATCAGAATGAGAGATTCCTTTAGGGAGATGAGTCAGACCCTAGGTAGTATCCAGGGTTTGCCTACAGACAGGCATGACCTCAGTCAAGCTGGTCAGGTAGGCTATCTGAGAATCCAACAGAAGGGAACCTGGTCAACGTCAGAGCCGTAGGGCACGGAGGACCTTCCCTAATATTAGAGAGGTATCGTGCGATCCTTCAGGAGTGGCATGATCTCAAAGACCCCCGAGGAGGGGATTTTTCTTGTGTCTGTAGATGTCAGTAGACACCAAAGGGGCAACAAGTTTTTCAAAATTGTGTTGTCAGTGTAGTAAATTATGTAGTGAACAAATTTGTACAAGATAAAAAAAAAATACAAACTATAAACAAACTGTGACAAAGATTTTTTTTTTTTTTTTTTTTGTATTAAAGAAATTAAGACTCAGGCAGTGATAGAAAATTCAGGGTCAAGGTTTTATTATTTGCAATGTTGAGAGAGAACATGGCTTCACATAATAGATTTCTCAACTTAGCTGAGTAGACCAGAGAAAGTCTGAGTTAAGTTACTTCTTTTACTGGAGGGGAGTAAATTACTTGGCCCAGCTAACTTGAACCACACAGTCAGGAGACCTGTCCAAACTGGTTCCTCCAAGTTATTAGGACAGATGCCAATTGATGCACATGACACAACAGGCCTACTCAGATCACCAACTTATCCAGAAAACATATGAATATAAGAATCACAAGACATTCACTTTGATTGGTAACACATAAATATTAACCCCCTGACCCACCACCCCT
This sequence comes from Cirrhinus molitorella, assembly GCA_033026305.1. NCBI lineage: Eukaryota > Metazoa > Chordata > Actinopteri > Cypriniformes > Cyprinidae > Cirrhinus > Cirrhinus molitorella. The sequence continues at coordinate 21,934,003 of CM065127.1, read as the reverse complement.
TTTTTTATTTATACTTACCTTCAAGTACCGTGTAGACAAATACTTTTGTTTTTTGTTTTTTTCCGCACATTCCATCCTCTGGCATGCAATGTGATCATATCTACTCGTGCTGTAATGATGAAAGAATTAAATGTGTTTTTTTAAGAAGTGGTTAGTCACCAAGTATGAGGAAAAAAAGTATGTTTTTTTTTAACAATTGTAACGCTACCAAAGCACAATCCATGAGCACTGCAAAAAAAAAATAAATAAATAAATAAAAATAAAAAATAAAAACACCTACCAGCCTTACTCATGTATTTTGTAGTTAGAGCCACACAGGACAAAAAGCTGTTTACTTGCTCAACTTCTTCACTAATGGTAGTGCCTGCCCATTTGGTTTTTGCCACCCCACTGCACCTACAGCGTAGACACCAGATGTCCAAACTACAATTATTAATTTCAAGGACGTCAAACTGGTAAAGGACTGTATTGTTTGAGAATATACATTTAACTCACATTTTGTAGAGTGCCCCTTTGCATGCATGACTGAGAGAAATGGCTTCATCTGAGTCAAGGTTTTCATTTCTGGGAATGCTTAAGCCACTTTTTGAAGATAGGGCCAATATCTACACATAATATCAGTGCAGAAGAACTTGCAATTTGCTTTTGTGGCCAGTTCATTTTGCAAAAACAGAAGGTATACAAATATCTCCCCCCTAAACATGTTCAGACCTCTAAGCAATATGCAGTGTCTGCAAACTGCCACCTCTAGGCCCTTCTTAGAGGTCTCCCTGGCTTCTGCCCATGTTGATGTTCCACAGATCCCTTTTCCATGTACCTGTAAAATAGTGTAATATCAAATATATACATGTAAATCCTGATTCACTCACTGTGTACATTCCTAAGTCTTTTGACAAATATCTTACTAGCTTGGTCTTCTCACGAACATAGACAACAAATATTGCTACATCAGAAAAACTCCATCAAAAAATGGTTGTTCCCTTTTGAAGGGAACTCGAGCTGCGTCCTCTAGAGGTCGCTTTGGGGAACGACTCCTTCGTGACCCGTGTCTGAAGCTTGCATACAAAAACTACAACAGTACTGGCCGGCGACAGCCTATGACGTCACTGCCGGCACGACTCGTCGCTGCCGGCGCGTCATTGTTGGTGCGGCGCACAGTATAAAAGGATGCCGGGCAAACACATCATCCTCTTCTTCTTCAGTGATCGTTTCTGTTTGAAGTCGTGCATCTTTGGTAAGCTTTGTCTTCTTTCAAAGTCAAGTCAAAGTCTGCTTTATTGTCAATTCTGCTATATATACAGTACATACATACAGAGAATTGAAATTGCGTTACTCTCAAACCCTAGATACATAAAAGTAACTAGGATTTGAGATTCTTACCTCATGTCAGCAAGCGTTGTTAGAAGTGTGTTTTGATCCGTGTCTTCTATATTAGACACTTGATGACTCACACTCTTTCTGACGCTATATCGTCAGGTTGAGATTATGCACGCAATATCCCTGCGGGGTAGTCGTGTGCGTTTGCCCCTCCCCCCGCGATTCTTAAACTCCGTTGCTGGGCACGGAAGGGATTAAGTTCGTGGGGGTCGTGGCTTCTCCTGGCTGATATTCTGACAAGGGGAGGTTGTCCTGAGCTATGATACTTATGGTATGTTGATACATTACTATTTTCCCTGGACCTGTTGGTCCTTCTGTGCAGGTAAGAGTTTTCTTTTCTTTTTGAAACTTTACTCTCCATGCTATCCATGTTCTCCCTAATGTGAGACTTTTTAGCACCTGCACTAAGCTCAGTTGATCTTTCTCCCTTGTTGGTTAACCATGTGCTCACCTGAGGGGCTACTTGCTTCTGTTATCCACCCATCTTCATGCGTGCATCGGAGTAGGGATCCCCTCTCGTTTGAGAACGGAGCGGCTCTCCCCTAAATCTCCTTTCCTTTGGACAAAGGTATTTCTGCGGAAACCCCTTTCTGAGCATTGACTCTAAGGAGCAACAGCTCTCCAGGCATGTCTGGGCCCCCTTTTTTGTTCTTGTCAGATCTGTGGGTCTGACAATGATAGGGTCCATGTTTTCTATTGAGATAGAAAACACATATTACTTGGGTTGGTAATAGCTTGTAAGCCCCTCTGTGGCACTGGCCACTGAGGTGAATACTATTCTGATTTATTTCTGTCCTCCTGTATTTCAGGTTTTTGGACCTTCTTGTCAACGGGACCCCTGGCTGGTTTGGTCTGTACATCTTGTCATCCTGCAACCATCGCTAGGCACTACAGGGTTAGTCTCCTGATTGCTGTGTCCCTATTACACCCCTCAACCCTAGGACCTTGGCCCTTCTGTTCAGGTAACCTGTCTTCACTTATTTTTGTGTTGGAACTTGTGTTGCTGAGGCACAGAACAACTTCGCCCGCTACCTCCACTCTGTGAATCCGTCTCTCCGAGGAGAGAACTGGTTTTTCACTGTCCTTCCAGAGCCTTAGTGAGAAGTGTTTCTGCGGAAACCCTCCTTGACTGGCCTGAGGGCCAGTAGCTCTTCAGGTTGGACTTGTGGATCTAGCACAACCGTTGGTTACCCGAAGACCCCCCTTCCCGGAAGGCTGGTGTAGAGGCTCGCCTCAGTTCCAAGACTGTAGGTACTAGTGGGCTCCATGCTCATCTCAGGACTTGGCAGTGCTCCCCTTGCCGAGGCAGGGTTCTGTAGCACACCATCCTAGGGCTAATTGGGTAGATTCTCCCCTCCATGGAGGGCTAGGCTCTTATCCTATGGCTACTGAGAACTCCCTCAGGACCCCATCAAACTGTCGGCCGCTTGCTGCCGCCCGATGGGCTTCCTGCCACTACATGGTCTTGTACACGGGTTGCCTTGCCCTCTGGGGTATTTAGGCCCTAATCTCGGGAGCTTTGCTATCAGTAGCCCAGGTCACAAACCTTCTTATAGCCCTTGTAATGTCTCAGGACATTGAGCTTGGTAGTGCTCCACCCCGCTGGCAGTGCTTCCCTTGCCGAGGTAGGGGTTTGTACCACGCCACCCTTAGTCTATTTGGGTAGGTACTCCCCTCTGCGGAGGGCTAGATACCTACCCTATGGCTGCTGAACGCTCTTTCAGGACCTCATCTGATTTTTGGCCGCTTGCTGGCACCTGATGAGCTTCCTGCCGTCACACTGGCATAAATGGAGGGCTCTGACCTCGGGAGCTCTTGCTCCAGCAGCCCAGGTCGCCCTCATAATGTCTCTTCGGAGGGCTGGCCAGGGGCTTGCCTCAGTTCCAAAACTGTAGGCACTGCGCACTTCTCATCTCGATGCTCATCTCAGGACCTGGCTGTGCTCCCCTCGCCGAGGCAGGGTTCTGTAGCACGCCGTCCCAAGGCTGATTAGTAAGTCCTCCCCTCCACGGAGGGTCAGGCTCTTACCCATGGCTGCTGATTGCTCCCTCAGGACCCCATCGGATTATCGGCCGCTTGCTGCCGCCCGATGGGCTTCCTGCCATTACATTGGCATTTACAGAGGTTGCCTCATCCTTCTAGGGTGCCTGGGCTTAACCCTGGGAGCTCTTGAAATCAGCAGCCCTGGTTGCAGACCCTTCTCAGCCCTTGCTTGTTTCTCAACATTAGATGAGCTTGGTAGCGCTTCACCCCACTGGTAGTGCTTCCCTCGCCGAGGCAGGGTTGTTAAGCACACCACCCTTGGGTAGAATGGTCAGATCATCCTCTCTTGCGAGAGATGGGTATCTACCCTGCAGCTGCTATAAACCTCTGTCTCGCCGCACCCGGCTGTGCTCCCCACGCCGAGGCGGGGGTTTTGGTAGCATGCCGTTCTGGGGCTTATGTGTAATCCTCCCCTCCATGGGGGGTCAGGCTCTTACCCACAACTGCTGATCACTCCCCTAAGACCCCATCGGATCATTGGCCGCTTGCTGCCACCCAATGGGCTTCCTGTCATCACATTGGCACATATAGAGGTAGCCCCACCCTGCTAGGGTGTTGGCTTACCTCAGGAGTTTTTTCGCTATCAGCAGCCCAGGTCACAAGACCCCCTTTAACCCTCTGGGGTCGAAGACCGCGCCGTTTTGGTGCGTTTTTTTTAAAAGTCCTCTATATAAACTTAAATTACTTCGTCAGTTTTGATCGTACAGATAAGATAAATACATCAATCGAATCTGTAAAGGGTCTACTTTTATTTGCACAGACACATAATAACGATGAAATGGTGAGTTTTTGACAAATAAAGAAAATATACAGGGAGTGCTCTGTGCCGCGTTGGTCTCTGCTCTTCATTTTGAAACGCGTCACTTAAATGATGAAATACTCGGCGAAAACAGCACATGGAGACATTATACACATACCTGGAGAAAGCTTGATATTTCTACTCTTAAACGAAGTAAGTCTTATCGAAAACAAATATTCTGTGATAAAGTAATCCTTATGAAAACAACGCGATGTCCAATCTCCCCCTTGGATCTAATTAAGTTTTAATTTGTCACCGCCCATAAGTTTCTTTCGCTTTCATATTACAATTAGCCACGTGAGAAGCGCGGGAGTTAAACGCCCACATCACCGTCAACAAGACGGCAAGACTTTAAGTTTATCTGGATTACTGTTCATTTCTGAAAGAAGACGTGCTGAGAGGAATAAATCTTAGATTTACCTCATCAGAAGAAGAACGCGATGTGGCGCCAGCAGATTCAACAGAAAATAAATTCTACATTTACATGTAAGACTTTCTTTTATTAGCTTGCTTGCATTCGCTGTTATTGTGTTACTGTGACAGACTAAGTTGTATAGATTTTACTAGTTAGACTTTTTTCAAACTATAATTACTGACCTCATCAAGTGAAACGTTATGATGTAGGTTTCATTTCATTGCATCTAAATGTCTCACAATGCAAGGATTTTTTTAACGTTCTAGAAAAAGATGCGATATAAAAGTAAGTGTTTACACTGTAACACTGAATGATAGAGTCTAAGAATGTTTAGACAGCATGTATTGCATACAAAACATGCTTGTGTTTATGACTATAAGATCATATTTGTATATGTATTTTATTTATTTATCGCAAAATGAATTAAATAAAATAAAAAAATAGCCTATGAGTGTTTATACTGAGTGTATGTTTAGACCATGTTTATTAGTAATATTCTGATCGCGATCTGCTAAACAATAAATTAGTTTCTCAGATATAAAACTCAGATGCAGCGTGCGATCAGAGTGCTCAGTATGTGTCTTTACCTTCATTATGTTTTGATCATACTATGTTAAATAAAATACAACTAATCTAAAACTCCATTCTCTGAAGCTTCTCACATTGTTTCTTACCTGAGAGTCACAGTGTCATTGATGGGCCATTAGGGAGGGCTTTGTGTGTCTCTCAGGTGTGAATCACTAAATATTCATGACCATTGTCAATCTCTTGCATATTGTCTTTCCATCACAAAACATGTTTTGGTAAATTTACATCAATATATTGTTTTCTTTGAACGAGTGAATGAGATGATTTTCACATCATTGTGTAAAAAAAACTCTAGCCTACCACATCCAGATCTCAAAAGCATTGTGAACAAATATTCTGTCCGTGTTTCATTGCTGTTTTTAAGTGACTTTTATTTCTTAGTTTTTCACAAACCACGCATAAACGTTGTTTTCTCAAAAACACAAACATGTACATTCATGTTGCTTGCATATTATTGTAGCCCAGTTTGTGCTGATTACAATGTAATCTGACTTTAGCCATGAATATGTTTTTAAGATACTGAAAAATGCACAAATGTCAGGGCATGTCAAAACTTCTTCAGGGCCCAAAAACACCCTCAGACCCCAGAGGGTTAAGCCCTTGTGCCTAGCCGAGAATGGTAGCACCTCGCCCTTTGGTCATGCTTCCCTCGCCGAGGCGAGGTCGTTAAGCATACCCTCTTTGAACGGCTGAGTGTCCACTTTGCATGGGCACGACCTATAAATCCACATTGTGGTAAGAACGCACACTAGCTATCTGTGTTCTTTCTAAAATCCTGTATGGTGGGGATCACACGCTCAGCTTCGTACCCCTTATTGAGATGTTAGGCCCCGGGATCTTGGGCCACTCTCCACTCCTATTGGATTCTCCGATAGCCTACCTGATCATCTTGACTGAGGTCATGCCGGTCTCTAGGCAAACCCTAGATGCTACCTAGGGTCTGACTCATCCCCTAAAGGAGTCTATCTTTCTGATTCCAAGCTTGAGCCCTGCCTCTGGTCAGGCTTCGAGGAGCCTTACCCTACAGGTAAGTCAGGTATGTGGCTCAGGCATTGGCCGTGGGGATTAAGTCACTGACAGCCGCAGACATCATTGGGGCAGCTCCCCTCAACTCGAGGGAAGCTGGTACTTAGTGCTTGCTTCATGTTAGCCTGCACTCCCCTCAGCATGGCAGCGTGGGTATTCCCGTTCCCCAAAGGGACCTCTAGAGGACGCAGTTCGAGTTCCCTTCGAAAGGGAACGTCTCTAGGTTACGACTGTAACCATGGTTCCCTGAGAGTAGGGAACGAGACACTGCGTCCTCTAGGACTTAAAGCCATGCTTCATTGTTCGCTTCGAAGAAGAAGTGGATGATGTGTTTGCCCGGCATCCTTTTATACTGTGCGCCGCACCAACAATGACACGTGACGTCATAGGCTGTCGCCGGCCAGTACTGTTGTAGTTTTTGTATGCAAGCTTCAGACACAAGTCACGAAGGAGTCGTTCCCCAAAGCGACCTCTAGAGGACGCAGTGTCTCGTTCCCTACTCTCAGGGAACCATGGTTACAGTCGTAACCTAGAGACGTTCCTCTGTCCTACATAAAGAAAATATGTTAATAACAAAAAAGTATTAACAAGAGATTTTGACAGTGTAATGTTATCAAAAATAATATACTAATAATATACTAGCAACTGTATCTGGGGTGCACGCTGGGCAAGAGAAGTGGTCAATGCTGCAGAGTTTCTCTCTTTCATGACGACAATATGTCCATTCAAGGAAAGCTGTTTGGAAGACATCGCCACAGATGTTACCACTCTGGAATCTTAAAAATGTTAATACAGTGACATGCCAGTTAGACTTACACAAATGAAGAAAACAAAGGCTTTCCAAGTCTTTCCAAGTCTTACCCTTCAAAATTGTTGTGAGCTCTGTTGTACCATTTTCACAAATGCTTGTCTTAAAAGCCCAGGTGCAGTGATCTTCAGGTCCTCGAAAGATGTGAAAAGGTCTAGCTGGTATATGGTTTGAAACTCGACAGTGCCTGGCCAGTAACCACTACACAGCAGGTCCCCCACCTCAGGTGTCCATGATGCAAGATATGTTCTGAAATTTATAACTGGCAGAAACATGTCATTGTGACCTGCAAAAATTTCAAAAGACAAAAATAGCACACACACACTGACACTCTTCGGACATCTGTAAGGCAGAGTTGGGTAGATTACTTACAAATTGTAATCATTACTGATTTCAAATTACATGACAAAAATTGTAGTTAGTAATGTAATCCATTACATTACACATTTTAGGTAATATAATCAGACTACTTTTAGATTGACCTAACTCGTTTATCACAGTGATTTAAAAAGCACAATCTTGTACTATATCGGCATAAAAATACAAAGAGAAAGAATATTCCATTTGTTGTTATTAACAACATGTAGTGCATTAAACATTATATTGTCAAGGTTTCCCAGACTGGTGTTTGTGAAGGAACTGCATGTCATGAGACCATAAAACAATTCAGAGAACATATGAACATGCAAATGTAATAATTATTAAAATATTTATTTTAAATTCTCAGGGGTAGACTACTTCACGTAAATATATTGTTGAAAGATGCTTTTTAATGTGTTTGTGATAATTAAAAAAAAAAATATATATAATGAATTGTTGAAACACTGCTTAATCCTCAAATGAGTTTTGAAAATCATTGGTAAAATGTCACATGACTGACTGATTTTTGTGTGAATGCCCACAAAATTAGAATTTTCTGAATGTAAATAAGCGGTAGGTTATTTCAGAATTAGGAAGAACGTCTCAGGTTACGTATGTAACCATGGTTCCCCTAAGGGAACGAGGCGCTGCGTCGAAACGTTTGGGGAACGCCCCCGGCGAGACACCATACTGAAGTGTGTGTAGAACCAACGAATGAGAAAGTGCAACGTCATGAGCGGGTGATGTAATCGATCAGGAAGCATAAGACACGCCGGCAACACGCTCATTTTAGCTTGACGCGAAGCGAGCGCGTGCAGGGGTGCCTAGGAGTATGGCATATAGACGCAGCGTCTCGTTCCCTTAGGGGAACCATGGTTACATCCGTAACCTGAGACGTTCCCCGTCAGTTCACTTCGAGCTGCGTCGAAACGCTTGGGGAACGAGAATACCCACTGCGCCATACGAGTGAGCCCACCCCTGCCTGTGTGTGTGCGCACATCAAGCGGAGAGGACCCGAGAACCTGGAGTCACTGGGAGGTCCAGGTTATAAAAGCGAACAAACGTGTGCGGAGAGGACCAGCCCGCCGCATCACAGATGTCGCTCAGGGCCAAGCCCAAGAAAAAGGCTTTAGAGGCCGCCATACTCCGGGTCGAGTGTGCTCGGACCCCCAGAGGAGAGGGGAGACCCGAGGACTCATAAGCAAGTGAGATGGCCTCGACCACCCACCTGCTTATGGTCTGCTTGGTGGCCGGAGCGCCCTTCTTCGGACCACCAAAGCACACGAGGAGCTGATCTGCGTTACGCCACGGGGCGGATCGGTGGACGTATGTGTCCAGTGCTCAAACTGGACACAGCAGATTGAGACGCTCCTGACCCGCCTCCTGAAAGGGGAGAGGACAGAAGGCCTGAAGCACAACGGGGCCTGGCACAGAAGCAGGCACTTTAGGGACGTACCCTGGTCTGGGGTAAGTCTCCAACCCGCTTGAGGGAGGAGACAGCAAGGAGGAACACAGTCTTAAGCGTGAGGAGCTTGACTGGAACCTCTTCGAGTGGTTCGAAGGGAGCTCCGCAGAGGCCCTCCAGAACCACTGCCAGGTCCCAAGTAGGCACCTTAGTGCGTTGTGCTGGCCTCAGCCTCACAGTACCACGGAGGAAGCGAGTGACAAAGGGGTGTTTCCCAATAGAATGACCATCCTGAAAGGCGTGGAAAGCACTCAAAGCCGCCACGTACACCTTCAGCGTGGAGGGACATAACCCCGCGGAGAAGCGGTCTTGCAGAAACTCCAGAACTGTACCAATCGGGCAGTTGACTGGGTCCTGCAACCGTTGTCCGCACCAAGAAGTGAAAAGTTTCCACTTCGAGGCATACTGCTTCCTTGTGGAGGGAGCTCTGAGGTCTCAACAACCTCAGCTGAGAGACCAGAAGCTATGAGGTGTGCCCCCTCAGAGGCTACGCCCACAGCTTCCACAACTCCGGGCGGGGGTGCATGATGGTGCCCCCCGCCTGAGAGAGGAGGTCCCTCCTGAGCGGAATCTCGAAGGGAGAGCCGTCTAGGAGGGCCATCAGGTCCGAGAACCAGACTCGGGCCGGCCAGAACGGGGCTACCAGAAGTAAACTGACCCTGTCCTGACGTACTCTCTCCAGAACTCCCGGGAGCAGAGCGATCGGGGGAAATGCATACAGCCGCAGCCTCGGCCATGGCTGTACCATGGCATCCAACCCCAGTGGGGCTGGATGCATGAGGGAAAACCAGAGTGGGCAGTGCGTCGTGTCCTGAGACGCAAACAGATCCACCTCCGCCTGGCCGAATTCCCTCCATAGGAGCTCCACCGATTGTGGGTGGAGTCTCCATTCCCCGGGCCTCAGCCCCTGTCTCGACAGGACGTCCGCTCCCTGATTGAGATGCCCAGGAATATAAATCGCCCTCAGCGAGAGGAGTTTCCCTTGAGCCCAGAGGAGGATCTGGTGCGCCTGTAAAGGGGGCGTGACCGCAGACCCCCCTGCCGGTTGATGTAGGAGACCACTGATGTGTTGTCTGTGCGGACAAGCACATGGTGTCCCCTGAGGTCTGGAAGAAATTGCTTTAGAGCTCGAAACACCACCAACATCTCCGGGCAATTTATGTGCCACGTGAGGTGACGGTCTTCCCACAGACCTTGGGCTGAGCGGCCACTCATGACCGCCCCCCAACCCGTGAGGGAGGCGTCCGTCGTTAGCATTACGCGACGACAAGGAGCCCCCAGCACTGGGCCTTGAAGTAGGAACCAAGGTTTCTTCCACATGTCTAAGGCACGTAAGCATCGCTGTGTGACCTTGATCATGCGAAATGGATTCCCCCTCGGGGAGAACCCCTTGGTTCTGAGCCACCACTGCAGGGGTCTCATGTACAGCAGGCCAAAAGGTATCACGTTGGACGCAGCTGCCATCAGACCCAACAGTCTCTGAAACTGTTTGACAGTGAGTGACTGGCCTTCTTTCACTCTCTTGACTGCTGTGAGGATCGCATCGATACGAGCAGGAGACAAATGTGCCTGCATCGTTGTGGAATCCCACACTACGCCTAGATAAGTGGTCCTCTGGGCCGGAGAAAGCACACTATTCTTGGCGTTTAGTCTCAACCCTAGCACTTTCATATGAGCGAGGATGACATCTCGCTGCCGAATCGCTTCTGCTTGTGACTGGGCTAGGATCAGCCAGTCGTCGATATAGTTGAGTATGCGGATGCCCTGGAGTCTCAAGGGAGCCAGGGCAGCATCCACACACTTGGTGAAAGTGCGGGGCGAGAGTGATAGGCCGAAAGGAAGAACCCGATATTGGTAGGCTTCGCCCCCGGAAGCGAACCTCAGGAACTTCCTGAGTCGAGGAAGGATGGAGATATGGAAATATGCGTCCTTCAGATCGATGGTAACAAACCAGTCCTCGGACCTGATCTGTGTCACGATCTGAGAGATGGTAAGCATCTTGAACCGAAACCGTTTGATGGTGCGGTTCAAAAGACGCAAATCTATGATAGGACGCAACCCCCCATCCTTCTTCGGAACAATGAAGTAGCGGCTGTAAAACCCGGACTCTCTCGAGAGAGGAGGAACCACCTCGATGGCCCCCTTCTCTAAGAGAGTAGCTACTTCCTGTTATAACACCAAAGCCTGCTGTGGGCCGACGAGAGTGGGAAGAACCCCCACAAAACGAGGTGGACGACGCCCGAACTGGATTTTGTACCCTAGCTCTACAGTCTGCAGGACCCATGACGAAACATTCGGCAGAAGTTTCCACGCTGCCAGAAAGTTTACTAAGGGAACCAGCCGCTCGAGGCTGATCTCTGGTGTGAATGGAATGTGTGTGGGAGGGGCTAGACGGCAGGGGCTGCTCCCACTCAGCAGCCTCCAAGACCTGGCGCCGAGGGAGGAAACGCTGGAACGCCGCTGCCTGTTTCTTCGCCTCCTGAAACCTCTCGACGACTGTATTGACAGCGTCGCCAAAGAGGCCAGAAGGCGAGAGCGGGGCGTCCAGGAGGAAGAACCTGTCCTTATCATCCATGTTGGACAGGTTCAACCACAGATGCCTCTCCGTGGCCCTTGTGGACTGCCGTTCCATGGCAGTCCACAAGGACTGCCATGGGGTGGCCGATGGCACGGGCCGTCTCCTTAGTAGCACGGAGAGACAGATCTGTGGCCCGACGAAGCTCAGCAACCTCGTCGGATTCCTTCCCCTCCCTGGCATCGAGGTCTTTTAGCAGGTCAGCCTGGTATGCTTGTAACACCGCCATGGTGTGCAAGCAAGCACCAGCCTGACCTGCTGCCTTATAAGCTTTCCCTACCAAGGACGATGTTACTTTAAGTGCCTTGGTGGGAAGCTTAGGGGTCTTCAGAGACGATGCCGAAGACGGGGAGAGATAGCTCGCGAGCGTCTGCTCCACCGCTGGCATCGCCTCATACCCTCTCTCTCCCAGCCCCGAGACGTTAGAATATGTAGAAACGTCGGGGCTGAAGATACGAGAGGAATATGGTTTCCCCCACGACCTAGACACCTCGGCTGTGATCTAACACGCAAGAAACGTTCGTCCAGTTTACTTTTTGGACGAACGTCCTGCTTCTCGGATGGCCAGTCGAGATTTAACTTAGAGACCGCCCAAGTTACAACCTCCACGAGCTCCTCATACGCCAGAGACTGTGGTGGCGAGGTCACAGTCTCATCGACGCTCATCACGTCAACCTCCTCAGAGGAAGACAGATGAAGCGCCGGGTCCTCTCCTGGGGGGGAAGAAACCGCAGCGCGGGCTTCCGAACCCTGGGAGGGGACCGTGGATCTAGCGGTTGAGGACTAAGAAAGGGACGAGCCCGTCTCAGATCCCTCCACTAAATCCACTTGCGAGCCCCACGACAGCAGTCTGCGCTGAGCCTCAGCCGCAGCGGGACCGCTGCCCGCGGGAGCTCGTGCCTGACCATCCTCATCAAAGATGGCCAGGCGGGAACGGAGCACGCGGAGCGGGAGAAGCTCACAGTCATGACAGTCAGCCCGCTCGAGGGCTAACTGTGCGTGCTCCGAACCCAAACAAACGACGCACAGATCGTGTGTGTCCTCGCCTGCAATATAACGTGGGCAGGGAGGAGCACACCGTCTGAAACGTCGTTCATTCGCCACTCTTTTACTTTTGCTTTTACACTTTGACATAGTTTTGTTGGCTGACCAACAGAGTTTTCTGACTAGTAAAACACACACACACACACACAACAGACGCGCTCGCTGAAGAGCAAAAGCTAAAATGAGCGTGTTGCCTGCGTGTCTTATGCTTCCTGATCGATTACGTCACCCGCTCATGACGTTGCACTTTCTCATTCGTTGGTTCTACACACACTTCAGTACGGTGTCTCGCCGGGGGCGTTCCCCAAGCATTTCGACGCAGCTCAAAGTGAACTGATGGGGAATCAATAAATTATGAGTAACTTGTATTGTGTAAATAATATGTAATCATGTAATCCATAAAAAGGTAACTTTTTAAGTTAATTGAATGTAATTGAATTTAATTACAAGTACTTAATTTTTGGAATCTGATTACATAATCCAGATTGCATGTAATCAGTTACTACCCAGCTCTGCCGGTCAGCAGGTTATGCCAATAGACAAATAGAATACGAAACATTGCGAGTCATACCATTTATACAGATAAGTGCAACTGATCATCCAGTGACAACAGACAGGTTTTGAGGGTCACAAACACAATTTTTTTCAGGTTGTGTAATGGGCAGCAAACACACTAGATGAAAGAAAATATATATTAACTATAAAAAATAAATAGATAAGATTATTTTAAAGCTTTTAAGTACATCTTACCTTGCCCATATATGACATTTGTGTCACTGAGGTCTTGCTCAGTAGTTGATGGTGGCAAAGGTTTGTAGAACCCATCTATAAGAGTCTCTCTGTTTTGAAACACTAGATGCTGATGTTTAGAAATGTCACACTTCCCACAGTAACAGGCTTTTAGCAAACAGTCTTTGCACCTAATGACTGCTTCTTTCAAACTGCAGTGATCAAAAGCACCATGTACACAGTCTGAAGCAAGCAAACTGTCAAAGAGTTTTGGCCTTGCTTTGCCAGCGTTCTTCAGACAAGGTTTGCCTCAGTCAGTGCCCAGTCATAAGATGCTGCTGATCTGGGTTCATCACAGTCCATTGCGTGTTGGAGTATTGCAATAACAAATAAAATTACATTACAATTTCTTACATGTTACAAGCTTGTACACCAAGAGCACAAACACAGTTTATGTTGTTTAAATTAAAACAAGTGCTGCACCAAAATATTCTGAAGCAAATTTATACATGTACAACTTTTCATAAAATGTTGGCACTTTTATTCATTCAGAGGGACTTAATGAAGACAGTTCTGATGGGTAAAAACACTGAAGGTAAGCTTACCAATAATCTGTTGTGCATCTACATCTCCAAGATGTTTGGTAATTGAGGCTTTAGATGTGCTTGCAGTTTCTAGAATTATACAATTTTAATGCAGTAGCATGCATACAAAGAACAAAAGATGCAAATCAACATGAAATGGGATTACTTATAGGGGATGGGGAGGGGAACACTTTTCCACTGTTCAGCAGATCATATGAAAATGTATTTTACAAAATTGCCTGTCTGCTAGTATAGACAGACTTCAGGGTATAGATGTCAAAGATATAGAGCATGAACACTTGAATGTACATGGAATCAACAAAAACAAAAATTGCTTACTGAGATCATCTTCTCGAGGGTTACTTGCACAGGCAATGATTGAGGCCTCTGGTCTTTCAGATCGGTCTAGAGCAGTGGTTTTCAAACCTGTCCTGGAGGCACCCCTGCCCTGCACATTTTGTATGTCTCCCTTATTAGACACACCCAAATCAAGTCTTGGAGTCTCCACTAATAACGTGATGATTTGAATCAGGTGTGTTAGATAAGCGAGACATGCAAAATGTGCAGGGCAGGGGTGCCTCCAGGACAGGTTTGAAAACCACTGGTCTAGAGTAAAACAAACTCAAAAGATCAAAAACATCAAAACATACCTGTCTTTCGTTTGTGCTTCTCATAGACCAAGAATCTTTCTTGGTCTCTGTTTTTCCACCAGTTTTGGATCAGTCTTCTTTCTTTTTCATTTTTTAGGTGTTTTTTTTTTTTTTTGACTGCTTCCTCACTCTGTATTACAGGTAGAACAATGGCTTCAGAATATACATTTTTTTTAAGAGGTAGAGCAATAACACGTTTCTGAATATAATTTTTAATGGAAGTTGCAACAAATACAAACAGTGGTAGTACCAGATTTATTTTCTGTTCTTTTAAACACACACACATACACACAGCAAAAAATAAAAAATGAAACTTTCATATATTCTAGATTCCCTACATGTAAAGTAAAACATTTCAAAAGTCTTTTTTTATATGATTACAGAGTGTTTACAGCTCATGAAAGTCAAAAATCCAGTATCTCAAAATATTAGAATATTTACATTTGAGTTGCATTATATGACCATCCCTACAGTATAAATTCTGATTATCTCTTGTCCTTTGAATCCACACTAATGGGGAAGACTGCTGACTTGGCAGTGGTCCAGGAGACAATCTTTGACACCTTCCACAAAGAGAGTAAGTCACAGAAGCTCATTACTGAATGGGGTGGCTGTTTACAGAGTAATGTATCAAAGCATATTAAATGCAAAGCTGACTGGAAGGAAGAAATAT
This sequence comes from Cirrhinus molitorella, assembly GCA_033026305.1. Lineage (NCBI taxonomy): Eukaryota > Metazoa > Chordata > Actinopteri > Cypriniformes > Cyprinidae > Cirrhinus > Cirrhinus molitorella. The sequence goes on along the minus strand of CM065127.1, from coordinate 21,918,867 downwards.
AGGGTAGGCAAAGGTGCACAAGAAACAGGGATGAGTAAATTTTGCATTTAATGTTGAAATCATTGTCCCGGAGTCTGAAGAAAGACTGGAGAGGCACAGAATCCAAGCTGCTTGCAGTGTGAAGTTTCTGAAGTCAGTAATGATTTGGGGTGCCATAACATCTGCTGGTGTTGGTCTATTGTGTTTTATCAAGTGCAAAGTCAATGCAGCCATCTACCAGGAGATTTTGGAGCACTTTATGCTTCCATCTGCTGACAAGCTTCATGGAGATGCTGATTTCCTTTTCCAGCAGGACTTTAGCACCTGCCCACAGTGCAACAACCACTTGCAAGTTTGCTGACCATGATATTACTGTGCTTTATTGGCCAGCCAACATGCCTGACCTGAACTCCATTGAGAATCTATCTGATATTTTCAAGAGAAATGTGAGAAACCGTTGATCCAACAATATACAGATGATCTGAAGGCTCAATAGTATCACTTTCATGCCACACTTCACTGATGCTGTAATTTGTGCTAGGAGCAAGTATTGAGTTCACAAATTAACATTCTTTAAAGAACTTTAACTTTTCTATTTTGCAAATCCGTTTTTTTGATTGATCTTAGGAAATATTCTAATATTTAAAAATACTGGATTTTTGACTGTCATGAGCTGTATGCTCTAATCATCAAAATAAAATAAAAAACACTTTTGAAATGTTTTACTTTACATGTAGGGAATCTAGAATGTATGAAAGATTTTTTTTTTTTTAATAAGTAACAATAAAAAAAAAATACTTTTTCACTTTTTCTAATTTTTTGAGCTGCACCTGTATATACATACACGCACAAACACACACAATAGTGAAATACTGCTTGATGCTGAATGCATGGTACAAAATATTATACAGAATACCTGTATCTCCTCCAAATCAGCCATTATTTCATCAAGATCATGTTGTAATTTCTCCCTCCATATTTGATGACCCTTTATCAGCCATTTATTTGTTAACACCTGAGGGCCACAAAAAAATTACACATTAAAATATGTGGGCAGTGGTTTTTATACAACTTCCTGGAGAGTTTAACATCCATGGTTAAGGTGGGAGAACTTCTTGATGATGTTTCTTTTCCTACCTAGGCACTGCTTAGATAAATGTTCTCAATGGGCAGTTTTCACCACCTATTGGAGTGTTTACAGTTTGATGTAAAGCACTTGCCATACCACACTTGTGTGTGGTTTGTGAGTAGGACCACAATGTTAAATGCTTAAGTAAATGAACAGCATTCTGACATACAAATTTGACGGTTTTGTTAGGGCAGGGTGGAGTGCTGTGGAGACAGCATCTTCTCTTGACCAATTTTGGCGATAGGCAAACTGGGGTGGGTACAATGTAGCAGGCACACCAAATTCCAAGTTTTAAAACACCAGTCTCTTCCAGCCTAATGTCTGAGGTATGAGCTGCTTTCTGGCATCAGGAGTGCTCATACATGATTCTAACATTACATTACAACTCATTACTACTAGTTTATATCCAGAGCTGGGTAGATTACTTACAAATTGTAATCAGGTACTGATTCCAGATTACATGACAAAAATTGTAGTCAGTAACATAATCCATTACATTACACATTTTAAGTAATCTAATCAGATTACTTTTGGATTACTTTTAGATAACTTGCATTAAACATTATTACTTTAGGGTTTCTCAAACTAGGTTTTGTAAAGGAACTGCAGGGGGGTTGAGTTTAATGAAAAGCCAACAATTAAATAAATCATTAAAAAATTAAATGAAAATAAATTCATTTTAAAACAAAGTCTCTTTCAAAGATAGTCTGACACTGTGTGGCCATATGTGCAACACCTCCAGCACCTCATGCACGTCCAAGTCTTATTGAATGGGCAAATCCTGAAATCTCAAAAACTGCTAAATTACATATGTCAAATCAGCAACAAAAAATTTAAATTAATTGTTCCATGAATTTCAGGGGTCCCAGGGGTAAAAAAAATCTTTGGGATAGTTATAGTAAATATATTTGGAAAATAAGGTTTAGATGCCAAAATGTTTAGGAATGCCTGCATTGCATGTAAATAAGAAATAATGTGAATATGTGCTTTTTAATGAGTTTGAAAGACAAAAGCCTTCCAAAGACATAATAATACATGGTTTAAAAACCTGTTAAAATTAATGTGTTAACCAGTAATGATGCTATGTTGAAACTCTTCTTAAACCTGAAAAGATTTTTGTAAATCCAGTGGTCAAATGCTGTGTCACCACCTGACTAATGAATAGTCTAATGTAAATGAGTAAATGTCCACAAAATTGGATTTTCTGAATGTAAGTAATTGGTAGGCTGTTTTAGAAAGGAACATTTAAAAGATGGGTAACACTTTATAATAACGTTCAGTTGTAAGTCATTTATAAGTGATTAGTTAATGATGAAATAATCATTTACAATACATTCATAAACTATTAATAAAGATATGCTAACAATTTATATATGTTTTGTTAATTCATTTACAAGTAATTTGCAAATAATTAGTTAATGATGAACTAATCATTTACGAAACATAACTATGCATTCATAAATTATTAATAAGTGATATGTTAGTATTTCTAGCATAGAGCTTTGTCGTTTAAGTTATAAATCATGTACAAGTGATTAGTTGATTAACTAATAATTTACAAAACATCACTATGTTCGCAAATGATTATTAAGTAATATGCTAACAATTTACAAATCTGTCAAAAGTTGTCTTAAAAATAGCATATCATAAAATAATCAAATAGATCCTTAGTAAATGGTTAATAAGATACTAATTAATATATTACTAATCAATGTCTGTCACTGAAATGTTTACCCTCCATTGAAGATTACATCATGAACAAATCATTTTACAAATCTTTCTGCATCCCCTATTCTAAAGTGTAAACAATTCATCAGCTGTAAATGTTTTACTCATCATTTGTAGATCTTTCCCCCCCAGCACATATACCCACACAACCTGCAACCGGCAAGTTTGTAAAACATTTACAACTGATGAGTAGTTTACACTTTAGATTAGGGGATGCAGAAAGTGTTGTAAATGCCTTGTATACGCCAGATCATTTGTGACATGTAAGAAAAATCTACAAATGATGTGTAACACATTTACAGTCATGAATTGTTTACACATTAGATTTGGGGATGCAGAAAGATTTGTAAATGATTTATTCATGCGTTTACACAACAGGTTTTCAATACTTTGTAGTGTGTACTGCAATGTAAGGGCTGACTGGTGAGGGTAAAGATGTCTTCTGTGACACACCTGGAGTATTTTAGAACTGCGCACCTGATGTGATCTTCAGTGGAGGGAAAACTGGTTTACATTACCAGAACACAAGTCTGTGCTGATGAGAGAAATAATTTAAATGTTTACTCAAATAATTTATTATTTAAAAAAAGTTTTAAATTAATTGCATTTTTTGCTTTTTAACATATCACTTATTAATCGTTTATAAACACATTGTTATTTTTTGTAAACGATGAGTTCATAATTAACTAAGTACTTGTAAATTCATTTGTAATTGACTTTTGTAAATGATTATTTCATCATTAACTAATCACTTATAAAAGACTTACAACTGAACGTTATTATAAAGTGTTACCAAAAGATGAAAAAGAGAAATTAGGGGAAATCGATGAATTATTAATATTTTTTTGCTATTGTGTGAATAATGTGTAATCATGTAATCTATGAAAAAGTAACTGTTTGATTACGAGTACTTTAACATGTAACTTGCTCTGATTACAAGTACTTCATTTTTGGAATCTAATTAAGCAATCCAGATTACATGTAATCAGTTACTACCCAGCTCTGTTTATATCTAAATATTCCAAAAAAACAAAAAAACAAAAGTTATCATTTTGTGATTTTTTTGTTTCTGTGGAAAATGTGGTGTATGGGAGACTGCTTGCCTGGTGTCGCTTAGGGGCCTGAGTCCTTCTTATCAAGGCTACATGGAAAGACTAACCTGCTGTTCTTTGATAGGTTTCAACGTCATTCTTCCTCTTTAAAGTGTGGGAACCTGCAAAGACATGTAAAACTGTTTGGTGATGTAAGGCTTTGGGAAACATGGAAATGTACACTCATGTTACAACCATCTAGGGGTAATGTCGAGCCGTAACAGTAAAAGGGACAGAGGCTCACACCAGAGAGATGCCAAATAAGCACTTTATTTTCTTTTGTTAAGGGTTATTTCGTCAGGGGCAGACAAGGCCAAAACAATAAACTAAAAATCTTCTTTTAGTTATACTAACTTACCTCAAAGAGAAAAAAAAAAGAAACAAAAATACACACACAGCTTACCTATGTCCCTAAACCATAAACAGAGTGAAAAATATACAAAAATAAAAAGTGGCGTCTAACCCCCTACATCCCTTAAATAGTTAAGTTTACTTACAAGGATTCTTTTACAGATATATATAAAAAAGGTTTTAAGTGAGCAATTCAGAATCGTAGTCAGGAAAGCGGTAGTCGGGCAACAAGGGGAAGATGATACACACACAGTTTCCCTAAAAACACTCTGAAACAAGCACTCAAAATCTCACAAAACACAATCTCTCTGGCAGGAGTCCCTCTCAAACAAACGACGACGGCAACAAGGCGTGAAGGCCTCGAATGAGTGTCACATAGGCCTAAATGCATAACATGCTTTAATTCTATAGCAGCGGAGAGAATGAATGTGCGTGTTTCTTTATTTTATTATTATTATTTTTTTGTTAATTTAATGTTTTGGGTTTTTTTTTTTCACCTAAAGCCTACACTGGACACTGATGTCAATGTGTCTGCATTTAAGCATTTCAGTGGGGTTATACAGATCGCCATTTACAGCAGATTGAGAGTTCACCTACAGTTTTGACCTAAATATGATTTTCAGTTAAAAAGATTAATCCTAAAATTTGACTTTTCGCAGCATCAGTCGCACGCACGCTTTTTTTTTTTTTTTTTTCACAGGATTAGATAGTACTTTATTTATCCCTCAAGGGAAATTCATTAGGGATCAATCCAATGATCAGTCCAGTAGCTCAGTAGCTGTACATATTCAAATAAGGTCCAATACAAAAATAAACACCATTATTAAAATTTACACTAAAAACTCAAGAACTGTTAAACAGTCCAATGGCCTTAGGGATGAAGGATCTTCTAAACCTCTCGCCCACTGCACCTGCTCCTCTGATTAAGCATGATATTGTAGAGAGGATGTTTATCATTGTCCAGTATTGCCTTTAATTTTCTCCCCATACATCTCTCCACTACAGTTTCCACACAGTCCAAACTCCTGCTGAGCACACAGCTGTTTTTTTTCACCAGTTTGTTCAATCGCTTGTTATTTCTGTCCATTGTATTGCCTCCCCAACAGGCTACAGTGTAAAAGAGGACACTAGCAACCACTGACTGAGAGAACATAACCAGCATCTCATTGCAGACATCAAAGGACCTGAGCCTGCTAAGGCAAAAGAGGCATCTCTGGCCTTTCTTTGTAGGGCATCCGTATTTAGGGACCAGTCCAACTTATTATCCAGGTACACACCCAGATACTTGTAGGACTGCACCACCTCAATGTCCTCACCACATAAACAAACAGGCTGTACAGTCCCTGACAAAAGTCTTGTCGCTTGTGTACAAATTGACCTGAAGTGCCGCTGAAATATATTTCTAATCAAGATTTTTTTTTACAAGAAATGGCTCATTTTAATCCCAACAGCTTTTGTAATAATGTTTCAGTGCAAAACGAAACTGTCAAAAAGTATTCTAATATTCACAGCTTGGTAAAGCCCATTGAGTCAATTTTTGCAAAGATATAAGTGTTGTCGCCTTGTCATATGAGCTTCACCTGTGACTAATAATGGATCAAGTCTCACGTGTGTATAAAAATAACCCCAGTACACTAGACCTTCACATCAACTGCAACTACACCTCTGCAAACATGCCTAAGATTCACCCTGAGAGTGAAGTGTTGATTATCAAGAGGCTGAAGACCAGATCCACTGCTGATGTGGCAGACACCTTCAATGTGTCTCAGCATCAAGTACAGAGGATAAAAAAAAGATTTGAAGAGACTGGAGACATTTTTGACAAGCCCAGGTCAGGCAGACCCCGCAAGACAACTGCTCGAGAGGACCGTTTGTTGGCTCGAAAATCCAAGGCCAGCCCATTTTCCACTGCAGCAGTGCTCCACGAGACTTGGTCACCTGAAGTCCCTGTGTCAACCAAAACAGTTTGTCGGATTCTGTCTCGAAATGGGCTCCATGGTCGAATCAGTGCCCAGAAGCCATCACTAAACAAAAGACAATTGAAAAACCGTGTGGCATTTGCAAAGGCACACAGCCTGCTAAAAGGATGGACGCTGGAAAAGTGGCAGAAGGTGGATTTTTCAGATGAATCTTCTGTTGAATTACACCACAGTTGCCACAAATTTTGCAGGAGACCTACTGGAGCCCGCATGGATCCGAGATCCACCCAGAAAACAGTGAAGTTTGGTGGCAGAAAAATCATGGTCTGGGGTTACATCCAGTATGGGGGTGTGCGAGAGATCTGCAGGGTGGAAGGTAACATCAATAGTCTAAAATACCAAGAAATCTTAGCTACCTCTTATATTCCTAACCATAAAAGAGGCCAAATTCTGCAGCAGGATGGTGCTCCATCGCATACTTCCATCTCCACATCAAAGTTCCTCAAGGCGAAGAAGATCAAGATGCTCCAGGATTGGCCAGCCCAGTCACCAGACATGAACATCATTGAGCATATGTGGGGTAGGATGAAAGAGGATGCATGGAAGACAAAACCAAAGAATATTGATGAACTCTGGGAGGCATGCAAGACTGCTTTCTTTGCTATTCCTGATGAGTTCATCAATAAATTGTATGAATCCTTGCCAAACCGCATGGATGCAGTCCTTCAAGCTCATGGAAGTCATACAAGATATTAAATTTGGATCTCACAGCACCACTACTTAATTTGCTGATGTATTTTTGTATTTGCAGTAAATTTGTTCAATTTCTGTATAGGCGACAAAACTTTTGTCTTGCAAAAATTTGACCTTTCTGTCTTGATTAAATTATAAATATTTTTTCAGTGAAACTAATTTATTTCAGTGCATTAAACATCATTTGGGAGGGTTTTAGCTTTTCATATGAGCTATTTCTAACACCAATTGATTAATTAAAAGTCAGGTTAATAGCAGGTGTTTCTACAAAATAGATAAGCGACAAGACTTTGTCAGGGACTGTAAATAGGATCTACGAAAGTCCAGCACCAGCTCCTTAGTCTTCATGGTGTTCAGAAGAAGATAGTTCTTATTACTCCAGTCACTGAAGGCCTTTACAAGATCCCTGTACTACCCTTCCTGCCCATCCCTTATGCATGCCACAATTACTGTATCATCAGAATATCTCTGCATATGGCACTCATCCGAGTTGTATTTAAAATCTGATGTAAATAGGATGAAAAAGAATGGTCAAGAACAGTCCCCTGTGGAACCCCAACACTGCTCACCACTGTATCAGAAACACAGTTCCTCAATCTGACAAATTGTGGCCGTCCTGTCAGGTAGTCAGTTATCCAGGTAATAAACGAATCAAACTGCAGAGATCACCACATTCCAGATGAATCTAAAAGAGTCATCAAATGACTCCGCTCCTTGGTGCCACCCAGTCTAGGATTCCCCCCATCGCTCGTTGTCTGCAGGAACTATGCAAACCATTCCCCTTTGATCAGTGTCTTGCCCAGATCAAGATAAGCGGGCCCATTAACAGGTACCCCTCAGATCATCCATGGAACAGATGGCCTGTGTCGCTGATGACACGCTATTCGTGAATTGACAATCAAACATACAAACAGAAAGGTTTATAATGACAGAAACCAGCCGCAAAGCTCAAGGGCTTCACAGCATGACCTCCGGACACTCTGGTCACCCAGACCCCTCCTGTCTGCATTCTACTAAACTGTGGACGGCTATTCAGAATACACAAACTCTTAAAACAGACTATTTCTACCACAATTAGAGTAACAGTACCGATGAATAGTATGTTCTTTACCTTTCGATATGTGTGGTGTGTTTGTGTAATCGAGTGTATGTGTATGAGTGAATATATTCCCCTTTTATGTGCATTATATTTCCTTTAGTAGATAAGGCTACAAAATGTATTTGACTGTATGCAAGATATCTGATGTTTGGTGTTGACCAGAAGCTTGTTTTTTTTCCAATATGTTTATATGAATGAGAAGTTACTATTGGTTACAATACTTGCATCACAAAAGTTTATTGAAGTTATTGACAAACTCACAGATATACCATGTGTGGGACACAGGTTAATTTATGCAAGGAGAAACAGCCTGGAGCATGGCTCCACCCCCAACCAGATCTGATTGGAGCAAACCTGAATGGGGACGGACCAAGATGGCTGGTTTAAAACCCTATGTTCCTAACAATGCCTTGCCTTTCGCCGTGTGCCTTTTCGCCGTTCGATTTCCACCTTGCGCCTTTCGCCGTGCGCCGCCATTCCACCGCGCTGACCATCACACGATTGTGCCATCCAGAACTCTACAAGAAACAGACTCCGCTCTGCTAACCGGCCGAATTCTTCAAAGACTTTGCATCTCGCAACTCTGACTGCAGAAGAAACTTCCCGCGCATCACATTGCGTAACCCGGCAACCAATCGGAGCCATCCGGCCAAGCAGCTCCGACAAAGTCACGGAGGAAACCCCCGTTCAAACAGGACGCAAGTAAACAAAATCTCCTTTGCTCGCTGAATTGGTGCACAAAATCCTTATTAGCAGCTAAAAGCCGAATCTCTGCTTTTGTGGTTCTACCAGGTTGCAATCTAAGAACTATAGTAGCAATTGCTAGTAATGTTGTTTTGGGATTCTGTTTAAGCTCCGTTAAACCCATAACCCTCTAGAACAGTATAAATGTGTGTGTGCATGTGTTTGTTTATGTGTTAGTAGTTTAGTTTGTGTGTCTTAGAGTAATTCGAATAAATTCCTGTTTCATTTATAAAGAAGCATTGTCTTGTCAAACCTATGCCCAGATCTTGCTACCTTGCCCTTAAGAGTTAACGAAATAACTGTTTATATTATGTCGTGGCCACGAAGTAATATAAACCTCATAATTGGTAACATGTACTAATTTAACCGTTTCGCTGGACGAACGGTTAATAGGTGCAAATTATTAATTCTGAATCAAGTTAATCTAATCAAGCTGAATCGAATCGTTAGATCTGATTCCCATTTTGATTCCCTATAACAATTTTGAGCTAATATCTTACAGTACTCTGGGACACAAACCATCAGGGCCCATTGCCTTTCCCAGATGCCTGGTTCTTGACAGACTCGTGAGTTCAGTTCACTGGAGACTCGCTTTGAACGGATCATTTGAATCATTGAGAAGTGCATTTCGATTCCGATTTACCGGTTCATTAAAAAGAATCAGTTCATGATTTTTTTTTTTTTTTTTTTTGTCTCGGGGCACTTCATGATTTCTTTATACATATATATAAACTACTTTTTAAAACAATGAATAATACAACTGAATAACGCTGATTAATACAACAATCTTTTTCGATAGCAAGCCATAGCTACAAAACGTACTGCAGAATACGCAACGTTAATTGACGGTAACTAGCTTGTCTGTCCTACTGGTGTCATGAGCACTCACGATTCTAGCGTTACATTTACCATTAGAGCAAACATGTTTCAGTAAAACAACACATATCAGGATAATGAGATATACTGTACATACCTCTGTCAATTGTAACATATGCGATCGTATCATTGTCACATACAGTTTTTCACTGTAGCGCCCCCAGTGGGTTTTTGTGTCTCAAAACAGTGGACTTCTGTGTGTCAAAACAGTAGCAATATGTGCCTGATGGTACGTATTTTGTGGCACTGCAAAAAGTGTACAGAGGTACGTATTTCCTATGAGACCAGGTTGCAACGTTATTGCATTTAAAAAATAAATAAAAAGCTTGCAAAAAGCTTGCTTTTGCTTAAATGAGTCATCAGGAATTTGAATCTTTTTCTGTTACGGACAGACATCACAAAGTAACACATTTGCATAATATCCGCCCACGTTCTACATCTCGAACAACTTGCCCACCCACAAACACAGTAATATTTCCATGTGGTTCACATCATATCGAGAAGACACTGTATCATACAGTGTATCATATATATATATATATATATTAATAATTGATGATTGTATTTTCTAGCGATCATTCAAAATACGTAGTTGTTTGTAGCTTGAATCAGAGTAGGCTTGGGCGGTAATATGGTATACCGCGGGATCTAAAAATTGCAACGGTATCAGTTTCAATACCGTTATACTGTCATAAAAAACGCCTAAAAATGCGTATGCAGTAGAAAGAGAGAGAAAGAGAGAGAGGGGGAAAGATGGCGAGTCGCGCGCCAAAGTGACCTGGTCTCAAAAAAAAAGAACACAACTTCTGCAGTTTGGCAGTATTTCGGGTTTTGACCCAACGAGAAGGGAGAGGCGGTAAATACGGACGAGTAGGGCTGTGACGGTCGCACTGACAACCGCGCCACCGCGGTCGTCGGTTGCCACCGGCGGTAATGTACTTGACGTCACACAATCTATAACAAGCATAAAATACAGTGATTCTGCAGCATTCATTCTGCCGTGGCAGCGTTTAGTGTCCCCCCCGTCGGCAGCAGGAAAAGATCTGCATTCAAACACACGCAATAGACTAAAGCTGGCAAAGTTCCGGGAAAAACTATTACTATCAATGTGTCGGAGGGAAATAAGGAGATACTTAAATGAATTGTTCATAAACTATTGTAAACTAGTGAGCCAGTGTGGCAAAGATGAAGTTGACGATCCTGACTCGCCATCTGCTCACTGGAGAGAAATGCGGCTCTACGTTTTTTATAAAATATCAATAAAATAATTAAAAAATGTTTTCGATTTAATTTTTTTACGTTTTTTTTTTTTTTTTTAGATATATTTATCCTGATTGGAAGATAAGTATTGATAAGTATTGTTTGTTTTCTTTATTTTTACAAAAGCACAAAAGTTTTTTTTTTTTTGATATTGTGAATGCATGCAAATAAAATTAGACCCTTTACAGTTCCAGATGATATACTATATATGCTTACCTTTATGAGCAAAGATTATGGCATATGCCTATTTTCATTTTTTTGCAAGTGATCGCGCTGGCGCCTCCATGTAATGCAAAGCGCATTTAGCTTCCACTCTCCAACAAACGACTGTATACACATAATAGCACGCATTTATGTAAGTTTAACATTTAAAATAACATTTTAATTTTCTTTAAGATTTTAGCTATTTTAGGCAAGTCGTGATGATTTGAGAAGGCAAATTTGATCAAAAATAATCATCTCACCGCCTGTTGCTGGCCGCTGGTTCATTAATTTAAATAACAAAAGCTTTAATTTAACAAACAAAAAATGTTCCAAACATATTTCTAAATTAACTTTATGAAGAACCGAAACGAAAAATAACCCTGTTCCTATTAAAAACAAAACTGAGCAATTGTAATTGATGCAACAGTGTAATGAGGAAGAGACACGGACTCCAGTCGTTCTCGGTCGGTAATTTTGATGAGCCGTCGAACAAGGGCTGGGTGAAGTTGTTACGAATTTATGACACAAATGTTTGTTTAATATTTACTTATATATTCTTATTTTGGCTACTTTCTTATATAATTTATTTTATCATTATTTTACTGTTTTGTAGGCTGTTTGTTCACTGACTGCAATAATACACGCACTTTTGTTACTTTTTGAGCCTCATTTTGTATGTTTCAAAACTGGGTGTGTGCATGTGTGTGTGTGTGTGTGTGTGTGTGTGTATATACATATATATATATATATATAAACAACACCGCACTACCGACGGTAGTTGGTCCATAACCACAGCGGTGGTAAAATCTGCCACCGTCACAACCCTATGCGTCTCTGCGCGAAAACTGTTCTGGATGTTTATCTTAATTTTTAAATAAAATTTTTAGTTTTATAAACTGCTATTTGTTGCTAATAAAAGTTGTTAATATTGTTGTGCATGTTATTTTGTTATTGTTTCAGTATCAGTGTTTGGTATTCAGTTTCTGAACGGTTTAGGCACAAGCCAACAGTTTGGTGACGCTGTCTGAGCCTTACGTCATAATTTTTTTTATTATTCACGGTAATACCGTATACCGAGGTAAAATATGGAGGAGGTTTGACGGTATCAAAATTTGGATACCGCCCAAGCCTAAATCAGAGCCAGCACTGGCTTGAATATGCTCTGTAGCCTGCACTCCTGTGGCATCTGCCATTGATAAACAACTATGGCCTGCTCTCTCTCTCTCTCTCTCTCTCTCTCTCTCTCTCTCTATATATATATATATAGAGAGAGAGAGAGAGAGAGAGAGAGAGAGAGAGAGAGATTAATAATTGATGATTATATTTTCTAGCGATCATTCAAAATACGTAGTTGTTTGTAGCTTGAATCAGAGACGGCTCTGGCTTGAATATGCTCTGTAGCCTGCACTCCCGTGGCATCTGCCATTGATAAACAACTATGGCCTGCTCTCTCCAGGAAGACTTGGAAGTTTCAGCAAAGGACAAATGTATTTCCAGCACTAAAAATCAATTGCAGTAGCTCTGCCAAAAACAAAGACACTGTATCATACGGTGTGAGAGTATATTTATATAATTATTGTAGATTAATTATATATATATATATAGAGAGAGAGAGAGAGAGAGAGAGAGAATTTGAATTTTAAAACTCCATTTTATTACAAAACAATTAAAAAAAACATGATTACACAACAGACTAGATTATCTCTACACAGTAGATAAAAAAAAGGAAGGGGATTTACAACAGACTGTTGAAAGTCAGCACATCATCAACAATGTTACAAAGAACATTTTTTACACACCATCTTTGTTCAAAAAACAAAACGTTTTTCGTTACTTTAAAGTAACGAAAGTCAATTAAAACTCTGGACTTCACCAAGGTTGAAAAGAGCATTGTCACATCCGCGTCCACATTTCTTTCCATTTTTCTTTTTCTACTTAGATAAATTGCCATTTTCGCTTGACCTAGCAAGAAGTTGAGCAATTGACATTCAAAGGAACATTTTCTTAAATACTTAAAACCACAAATAAATGTTTCTATAGAAAACAATTCATCAAAGCACATAAACAGATCTTGTAGCAAGGAAAACAAAGGTCTTAATCTACTACAATGCATAAAAGCATGAAACACTGTTTCTCTTTGTGAACAAAAAAAACATTTTTGATTGACTTCTCGATTCAGTATTGAGACAAATGCATTGACAGCGATAATACCGTGTAAGACTCTCCACTGTAAATCACCTGTTTTTTTGCTTAATGGTGACTTATAGAGTGCTCCCCACTCAGGTCTGACATTCTCACTTAAATGTAAAACATTACACCAAGGTGTATCTATTTTTCCATCGAGACTCTTCTTATTAAAAACTTTTACACAACACTTGCATATTGTTTTACTAGACGCTCTTCTTTCTCCTGACAATATTAAATTATTACACCTTAAAAATAACCCATTACACATCTCTAGATCAGGAACCAAACACAAATTTGGGAAACAGTCCTCTTTCACAGGCTGAATCAGCCCTTCTGCAAAGTCTTTGATCATCTTAAGTTCTCCTTCAGTGATGCATTCCTTCCACTTCGCCAACAGCTGAGTTGTTACTCTTATTGACTTCAGATTCAACTTTTCCGCCATTGCTTTGCTGTTAGAAAGTTCAGGTCCAGTAATAAGAATTAATTTCTCGAGAGTGATGACTTGGCACTTGATAAGCAAGTCCGTCAAAACAGGAAAAAAATTTTCACTTGACACATCCAGCCGTGAACCAAAAATCAATGGTTCCTGTAGAGTCCAATATAAAGAGTCAGCCTTTTCATCTCTCAACACTTTAAAATGTGACCACACCTTAAACAGATTACAATAGTAAATAGGCAACTTAGATAAAACCAATTTCTTGGGGTCCACCCAAAACACAGACTTGTCTAGACCCAAACCTTCACAATGCTTTAAAATAATAGAGGCAGCTAAACTCCAATTTTCATTTACAGGAGTATTAATAAACCTTTGTACAAAATTAATTCTAAAAGCTGCCGCTCTACTCTGTAAATGAATCAAGCCTTGTCCCCCTTCGTCTTTGGACAAAAACAACACACTTTGTGGGACCCAGTGTAAATTATCCCAAAAGAAATTAACCAGAATGGATTGAACTTTTTTTAAAAGAAGTGGCGGAGGATCAATGCAAGTTAGCCAATGCCAAAGAGTGGAAGCTGCTAAATTGTTGATAATTAAAACCCGTCCTCTGTAAGACATATTAGAAATTAAAAACTTCCACTTATTCAGACGACCCACTATTTTTTCTTCCACACCTTCATAATTTTTTCTAACAGTCAAATCATCCCCCAGATAAACACCGAGGTATTTAAACCCATCTTTACTCCATTTTAACCCCTCGGGGAGAGTAGGATTTCCATTCGGCCATTTACCAAATAAAAAAGCCTCACTTTTTTTCCAGTTTACTTTGGCTGAGGATATAGACATAAAATCTCTTAAAATTTCTGTTATTTTAAACACATCCCCTTGCTCTTTAATGAGAATAATAATATCATCAGCATAAGCTGATAATTTAAAAACACTCTCACAATTCGGGATGTTAACACCCTTTAATTCAGCTCTGAATTTTCTCAATAAAGGTTCAATTGCCAGACTGTATAACATACCAGACAGAGCACACCCCTGTCTAATACCTCGAAAAGCTGTAAAGGGGGCACATAAGTCACCATTAACCTTCAGTAGACTTTCAACATCACAATATAAAACCTTCAACTTATCAATAAAACCTTCATTGAAACCAAAAGCTTTTAGAACATCCCATAAATAACTGTGTTCCACTCTATCGAATGCTTTTTCTTGATCTATTGATATTAAACCAAAATCAATATCCAAAAGCTTACCGATGTCAAGAAAATCTCTAATAAATGAAACATTATCAAAGATCTGCCTACCTGGAACACAATAGGTCTGATCAGAGTGAACAATTTCAACTAAAACCTTACTTAATCTATTTGCTAATGTTTTAGATAGAATTTTATAATCACTACATAGCAACGAGACAGGTCTCCAGTTTTTGATGTCACTCAAGTCTCCTTTCTTTGGCAATAGAGTAAGGACTGCTCTACGGCAGCTCAGTGGTAGTCTTCCATTGCTCAGACTATCATTGATGACAGCAAGCAGATCTGCACCAATCTCAGGCCAATAAGACTTATAAAAGTCTACCGATAGGCCATCTATCCCCGGTGCTCTGCCGCTTTCCATGCTCTGAAGAGCTTTTCGTAGCTCCTCCAAAGACAATGCTCTACCGAGCTCTCCATTAGCATCATCAGATACCTGAGGTAGACCCTCTAAGAACCCAGTATCACTGTGTGACCTGTGTGCAAGCTCACTGCTATACAGTTCTTCATAAAATTCTACTGCTCTTTTACGGATTTCCGTGTGGTCTGACAAAAGTGCGCCATCCTTAGAGCGTAAGCCATAAATACATCTTTTTTGACCATTTTTTTTTTCCAAATTGAAAAAGAATTTTGTGGGTACATCCATCTACTCTATGTTCTGAAAACGAGATCTGATCAGAGCCCCTTGTGCTTTCCATTTTAAAAGTTCAGACAAATCTTTCTTTTTTTTATCTAAAATTCTGATTTTGTTCAGTATCAATAGATTCTTGAAGTTTCTTTATGTCATCTTCTAAATGCACCATTAAATCGTTTAGGTCTCTAGTGATGTTGTAAGAATACTGCTGACTCAGTTGCTTAATTTGTACTTTCCCAAAGTCCCACCATTGTTGCAAAGACTGGAAATCAGACTTTTTGGTTCTAAAACCTCTCCAAAAAAACTTAAAAATATCCCTAAAATTCAAATCCGTTAATAAATTACTGTTGAAGTGCCACAACGCACTCTTAGGTTTAATGGATTCCAAAGTTAGGGAACACTGGACTAAACTGTGATCTGAAAAACTGACTGGAATGATATAACAATCTCTAAAGATATTAACTTGGTGACTAAAACCTTAAAATCTGTCCAGCCTTGCTAGGGACAACATGTTATCGTAAGAATGGACCCAGGTATATTGTTTATGTGTCTTATGAAAGTTTTTCCAAATATCGACTAAATCATGCGTTTCAATTAATTGGTTTAACCTTTTTCGAGAGGCCATATGAGGCTCAACATGATTTCTATCAGATTCATTCTCTGTGCAATTAAAATCCCCTCCCAACAAAAACAAATCTTCAGTGTTACAATCACTTATTGCTTTACACAATATATTTAAAAAACACATCCTTTCAACTGCATTAGTAGGAGCATAAACACAAATAAAGACATAAAACTGACTTTCAAATTGAGCTCTTATTTTTAAACATCTTCCTTTAACAATTTCTTCCATTTGGTAGGAGATTGGTATAAAGTTCATTGAGAACAGAATAGCTACACCTCCACTTAGAGATGTGCTGTGACTGCAAACAGATAACCCATCAAATTCGCTCGCCCAGTCAGCTTCATTTAAAGTGTCACTATGTGTTTCCTGTGCAAATAAGATGTCAATTTTTTAAATTTTATTTAGTTCGTATAACTCAAACCTTTTCTTCACTTCTCGTGCTCCATTCAAATTAAGAGAAGCAATGTGAAAATCCCTCATCAAAGAGAAGAAAAGGACGTACAGGAAACACAAAAGGAAACTCATCTCAAAAAAGTATTACTTTTTATCAGTGTCTACACTAATACCTAACTGAGAGTTAACTTTGGTGAGAATCTTTTTCAGTCTAAAGACTTCCTGATCAGAAAAAAGACCCTGGCTCCTAAAACATATTGCTTTCTCAGCAAATTGTTCCAAATCTGGAAAATGTTGAGAAATGCGCACATTTCTTGCGTTCTTAGTCACTCTCAAAAATTTACCGACTCATCTTGGGAATGATCAAAGGAAACACTACATTCAGAAAGATCAGTTTCACTCTCAGTATCAGTTTGACTTAAATCAACATTTTCCGCTCTTTTTGGTTTACTGTAATGCCTCTGTTTCACTCTCCTCTTTCAAGCCTTGATCCCCTTCCAACTCCATATCTAGACTCTTATCAGAATTCTGCATGTCTCCTAAGCCATCAATTGACTGCGTCTTATTCGCTACAAGAGCTTCTTCCATAGCCACTACTGCCAGCCCCTCACCACCTATTTGTTTTGAAGCCGCTGCATCACCCGATGAAACCGTTGGATTTACATCCTTGGATGCCTCTGAACTGTTCTCCCCAACAGCATCAGATGTTGCAGGCAGCTCCTCTCTAACAGTTTCCCCTTCAATCACAGCTGTTTTCTCAGCTAATGCAGATGAAACATTTTGCTTGAACTTATCCTCCCTTCTTGGACTCTTACAAGATGTCCAAATTCCCCACAACTCAGACACTTCATATTATTAGTTGTAGCAAAGATCACATAATTGAATTTGTCATGTTTAAGATTGAACGTTAGGTCTAATTCTTCCCGGCTGTCGTTTAAAACCATATACCCGAAGCGTCTAAACGACACTACATGCTTCAATAAAGGTGATTTACAACCAATTTGAATCATCTTTATTGGTGAAACCAACTTACCATATCGCTCTAACATTTGTACATAATTTTTAATGAAAGGTGGCACGTTTGAAAGGATAACTTTCTTAGACGGCAAAGACAACGGCAACACTGGAACAAACGCATTGTCGACCACAACACCACTCTCAACCACAATGTTCGTTAGTTCAGTAGTTTTCAAAAAAACAACAACCGCGTTGTTCATCCTCGAAGCAGATATCACATTCTCACAACCAACCACTTCTCCCACTGCTAAACTACAGTCTTCTACACTTACCTTTGAAACAATCTTAACGCCATGACGCCGTGTGAGGAAATCTAAACTCTGCACACCTGAAGTCATTCTGCCAGTAAAAAGTACTGGCAGATAGACAATCTGCACAGGCTCAGTCCTAAGCCAATCGTCCAACACAAGTAAAAAGACGAGCGATAGAAAAAAAGACGCTTTTTGGCACCGCGGCCAGAAAGAAAATCCACCCACTCACACGCTCAGAAGGTTCTCACGCATGCGCAGAGAGAGAGAGAGAGAGAGAGATTAATAATTGATGATTGTATTTTCTAGCGATCATTCAAAATACGTAGTTGTTTGTAGCTTGAATCAGAGACGGCTCTGGCTTGAATATGCTCTGTAGCTTGCTCATGTGGCGTCTGCCATTGATAAACAACTATGGCCTGCTCTCTCCAGGAAGACTTGGAAGTTTCAGCAAAGGACAAATGTATTTCCAGCACTAAAAGTCGATTGCAGTAGCTCTGCTAAAATGGTTATCCCTGTAACAGCTATGATCAGCTGTTCATCCATCTTGGCTGAGCATTCAATGTTGTTACGGGAAAGAATGAAGCTGATTTGCTTGTTCTTGTCACATGACCTGCAGCGCACACACAGCATAAAAAGTTTAGATGTTTTTATGCGTGCTTCCATACCGCTCATCTACACTTGACAAAAGCTGTATGCGGTAGACCAATCACAAAGATCTGCACCATCTGACCAATCACAGCAATGAGGGCTCACAGACAGGAGGGGTTTAGAGAGACTGATTCTTCGAACTGCTTTGCACAAGTCGTTTACAAATCATTTAGAAATTATGTAAAATTAAATCTATATTTGGAGAAAACTTAAGTGTTTTTTGACCTTGCATATATGTAAACCTGTTTTAGGAGACTCATAAAACAATATTAGCAACCTAAAAATGGCATAATAGGCGCAGTTTAAAAAATGTCATCTTACTAATATTCGTGGCACTAATAATATATTACTCTCATCGCCTATAGCAGATGTATCAAAACGAGAAAAAAAATATTATTCTTAGATAAACTAGTATTACAATTCTCCATATGCACTTGTTGATTTGATACCAGTATATTAACTGTGCCCATGCTCTTAATTCCTTTTCAGACAGCTTTAAGATTACCTTGCATGAATACATCCTCAATTTTATTTTTATAAGTAATTTTAGCTAATTTTATTGACCTTTAACATCCCTGTTTGTTTTTTTCTTCTCATTAGTTTCCGAG
This sequence comes from Cirrhinus molitorella, assembly GCA_033026305.1. Lineage (NCBI taxonomy): Eukaryota > Metazoa > Chordata > Actinopteri > Cypriniformes > Cyprinidae > Cirrhinus > Cirrhinus molitorella. Next base: position 21,899,679 of record CM065127.1, on the reverse strand, counting down.
AAATACTTGCCTTGTCCAAATATCCACACTTGCGGTCTTGGCCACTTGAGAGCGTGTGGATGACAGGAAGGTATTTGAGGCTTAGCTTATCCCATCATGCATCATGTTCTGGAAACAACTTGTGAGACTTTTTGCCAAGATCTCACGAAAGGGCCCTGGAAACCTTTCCACTGTAATTGAAATTTCAATTTAACACTTATTACATCTAATTTGGTAGAAACAAAGTGTTGCATGTTGAGTAGTGGTCATATTTATTTTGTACAACATTTGCAACTGCCTTTTATCACTTAATTAGAAGCACCACAAATAAATTGAGTCATCTGTTATAGGGACTACTAAACAGACATTTAGAAGTTGATGTTAAAATGCAAAGTATTGAAATTAAAGCTCTGATTAAAAAAAAAAAAAAAAACACTTTATAAACAACATTATAAGCAGTGGTCGAATTGTCAAAAAAATAAGGGGGGGTGGTTATGTATGTATAATTAAACTTTTAAATATTATATATTAATTATTAATTATTATATATTAATATATATAGTATGTATATATATATATATATATATATATATATATACTGGGTTTGAAATTAACACCCGCCAAATGTGGGTAAAAAACAGCTGTGGCGGGTGACGCTGTCAAATCACTAGCCAATTTGGTGGGTTACTTTTCGTAAGTTATGTTCACTCATTAATTTCTTAAGGAAGTTTATGCAAGCCAAATCTGTGCAGGTTTAGTGCAAATACTTAACTAGTGAGACATCATGACATTATAGAGTATATTGCAAAAACCAAACAAAACATACAGAGTGCAGGCATTCGCAAATATGTGATAAAGTCTGGTTAGACTAACAGTGCGCATATGCATTTAGGGTGTGTTCTTGCACTGCATGATTGAGTTTATTAATATGCATTAAGAATGATCACATAATTCAAGATAAGAGGGCAGAAAATGTATATATTTATATCATTTCATATAGTTAATCAATAACACACAAAGTATGCAAATTTTTCTTAAAAATTAGCATGGTTACAAATGTGATATTGATTACATATGACAGAATCAACACAACAAGGCTCTACGCCAAGACTCCACCATGTGCCAAAAATGAGATAACATTTCCCAGCAGCTGCATCAGCAAAAGCACAATCTTTCACAAGCGCATCATCTTTGTTCTAAAATACTTAAAAAAAAAAAAAAAAAAAAGCCTGGTGGCCAATCTTCACTTATTGCACATTCCACCAGTAAGAGCAAAGTGTAAAGGTTGACTATGTGCACCAAATGGTTCAGACATTGTACCCTAATGGTGGTGCCATGTATAAGGATGATAATGCACTAATACACACAGCAAGACTGGTGACAGAGAGGTTTGATGAACATGAAAGTAAAGTTGAACATCTCCCATGGCCTGCACAGTCACCAGATTTGAATATTATTGAGGCACTTTGGGATGTTTTGGAGGAGCGAGTCAGGAAACGTTTTCCTACACCAGAATCACATAGTGACCTGGCCACTGTTCTATAATAGGAATGGCTCAGAATCCCTCTGGCTACTGTGCATGACATGTATTTCTCAATCTCAATCTAATTGTGGTCTACTTTTGACCAAGGTGGCACTGTCTCAAAACATTTTGAATTTTCAGGTCATGATCTCGATAGTACATACAAAGTTTTGTAATGGTACACCAATTAATTGGTAAAAATGTAGCATTTTATATCATAATACTTCACGTTTTGTTCAATTATAGCACCACCAAGAGGCACAATCCCACTTAATTTTATACATATCAGAATGTCCCCATACATATGTGTGTCAAATTTGGTAAAAATATCTCATTTTGTTTTGGAGTTATAAACATTTTTATATATGATAAGGGGAAAAAATGGGGACTGGAATTGAAAACCGCTGGTGTAGTGCATCTGGTTTCTAGGTCAGAATGCCAGCTTTTGTGAGCACCACCAAAATACGTGGTACTCTCATGTGTTGAAGACTGACACAAAGTATAAGAAACATTGTTATTTTGGCTTTCTTAGTGCTTCATAAATTTACGGTTGGCCCACTGATGTCACATGGACTATTTTAACAATGTCCTTATTAACATTTTGCAATGCAGAATCAGAAACTCATGTAATTTGTGCACAAGAACTTTATTAACTACAGGCTAACACACAACTAATCTAAACAACACATATACATACACACACACACACACACACACACACACACATCAGGCATACATGGCAAGGCTAAAAGGGGATGGATAGGTACGGAAAAAGGGAGAGGGGAGAGTCTCTAGTTAGAGTTAACCATCTCTTAAAACCATCAGTTTCTAGTTCAAAGCATAGTATACGATAGCTTACATCAGACCTCTGTCTGGTACAAGATATTATACTTGCATTTGACCTGGCTGTGGGACGAGGGCCACAGGCCCGCGGCCTTTTCGTGGAGGGCCTCCACGCAACAAACAATCTGAAGATTTTGCAGAAGAGAGGGCGGAACTGTGCGTGAGGCCTTTAAAGTCTGGAGAGAGTCACACCTTCCCAAATGGGTTCGACCAATGGGAAGGCTGACTTTCTCAGCAGGAGGTTAGAACCTGGGTCCTCGTTTTATGACCCTTTGTTTCCGAGGCATGGCATTTTGCATATGTAAATCAATAGGGGTTCAGGCCAAAAATACTAAGGATTCTTAGCACACTAATATGTCGCGCAGGTATCAACATCTAATACACACCATCTAGGATAATCAAAAATACATTAGATAATCAAAATACAATTTCAACGAGACCAAACACGATTATACTACATAGAAATCTACCATAAAACAGTTAATGAAACAAAAGACAAAGTATCTGAACAGTCATTATATACATAGTGATATATGGGCTATGTGTGTTCATTCACAGAAAGGTTTGTCTGTGAATAAATAGGGAAGAGTCCATTTCTATGAGCATAATGTCTTTCCTATGGGAAGAAGTAAGTAAAATTAGCAGAGTCTGCATACTTTGGCATCGTAAACTGAGGTTATCAGTGGTTGCTACGGCGACTAGTTGTTATTTGCTCTGGGGGGTTGAAGACCAGAACATTTCGGTGGCTCGCTGGTTTTAGAGATGATTTGTTAAATGTAACAAATAATTGTGTGTCTGATTGGTCCAGATGCTACAACTTTGACAGTGTAAACTGCATTCTATGGAGGATCAAAAATATCTTAATTTGTGTTCTGAAGATGAACAAAGGTCTTACAGGTTTGGAACAACATGAGGGTAAGTAATTAATGAGGCCCCTTTTCCACCAGCAGGAAACAAGTGTTATTTTAGAGCTAGTGCTATTGCTGGTTTGGAGTTGATTTGACCGACGAGCCCTTTAAGAACCTGTTTGCTTTTTCACAGGCTAGAGAGACGCCAAAGAGTCAGGTCTTACGTCACTGAATATGTCTCATCTTTCCGATACGCCAGGCTTGCTCAAGCAGCATTGGCACCACACAGACTGACCACAGCACGACATCAAAGCACAGCGAGAATAACTGGAGAGCAGACGACTCTTTAAACTCTTGTAGTATTTCAATGTCACATGCTGACCAGTCAGAGTAGTGCTGACACATCCCAAACATGCCTAATGTCAGCAATGGCTTCGTGATTTGGTTCTATAAAAAAATTAAAGTTTCTGTTCGTCTTGTTGGTCACCCCTGCAAACAAGCCTGCACTGGCCCTTTACGGGCCCTTTATGAGTGTGAAATTATGTTGCCATATTCAAATACATTTTTTTTTGTTTGTTTTTTTTATGTTGCCACATTCAAATAAAGATTTTAAAAAAGGCTAAGTGTCACTAATTAAACAATTATAAGCTGATTGTCAGCATTTTGCATGTATGCTTCTCATAAACAATTAGCTGATCTGCATATGAACAGTCTTTTTTATTAACAGAATAGAATAATCATGGCTGATAGTAAAATAAGAAAACGTAAATGAAAACCAAACTGCATCTAAGAACAGCTGTTACTTCTTGGCAACTTGTTAATGAAAACAAGGTTTGTAGTTGGGATAAGCTCCAAAACAAAAAAAAAAGAAAAAAGTTGCGTTGGTGTTCAAATAAAAGCAGAGTGCTTTTAAGTTTAAGTTCTAACATACTCCATCTGCAGTGCATATGCAGTCCGTGTGCATTACGTATGTGGTGCAGAAGCAGCATGGACTCATTTTGCTTTCACACGGGATGTGTTTGCAGTCCGCTTCTGATCCGTGGCTGTTTACCACAAACACAACATTTATCCATTATTTTGATTTCAAATCCAAACGTGCAGCATTTCCGCATTGTGATCCTCTTTTATCACGGCAAAGTAATACAATCGTTCATATATTTATTCACGTTTAAACTCAATATAAACAATATATATATATATATATAGTAAATATAAACAATGTATTATTCAATGTACTTGACTTCTAGATTTGTATATTATGTTGCTCAAGCAAGTTGCAATACATTTTAACACAGCATATAGCTTCATTTTGCATTAAATCTTAATTAAAAAGCAATCCCGCTGGTCTTAAAGAACTTATCTTTTCTACCTCCACTAGTTTGTCTATTATGTTGTCTTGTTTATTTAAAAGTGCACTTTTCCTTGTTTTAAACCTCGCCAAAAAGCCACGTGTTGACTGTGAAGCACAGTAGACTTTATTTATATGCATTTATGGTGTGATCATTACATTTCCATGTCAATCCATGTTCATTTTACCGTGAACAATGCACTTTAATTCAGTGCATGCAGCACAGCAAAAAATAGACTTGGTGCGGAAACGATCGCTGCACTGCTGTGGATGCACTGCTCCTGGAACGCACTGCTGGACCGCAACTATGTGCAGTGTGAGCGTTCTAATCCGTTAACATGGGTGCGGAAAAAAAATATGCAACGAATACGCACTGCAAACGGAGTATGTGTGAAACAGGCGTGAGGCAGATTGACAGCAACAGCCATTTTCCTCTTCACTACTTCTAACGGTTCACAGATTTATGAGCTAGTTTTAGCTTTGTTAAATACTCTCAGAGCAAAAATTTAGACCACAGCACAACACCAATGCTCAGCGAGATCAATTGGAGAGCACTCTTTAAGCTCTTGCAGTATTTCAACGCCACATGCTGACCGGTCAGAGCAGTGCTGACACATCCTAAACATGCCTAATGTCAGCAATGGCTTTGCAAGCCTACATTGGCATCCAAACATGCCAAATCCAAAGTGTTTGTGTTTAGGTTCTATGTAAAAAAAAAAAAAAGTTTTTCTTTGTCTTGTTGGTCACCCCTGCAAACAAGCCTGCTCTGGAACTTTACGGGCCTTCTTAGGGCTAGCCTAAAGGGCCCCCAGTGGGCTGCCAGCGCAAGGCAATTTTGCTCATTGGCAAAATGTTGGCCCTGTAGTGCTGGCCCTGCACAGGCAGCCCTTATTTAGACTACACTATTAATCAACAACAAGGGGTGCCCAACCCTGGTCCTGATCAGACACACCTTATCTAACTAATTAGGATCTGAAGGAGCACTGATTGCCAGCCTTTTGCATGTATGCTTCTCATAAACAATTAGCTGATCTGCATTTACATTTAGTTATTTAGCAGACACTTTTATCCAAAGCGACTTACAATAGATGCAATCAGAGCAACAAGAGAGCGACAGTGTATGAGTGCTGTGGCAAATTTCAGCTAGATAAACATGATATATCTTGCAGGGTTTTTTTATATATAAATAAACTGAATAGAGTAGGTAAGTGCTAGTGTCAATTGGTCAAGTTCTAGCGAAAAAGATGCGTTTTCAGATGTCTTTTCAAGATGGCTAATGACTCAGCTGATCGAATTGAGATGGGTAGGTCGTTCCACCAGCTGGGAACAGTCCACAAAAAGGTCTGTGAAAGTGTTTTTTAGCCTCTTTGGGATGGCACCACATTCATTTGCAGAACGCAAGCTTCTGAATGGCACATAAGGTTGAACTAGACAGTTTAGGTATTCTGGTGCAGTGCCAGTGGTTGTCTTGTAGGCAAACACCAGTACCTTGAATTTGATGCGAGCAGCTACTGGCAGCCAGTGCAGTCTGATGAAGGGGGTGTGACATGGGCTTTCTTCGGCTCATTAAAGACCACTCTTGCTGCTGCATACTGAATCAGCTGCAGAGGCTTGGAAGTGCATGCAGGAAGGCCCGCCAATAGTGCATTACAATAGTCCAGTCTGGATAGGACAAGAGCTCGGACAAGAAGTTGTGTAGCCTGCTCTGATAGGAAGGATCTAATCTTTAGGGATGGGTACCGAACTCGGTACTTTTATAGGCACCGACCGAATTGCGTCGGTACTACCGAATATCGATTCACATAAAATCAGTCGGTGCTCAATTTCGGTACCTGAAAGAACACGTCTGCGTGCTGTGTGAGTCTGGTACGTAACGAAAGCGCTCTAATGTGTGGGTTTCACAAAGGTTCATGCGGACAAATGGCTGCAATATTTGTAACAGTAAGTGCAAGACAGGCAGTGCTAACACATCCAACATGGGGAAGCACTTAGTTAAACGCAACGTGCATTTAAAAGCGCAGTTTATGCAATTTATTAGATAGCCGAACCCAGGGCTGGAAATGTTGTGGGACGTAGTTTGGAGAGTGAATTTCAAGGGAGGACGGCTCAGTTCCAACGGGTTAGTTTTATTTAGAAATGAAAGTGATTTCTATATTTTATCAATTCAAAACACTATAAAAGCAATCTCAGTTCTGCAAGTAGACTAAAAATGTAGCTATGGTTCACACGGCTCACGCCAGACTCCACTGCGTATTTGTGTTTGTTTATCAATTAGAATCCACTCACTTTTCAAAACGCTGGACCTTTTGTTCAGTTCTGCAAGCTAATTAATCATCTTATTATAACAAAGCCTGTAGACGCGCCTGTAGAATGCACGTTGAGAGCCGCCTAGTTTCACACGATAATTAAAACGAAACCGAAAGTTGAACGCGCACATGCATTCAAAAGAATTTTAATACCCCGCGTAATTTGCGCTCATTGGGGGAGTCGCTCTCTAAACGCATTCCCAATGCGCACAAATTAGGCTATATAACATATCTAGGCTTTATAACAGGTCTCTAGCTCAGTATCATTCTTGAAAAATTTGGTCTCTATAAGCACTTTGAATATTGAGCGAGTATAGCCTATTTTGATTATGTCTGCAATTAATAGGACATTATTTGTTAATTATTTGTTTTATAGGCCTACCGGTTTTATTTACATGTTCAGTATATATGTCCCCCCACTTCTAACTAAAGTTAGGGTCACAGCAATTTAAAAATTAAAAATAGGGTAATGCTTAAAAAAGTTTGAAAACCACTGCATTACACTATGCCCCGGATGTTATAGGGATTTATTTATTATAAGGATTGTGTGTATTATTGAACATTTTAAAATTAATAACAAAAAGTTGAAAATGAGAGGTTGGAATGAGATGGAATGAGAAGTAGAGTTGCATGTCATCAGCATAGCAGTGATAGGAAAAACCATGCTTCTGAATGACAGAACCTAATGATGACATGGAGATGGAGAAGAGCAGTGGTCCAAGCACTGAGCCCTGAGGAACTCCAGTAGCAAGAAGTTGTGACTCAGAGACCTCACCCCTCCAAGCCACCTTGAAGGACCTACCTGAGAGGTAAGACTTGAACCACTGAAGTGCGGTTCCTGAGATGCCCATCTTCTTGACGTTGGACAGAAGGATCTGGTGGTTTACTGTGTCAAATGCAGCAGACAGATACAGCAAAATAAGTACTGAGGATTTGGATGCCAATCTTAGGGCTTCAGTGACTGGAAGCAGTCTCAGTTGAGTGGCCACTTTTGAAGCCAGATTGTTTTTTGTCCAGGAGGTTGTTGTATGCAAGAAACATAGAGAGTTGGTTGAATACAACTCGCTCAAATGTCTTAGCGATGAATGGGAGAAGGGATACTGGTCTGTAGTTTTCTAAAAGTGCTGGATTTAGAGCAGGTTTCTTGAGCAGTGGTGTCACCCGAGCCTGCTTAAATGCTGTAGGAAATGTGCCAGTGTGGAGCGAGGTGTTGAGAATGTGAGTAAGTGCTGGTTTAACAGAGGTAGAAATGGCTTGGAGAATGTGAGTGGAGATAGGATCAAGCGGACAGGTAGTAGAGTAGTAGAGTGAGTATTTGTTGTTGTGAAGTTTGTGTCAGTATGTTGTGTGGAAAATTGGTCGCTAATGGTTCTTGTCTTATTTATGAAAAATGTTGCAAAGTCATCAGCTGTAAGAGTAGGAGGAGTAGGACAAAGGAGAGAAGTGAATGTTTTGAAAAGTGTGTGAGAATCGGGGCAATTGTTAATTTTGTTGTGATAGTATTACAGAGAATGATGAGAGGAGTGACTGATACGCATGTAGCGGCCCGATCCCTTAACCTGAGCGGACGGGGCCCTGGATTCGTTAGATGTTAGATCTCCCTAAATATCCTCTGAATATTATTAACGTTGTTCTAATAACCCCTTACTTTGGCTACTAATATGCGTCTAACCAATAAAAAACCCACACACCTTCAGTGAATTAAAGCTTAGGTTAAATTTACTTGGATCCAATAAAATAAAATTTAGAAATATGACAACCCAGCACCAAAAGAAATTCTAGACAGCAAATGACAAACTGTCCCAAATATCACAACAAAAAAATATTAATGGCGTGCTTTTTACATGAGTCCAGCAAAATCACACCAGTTAGTTTACTCAAATGTCCCAACTGCAATCAAACAATTTTCCTTGTTCAAAAAGTATATAAAAAAATACCCTGTTGCAGGCCTGATATGATGCTAGGGTTCGCTGAGGCACAAACAACTTGCCGCTTCACTCAATGAGCAAACAAATTAAACGGCTGTCTTACCGACGCTGGCCGTGGCTGTTATTCCTGTGACGCACTTTCAGACGCGAAGGATTTCAGGCCTGGAAAGAAGGACTGCATGTCAGCGATTCTGTCCAGCGCGGCCAGAGGAATCACTGAGAATTCCTGGTATCTCAGGGTGCTATCTGGGATGCTTCCTGTAGCTCAGGCTGGCAAAAGACGCAACCGACGGTAGTCTCCCGGGGGAGTTTAGCGTTGATTCGTAAAAATCAGACATGCCGTTAGTTGTCCGATGATCCGTGGGGAAATTTCTATCCCCTTGCATACAAACAACTTTCAACCAACTCTAACTTAGTTCTCTTTTCGACAACCTTCATAGGATGGTATATTTACGCCCTAAAACACTACACGTATCCCCTTACAGCCTTCACCTCTCTCCTCCCCGCCCCCTCGAGTGTTCCACCAATCTCCTCTCATAACAACCGGTAAGTATTCTATCATGCACTTTCCCTTTATCCAATCAAAATTTCCTTTTACATATAGAAATTTAGAGAAACAACACATGTAACAATAAATATAAAATATTAGAAGATAAAAATAAAGAAACATTAAGAAATCAAATAAATTAAACTTTAGCTGGGCTTCACGCACTAAGGTCAATAGGGTTGTGTGATTTGTGTTTCCAGAACATCGGACAGCCAGGAAGCAGCGGGTGTGGTGCGTGCTGGTCTAGATAAGAGGGGCAGTAGTTGTCTAGACAGTATGTTAAAGTGGAGCAAAGAGTGTCAGTTAGTGTCCAGTGCTGAGAACTGAGAGGGTGGAGGAAGTGAGGATGAAACCATAGACGATAGACAAGAGGTAGAAAGTGTGTCTAGATTATGCCTAAAGGTGACTTGTGGTGGAGTGTGTGTTGTGTCTGTAGCCAATGTGAGGTCAGAGGTGATAAGGAAGTGGTCTGAGGTGTGCAACGGAGTAACTAGAGTGTTGACAGTCGAACAGTAGCGAGTATAGATAAGGTCTGATTGGTTACCGGATTTGTGAGTAGCTGTGGTAGATACTTGATAGGTCGAATGAGGTAAGAAGAGTATTGAAGTCTGTAGCTTGGAGTTTTTCTAGGTGGATGTTGAAGTCTCCAAGTAGTACAAGAGGAGTACCGTCCTCTGGGAAGTGTGAGAGTAGCATGTCCAACTCCTCCAAGAAATTACCCAGTTGACCTGGTGGACGATAAACAACTACAAGGTGGATTTTAACAGGGTGGGTAACAGTAATTGCATGTGATTCAAATTATGTGTTGTTAGTGAAAGATGGTAGAGGATCAAATTTCCAATCATTTGAAATGGGTAGACCAGTACCTCCACCCCTCCCAATTGGGCGAGGGGTGTGGGAACATTGGAGTGTACATATTGGAGTGGCCGTGTCCTCAGGTTTAATCCAAGTCTCAGTTAGGGCCAAGAGGTTGAAATATTAATGATTAGCAATTGAGGAAATAAATGCAGCTTTATTTATGGCAGACTGGCAGTTCCAGAGCCCACACTGTTAAAAATTTATTGTAATTTTACAGGAAATTCCTGGCAACTAATTGCCGTGAATTTACCACAAAAAATATACAGGTAATATACTGTATTTTAATTACAAAAAGTGCTGTATTTATACAGCAGTGCTGCTGTGATTATAGTAGAATTATTACAATAAAATGCTGTATTTCTTATAATTTACTGTATATTTACTGCAACTCAGTTGCCAGGAATTTCCTGTAATTTTACAGGAGAGAATTACAATTTGATTTTGTAATTTAATATACTTTACATATGCTGTTATTTGTAAATGTTACAGTAAAAACTCTAATTTTCCACCTTCCCCAAATAAAACCAAAACAACGGCAACTATTCTCTATTTTTTATTAAAATACTATGCAACAGCACATATTACAAAATTAAAACTTTTTTCCAAACAAAGTATCCATATTTCTTTTTCATATAAACAAATTGCCGTTTCACTGAAGAAACTATCTCACTTCCAAATGTCCATCACTGGGAACATGGTGGTATACAACGCACCTGCCAGACAAAGGAAGTTGTGGGGGGCAGGGGGCATTAACATTAGCCCATCAAGTCAAAGTCCAGGAGTTTTCTTAAGAGGGTGCAGACAGGTGCGTTGAGCTTGTGTCTCTTCTCTGCTTTGCTGCCCGTCTGGGAATTGATTCCACAAAAAGCTCTGAAAACAGTGAAAATATCTGTATATCATATCTGTTAATGACGGATATTAAAAATACAATAAATAAATAAAAAGTAACCTATTCCTACTTGCTCATAGAAAAAAAAATACCTTGATGTATTTATTTTACATAAAAAAATTAACAAGTAAACATTTAGAATTACATTTGCTTTCACATTGTTTTTCTTATATATAATGTCATTGTATGTACTGTTTAAGTCAAAAGTTTACATAAACCTTGCAGAATCTGCAAAATGTTAATTATTTTACCAAAATAAGAGAAAATGAATCATACAAAATGAATGTTATTTTTTATTTAGTACTAACTTTAATCAGATATTTCACATAAAAGACATTTACATGTGCATAAAATAATATTATAGTTTAATTTATAAAAATGACACTGTTCAAAAGTTTACATTCACTTGATTCTAATTACTGTGTTTTTAACTGAATGTTCCACAGCTATGTATTTTTTTTGTTTTGTTAAGTTTTTGTTCATGGGTCCATTGTTTGTCCTGAACAGTTAAACTGCCTGCTGTTCTTTAGAAAAATCCTTCAGCTCCCATAAATCCTGTGGTTTTTCAGCATTTTTGTGTATTTGAACCCTTTCAAACAGTGACTGTATGATTTTGAGATCCATCTTTTCACACTGAGGCAATACTCATATGCAAATATTACTGAAGGTTCAAATGCTCACTGATGCTCCAGAAGAAGAAACACTATGCATTAAAAGCTGAGAGGTGAAAACTTTTGAACAGAATGAAGATGTGCAAATTTTTCTTGTTTTGCTTAACTATATTCTTTTCATTTAGTACTGCCCTTCATAAGCTACAGTAGATACTGCTTCTGAAAAGACAAAATAAGTGTAATTTACAATGATCTTTAAATGAAAAAAGTTTTCAACCCCCTGGCTCTTAATGCATTGTTTCCTTCTAAAGCATCAGTGAATGTTTCAACCTTCTGTAATAATTGCATACGAGTCCCTCAGCTGTCCTCAGTATGAAAAGATACATGTCAAAATCATATTCTGAAAGGGTTCAAATACACAAAAATGCTGGAAAACCACAGAATTTGTGGGAGCTAGAGAATTTTTCTGAAGAACAGCAGGCAGTTTAACTGTTCAGGACAAACAATGGACTCATGAACAACTATGACTAAACAAAAAAAAAAAAAAAAAAAAAAAAAACAGCTGTGGATAATTCAGGTAAGAACACATTAATAAGAATCAACTTATTCAAACTTTTGAACAGAGTCGTTTTTATAAATTCAACTATAATTTTCTCTTGTGGACTATATGTAAATGTCTTTTATGTGAAATGTCTTACTCAGGTCAGTACTAAATAAAAAATAACCTGCATTTTGTATGTTCTCTTATTTTGTTAAAATAACATTTTGCAGATTCTGCAAGATGTTATGTAAACTTTTGACTTCAACTGCATGTACTATATATTGTAGGTCACTCTGAACAAAAGTGTTTGCAAAATACCTTAACCATACTTCAAAAAAACAGATGAGAATGCTGGATCTATTTTCTTTATTAGTGTGTGAACAGTTTAAACATACCTCTGGACAAATTCAAGAGTGCTGGAGGCTTCTTTAGGATACTGCAAGTTGAACACACAGTAAGAAGTGAAGGTCACTGCCACTCCATTCAAAAGATTGTTGTGGGGCCCCCATCACAATCGTTCCTTCAGTGGACATCATGCACTTGTCTCTCCTGAAATGCATTAACAATATGATAATTAAAAAAGCACTAGAAAACTGCACTACATAAACACAAACATGCACGAGTGGCAGTGTTGCCAATTTTATCGAGGTGGAGACAAACTTATGATATTGTTTTTGCTAATTTAGACTACGCCTTTTATAAATGCAATAGGTTTATATTGAATTACAGTCATTCCTTTCATCTTTTACACATATATCCATGTAACAACATTTAACAGGGCTTAAAGCAAATAAATTTTATGTGCTAGAAATATGTTCAGGGTACAATAACAAAAAGTTCAGTGCACCTATAAAATCCAAACAATGTACCACTTTTAAATTTGGCTGCTATCCCCTTCAAAATAATCTCACTGTGCAATGATATACAGTTCTCAGTGCTTCACTTGGTTGGAACACTCCCTGGAAGCCTCACTATTTAAGCCTATCCAATACATCTATGATGTGTTTTAGATCTCCTCTGCTGTCAAAATGGTGACCCAGTGTTCATTTTTGAAAATTTGCGCGTTTTCCACGCGCTGTGAGCGTTTTCATATTGGAGTACGCTGGATATGCTTAGATCCTCTTAAATAACACATGCTCCAGAGATCGTTTCAACTGAAGCAGAAGCACTGGGAGCGGTGTATCACTAGACAAGAAGACTACTTCAAAGGGGACAGTGGCCAAAATTACATCAGGTATACTTTAGCTTTTTATAGTCATAGTCTCAATATTTTGATTTCACCTCATAATTATTTTTTGAATCTACAACAGCCAGAATTCCAGCATAGTGCGAAAAACCTTAAGCCCTGTAATAAACCTTAACAAAATAAGGGAGAATATACCTTGGACAATTAACATTAAGCAAGGTGTGCTGGGTAGGGTCTCTTTCTCAGGGTTCCCACTCTAAGCCAAAGGTCAAATTCCCTGACTTTTCCCTGACTTTCACTGACTAAAAACCTGAATCTCCATGACCTATAATGAACGGATCCATCCATTCGCAACCTTCATTTACTTGTTTACAGGTGTTTTTAGTACAAAACTATGGAAGCCTGTTTCTGCCACTAAATAAAATTTGTTTTGCAATTGCGAGTTTGTATCTTGCAATTGTTACCTTTTTTCTACAAATTGTGAGATATAAACTCATTTCTGAGGAGAAAAAATACTGATATATTCACAGAATTGCGAGTTTATATCATAATTCTGACTTAACTCTCAATTGCAAGTTTATATCATGCAATTCTGACTCTGCAACTGTGACTTTTTATCTCACAGTTCTGACTTTATTTCTCAGAATTGCAAGTTTGTATCACACAATTGTGAGAAAATAAGTCAGAATTGTGAGATAAGTCGCAGTCATTTTTTTAATTTAATGGCTTTATCTGTACTATTTCTGTAATATTTCCTGTATTATTGTTGATGTTAGCCTTTGCATTACTGTTTGATGTTTCTTCACGTTTTCTGTGTTTATTGTAAGCACCCTTGAGCTCCGGAAAGGCACTATATAAATAAAACATATTATTATTATTATTATTATTTCTACAGAAATTAATTGATGTTTTTTATGATTTCAGGGGTTAAACAATCTGAAGGATTTTCTGTTTGTAATCAAGTTCATCATTCAGTTTTTTTTTTATTTCTTCACATTTAGTTTTTGCTTTTCACACCCAGACTTTTGGGTGTGAAAAGTGCTCATTTTGTAGCCAAAGCTCTTGAAATGTACATTTTCCTGACATGTTTGCCTTAGTTATCAGGTACAGCCTGGTGACTGCATTTGACTGTAGTGATTGCCAGTTGAAGAGCGGGAAGGGAATAAAATGGCGCTGAAAAATAGCCTAACCATAAAAATAGGCAAAACGTGTAAAACAATGCAATAAAAAAACAAAAACGGTCTAGAAAAATTACATTTTGATAAATAGAAACTAAAATTTGAAGCAACAAACAAAAATCCCTGACTTTCCATGACTTGTACCAAAAAATATTAAATTCCCTGACTTTCAATGACTGGAATAGACCTTTTAAAATTCCATGATATTCCAGAAATTCCATGACCAGTGGGAACCCTGCTTTCTGGATGTCAGCAGCTGTGGCAGAGGGCTAGGGAATACAAAAAACGCATGAACATGACAAAATGTAATACAAATTACACAACACATACCAGTTACAAATCTATTATTATTCTAATAGTCCATACAGTCTAGCTTTGAGACAAAGAAAATGGAATCCACTTAATACCGAATAAAAATATTTGTAGCACTGTACACTGTCTAAGCAGTAAAAGGATGTTAGCCAGTCAATGGCTTAACAACTACCAATAGAGGAATTTTAGAATAATTTGGAATAGCTAGATAGTCTGTGGAGACTATATTACCAACACAACGGTATTGCATAAGCAATTTACAAAACAAAATTTTGTTCTCTTTTAGAGAACGAGCCAGAGTAACGTTAAGTGTATGTGTGTGTGTACAGTATGTGCAAGTTATACTCACATCAGAGGCCAAAAGCCAATAGTGTGCAAACCACAATGACTTCAAGCCCCCGATTAAAAGACCGCAAAACATAAGCTATAATAACGTTATATTAGACTGTCTGGTAGCACATATAATCAATGCAATAACCTGAGCTAAGGAAGCTACAGGGTTCCTGCAGGATTGTTAAGCTCAAATTTAAGACTTTTTAAGACCTTTTTTAAGACTTGCACAAATAAATTTAATACCATATGAGCGGGGTAGGGCAATGTCTGTGGTTAAATATTAAACTGTAAAATGACTGTAAACTACTGTAAAAACTGATTTACAGTTCAGATACAACTTTTCACAAAACAAAAAAATTACATTTTTAATTTAAATTATATACTTCACATTTCAGCCTTTAAAGTACCCATTTTTAAGAAAATGGATCAAAATCAAAAGTAATTATTAATCAAATTAATCATTTAAATCAAAGTATTACTTATATAAATTTAAACAATTATTATCTATTGTTACGCCCCGTCTAGGGGTGAAGGCGCAACATGAAAGGGATGAGGAGACGGGGTTTTTGAAATGGTGAATGAACAGTATTTTAATGAGAAAATGATTTACAGTACAGGTGGGGGTAAATGACTTCGGGAGCCGAGAAGGCCAAAATAACAGACAGAAACAACTAATATTATACACCCTCTAAATTCCCTAGTTTACAAAAGAAAAGAAAACAAAATAGAACGGGCAATAGTCAGCTTTACGAGTAATTCAATATAAGAACACTAACACAACAACAGCAGTCAAACTCTCACTATGAAACACACAAATTCTCAGTCTTTCTAACACGTCACAAACTATCAGAGCGAAGAGCACAAAACAAGCGAGCATACAAGCTCAAGCAGGAAGTGATTGAGGAGTCTTTATAGGCAGCAGGAAGTCAGCTGACAAGGCAGGGCGTGGCTTCAGGTAGATTCCAGGAACCAATCAAAGTTAATCCTGCACAGAAACACAGACACCATCCAAAACAGAGAACACAAAAACAAAAAGGGATGTAACACTATAAATTATATTAATTAAAAAACAAACACATTTTACTTTTTAGATTTTTTTTAATGAATTACCTTCTTAACGATTCACTATTTCACATTTGCAGAGTAAAAACTTTTTTACGTGATTAAATCTAATAAGTGCGCATTTAGAGTGCATTCTTTCACTGCATGCTTCAGTCTATTAAAATGCTAGAATGATTAATAAATCCATACATTTCCAATACATACATTTTCTGCCCCTATATTTTGTATTCTATCATTTTATGAAGTTAAACAATATCACATGAAGAGTGCTGTCTTTTCCTTCAAAAATCAGCATGACTACAAATGTGAAAAAAATAAATAAAATGGCTTTATACAACAGTTCAATAAACAAGAAGTGAATATTAAAAGACTTATGTTTTAGACAGCATATTTCCTGTTTTTGCTCAATTTCACCAACAAAAATCATTCCAAACGCAGCCACAGTACTGTTTTGCATCTCTGAGCAACATGAAGGTGCTTCATTTCTGAATGAATCAACCATTGAAATGATTTGGTTCAATCTCAATGACTCACTTATTAACAGCGACTTACTGACACCTACTGGCGGTTTTAATATCACATTCATAGTATCTTTTTATGATTTTAAATATAATTGAATTTTCATGTGTAAATGCATCTAAATGCCACTTTATATGCAACTTCTGCGTAGATGAGTTTTATTGATACTAATTTAATTTGTTTAGCAACAGCCTTTAATGTACTATTATTATAATTGACTGATTAAATGTAAGTAGTAGACTCAAAAGATGATTTTAGAAAAAATGGCTTTATAAAGGTAAAAATGTCTATAAACGTTAAAAAATAATTTTAAACTTTTAGGAAAAAAATCTTTTTTATCACTGCTGTGAACTGACCACACAGAATATGACAAATATCAAAAACTTCAGTCACTGTAGTCCTTAAGAACACACACAGCAAAATATCATCTAATTATCGTAATGAATAAAATCCCAGAAAATATTGAGATAATATTTTTTGTCAATATCGCACACCCCTTCTACATATTTCCTTAAAAAAATTCCTGCATTGAATAGCAAGTGCTATAAATAGTATGAGCTGTTAATACATACAAAATAAAACAATAATAATAAAAATAAATAAATAAATAAATACTATGGGATCATAGAAATGCGGTCCTGAAACTACAGACTGTATTGCAGGGATACCCTACTCAAAACAACAGGCTTATTGAAAATGCCCACTAGAGGGCGCATTCGAATCTATGGAAATACGTTTCCCGGGTAACGGCAGTAAACAAAGTAGCGCAGCACCAGACTTTGAACTTGCAGCGCTCACGTTGAATTAAATCATACCCTTTTGAAGTTTAATCAGTAACTAAGCTATAATCGCAAATTTGATCTTTACTTAAACAAAATTTAAGACCCTCTTAATCATAATTAAGACTTTTTAAGACCTTTTAAGGCCTTAAATTTGATAAACTCAATTTAAAGGACCCGCAGGAACCCTGAAAAAGGGATAAAGACGGAATGACTACAGCATCATATGTTTGTCACTTTGTAAAAATAATCTTACTTTTTCTTGATTATACTGCTGTAAAACGGATCTGGCTCTCATCCTGTTGATGTTTTTTGCAGCGACTTGTTTATTCACTGGCTGTAGCTAAAAAGAGAATTATATAATTGACCAATTTCACACTTCCGGGTTTTTGGCTTCCGGCGTGGCTGCTTGCAGGGTAAAAGTATTTCCGGTAACAGTGATTGCCGAGTCTAAGGAGCACCTGCTTGGGCATCAATGTCTCTGCAAGAATTAAATCTCATGTAAATGTTTAAACTGTCTTGGTCATTTATTGGTGAGACTACAAAGTTTTATTTCAGAACTAAATTTCAGCACTAATTAGAAGTGACGACGCGTATATTCGGTTATATCATTGTCCGTGTCTATTTGGTGCAGCCGTGCATTGTCGCACTCCATGTAAAAAACTGTTTTTGGCGATGTGCTGGAGAAATCGACTGACAGCTCTGATCCTCCGATTTGCGAAAGCGGACCACTCGATCCCTGGATGCGTTTTTGCATTTCTTTCTGGATATATGGATCATAAACAGCACTTCTGTCATCTCACAATGATAGTTCACTCACATTTTCTCCGCTCGTTATCATCTTCCCTTACGAAAATTAACCATGGTTTTATTATAGTAAAAGCAGGTTTGTTTTATTACTATTTGCATAACCACACAAATCAGATTTTGTAACAAAACCATGGAATAACTGCAATAACTGCCGTTTTGGTTTGATTCGTAGTTAATTTTAGTAAGGGCTAAGGTCTGTAATATGCACAGCATTAACAAACCTATTAGTACTTTGTTGTATATTTAGGTAATTAATATATTAACTCTAATTCAACTGATGTAGCTATACAATGAGGTCTTGGAAATAAATGTCTTATTTATTTTAGTCTCTCAGATATAGTTATAATGTGCGATTAATACATGGTCAACAGTTTCAGCGTTTCATTAGGTTGAGATAATCTACATATTGTTGTGACTTTTTTAAAGTTACTCATGCGTTTTTAAAATACAGGCAATAGCATGTATTCGCGCAACATTATATCCCACATTAAAGCATATTATAACTCATTCTGACACTGAATTTATATATTTGTTCCTATGTGTAACGGTGCATACGTACTTAGAATTTCGTTTTTACATAAATTAGGCATATAAATAAATGCTTGTCATATATTAAAACGAGCAAGGAAATTGTTGAATAAGAATATATAGGACAGCTGGTGAAATAAAACTACCCGCCGGTAAATTAAACAGCACTTTGGTTGACCGGTCATTTTTAAATGTGCTATATAAATAAACGTTGTAAATTCTAGAACGATCTGAGCGGCCATATAAGCTACAAATAAATTTCTTTGTAGATTATATAACAACAACTTGGAAAACAGACAAAATAGAAAGGTTAAGAGACGAAATTTGAGACAAGAGCATACAACATAATGTCCGCAGACCGCTAGCGGAACTATATTTACCCTGCGTCACGTGATTTCCGATTCTTGTGAAAAAGGCCAATTACAAATATAATCTTCAAATTAGCTGCAAGTGGCAATCATTGGGGTACAAGCACCAATAGTTTATTGGCAATGAACTATTCATAATGTAGTTGATACTTGAACATATATATGCTTATGAACAGATATGTATATTTAATAATAAATCTAACACATCTTTTTTTCTAAACCAAGTAAGTGTCATCTTACACTGCAGTTTTCTGATGAACTTGATGCAGGAACTTGACTGTGTTAAAACGCTGATAAAATAACACTAAAATTCAAGATATTTTTGTCTTATATTTATATATAAGCACATATAAGGCATATATTATACATGAGCAAGAGTCCTGTTTTCTCAAGAATATTTGCACAATTGCAAATGTGATACACATTTTAGACACAATCTTGTCCTAAATTACCACCACAAACAGCAAAATTCTAACTTCATATTCTTCACTGCTCTCTGAATCAGATAGTATTTTGCTGTACTTCTTGCGCTGCCCTCTGCCTAATTCTGCATTCTCTTCGGGTCCACTTCTGTTAGCAATCTGATTTTTCTCTAGAGAGTAAAGTTGCTTCAGCATAGCAGATCTAGTACCTTAAATGATAAATAATAATAATAATAATAATAATCACAACATGCATCAGTTTTATCACAAATATATTACAAAAACATTCTTACCAATGTTTAACATCTTTGCTGGGCTGGTTTCTTGTTTGTATGACACATCACACACACTACCAATTTCACATCGGCCATTTATAATTTTGTTTGTCTGAAGCACATCCCACGTTGGGGGATCTTCTATCCATTGGATTAACATGAATCTCATTTTCTAAATAGGGTTAAAAATATATATTTTTATCAATATTCTGTCAGTCAGACCCTTGAAAATTAAAATGAAATTGAAATGAAAATTAACCATGGTTTTATTATAATACATTTTTGTTATAACCACACATAGATAAACTATGATTTTTATATCAAAACCATGGATGATGTTCTGTTTTTATTTTATTAGCAGTAAAACCATGGTTATTTTATATATGCATTGCTGAGAGCTTCATTTGGACAACTTTAAAGGTTATTTTAATAATATTTAGATTTTTTTGAACCCGCAGATTTGAGATTTTCCAAATATTGCTCCATCCTAACAAACCATACCGCAATGGAAAGCTTATTTATTCAGCTTTCAGTTCATGTATAAAGCTTTTGACATTTGATAGCAACAGCATTACGAATAATCACTGCCTGGTCAGAAATGGCCCTGTGTCTATAACAAGTAAACAGCTACACTTATTTTAACAACTACAAAATAAAAGTAAAATGTGAACTCTATATCTCTATATGTTTGTATGTTTTATTTTCCAAATCATTCCATTTTCCAATCATTCCAAATCATCCATAGTTTCCCAATTTTTCTTCTCTTTGCCAATTATAATGTTGTTTGCTCAAAAAAGTGTCAATTTTGACATAACAGTAGAGTTAACATGCTTTAGATACAACATTTACTAAGGTGTTGGACACTGACATTTATATCCATCAAGCACATAGCTGTGTTCAGCGGGATATTTCTATATCCTCGTTCACACTCGGCCGTTGAAATTGGAAGCGTAGAGACGATTGAGAGCACTTTGCGCAGATTCTCTCCGATGATGCCATGACATTTAAATTCGTGGAATTCTTTGAGGAGTATGGGACTTGATGTAGCCTCAACAACAAGAGTCTTGTGTATTTTGAGAAGAGCATAGTACAGGGCAGCAGGAAGTTCGGGGAGAAGTTTTTTGTTGATGTTTATTGAAGATGATTTTAGACGCTTTTTTATTTATTTCGTTCCACTGTGCTGATTTTATTAAAACTTTATGTAAGTTATTTTATTTTATTTTAAATTATGCCTATAGATAGCATGTTGTTTTGTTAATATATTAAGCATCTTGTGTTTAATATATTTAAACATCCAAAAGTTTAATTGAATTCGTCGTACTGTTTTGTTGTTGCCAATCAATAGAGGCCAAAATGCCACTAAATCAAAAGTGAAAGTAAAATGCAATTTAATGCATTTAAGCGATTTAAAAGCGAATAAAAGTGAGGAAAAGAGGAACTCACTGTCACATGTTGTACATTATATTTCACACACTTTAAGCTTTTTTATTTTCCAAATGTAGCTTATATGATTAGTCCAAAGAATCTGGTTTGTACTGCATAGGAAAAAAAAGAAAACACTTGTGAAGGCTATAATAAAAAGTAAACATAACATAGAGGTTTTTCCTGTAAATAATCTTCTACAAATTACAAAAGATTTATGTTATTACATCTATTGTAGACTATAAGAAATAGGCTAAACTCAATATAAAATGCACAAAACGTTGGCACATTAATTTTTTGTTAATGATTTTGTGTCTGGGGAGGACCATAGATCATAATATCAGCGTGATCTTGCATTATTTCCTTAGGCCTATCACTTCTCGTGTGCGTTTAGTTTGCGGACCAGACATCGTTGTCGGCGATTCTCCCTATTGTAAGGTCATGCAGTGTGTAAACTCCTGTCGCCGATCTGTCGTGCAATGTGAACACAGCAGCAACTGAATGCTACAGCAGATAGTCGTGCAGTGTGAAAACAACGGCGATCCGATGACTCTGAAAATCATGCAGTGTGAACTCGGCATTAGCGTCATCATGGGGGTTTCCTTCAGTACAGCAGCTCTCATCTTTGTTTAAAACAGAAGCGGTGTCATCTCTATTGTCACACGAGCGGGACTTGGAGCCGGAGCGCTGATAGCGAAAGTCCGTTTCTGGTTTTATTATTGTTTGCGCCAATGGCGTTTCGCTTAGATATATATTTAAAATACTTAAATATGTCATATTTAGGAATTTTATTTGATTTTTGAATAAAAATGAATGACTATGGGGGCGGGGGGATAAATTTTGTCCCCACCGGGGATAAAAATAATTAAGCAGAGGTAGGGATATTCAGACCAGAGGGGGGGAAATCCCCCCCATCCCCCCCCCCGGCAAATCGCACCCTGTTTACACATGACAATACACACATATAATGAAACAATCAACACAACAAATATTACACCTGCACTGTAAAAAAAAAAATCGTAAAATAATGGTCAAATGACTGGCAGCTACGGCTGCCAAACAAAAACCATAAAATTACAGCAAAACATCCTAATTAAAATAAAGTGCAAAAACTATAATTTTACAGAAATGTTCATTAAAGGTTTTACAGGGGAAAAAAATTATTTTACAATTTCCCCTCTTGTTTCAATTACATTCTTTTACTTTAATTTTACGGTTTTTGTTTGGCAGCCATAGCTGCCAGTCATTTGACTGTTTTTTAACAGGACAATTTTTACAGTGTAAAACCCTTATTTTACAGTTTTTTCCTTGTTTCATTTACATTCTTTTACTTTAATTTTACGGTTTTTGTTTGGCAGCCATAGCTGCCAGTCATTTGACCGTTTTTTTACAAGACTTTTTTATAGTGTAAAACCCTTATTTTGCAGATTTTCCTTGTTTCATTTACATTCTTTTACTTTAATTTTACGGTTTTTGTTTGGCAGCCATAGCTGCCAGTCATTTGACCGTTTTTTTACAAGACTTTTTTATAGTGTAAAACCCTTATTTTGCAGATTTTCCTTGTTTCATTTACATTCTTTTACTTTAATATTACGGTTTTTGTTTGGCAGCCATAGCTGCTAGTCATTTGACCGTTTTTTTACAGGACCTTTTTTACATGGTTAAACCTTTATTTTACAGATTTTCCATAGGTTATTATGATCAAATACATTCAATTAAGTAATACACACCAATATTTCTACAAAGAAAACAATGTTATTTAACAGATTTCCCCTAAATCATTACGATCTAATACCTTCAATAAAATTAATACATACACAAGTTTGTAATTTAACAGTTTTATTTTGTAAGATAAAATTCTGAACAATAAAATCATCTTGCAACTTTAATAGACAGCATTTGTATAGTATTTAAAACATGTTGAAGTATAAGTTAAATGGAGTGATTCAGTTACAAATCTTAAATGAAATAGAACTAGAAATAGGATAGATTTACAGTAATTAAAAGAAGAACAGTTTCATGAAATTCTTATTAGGATACAGTAACCCATTCCAAATCAAAAAACAATCAGAAAACTGAAACAATTACAGGATTTTCACGGTTTCCACATGTTCCTGACCTCTGCGTACTCCATGTCATGATAATAAACATTTCACTTGTCTTTTAATTGAACATTCTAAATATACAAGTGAATAAATATAAATAAAATCAAAGCATACATTAATAGGTCCATTATTCCTACCAGACAGATATACAGCACATTAAGAAGAATCCTCCAAACAGACAGTAATCATCTTGATCCTTGGTGTATCTGTGAAGAAAAAAACAACAATATTCAGAAAATTTTTCAATTTTTAATTTCTTAACTTTTCCTTTAAACATGTTCTAATGGGAAAATGCAAACATCACCAAAAGAGAAACATAGACTAATAGTAATGGACACTCTTTTCAAGATCACTGCGCACTGTTAAAAACAACAACAACAACAACAACAACAATATTATTATTATTATTATTATTATTATTATTATTTGTACCCCAAAATAATGAATTTATTCCTAGAAAAAACGAGCACATCTATTTCATTTTGAGCGCACAGACATGTGAACGACCCCTGAAGGGTATCTGCAATTTAGTGCTATCTGGTATCCTGTCTAGTTTTAGGACTCCTGCCACTGTTTACATCTGTTCAAAATCCCGACATTTAAAACACAAACAAACTGCTTGCTCTCACTACTTGACACTACGTTGAGTGTTAAATGAAGAAGAGAACCACGTTCTGTATATCTTCGTACTGCATCCCTGAACATTCCTGCAAACTTGGACTAAAAGATAAATGTGTAGAATATGAGCATGTCTCCAAACACCTTGTTGAGCTGCAGGTTTAACAACACAGATGTTATGTTTTGATGAGCCGGAGGTTTAAAGGGTTAGTTCACCCAAAAATGGGTTTGGGTTTCAGGGTGAGTCATTAATGACATAATTTTCATTTTTGGGTGAACTAACCCTTTAAGTTTAGCAGTGGCTGCACTTAATTTAATTAGGAATAATTAAATTATTAATTTGAATTATTTCGCCTGAAATGTTTACTGCTCCAAAATGTTCTATATGTTTCTTAAAAATAAGATAAACTGTGTTTAATAGAAGAAATGTTGTTGTTTTTTTACCCAGAAATTTAAAAATAACACATTTTAGAGTTGTAATCTAAACACTGTGATAGCATGAAATTTTTATCTAAGGTTATCATACTGTCAAAATCTCATACCGGCCCATGCCTAAGGGTGAGTAAATCATGTTGTATAAAGCTGAAATAAAGTTTCATACATCTATAGTATGAAGGAGAGAATATATTGTATTTGTTTTGGATGCATGCCATTAAAACGTACAAAAAGCAAGTTTTGTTATAGATTGCAGATGACACTTACTAGTGATGGGCTTGTTTCTTTGTTGCTGCTTGTTCTGCCTCCAAAACAAGTTTATGGTTCCAATGGTAGATCTATATAGAAAAAAGGTGAAGAGTTTTATCATTAACAGTTTTTATCTATGAAGACAAGTATAATATATATATATATATATATATATATATATATTTTTTTTTTTCTCGAATTCACATTGCTGGACATGACAATAGCTCTGTCTTTAAGTTAACAGTATTTTATGAGGTCCATTATAATTAATCCATTTAATGTGCATAAAACAGTTACTAAACATGTACTATAAAGCCATGGTTAATTTAACATTGGACTCTGGGAACAGGTCCTTAAAAGCATACTCAAAAATGAGAATTCTCTTATCATTTACCCACTGTAATGTTGTTCCAAACCTGTATGGCTTTCTTTCTTTCTTTTGTGTAACCTTTAATCTTTGTTTAATTCGCCAGCAGCATCTATGGCCATACAGCCATAACGTTAGAGGTTTGAAAATACATTAATTTTGAGAAGACAACATTAATTTTGTGGTGAGCTATAGCCTATATGTAAACTTAAGAAAAAATGTAAAATAGTCTGTTTGATCTAAAGTAATTGTTTGCATGTTATCTCTCTTGTATTTCTATTTTATTTATCTTTTTGCATATAAAGGTCATTCCTATTGAAAACAAATTTAATTAACATGCAGACAAACGTCCACTAATATGGCTGCTAGTGTGCATACATTAACTGTCTTAATGTTACCATGGCAATACTCACCGCCTGATGGTGTGGCTGGATATTTTTCATTACCCAAATTTCTGGATCATGAGGGAAACAAACACACACGACATAATTCATATTAGTTACTTACTTTATATTACTTTACAGAGACATTAGAAAAAGAGTTTACAAAGTTTTACTCACCAGCTCCACATAAAATACTCTCATTATAACCGGTCCGGTAAATTAGTCCCACGTTAAGGTGTCCAATGAATTCGGTTTGACTTGCTCTGCTTAACCAGTGACAAAGTAGTTCTCAGTTTATTCATTCAAAGTTCCAGTTATTTTATTCGTAAAACTAACTTAGCAGACACATGCTAGCAGCACTTCGTAACATTAGCTGGCAGTAAACTGAAATATACTAATATCGCTATTGTGCTAATTCGATAAGATTCTCATTTTACACACTGTTAAATACTGACATAGCAGAAACATTTGAAAAGTTCTTACCTTCTGTAGTTTGCAACATGTTCGCTGACTGTTGTGATTCTTGTCCATGTATGAAACACCTAACCGTATCAAAGCACTACTGCAGTCTGCAAATGCCAAGGAGGCCAACGGACATATATTCAAACTTTACCCGAAGGCGCGCAAAGCTGTCATTGGCCAGATCCATGATGACGGTCGGAATAACCTATCATGCTGAATGATGCACTGAGACGCAGCCAGTAGTGTGATAGCATTCCAATAATAGGGAAATACAACAACAATAAAACAAAAAAAAAAGAAAAAATCCTGTTTATTTTATTTACACACACACACACACACACACACACACACTGTATAAGCTATAAGTGTTGCGCTGATCCCAGTTCAACTGCCTTCTGTTATTCAGAAAAAGAACTCCTGCACATTATTTGGTTTTCTAGCATCTTCTACCTTTATCAAAAGTCACTATATGATTTTGTGATCCATCATTTTGCACGGAGGATAGCTGAGAGACTCATGAAACTATTGCACAAGTTTCAAATTGGTTCCTGGATCAGCATTATTTAAAATATAGACTTGACTTAATCCCTACCCCTAAACCTAAATTTTCCTAATTTTCTGATTTTCCTAAAATCAGAGGGAAATGATAACTGATTAAGTGTGTAAAATCATCTGATCCTGTTCGTAAGCCTAAAACTAACATTTCCTGAAATGCTATGCCTTGATTCTGATTGTTTGAATGGAATGTTGTTCCATGTTCATGTCCAAGTAAAATGATTTACTTGGTGAAATCACATTCACCCTTGAACCTACTGCAAACTGCTTTTACCAAATGCAATATGTTCCTGGATCAACTTCTTTTGTTTAGGCTTATAATCAGTGTTTGGTGCTTGTACATCAGTGTCATTCATCTAACATTTCCTCTTAATGTAGGGATTACTGATAGGTAAGGTTAGGTTTAGGTGTAAGGATGTGGTCAAGACTACATTTTTAGATTAAAGTGTTGTTCCAGGTCAACAAAATATGCTGACCCAGGAACACATCAAACTCACAAAAAATCTGGATGTGCACTCAGGACCAATGTAGGACTCACAAACAACAACCTCAAAACAGGAAAACAGTTGTGGATCATCCAGAAAATGTATTAAAAATATTAGGATTCAATGGTATGAAAACTTTTGTATGGGGTAATTTTTTATTTTAATTCAGGTTTATTATTTTGTTTTGTGGAGTATCTTTTACTGTGAAATGGCTTATTCAGGACATTACTAAATAAAAACAACATGCAATTTTAATGAGCTCTCTCATTTTATTAAAATTGTTAATATATTAGTCATGTAAGTTTCCTGAGCCAAACATGGAGAAATTTTTAATTGGTACCTATCCAAATTTGTTATCCAGACTTACATAGTTTAATTGTAAAAACACATTTAAAACAAGGCTTAGTTTAAAATGATCAGAAAACTGTTAAGTTGTTAGTATAGTCATAAACCTTATATTGATTAGGTACACAAGTAATTGCAAGTTATTAGTATAATTTTACCTAAATTTGAAAAATTTAAAATAACAGGAAATGTGCTGTATAAAACAGAAATTTTCCTGTATAAAAGACAAAAAAATGTAATTTTATTCCCCCTAAATTTCCTTAATTTGTAATTCCTAAAATAAATGTCATGTTGTTAATTTACAGATATTGTTTGTAATTTTTCTAAATTTTGAGTGTAATTTAAAATGACAAGAAATGGACTGTATAAATGATATAGTAATTTACCTGTAAAAAAAAAAAAAAAAAAAAAAAAAATTAATTTGTCTTTATTGATATAATTCCTAAAATAACGGTCAAGTTGTTAATTTACAGATATTGTTTGTAATTTTGCAAAATTTTGAACGTAATTTAAAATTAAAAGAAAAGTACCGTATAAATAATAGTTATTTACCTGTATAAAAAAAACAAAAAAAAATGTAATTTGTCTTTACTGATATAATTCCTAAAATAAAGGTCAAGTTGTTAATTTACAGACATTGTTTGTAATTTTGCAAAATTTTGAATGTAATTTAAAATTACAAGAAAAGTACCGTATAAATAATACAGTTATTTCCTTGTATAAAAAAACAAAAAAAAAATTGTAATTTGTCTTTACTGATATAATTCCTAAAATAAAGGTCAAGTTGTTAATTTACAGACATTGTTTGTAATTTTGCAAAATTTTGAATGTAATTTAAAATTACAAGAAAAGTACAGTATAAATAATACAGTTATTTCCTTGTATAAAAAAAACAAAAAAAAAATTGTAATTTGTCTTTACTGATATAATTCCTAAAATAAAGGTCAAGTTGTTAATTTACAGATATTGTTTGTAATTTTGCAAAATTTTGAATGTAATTTAAAATTACAAGAAAAGTACCGTATAAATAATACAGTTATTTCCTTGTATAAAAAAACAAAAAAAAATTGTAATTTGTCTTTACTGATATAATTCCTAAAATAAAGGTCAAGTTGTTAATTTACAGATATTGTTTGTAATTTTGCAAAATTTTGAATGTAATTTAAAATTACAAGAAAAGTACCGTATAAATAATACAGTTATTTCCTTGTATAAAAAAACAAAAAAAAATTGTAATTTGTCTTTACTGATATAATTCCTAAAATAAAGGTCAAGTTGTTAATTTACAGACATTGTTTGTAATTTTGCAAAATTTTGAACGTAATTTAAAATTACAAGAAAATACTGTATAAATAATACAGTAATTTGCCTGTATTAAAAACAAAAAATACTCTAATTTGTTTTTATTGATATAATGCGTGAAATAATGTTCCATTTGTTAATTTACAGATATTGTTTGTAATTTTACAGAGTTTTGAATATAATCTGAAATAAAAGAAAACTACTGTAAAAAAATTAGAGTTATTTTCTGTAAAATTACGAGGTTTTTTGTGTAATACATTTGTCTTTTGTAACTGTATGTTACTTTGTGTCATTAGATCCAGCCACAGACAAGTTCCTGTCAGAAAACATATGTTTTGTCTGGTAACAGAACAAATAGTCAACAAAGTTGTCTAATACTCAAAACAGGAAGCCTTTTCTGGTACCTAAAATTCTATTAACAGTCTTCTATCAGCCAAGAAGCTGACTGAGAAAAGCCAGTGACGAGCTCAGTGTTCAGATTTCGTCTGACAATCACAAATCCAACTGCTTCACAACAATATCCCATAAACCATGAATTTCCATAAACATTCCCTGTCATCTCTTAATCATGAAGACAAGTCAAATTAATGAATCAATGAAATGAGTATAGAAATAGCTATAATGATTGTTATAAATGATTATATGATTAAATAGAATAATAAAACACAAATGTATGTTTGCTCTTTTGAAGCAAAACAACACAGTTTGTATGTGAAGAACCTTAGATCATTGAATATGCTTTATGATTATAATAGATGAAATGAATATATTGCATATGTATTCTCATAAGATACAATATCAAGCATAATTGTTCAAATGTTTGGTTGCACTAATATGCAAAATATGTAATTTACTTGTATTTCAAATGATGAATTTGAATTCATAAACATTTCCTTACTTTAACCCTTTTGGGTCACCTGACGCACCTGTAATTTTTAGTTTTTTTCAGACCTATTCTAGCAGTCAGCATCAAAAAAAGTAAAAAAAGTAACTAATTACTTTACGTTATGTTATGTTACTTTTGCATTACTTTTGTGTTACTTTGTGTTACTTTTTAAATCTGGGCAGGGCTTGCTTGTTTGTTTTTAATATAAACAATTTTGTTTTTATCAAATGTAAAAGCCCTTTCACACCAAAATGAAATTAAGTGAATAAGCCTAAGGCTAAAGGAAAATTAAATTCCCGTCTGTACAGTAGAACTGTAGAAAAAGGAAGTTCAACACTCTTCAGCAATGAGAAAAAAAGCACAAATGTTAGTTAATCTAAAGTAAGTTTTGCTTATTAGTACACTGAAAAAATACTTTTCTTACTTAGATTTTTTGTCTTGTTTCCAGCCAAAATATCTAAAAATTGTTAAATTAAGAAGGATTTTCTAGACAAGTAAAAATTGTCTTGTTTATTTTTTTTTCTGAAAACAAGTTAAAATTAAGTGTGTTTTTGCTTAAAACAAGCAAAATAATCTCCCAATGGGGTAAGCAAAATAATCTTGCTTTCTGTTTGAAATAAGACTATTCAATTATCAATTATTTTGCTTGTTCTAAGCAAAAACTCACTTATTTTTTTTTTTCTGAAAAGAAGAAAATAATTATTTACTTGTCTAGAAAATCCTTCTTGATTTAAGATTTTTTTTAATATATTTTGACAAAAAATCTAAGTAAGGAAAGTATTTTTGCAGTGTACAGTCGAATTGGATCAAAAAAAGGTCAGCAGCAAAGTCACTGGTTAATAAAATGGGATTAAATGCATAAAATAACATAAAAAGTAACTCAGATATTTTCTTGGAAATGAAAAAGTAATGCGTTACTTTACTAGTGTAACGCCATGCCAGCTAAGTATTGTTTTGCTCTAGTGGACTCTACCAAGCGTTTTCCCTGTTTTCATTGCCATAGTTTGTTACCATTGTCATTGTCTGTTTTTCTAGCCATAGTTTTTGCCTTGTTTCATTGTCTTGTTTCATTTGTTATTTTGGACTGCCCACTTGGATTTTGACCCTTGCCTGTGTGTAGGATTACTCTTTCGTCTTACCTTGGATGTTGTTGTTTGTTGACCCTGCCTGTCAAGACCACGATCTGTCTAATAAAGCTAGCATTTGGATCTCCAAACACTGTCGTCGAGTCCCACTGGTTACAACTAGTTACTTGAAAAAAGTAATATTATTACGTAACTTGCGTTATTTGTAATGCGTTACCCCCAATACTGGATATTACATAATTTACAAGTCAAGTAATTTGTTTTAATTATTTTTTTAATGTTATTTTTATATAATTAAAATTTCTTGGAAGGAGAAAATCATGTGATCACATTTTCATTGTTTATCAGTAATAATCTCATAGATGTTTGGTCATTTAAAAAAAAAAAGTGTAAACAAATCTTAATAAAGGAAATGCATGCATGTAAAATATTATGCATATAAAAGGTAAAGTGTAAATGTGACCAATTTCCAAAAAAAAAAAAAATTACAAAAATGTTTCCGTGCATTGACAATCCACCCTGAAAATGGAGCATGTGTTGAAACTCCGCTCTAAGAGCAACATGAAATTTACGTCACATGCTGTAAAGAACATGTGCATGTCAGAGGTTAGGTCAACAGGGATGGAGAGAGGCTTGTACTTCTTCTTGTTTTTCTTCCAAAGGTAGGTCATGCCGTTCTCTAGTGCAGGAGAACTGCAGTGATTCAAGGACACTTTAATTAAAGGCCCTTGTGGTATATCGCTGACTGCCACAATGACTCTCAACATAATGTCTCGCCTTGTTTTGCGAAGTACCACACTTTCCACTTTGCCAAAGAACACTAGAATAAAACACACACACACACACACACACACACACACACACACACAGATAAGATTATTCATTTTGTTTGGCATGTCATACACAGAATAAAATCTTGAAAATGCACTTTTTTCAGACCTGTTTTCTTGCACATTTCAGGGATCAGGTCCGTTAGTGGTTTAAGTCTGTATTTTTGTGGAGAACTGTCAGTCTTTGGTGTTGGTTTGAGATGTTCAGCACAGCAGCTCCACAGGGATGTACTGTAGTAGAAATGCCCACAGCAGAAATGCTCTTGCTTGATGTCATAAATCTTGGCATGGGTCGAAGAGGAACAGCAAATTTGATTTGTATTGTATTCCAGCAAGAGATTTCCACAGCATTCTGCATCAGTTTTGTTATAGAGTCGACCTGAGCAGCACAGCTGTTTTTTGTGGTCATAGACTTCCAAACCACAACTCAACATCTTAATCTGGTTTTGATCATATATAACACCTCCAACACACTCTGACTCGTCAGGCACATTTCGATAAAGGATTCCATTACAGCAGAGCACATTGTCATCTGCTAGACTGTAGACATCTTCACCACAGCACTGAAACACATACAGGTAAATATGGTGCACATAAATAAACAAACAGCCTACATTTAATGGTTAAATAACATTTAGAATAGCAGTCTTGCTCTCATGATATCATTATTTAATTCTAAATCACATCCAGTAAGGTACTGTATTTGCCACAGGGTGGACTATTATCAAATGGAATTTCAAATAGCCAATCTTGTTGGCAAAGGCTGTTTACACAATTGACCTTTCGCCTGGAGTTTGATTGACAGACGATCTGACACATCATAATGCAGATTCTGGCATTTTTATCTGACAAACAAACCAGACAGGAGAGTAGATTAACGTTGGTGGAGCTGAACTTAAAAATTGTATGAATAAATGTCTTTCAAAAGTTGAAACAACTTTTGATGTTTATTCATGTTTATTTTGTGCTATAACTAGTAAAGAAGAAGAGACAGTCTGTTCACGTGATACTTAAACTGAGGCTCTTCAGTGATATGTCATAACATATTGAAAAGCCACAAAACAGTATTTATTTTTTGCATTTCTTAAAAAGTGACAAAATTAGAAAGCTAAGGCTGTTTCATACCAAAAGTCAACTGCTCTATCTTGTCTGTTGGTGCATTTTCAGTGTCCTCTTTGCTCTGCATGAGAACATGGCTTGACGTTAGTAGCAACAGTAAAGGCGGGTTTTTGAAATTATACACTATACAGTGAGGGAATAAATTATTTGATCCCCTGCAGATTTTGTATGTTTCCCCACTGACAAAGAAATCATCAGTCTAAAATTTTAATGGTAGGTTTATTTGAACAGTGGGAGACAGAATAACAACAAAAAATCCAGAAAAATGCATTTCAAAAAAGTTATAAATTGATCTGCATTTTAATGAGTGAAATAAGTATTTGACTCCTTTGCAAAACATGACTTAGTACTTGGTGGCAAAACCCTTGTTGCCAATCACAGAGGTCAGACATTTCTTGTAGTCGGCCACCAGGTTTGCACACATCTCAGGAGGGATTTTGTCCCACTCTTTTTTGTAGATCCTCTCCAAGTCATTAAGGTTTTGAGGCTGACCTTTGGCAACTCAAACATTCAGCTCCCTCCACATATTGTCTACGGGATTAAGGTCCGGAGACTGGCTAGGCCACTCCAGGACCTTTAATGTGCTTCTTCGTTTGTTGCTTGGCCGTGCGTTTGGGTCACTGTCATGCTGGAATATCCATCCATGACCCATTTTCAATGCCCTGGCTGAGGGAAGGAGGTTCTCACTTAAGATTTGATGGTACATGGCCCGGCCCATTGTCCCTTTGATGCGGTGTGGTTGTCCACCCCCAAAACATGTTTCCAACTCCATATTTGACGGTGGGGATGGTGTTCTTGGGGTCATAGGCAGCATGAGTTGATCAAGCCAAAGAGCTCAATTTTGGTCTCATCTGACCACAACACTTTCACCCAGTTCTCCTCTGAATCATTCATACGTTCATTGGCAAAATTCAGATGGTGCTTTCTTGAGCAGGGTGACCTTGCTGGCACTTTCAGTCCTTCA
Organism: Cirrhinus molitorella; assembly: GCA_033026305.1. Classification (NCBI taxonomy): domain Eukaryota; kingdom Metazoa; phylum Chordata; class Actinopteri; order Cypriniformes; family Cyprinidae; genus Cirrhinus; species Cirrhinus molitorella. Next base: position 21,866,075 of record CM065127.1, on the reverse strand, counting down.
CAGCGTAGTGTGTTATCAATTGTTTTCTTGGTGACTATGGTCCTAGCTGCCTTGAGATCATTGACAAGATCCTTCCGTGTAGTTCTGGGCTGATTCCTCAACATTCTCCTGATCATTGAAACTCAACAAAGTGAGATCTTGCATGGAGCCCCAGACTAAGTGAGATTGACAGTTAATTTATGTATCTTCCATTTGCGAATAATGTTGTCACCTTCTCACCAAGCTGCTTGGTGATGGTCTTGTAGCCCATTCCAGCCTTTTGTAGGTCTACAATCTTGTCCCTGACATCCTTGGACAGCTCTTTGGTCTTGGCCATAGTAGAGAGTTTGGAATCTGATTGACTGACTGCTTCTGTCAACAGGTGTCTTTTATACAGTTAGCAAGATGAGATTAGGAGCACTCTCTTAAAGGGAGTGCTCCTAATCTCAGTTTGTTGCCTGTCTAATGGACACCTGGGAGCCAGAAATCTTCCTCATTTATAGGGTATTTATATGTATTTCACTCATTAAAATGCAAATCAATTTACATCAATCAAACAACTTTTATTGAAATGCTTTTTTTTCTGGATTTTGTTGTTGTTGTTGTTGTTGTTGTTATTATTCTGTCTCTCACTGTTCAAATAAACCTACCATAAAAATGATGGACTGATCAGTTCTTTGTCAGTGGGCAAATGTACAAAATCAGCAGGGATCAAATAATTATTTCCTCACTGTATAACTGTATATAACCATAGCTCATTTTCTAACCTTTAAAGGCACCTTTAATGATCAGCAGAATCAGTATGGTTAGGTTTATGCATAGTTAGAGGTGGGATACCATTTAAGGGATAGCGACAAATTTCATACTGTTTTACAATGTAGTACAATGCACTGAGGTGTAAACAGTATTTGGCACTATAGCCTAGTAGCTAACACTATTTACACTTAGTGCAAAGAAAATAATGATATTCTCACTTAGTATGAATAGAATCTATCACCATTTGCACTAAGTGTAAATAACCTCTGCCATAATCAAATAAAAGTTCAGTCTATCAGAAAAAATTCTTACCTGAGTAAGACCTGATTCCCTCTTGTACAGTTTCCCTGAGCAGTTGACAGCTTTTAGACAAGGAAAATGAATGACAGAGTGAAATAAAGACATTAAATAGGTGGGCATTGCCTTAAAAGAATAGTTTTATTTAAAATGTTTTAACATTTTTCATTTTGTCAATAATTACTCACTCTCATGTTGTTCCAAACCTGTAAGACCTCCATTCATCTTCAGAACACAAATGAAGATATTTTTTTAAAATCCAAGACAACTGACATGTTTCAAGGCACAGAAAGGTAGTAAGAAAATCATTAAAATAGTCCATGTGACATCAGTGGTTGAACCATAATGTTAGGAAGCTACGAGAATGCTTTTTGTGCACAAAGTAAACAAAAACAACAACTTTATTCAACAATTTGTTCTCTTCCATTTTAGTCTTTGATGCACACTCACAAGAGTACTACAAAGCATCTACCTTTGTTCATTGTCAGTGTATTCTGGTTCAAATAAGCAAGGCTAGGCAAAAAATTGCTTTTGTAAATTTCCTCTGCTTGTGCAGCACATCTGAGTTCTATGTCGGAACATCAGCTCCTGCGTCAGTAGCACCACACGCATGTGTCCTGGTCCTCTTGTGAACACATATCGAAGACTGACACGGAAGGGGATAGGCCCATGATAATCCACCAGTCTCTTTAAATTTTTCATAAATATTTTCATTTATCTCATGATTTCATATTAAGTTTTTAGTTGAGGTCACTGATATGACCTACTTTATTTTTAGGGAAATGTAAAAAAAAAAATAATACAATACAAATTGATTAAACTACTTCATTTAGTTAGTATGTTATAATTGACAACATGTGGTTTGATACCTTGCAGCAGCCATTGTGCAAAATGCATTTTTTATGAAAATTGTCACTGGTGTTACCTTTCTTGTGAAGATCCCACGAGAATGGGTGGAAAAAATGCTATATAAGCGGGTACTTGCCACGGTTACTCAGATTCTTCGACTGAAGCGATGACTGAGTCAGCAGCGATTAGCACGGCATGCAACACAGTACTCGTTCCCGTATCGCAGGGAACTGAGGTTACGTAAGTAACCGAGTACATTCCCTTTCGATACTTTCACTCGTACTGCATCACAGATGCTAATGGGGAACCAGTACAGTCCCGCCATGCTAGCGGGGATGACAAGCGATTTTAGACTTTAGCTCACATGAACTAAGAGGTCATGACCAAAAGTCTGTCCAAAGCAGTTGTAAGATATTAGCTCAAAATGATTATAGGGAATCAAATGGGAATCAGACCTAACAATTCGATTTAGCTTGATTAGATTAACTTGATTCAGAATTAATAATTTGCACCTATTAACCGTTCTTCCAGCGAAAGGGTTAAATTAGTACATTTTATCAATTCTGAGGTTTATATTACTTCGTGGCCACGACAAATATAAACAGTTATTTCGTTAACTCTTAAGAGCAAGGTAACCAATATCTGGGCATAGATTTAACTTTAAAATACACAACACAGGACAATGCTTCTTTATAAATGAAACAGGAATTTATTTAAGCTACTAAGACACACAAACTAAACTATTAACACCTAAACAAACACGCACACACACACACACACACATTCATACTGTTCTAGAGGGTTGTGAGGTTTACAGAGTTTAAACGGAATCCCATAACAACGTTACTAGCAATTGCTACTATAGTTCTTAGATTGCCACCTGGTAGAACCACAAAAGCAGAGATTTGGCTTTTAGCTGCTAATAAGGATTTTGTGCACCAATTCAGCGAGCAAAGGAGACTTTGTTTTGACTCAGCATCCATACCCAAGCCGGCGGCGCTGGAGTCTTTAGACGGCAGGGGGGCGGAGTCATGCAGAGAACCCAACAGCTCCTCTGCATCAGAAGCAGCCAATGACATCACCAGGTTGCTCGCATCCGCCGAGGGGCGCTGGTCCGGACGTGTGAAACAGGACAGGTGAAGCCTCTCTCTCTTTCTTCCTCCCAGGAACCTGCGAGCACAGAGAGGCGAGACTCATATCCTCGCAATGAGGACATTCCATCTCATTGAGCGCAGCTTCGCCATGGGCGGCGCCCAAGCACGAAGCCCACTGACCGCGACCATCAGAGGTCTGCAGCACAGTGCTGCACGAGTGACAGAAATGATGCAGCATTTGAAAGAATGCAGAGGAAATGTTCTAGGAAATTTGCTCTTAGATGCTGGCCAGATAGGATAGTGGCAGGGGATACGGACACGCTGCTGCAGATGCTGAAGGCGGTGTGAGGCAGGAATCAGCAAAGCAGGAAGGTCTCAATCCGCTGCAGATGCCGGTTCACGGTGAGCGATCTAGAGGAGCTTGATCTCGCAGAGTAGAGGCTTAAGTCTTGAGCGAAGAGATGTGTCGTCGCTGAAGAGAAAGGATCTAAGTAACTGTGGCAAGTACCTGCTTATATAGCAGATTTCTCCACCCATTCTGGCGGGATCTGGCAGAATTCAGCAGGCTGCTTCACCATAAGTTTGCGCAGCACCACTGCCCAGCTATTGGTTCACTCAGTTATCACTGACTTGCCTTACAGTTATACTGCGTTATTGAAAAAGTGCTTCAGTCTTGGAGAAAATAAGGATTTTCCCATAAGTGTCTGCGACGCAGTACGAGTGAAAGTATCAAAAGGGAACAGTATTTGACACAATAAATAGCCTAGTATCTAACACTATTTACACTTGCAAAGAAAATAATGCTATTCTCACTTAGTATGAAAAGAATCTATCACCATTTGCACTAAGTGTAAACAGCCTCTGCATAATCAAATAAAAGTTCAGTCTATCAGAAGAATTCTTACCTGAGTAAGACATGATTCTGTCTTGCACGGTTTTCCTGGGGAGTTGACATATTTTGAGGGCCCAGCTTCTAAGGAAAATTAATGATAGAGTGAAATAAAAATATTAAAATAGGTATTGCCTTAAAGGAATAGTTCACCCAAAAATTTTAATTCTGTCATTAATTACTCACCCTAGTGTCGTTCCAAACCTGTAACACCTTCATTTATCTTTGGAACACAAATAAAAATATTTTTTTATGAAATCTAAGACAACACAACTGACATGTTTAAGGCCCAAAACGGTAGTATGGAAATCATTAAAATAGTCCATGTGACATCAGTGGTTGAACCATAATGTTAAGAAGCTTTGAGAATGCTTTTTGTGGGCAAAGAACAACAACGGAAGATTTAGTGATTTAACACACACCTTCCAGGTGCGCCCTAGACACATCATCAGTGATGTAACCTGGGGTCATTGGGTGTTTCGGGTCTTTCAGCATCATACACCCTCACCCAGGCTATCCAGCCAGGGGTGATCAGTCCCCGACTTGTGTCTAGGTAGCTTGTGTAGATCACGGATCGCCCCTTTTGATCCACAGCCATCTTGATGCCTTCTCAGCAGCATCCATGATGTTTCTGATACCTAGGAGCTTGAGGGCCCTGCATACAGCACCTCTCTTGCTCTGAAAACCATGAACTCCTCTGAAAGGCTACTAAAGGGGGAGCTGTAGCTTGTTCTTCTTTCTGTATAAGGCTATACTGGTGATACTACGAGGGAGGCCCAACCACCTACATAGCGAGTGATTGATCTTCCTCTCAAAGCTCTCAACTGTGATTAAGGGGATGTCGAATACCAGCAGTGGCCAAAGGAGTTTGAACTTCCCTGGCAGCCCTGACTTGTCCACTGCAGCAATCCAGACATGCACCTCTTTCCCAATTTCCTGAAGTGTGACTATGTCCTTAAGTGTGAAGACTTTTCCCAGGCTCTTAACTGGCTTCTCTGTGATTGATGGTATTTGTACTCCTCCAAAGGAGAAACGGAACTTATCGGTTACGTATCCCTTTCTCACCACAAGGGATCAGGACTTAGATGGCTTAAAGTCCACACTCCTTATGATGATCTGGAGCTCAGCCAGGGCAGCTTTATCCTCTTCCTTTGCCTGCTTAAACTCTTTTCTAAGCACACAGAGCTCCTGCTGCAACTGTCGGATCCTCTCTTCCGACTGTTTGGTCTCGCATTACCACCAGACAGACTCTGCTCCTTCAGGCTGAAGCTCTCAGCAGCTATGTTGGTAATTATTGAACACATTGTCTGCAGCTTCCAGTTGGCATCCCCTCTGTCTGTTACTTGGAGAATTTGGTCCACATCTACATCAAACTGGTGCCACTCATTCTGACAATATACGGCAAAGGGCGTTGCAGTTGCTATAGTTACTGCATTTCATAATAAATAGAAAATAATGAAATGGAAACATAACCTAATAGAAACATTTTTTTAATCAAACATGAGCACTGCACATTTCTGCGCTGTTTTGTATTCAGTCATTACTGGAGAAAATGCTATTTTTGGGCCTTTCCGAAAGCGCAACCTGCTGACCGATGACTGAAAATATTCTAATGTGAAAATCATGTTGTGAAACTAGTGTAAACTAGTGAATCGACAAGAAGATAATGCATTATAAAACTATAAAAAATGAGACTCTGGGCCTATTCCCAGAAGTTACTGGCTTCTGCCAGAAAAAAAAAACTGATTCAACACACACTTTCCAAGTACTAGAACACATCATCAGTGATGTAACCTGGGGTCATTGGGTGTTCCAGGTCTTTCAACATCACACACCCTCGCCCAGGCAATTCAGCCAGGGGTGTTCAGTCCCCGACTTGTGTCTAGGTAGCTTGTGTTCCGTTCAAATGCAACAATAAGACACTATAATAATGTCTTAATTGTTGAATTAAGACGTTATTTTTGTTTTCTTTACACACAAAAGGTATGCTCATAGCTTCATAACATTAAGGTTTTACCATTGATGTCACATGGACTATTTTTATCTATGTCCTTACTAACTTTCTGGGCCTTGAGCATAGTAATTGCATTGCTGTCTATGCAGGGTCAGAAAGCTCGCAAACTTTATAAAAATACCTTCATTTGTGTTCTGAAGATACACAAAAATTTTACATGTTAGGAATGACGTGGGTAAGTAATTAAAGACAGAATTTTTATTGTTGGGTGAACTATCATTAGATGAACTTTTGCTAAACATAATAAAACTTAATATGCAAGTGGAATTTGTAGATAACAAAAAAAATTATCTAAACTAAAAAAGAAAGCACTAGGATTCACTGCTTGATATTTTAAGCATGAAAAATGATTATATCTTAAATTAACTGATTGGATCACCAAGCATGGTAGGCTCATCTAAATAATTATTATAAATAATAATAATAATAATAATAATAATATAATAATAATAATATTTATACCATACACTGTAAAAAATTGCACTGTAAAATAACAGTAATCTACTGGCAGCTGGGGTGCCAGCATTGTACTGTTAATTTACAGCTTTCTACCGTTAATTTACAGCTCTTCATTGTTACAGTATGTTACTGTTATTATACCATGTGGTAACTCATTTCATTTTGGAAACCGATTGCTTCAAACCATGAGTTTTCAAAGAAGTAGTGCTTATATGGTGTTAGTACCGTGATTTTTTCTCATTTGAGTCCATTATAAAATAAATAAATCTTAATTTAAAAGAGCAAACACTTAAAGTGTAATAAGAAAACCAACCATGACATGACTTTTACCAAAATCTTTGTTGATCATCATTAGCACACATGTACTAAAGTGACTATCACTGCATCAGCAAACACACAGTTACTGTCTTTAAATAAAGCAGCAAAACATCAGCGTTTGTGGCTCATCATTGACTGAATCACAGACTCTACTCTCCAGCACAATGGTGACCCACAAAACTAAATTAAACTAACAGATCTCTCTTGTGCAAAAACATATCAATACAGTACAGTTAAATACGTACTCTCCTTACCAGTTAAAGACTTTGCATAGCTGTTTTTCTATTAACATTCAACAATATTTTAGTGAAATTAACTTGTTTTGTTGGCTAAATCTGACTGTTACAGTTTACAGTATATCACTGTTTTTCCTTGAATTAACGGTAATTTACTGGCAGCTTGGTTGCCAGCAAGATACTGTTTTTCTACAGCGCTTTGCCGTAAATTAATTACAGTTTATTACTGTTAAATTACATTTAATGCTGTTTTTTCCCCATCTTACATCTTTAACCCTTTAAATTCCACAGCAAAATCCTCAGTTTTAAGTGAACAAATAATGTGTCCACACTACAGAGTGTTTGAGTAACACTGAAGTTAATGAGATAATTCTGTGATTAATTAAGTGATGGTTGAGCATTACGGATGAACATCTGCTGTTAACAAGCAGAATCACTGAATGAAAGAGAAACACAAGAACTACAACTGACTTTAGCCACAGACTTAGATGAAATCAACTGAAATAAAAGAAGTAATGAAATCTCTCAAGATCTCAATAAACAACTCCTAAAACAGCATTACAAGTTTCAATTATTACTAGACTGACTTTATTTCTGTCAGAAGTCTACAGAAGATCTTATTGACTCTAATTTCTTATTATCTTATTGTCACTACCATGATGGAGATCAGTGTTTACTTTAGTCGGGCTCTTAGACCTTAACATTTTAGCATTAACTTTTTGTTGGCTGCTGTAACAATATGATTTAATAACACATGGTTTAAAAAGCCAAAGAAAAGGCAAGTCTGATTCTGCCATTTACGAGTTTGTTTTAACAACTTTACTCTTTATTCACTAGTTCTTATCAGCATCTTCTCTTTTATTGAATATCGATAATAAAAGCAAAATTACCTGAGGAGAACTGTTGTGAAAGACCATAAAAACAAAATTTATGAAAAAAAAAAAAAAATCTCTCTTGTGATTTGAACACACACATCAAGAATCAACATATGAATCTCAACGATGGTGATAATCCTCAAAATAAATAAACTGATATTTTCTGAAAATTACAAAACACAATACTAAAATGCAACGCAAAAGAAAAAACACATAGTAAGAATTCAAGAAAATAAATAGACAATTCATCAGCATAATTTATTCATGCCACAATGCATGCTGGGAGTCATGAATGAGCGTTGTAATGTGCTGGTACCCAGCATGCATTGCAGCATGAAGCTTTTGATTGTCACCATTGTTGAGATTCATATGCTGATTCTTGATGTCTATTTTTGAGTGTTTTTGAAACAGTAGTTCAAATTGTTTTAAACCTGCACTGTTTTTAAATCCTGCTTTTCTGATTGTCACCACACTGGTAAAGCTAATAATATAAAGCCCTGGGGAAAAATAAACCATAACTAATGAGTCCACACTGTTAACAGTATTTCAAATGACCAGCAAAAGACAAAGTCAGACTACAATATGATGCTTGCAATCAACATCACACACCCAACCATAACCGTTCTACCATAGCTAAATCATTGGAAGATACAGTTACAGCAAAGTAATGTTCAAAAGCCAAAGGTCAGGAGCCCAACTAAAGCAAACACTGATCTCCACAATGGTAATGTCAAGCAAAACTAAAACATCATCATCTAAACGTAAAGCTGGTAAGACTGTGTGTTGTTTAAATATTCAGTTGATTTCATTTAAATCTGTGACTGAAGTCAGTTGTAGTCCTTGTGTTTGTCTTGTTTTTCTTTCAATCAGTAGATCTGCTCATTAACAGCAGCTGTTCATCAGTGTCTAAATTCACTCATTAGTTTTCACTGTCTCTGTCAGGTGGACTGTATTAGTAAACTCATGAAGGGAATAGTGAATGAGGGTGTAGGGTGTGATTTGAAACACAGACTCTGAGTGTCGATTTTGAACGCCATTAATTCACGATATAGCAGCAGGCTACTTTCTCGAAAATGACAAATATTATCCAGAATGCACTGTTTTAATGGAAAACAGCATGTTACTGTCAAAATTTGGCCCTTTTTTACAGCAATTTTTAACAGTGTAGACTGCTTGTTTAAATTTCAATAACTGCAAGGCTATGAAGTAGTTTCTGTTTTGAGCATTTTCAGTATCATATAATGTTAATATACCCCCTGTCCCCTCTTTTCCAGGATGTGTGGGAGTCCTGTTTTACAATCCATCCAAATTGTTCTCCTTCCAAGTAAGTGATCTTATAGTAGAAGAAGTTATATATTGGGTCCAGATGTGTGAATAATACCAATGAAGATACCAGACAGAACAGAAACTAAAACTTTTTTTTTTTTTTCATATTTTGTTGTACTGTAATTTTGGGTCATTCTATAGAAATGTCAATTTTTCGGCCCATAGACTTAACAGAAATATTACACTTGAAGAACACTTTAGGATTGCAATTTCTTCATATTTTTAAATGAAACAACATGTTATTTAAACAATTACACCTTCTTTAGTCATGTGGCAATATTTGTTTTTAATTAATTACAATGCAAGAGTACAGAGGGAAATTGCTTATTGCTTATTTTGCTTCAAATATATGATATAAATGGCATAAAAAATAAAATGCTGAACAAATAAAATAGTGGTCCCCTGGAGTTATGTCACTGTTATTAACTTTAACAAAAAATCTTTTTATTTTCTACTGGTGACATTACTTGACTTCTTTCTTGCTATTTTCTGAAGATCTATAAAAAAAAGCCTATGATAATTCACTGTCTCTTTTCAGTTACAGTGCACAGCATAAATGAGTACACTCCCTCTAAAACTTAACAAATTCAGAAATGACTCTTTACTTAAAATACATTTTAGGCAGGGACGGATTATGACTTGAAAAGGCCCCAGGCCCAGTTAAATCCAAGGACACCCTCCCACCTTTTTTTTTTTTTTTTTGCCATTCCCTCTCTTTTCCATAGTTGCTCATTCACAGTAATAGAAAGCGAAAGTTGAGATCATGAATATTCAAACCGTTCTCACTCTATGCCAAATGCCTGTGAAACACCTATGTTAAAAATCTATGTTAAAAATCATCTGTACAGCAGTTTTGCATGAAAGAGCTTTAAAAAGTAAAGTTATTTAAGGCTTTATATATATATATATATATATATATATATATTTAATGTCTGTGAGGCAAATATTCGCTGAGTTTCGGTTACTTTTTTCTGAAATGGCAGAAAGTGCATCTTGTTTGATTTTTTTAATTTTATTTTACAAAAGCAATGTTTTTTTGATATTGTGAGTGCACACAAATAAAAGTAGATTCTTTACACACTCCAAACACTCCACACTCCTAAGTCTCAACATTAACTATAGCAAATTTGGAGTCTCTAACTCAAACTCTGTAGCGCCACCACTTGTCCAAAAATGCACTCATGTTTGTGCTAATAACTTTTGAACCGTAAAGCACAGAAGCAAAATTATTTTTTCCTCTGAATCCTTGGCTTATGCTGAGTCAAAATTAAAATAAAAAAAAATATTGTAAGGTTTAGTTTTTTCCCCTATTTTTAATTGTTTGAAAAACCTACTTTTTCGAACTCGTGCTAGACGTTTTGTCTGATTTTCACCAAAATTGGCTCAGATCATCTTCAGACCATGCTGGCAAAAAGTTACTGAATTCAAGTTAATTAGTCAAACCGTTCTCGAATAATACATTGACGAATTCTACGAAAAGCATGCAAAAGTGGATGTGAGGCTATATCTCTGCAAAGGTTTGGCGTATTGAAACTAGGGGTTTGCTGATCCGATATTCTGTATTGGCATCGCTCCGATATTGGCATTTTCTGCCTGATCGCATTAATATCTCTTCACCTTGTGCTTTGAACTTTTCTCTATGCGGAGTGCTGTGCACTGTGACTCTGTGTTGCTTCAAGCGCATCATTTTGACGGGATGCACATACATGCTTTGTGCCACTCTGTATTTGCAGCCTTTCGTAAAATAATCTTTAATACTTTTTGAAATTAAAGATTATCAATAGCCTTTTTGTTCATCTCATCTATGATATGGTGCTGCCTCATTGTTGTGCTATACATTTAAAATAATTGTCTTTTAATTTCATAATTGATTGTTTTTCATGAATGTATTTTTCAAAAATACATAGAGCAATGCAAATTATTTTACCAGATTTAGTCTTACACTTATTCACTTTTAATTGTTCCCCACTAATTAACGATTTTTTTAAATAATTTTAGATTTTCTAAAATTATTGTGCACTGTTTTTTCTAGAGTAAATTTTGCTACTGAATTATCCACCAGCCTAGTTTATAATAGTATCTTTGCAGCTTTTTTTTTTTTTGTTTTTATTAAACATATGTGTAATACATTTCAATTTTTCTATGAATTATATTAGTGATCATTAAGAAAACACATATTTTATATTTATTCAGAGGGGGTGTACTAATTTATACTGTGCACTGTATGAGAAATTTTCTCATTTATCTCATGATTTCATAATAAGCTTTTAGTTGAGATCACTGGTATGATCTACTTTGTTAGGGAGCTGTAAAAAACTACAACAAAAAATGGATTAAACTACTTAGTGAGTACATTATGATTGACAACATGTGGTTTGATACCTTGCAGCAGTCATTTGGTAAAATGCATTTTTCATGAAAATTGTCACTGGTGTCCTTCCTTATGCATAACACCATTGAAGATCATTATGTCAGGTCTTATGGATTATGGATTTTCATTATTTTTCTATAACTCTGACTTCATGTGCTTGGAAAAATTTTTTTTTTAAATAAAAACCTCTAATATTGCCAAAGTAAGGTAGCACCAGTGATAAGAAATTGTACATGTGGTCTTTAAATAATTGCATAAAAAAGTTTTTAAAAAGCATTTGTCATTTATGTGTATCTCAAGTCAAAAAGTAAACAAATAATCTGGTGGATGTTAAATGTTAGAAAAATAAATACGTTTTAAGACATCTTGCCATTTCAAAAGCTAGAATGACACTTTTATATTTTTATGTAAATAGCTAATGAGGATACCAATTAAATTACCTGTACTTAAACCTGTACAGAGAGAGAATTTCAGTCAAAAACAAACAAACAAACAAAATATTATGATAAGGCAAAAAAAATCATAAGCTGTAGAGACAAACCTGTTGGAGGTCGTGAAGGGCATTCATTTTTGTTCCTCACTTCAAGAGTGTTGTTTATAAAACAGCATTGCTGCATCGTAGTGTCAAATGATTTATTACCACAACAAGAAAGATTCTCCTGCAGTTTAAATATTTGGTTGTCACCACAACAAATATGAGATGTCGGTAGGTACATGACTGTAAATAAATGAGAGAGAGAATTATAAAGTCATTATAGAAAATTCTTGACATAATGAAATTATGATTGAATAGTCTCATCCACATGAACCATTTCAAAACATTTTCTAAAAAAATTTGTTAATTTCAACTATCAACACCACTTACAACAAGCAGCATAAAAATATTACAATTTTAAGACACATCAAGTGGATTGTCAACCTTGGCCACAGCATTTTGTGTGAGCACTGCTTCGATTCTGAATGCTTCCATTACAGCAAATTTGATTCACAGGATTGTAGACACTTGAATTACAGTAGTCAGTCTCAAGCTGGCTCAATCCTTTAGTTGCATCACCTAGAAGATATAAAAGAAATGGAAAAAGAGGAACAACAAAGTCTCCTTTGTTGAGGGCCAAAGTATTCTTCTGTCTTTACAGTGCAAGGTTTTCCATTTCCTTTTGAGCTGGTTGTTTATTTGATTATGTTCAGGTGCCCAGTGTTGTCTAAGTGTAGGGTTTTTTGGACTATTTTTTCTGTATTTGGTTTGTTGGAATTTACTTTGTGGATTATTAAAGAATGTGACTCTTCTTCATTGACATTGTGCCTGTATATTTATAAAGCACACCCGTGACAACAGGATACTTTTCAAAACAATGGAAACAATATACTTTAATAGGATATACTTAAAGGATCAGTTCACTATCGGAACAAAAAATTACAGATAATGTACACTCTAAAAAAAGATGGTTCTTTGAAGGTTCTTTACATGTAGTAACAGTTCTATTTAGAACCATAGCATCCTGAAGAACCCTTTTAATGCTGAAATGGTTCTTAGAGTTAGAGTTAGGGTTCTTTATTCCCGCCCTTTTGATTTTCAAATCTGTAACTGTCAAAGCACCTTATTAGTGAGTTTCTGGAGCTGAGAGATCCAACTACAGACTGTCAACACACTCTCAACAGGTAAATGATTTCATTCTTACTTTTAAATACAAAATTAAATTTAAAATTGTATTGGTTTCCAAACAAATGTTCTTTTCTCTTCTTTTTAAATCACATGTAGCCTAAGTGTGAGCAGCTCTGACAATCCTCTTTACTACGTAAGTAACAGATCCATATTGTATCCATATTGTTTTTTTTTTTTTAATTACTTATGTTTTACTAACAGAAAAAAAGTTGTCTCATTTCTGATCTTCTGAAGTTCAGTTATCCAACAGACTGCCAACACACTCTTATCAGGTAAATATTTGTTTCTTATAATGTCTGTAATTTTTTTACTTTTTAAATCGTTCCTGTTTTCCAATCATGTCTTTTTCTCTTTTCAGTGTAAGAGAACATGTAAGTGACCAGCCCTGTTCAGTTAAGGATGCTTTTTAAGGATACCTCTTCACCACTTAATAAGTAACAATAATGTTTAATTTATGGTTCTTTTATTGTTTTTACAAAAACAAATGGAAGGAGACAGCTAGAAATGGTTCATGTTCTGGAAATGTTTTCAGTGGCAAGTTCTATTTTAGTTCCCAGAATGTTCTGATAAAAATTAGGATAACATTCTCTAAAAACATTCTACAAATGTTTATTAATAACACTGATAAAACATTATCCTCTAATATGATAAAAAAGCTTCCATCACACTAGATGTGTACTTAATTTGCTCAGATGTCAAATTTTGGTTGAAAATGAGAAGCCATCCTTTGTTTGATGTCATGTCATTTTATTTTAATTTATAAACAGAGGTTTAGATGTTGATGTCTGTTTGAAAGTAAGTGTTCAGTTTGATCTCACCATTATGGTGAGAAGCGCTTGATTTAGCTGGGCAATTTGCCTCTTGGGTGTTGTTTTATAAGTTCCTGTTTTCTTGTTAGTGATAGCAAAAACAGCAAGAGAAAGATGTTGGCTATTTGCTGATATTAATGCTATTATTGTGTAATGGTATGTTTAACCGTTTTGGTAGTGACTACAGTATTATGTTTCAATGTTCAGCTATGTATATATATGAGTCCACACTGAAGAGTGTGAAGTGTTAAAATCAGAGTGTCAAATAAAAACTCAAGCAGAGTTAATGAGATAATTAGTGATTAATTAAGTGAGGATCATTATTGAAGACACCTGATGATAACAAGCAGAATCACCAAAGGAAAAAAATCACAATTTTTTAAGCAACCATCATAGCGGTCAGTGTTTGCATTAGTTGGGCTCTTGACGCTTACATTTTTATCATTAGAGTTTGATTGGCTTCTGTATTTCAGTTTTAACAGCCAGACAAACCAAAAGAAAGATGGCCATGAGGACTTAGTCTATGGTTTGATGTATTCTTAATTGTGTGACCCATGTTTGTGGGTCACATGACAATATATCTTAAAACAAAGACAGATATATAAAACAACATTTTGGTAAAAATAAAAAACCCTTCAATTAAGACACACATACATCAAGAACCAGCATGAGAATCACAACAACGGTGAGTATCAAATAAGCATATTTTTCTGAATATGCTGTTTGTCACCGTTGTTGAGATTCATACTCTTGTTCTTGATGCCTGTGTCTGCCTAAAGATACTACTTTTTCAGAAATAAGACATCATAACTGCTTGTAAGTAGCTCTTCAAAAAAGTATTCAATTATTTTGTTGTGGCTGGACGCTCAAGAGAACTATTTGACCTGAACCATTGAACTCACTTATAATTTTCCAATAAAGAAAACAAATTAAAGATTAGACTCCAAATGAGCCGACGACTTGTGGTCTTGGCTTGTCTGGCTGATTAAACTGAAATCACGCTTCCCACCATAATGGTGAGATCAAACTGAACACTTACTTTCAAACAGACATCAACATCTAAACCTTTATCTCAATAATTTTGTAAATGTATGACAGAAATAAAGTCAATCTGGTTTATAATAGGTGAAGCTGATAATGCTGTCTTTGGAGTTATTTAATGAAGTTGGAGATTCATCGAACAATGTCCAATGAGTAGCTTCCCGCTTAAATCTTAATTATAATGTTAGAGGATAAAGTATAATGTTATCAAGAAACATTTGTAGAATGTTTTTAGAGAATGTTATCCTAACTTTTATCAGAACATTCTGGGAACTAAAATAAATCTAGCCACTGAAAACATTCCCAGAACATGAACCATTTCTAGCTGGGATAAATCAAACTCAATTGTGTATTTCAGATGCTGAAACAACCTCGACATCTGCAGAGAGAAACTGCCACTCAGTCACATCAAAACACATAATGATGAACTTACAGAGGATTATGAAAATACAGTATTTCACTGGAACCTGGTCTTCATTTCACTATTTTGATTCTATTTTTACTTCTTTAAGCATTTATGTTCAATGTGAAAGGCATCTATTAATGTTTTCTTGTTGTTATAGTGCTGTCATTTTTTGCTACCAATTCATGTCATTAAAAAATAAAAAGTACCTAACTGACACGTTGTTGTATATACACTACAAGATACTGAAATACCAGACAGAAGAGTAAAAAGCAATAAAACAGTTAATTATTACATAGTATATTCAAATAATATTAATAATTACATAAATATACTAATATTAATGAAAATAAACTAGCATTGAAAAGGTTATTTATAATACATTTTATATTTATAAAGTTCTATATAGCATTTTCAAAGCATGGTTCTTTATGGAACCCTATAAAAAAGGGTTCTATTTAGCACCAAAAAGGGTTCTGCTATTGTTACAAGCCAAAGAACCCTTTTCTGGTACTATATAGAGCCATTTTTCTTAAGAGTGTACTCACCCCTTGTCATCCAAGATGTTCGTGTCTTTCTTTTAGGGATGTGACGAGATCCGATGTGTCTCGTGAGAACATCTCGTTTACATTAGAGCTGCAGGATTAATCCTAAAAAGATTGTGTTCTCTGTTCGAAAGCCAACACAATCCTATTCCTGTCTTTCAATGACTTAATGATCATTATTTCCATGTTACAGACATTTAAATAACAGAAGTACTGGAATAAAAGTTTATAGTTTGGGGATAAACACTTAATGTCTATAATAACGATCGAAACGAAAGTATCTTAACACGTGTATGTATTGTAATGTTTATTCTCTTCCACCGGGAGGTGACGACAACTGCTCCTTTAAAAACGCATTTATCAATGAATCATTCATCCAGGAGATTCCAAAAGTAAATTAAGTCTTTATTAATTAATTGGCTTGAATATATATATAAAAACTTAAGCAATGGATGTTGTGTCAGAATCACTAGTAAATTATGTTATTTTGTTTAGATTTCTAATCTAATCTTCTTTTCTTCAGAATCGTGGGAATCGTGATCTCCATTTAAAAAAAAAAATCGTGTTTTTTAATTTATCCAGAATCATGTAGCATAAGTTTACATGTTTATTACTGCATATTAATTAAAATAGAAGTTTAATTTCATAAGTACAAGTTCATATCAAAATGCACCTATATTTTTAGTTTTTCAGTTGAATAAAATACTATTTTTCCCTATATATTTCATTATTAAGGATTTCTTTAAAAACTTTTTAAAAAGTCTCGTTCTCATGAACCCAGTCTTGTGTTGTGTCTTGTCTTGTGGGATAATCTTTCATCACACCCCTACTTTCTTTCTTTAGTCATACAAAATAATGTTTTTTGAGAAAAACTTTTCTCTCCACATAATGAACTTCTATGGTGCCCCCAAGTTTGAACTTCCAAAGCACATTTTAAATGCAGCTTAAAATGACACTAAACGATCCCAGCCGAGGTAGAAGGGTTTTATCTAGTGAAACGATCGGTTATGATTGTGAAGTTGAAGACTGTATCAGATCACACAGACTACACATGCGCATCGCAGAGATGAGACAAGACGAGCATTTGAGGTTAAAAAGTATATAAATTGTCAATTTCCTTAAAAAATAAGGGGAAAAAATAAAAAATAAATCGTTTAACTAGATAAAACCCTTCTTTATCTGCTGGGAAACCCTTAGAACCCTTTGAAGCTGCATTTAAACTGCATTTTGGAAGTTCAAACTTGGGGGCACCTTAGAAGTTATATGGAGAGAAATCCTGAAATGTTTTCCTCAAAATTTCACAATTTCTTTATGACTGAAGAAAGAAAGACATGAACATCTTGGATGACAAATGGTTGAGTACATTATCTGTACATTTTTGTTCTGAAAGTGACCTAATCCTTTAAGTGCAAACTGAATAAAGTGTTTTCACACTTAAGCACGTTATATACAATTCAATGAAAATATTATAATTTAAATTTCATTAAATGCAATTAGTTGAATTTTAAAGTTCTATTTTTCACCAAAATACAGTCAAACAAAAAATTCATCAGTTTTAATATAGTGTCCTGCACCCATTTTTACTATTCATCATGCAGCAGACAGTAAAATGTATATTTGGGACCAAAAATTATTCAGACACTTTGACCTGACCATGTTTTGCTTAAGCGTTTTTTCTTTACTTGCTAATGCAACTTTTTTTTTACACCACAGACTGACCAAAAATAAGCATTACTTGGTAATTGGTATTGGTAATCGGTAACAAAGTATTGGAAGTTGTGTAAATATGGTCATACTAACTTGTTAGATTTTTTGGTTAATTGTAATTCATTACATACCTTTCTATCAAAGTTATCTGACATTATCAAGATGAATTTGTTCTGACATTCCTCACATTACAGTTCCTCACAGTTGTTCCGTAGTTTAGAAAATGGTAATAAGATATGACAAGAACTCAGGGAAACTATCCCACTGAGCAAAGTTACGTCTTTTTATGTATTTACAGACGTTGAAAAGACGTCCACTGAGGAGCCAGAATGAAAGTTTTTAAGACGTCTTTTTCTGACGTGTTCTGGACGTCTGAAATAGACGTTCATGGGACCTCTGTACAAGGTTAAAAACTAGTTCAAATGAGGTTAGTAGTTAATTTAAGATTCATTTTGACATCATTTATACTGTTTCTGGAACAAATAAACACTCTCAGGATACATTAGATTTAAAATGTTACTGCAATGTCATTTCCATTTATACATGAAAAGCAACTCACAGACACTGTCCAAAAATGATGAAAATAAAGGAATCTTCACTGAAACAGTGTTTATGAGATAATTAAATGATCACAGCATGAGCTTCACTCATTACTGACTTGATTTCTGTCAGACATCTATAGCTTGTATTAATAATCACCAGAGGTTTAGATGTTGGTATTTGTTTCATTTGAAGTTACCATTGTTGTGGATAGTGTTTGCTTTAGCTGGGATCTTGCATTAGCTTGTTGTTTGGCAATTGTAACTGTGTTTGAAAAAGCACAACTGATCTCAGCTTCATGCTGGTGATAAATAAAATCATCAGGAAACGAGTATCTGATGTAATGATTTTAGTGTTGTGTTTAAAACCATTAAACATTGTGAGTCTGCAGTACAGGTGCCGAGAGTAGTGAAATAATCACTTGATCTGAAGATGGACAAAATGCATATTTTTATGGATATTTAAGAAAACGCAGCATGTAGACACACAGACATCAAGATTTTGCACAGGACTCACAACAATGGTGACAAACAAAAAAGCTTCATAGTACAAACTCATTCTTAATTCTCAAGCTTTTTTTGTTATGATTGTCACCGTTGTTGTGAGTCCTGTGCAAAATCTTGATGTCTGTGTGACTTCATGACAGATTTTCTAAAAAATATTTAGTGTATATGCTTTTTCGTCCATAAATAAGTGCAACCAGCAAAATTGAATATCAGACGCTCATTTTATTACATTTTTACCATCATTAACTGAAAGATGTTAACACTTGATTTCAGCTTTCTCTGTCATAACGCTTGTGTTTCACAAACAATTACAACAGTCAAAAAAAAAAAAAGCTAACATAAGAAGTACAAGGATCAAGATCCCAGCTAAAGCAACCACTGTCCACAACAATGGTGACATCAAATAAAAATACCAACATCTAAACCTCTGGTAATTATTAATAAAAGCTATAGATGTTTGACAGAATTAAAGTCAGTAATGAGTGAAGCTCATGCTGTAATCATTTAATTATCTCATAAACACTGTTTCAGTGAAGATTCCTTTATTTTCATCATTTTTGGACAGTGTCTGTGAGTTGCTTTTCATGTATAAATGGAAATGACATTGCAGTAACATTTTAAATCTAATGAGTGTTTACTTGTTCCAGAAACAGTATAAATGATGTCAAAATGAATCTTAAATTAACTACTAACCTCATTTGAACTAGTTTTTAACCTTGTACAGAGGTTCCATGAACGTCTATTTCAGACGTCCAGAACACATCAGAAAAAGACGTCTTAAAAACTTTCATTCTGGCTCCTCAGTGGACGTCTTTTCAACGTCTGTAAATACATAAAAAGACGTAACTTTGCTCAGTGGGTATCAGCGTCTTCTCTTTTATTGAATATCGATAATAAAAGCAAAATTATCTGAGGAGAACTGTTGTGAAAGACCATAAAAACAAAATTTATGAAAAAAAAAAAAAATCTCTCTTGTGATTTGAACACACACATCAAGAATCAACATATGAATCTCAACGATGGTGATAATCCTCAAAATAAATAAACTGATATTTTCTGAAAATTACAAAACACAATACTAAAATGCAACGCAAAAGAAAAACACATAGTAAGAATTCAAGAAAATAAACAGACAATTCATCAGCATAATTTATTCATGCCGCAATGCATGCTGGAAGTCATGAATGAGCGTTGTAATATGCTGGTACCCAGCATGCATTGCAGCATGAAGCTTTTGATTGTCACCATTGTTGAGATTCATATGCTGATTCTTGATGTCTATTTTTGAGTGTTTTTGAAAGAGTAGTTCAAATTGTTTTAAACCTGCACTGTTATTAAATCCTGCTTTTCTGATTGTCACCACACTGGTAAAGCTTATAATATAAAGCCCTGGAGAAAAATAAACCATAACTAATGAGTCCACACTGCTAACAGTATTTCAAATGACCAGCAAAAGTCAAAGTCAGACTACAATATGATGCTTGCAGTCAACATCACACACACAGCCATAACCGTTCTACTATAACTGAATCATTGGAAGATACAGTTACAGCAAAGTAATGTTCAAAAGCCAACGATCAGGAGCCCAACTAAAGCAAACACTGATCTCCACAATGGTAATGTCAAGCAAAACTAAAACATCATCATCTAAACCTTCATTCTCAATAAGATCATCTGTAGATGTCTGACAGAAATAAAGTCAGTCTGATTAGAAATGCGTGAAGCTGGTAAGACTGTGTTGTTTAAATATTCAGTTGATTTCATTTAAATCTGTGACTGAAGTCAGTTGTAGTCCTTGTGTTTGTCTTGTTTTTCTTTCAATCAGTAGATCTGCTCATTAACAGCAGCTGTTCATCAGTGTCTGAATTCACTCATTAGTTTTCACTGTCTCTGTCAGGTGGACTGTATTAGTAAACTCATGAAGGGAATAGTGAATGAGGGTGTAGGGTGTGATTTGAAACACAGACTCTGAGTGTTGATTTTGAACGCCATTAATTCACGATATAGCAGCAGGCTACTTTCTCGAAAATGACAAATATTATCCAGAATGCACTGTTTTAATGGAAAACAGCATGTTACTGTCAAAATTTGGCCGTTTTTTTACAGCAATTTTTAACAGTGTAGATGGTATTTTACATTTTTTTTTGTTGGATGAAAATGAGGCCAACATTCTTTCCATAACTCACAACCGTTTTATTTATATTTATAAAACCGTTATAATTTTTTAATGTATTTATATTTAATACAGTTTGTTATGTAAAGAATATCAATTTGGTGTTTGCAAGCAATGATAAAGATTTTGTGGGCGGAGCTTATCTGACAGTTTTCAAGTAGAAGTCTATGAAAGCCATGGAATAGGGCTGGTCGATTACGGCAAAAATCATAATCAGGATTATTTTGGTCAATATTGTGTATTGACTATTTAACACGATTATGAGTGGGTCCGGAACTTTATTTGATTTATTAGAGCCCTGCATTTCAGTCCCTTTTTTACGCCTCAAGGACCGGGCTTAGTCACGCAATAGTTCAAATGCGGGCCGGGCATCGCTGTTTTAGGCTTCTCTTTATTTTTTATATTTTCCATTAATTAGACATCCATCAATTATGGTGATAAAAAAATTGGCACTTTAATATAGTCAGGCTTTCGCTTTTTCTTTCGGGAGCGACTCGGAAGGCGTTTTGTGCCTCAGTCAGCCGCAGTGCCTTCACTCGCAGCTTCGCATTCAACAGGCTGAAACTTGCCACAAAGCACCGGCAAAAATAAATAACAATGAATGTGTCGGAGGGAAATAGTAAGGAGATTTTTCAAATTATTTATGAATAAACTAGTGTATTCTGAATCAGTGTCGCAAAGATCCTGCCCAAAATCTCCTCTTTGACCGCCTTTAGAGAGAAATAAATCTTTCCGGATTAGCTACATTATTAAAACGTTTTTGTTTTGGTTTATTTCGTTAAGCAATAATTTAAAGCTTTTAATATATGTATTTATCACGTCTATCATGGAAAATTTTTAATTGTTTCCACTGAAAAAAAAAAATGCAAGCAATGGCGCTGGCGTCTCCATACCTGCAATATGGCTTTAGCTTCCACTCTCCGCATAAACGGATTTATATTTATTTTAGTCGTCGTGATGATTTGAGAAGGCAAATTGTTTAAACAATATGAAGAGTCTTCCGTTGGCGGCTGTTTGTACTTAAAAAAAAAAAACTTATTTAACAAACAAAAAAATCCTCACAACAACTTTCCAAATTAACTTGATAAAAAAAAAAACGAAACAAAATGCCTAATCAAATTTTCCATTACATACAAAACTGAACTGTTTAAATAACTGTCCGTGTTCTGTTCTGTTCCTGAATGCATACCAGCGCAAATTCTCTTTTCGTCCCATTTTATGCAAATCACCTTACATAATTTCACTGATTTGCATGTGAAATTAGGCTTTTATTGAGGAGCAAATGCGCACCAAAGGGGGCAGAATCGGGAGCAATAGGGTTTATCTCGAAATCGAATCCGAAATCGTAATTAAATTTCGATTAATTGCACAGCCCTAGAATAAAAGAATAAATAAAAAAAAGTACATTTGAGTTTGTATTTCAATATTTTGAATTTATTTTCGCAGTTCCGAGATTATATCTCACAATTTTGATAAGAAAAATCTACGTGCAATTTTCTTTTTTTTTCTCCTCGGCTTAAATCAATAAAAAATCGAGTTTATGTCCCACAATTCTGGCTTTTTCCACTCAGAAATGACAAACTTTATATTGTTCAGTTAAATTGAGATATAAAGCCCGAAATACGACGAACTTGCATTTGCGAGGGAAAAAAATCAGAATTGTGAGATACAATAGGTAGGCCTAAATGTAAAATGTTATAGGATATAATATTTCATGCTGCAGGGCTAATAAAATACGTTCCCTATGAACTGCATATGTGAAAATTATGTAGACCTATTGTTTAAATCAAATTTATGTTTTAAAAGCAATCAGCAAGTTCATCCATTAATCTGTCCGTTTAAGCGTCTGTGTTCAGTTTCAAACGGCGTCTTTGATGACTGTATTCTATAAAAAAAATTTTGCATTACGATTCTGGCCGGCTTTTACGTACTGGCAAGACTTAAAAACAATAAAGAATACTGAATATCACACTTGTAATAATGCATGAGTCAAGGAACGTGGTTGAGAACCACTGTATTATACAGACACTTAAAAATATTAACTTTGTGGACCCTGAGTGTTAAGAGATGCATCCAAGATACTAATAAAGTTAATAGAATGTTTATTATTGCAAAATAACTTATGAAATAGTTATTTGAAGTTAAATCAAGATTTACCATGGACTGACATCTCAACCGTAAGGTAGAGTTTTATAAAAAACATAAATTGAAAAAAAAAGTGCTTGAGGCTATTTATTAGATGTCTACTAATAAGAATTTAATGTTAAATATTTTTTTCTTAAGCTCCTTTTAGGGGTGAAAGTTAAAGGGTTAAAAGCTGTCACTCATCATTGTTAATAGCAATTTCATGAAGTTCCATTATAATCAACAAAGCTCTATACACTCCACAATCAATATCTTATTTACACTCTCTCTACACTTTGTTTATGAAAGGATTCGTGAAGTATGTCCGTGATACATTACTCAGCGTTGCAAAACACGTAGAAACCTTTGAGGCTCCCCTCAGTGCAAACACAAATATGCTGATCGGCTCACATATTTTTTCATAGTCGCAAATGCGTCTGAAATGATCGCACTGTAGAGCCCTGTTGTATAGGTACATCTCAAAATTCAGTTTATTTATTTATTTATTTATTTTTTTTTTTTCCTCCATTTATTTATGAATTTTTTCAAACCAAAAAAAAAAAATAAAAAAATAAATAAATAAATAAATAAAAAATAAAAATAAAAATAAATAATACACAAAATAAAATACAATTAAAAAGAACAACGACAACCATGAAATTTAAGGGAAAAAAAAAAAAAAAAAAAAAAAAAAATTACATTAAAATTTAAAAATTCAGTTTATTTTTAAGGTACAGTTTTCATAGAGGTTGTTTGAATGGACTCTATTTGCGTGCGCGGTAGTACGTCTGGACCAATTACGTCTCAAGCCCCGCCCCCTAGATCCAGCGAGGAGGAGCTCTAGCTCCTCCCATTTGGCTCTGCAGCCAGCTGGTCAGGTTTGGTGTGAAAACCTGGCAACCCTGGGGGCATGACTGACAAACCCATGTCTGCGTTCAATCTGATATTCTGACGGTAGGTGTTGTAAACGCAACTCTAACTGGGAGTGGGTAAACATTTTGATTAATAACGTCTCATTTTGTGTTCGTTTGTTTGCTGCTGTCGTTCTCTTCGTGCTGCTAAAGTTTTCCTGGTTATATTGATGTACAGACGCCGTCTTCGCCTTTAGTTGAAGGGGACTGTTCGTGTCTGGTTCTTATCGTGCCGTTTAGTGCCCCTCTTCTCCTTTCATGTAGTTGCTATGGGGGATATGACTCATTCTTTGAGAGATTTAACACTGCTCTACCTCTTTTCCTTTATTGTTTTCTTGAATAAACCTTTTTTGTTCGTTTGTTTCCTTTTACATAAAAAAGTATGTTTAGCTTGGTTGTTTTGATGTTCTTTTTTTCGTTATTTTTGTTAATTTCCATGGAGTTTTATTTGTATGTGATCAACTGTTACTGAAACTTTTTTTTTTTTTTTTTTTTTTTGTAGATCTACATCTGCTTCCAAATCTAATGTACTAACTGTTCAATACTGTTAAGTTGTTTTCCTTATTTTGACTGACATTGATATCCATGTTTGTGTGGAGTGGTTTATACAATTTATTTGTATTTGTTTTGGCTTAAATCAGTAGTTATAGTCTATTCAGTTATTTTTTTATTTATTGCTAGAGCTGGGGTTCCACGGGTCAACAGATCTTGTTGGTGGTTCTTCTTTGTTCTTGGTTCTTCGGTGTAACACTTTTTTACACCATTTCATGCTTTCTATTTAGTTGTTACAGGTATATAACATTGTTTTGTGTTATTTAGTTTTTCTTGTGTAATTGTGTTTTGTTTATAATAGGGTTTTCTGTTGTGTGTGTGTGTGTGTGTGTGTGTGGTGTTTTTTAAATGTAGTTATGAAGTGTCTAGTATTTTAAAGTTTTGTTTAATAAATTTAATAATTTAAAAAAATACTTTACCCATGTCTCCTGCTTATTTCCATGAGGGAACTGAACCTGTGTGCTTAATCACTCAAATTCAGTGTTTCAAGTACTATTCCCTAGGGCGGTGTAGTCCGATATTTTAGTATTAAAAGCTTGGGCTTGGCTCACAAATTGCAGCACTCTGTCACATTCTCATTTTACATTATTACTAATGTACGTTTTGTTTTGTTTTGTTTAAACAAGAAACCTAGCCATGAAAATGTTTTCTCTCAAGTACACTTACAGCAAAGGGCCTTTTATTTAATATTTTATGTGAAAGTACAGTTTACTTTTTCACAAGGGGATTTTTTTTTCACACCTTGAAAATCAAAAATATATAATTTACATCTTAACCTTAAAATCTGCAACCTTTAAATGTGAATTTTAGAGACTACTCTAAAGTAAAAAAAAAAAAAAAAATCTAAATAAATCACAGTGACAATCAACAATTTACAACAAAACTACTGATTTTAATTGGACTTAAAAGATTCATTCAATCATTTACTTTACTGATGTATTTTGCCGCAGTTAGTAGTTGACACAAAATCCTCAATAGATGCCTCTAAAACATGTCTACATCTAAAATATAATTAGAGTAATTTTGTACTTACCTTGTCCTGAGAGTGTAGCAAACACACACAAGATTACCACTGAAACGACAAATTAAGTAGAAAAGATATTAAATTCATCCAATCCACTGATAACCAACTTTAAAAGATGGACTGCAATACAGTACATGAATTTGATGGGTACATTTCCATGTTGTACGTCCCTGTTCAATGAAACAAAAAGTGTTGAGAATTTAACTTAGGAGAACTCCACCTTTCCAGTGTGTTTGGTTTTTAAAAATGGAACAACAAAACCAGGAAAGTCCGGGAAAATTACCTTTCAGTTCCATGTTACCACTGTGGAACTTTAAGGATCTTTAAGGATCTTTGAATACGTTGATATATATGCAGTAAGCATTTGATCACTGGACTTTGTTTTATCAAAACAGTGGAGATCATGTAATTACTGTACTTAACCAGCAGAACTATTAATGTATTTATTTAGAAATGCCTGGAGCTATAGCTAGAAGTATAGGTCTCTGTGGAACAACAAGAAGGCATTTTTCATTTATTGGGCATTTTCAAACCGATCTAGGCATTTTCCAGTGGGCTGTATTTCTTATACTGGAATGCTTAACTGGAATGCATTCTGTGGACACGTGGTGGTTTGTTACAAACATAAAGCATTTTGCTGTAAATTTCAGATCTACAGAGGCGACATTTTCTTTAATGGCTGACATTTGGGAGCACCAAGATGAACGATTCACAGATGTGGCAAGTGACTTTTTTCAGTTTTTATTTTTTATGTTTCATATCTGTAGTAGTATATAAGGTGTCTACATTCACGGTAACCACAGATTTATGAATCCTTGGAGTTTCAAAAGCTAAAACTAATGTGAATTACATATTGTCTGTTTCCTGACTGTTTTGTAGGTATTTATCCTGAGGGAGGAAATTTGTGCCATCTAAAATGACAGGGCAAATGATACAGAAGAAACTGGCTGACATGAACATATGTTGCCACTCTTCTTTGCAAAGTGAAGGATTTTCACCAACATTTCTGAAATGTAAGAAGTAAGCACACACACACACACACACACACACACACACACTAAGTTCTCTCTTTCCTTGTATTATATTCTTTTATTGTCTACACTGCCATTCAAAAGTTTGGAATCACTTAAGATTCTTTTTGTTTTTGAAATAAGTCTCTTCTGCTAATCAAGGCTGCATTTAGGGATGCACCGATAGCAATACCAGTATCGGGTATCGGGCGATACGTTGTTAAAATACTCATACTCATATTCATACATAAATTGCCGATACCACGCACTGATACCAGTGCTGGACTGGTAATCTGGCATACTGGGCATTTTCTCAGTGGGCCGATGCATTTTCTGGCTGGTACATTTTTTTTCCCCGCCAAGGACCGGCCCATCATGCAAGGACAGTGGCCCATCACAAAGCACTATATAGACGGAGTGAAAATGGATTGTGCGCCGCCTATGTAAATATCATTTCACCTCTCTTCCACCTTCCTCTCGGTCTCTCAAAATGTACAAACAAAAGCGAAAGTGTGGTGCTGAAAAGCTTAGGGAAAAATATCTTCAAAATTTGGAGGCAGATGGCGCAAAATGTGCTTCGTCATCGGCAATTAAGAAATGTACAGAGCAGAGTTATTAAAAACAGGCTTGCTCTGCTGTGAGGCAGGAGGAGGAGAGGAGTTTAATCGGTAAGGAGCTTAACAGGAGCTTGCATAAAGGGGAAACGGAGGAATCTAACCTGTCTGTGTGTGCGTGCCATGAATGTAGTATATGTAAACACTTTTTAATAAAATGAAAATTCTTTTTTTTTTTTGGGCTATGCGAATAAATCTAGATTTAAAAATGGCTTGACCTTTTGTTCTTATACAGAACAACGAGACAGGATAGGCTAACACAAAAAAATTGTATTTTGTGAGTTTGTAGTATATTCAAATACTTTCAGTATTAAAGATACCAGTATTGTCAACACTATGTTTAAAAAATCATTTTTTAAATTTTCACTGAGAACAGTAAGCAATGTCAGCGATTTGGGAATATTTTAAGATAAAAGACGATGACAGGAGTAAGGCAGTTTGTAAGATCTGTTCCGCCACGGTGTCAAGGGGCGGAAAGCAAAGTACATAGTTTAATACAACCAATTTGATTAAACATCTGAAAATACACCACAGTGCTAAATACACTGAGTTCACTAATGCTAGTGCAAGACCGCAGCAACAAAGCTTATTTGAAATCTTGCAAAAGCAAGGGAAACTGTCCAAAGTCAGCCCACAGGCCATAAAAATAACAGAGGCACTTGCTCTATAGCGCTCGATGACCAGCCACTTTCGGTAGTTGATAATATCTGATTTCGCTGTCTCCTTGGCGCGCCAGAGTAAAGTCATGACATTCCCAGTTGCCCCTACAGTGAAAGTTTGTGTACTTGAAAGCAGGAGGCTGTTTTGAGGCTTTGTTAAGTTGGGTGTGTTAACTATGCAGCACTTTTCATTTACTTTATCTGGTTATGTTTACATTTTGTGATGACATTGTCTTTTTTTTTTTGTTAAAACCAAAAGATGGTTTTATTTTTTTGGCTTGGAATAGCCTTCTGCTAAAGATTTTTGTATACATCTTTACTAAATTTACTAATACATCTTTATTAGCTGCACTTTCATTGAAACCAAATGTAAAAAGTATCAGGAATTGGTACCGGTACTCTGTATCAGCAAGTATGCAAATGAAAATACTCATACTCATATCGATTTGTAAAAAAGTGGTATCGGTTCACCCCTAGCTGCATTTAATTGGAAAAAAAAAAAAAAAAAAATATATATATATATATATATATATATATATTATAATTTATTATGAAATATTATTAATTCAATTTAGAACAATAAATTAATGTAATAAATATATATATTTTTTCTGTTTTAGTATACTTTAAAATCTAATTTATTTCTGAATTTTCAACATCATTATTCCAGTCTTCTTATTACCCAATTATCAAATGATCCTTTAGAAATAATTGTAATATGCTGATTTATTGTCAATTTTAGAAACAGTTAAGTGCTGATTTAATATTTCTTTGGAACATGTGATACTTTAAAGGATTCTTTCATGGATAAATATATTTTTTTATAATTAATTTTTTACTTTTATCCAACAATGTGTTAAATTGAAAGTGATAGTAAATACTTCTATTGCTAGACAAGATGTCTATTTTAAATAATTGCTATTCTTTTAAACTTATTCATCAAGAATCCTGAAAAAGTTCCACAGGCTCCAAAAGATATGATTTGTATTTTTGATTTGTATAATTGAAGCTATTTCAGGTAATACAAATGTATGTGAAAAAATATTTCATGGTTGGAACATAATGCGTACCATAGAGGGTACATTATAAATGTTGAAAGCCAAATACATAGGAGAACATCATTGTTTTGAGATTGATGTTATTTTTAGAAAATAAATGTTTGTTATCTCCTGCCTGTTTACTTCACATTTTGATGCAACAGTATGATGACTTTCTATTTTCAGAACACAAATGAAGGTATTTTTACTTTTTATACTTTTCTGCATTTTTTCTTACATGCATGTTATTTTTGACTATTTTCTCTTGTTGTAGTTTTAAATAAACTTTTACCTTTTGATAGTCATTCTCTGTTTTTTTTATTTTTTTTATTTTTTTTTTTAATTAACACGATAGTAGTGAATATACTGTACCGTGTGCCAACCGGTATGATTTATGGCTTTGACCTTTGACCTCTGACGTCATATACCCCTAGGAATTTAACCTTTTGACCTTTTAATGACCACATCTGCGTTCACATCGTGTTAAATGACATCTGTTTACAATATATCATGCTTCTATGTCACAAACCGTGAAATGGTTTGATATTTACGACTTCCGTGAATAATCGGGTGTTGTTTGTAATATATCAATGTTTGAGAAGGTATTCCTCAGGAATGTGACATCGTCAGCTCTTAGCCGCTGACGTGGTATAACATACTTGTGTATAAATGCAGTTCGAAAAGAGCTGTGTGATAATAGAGAAATGGCTGGTTCATACTCACCTAAAACTCCTGATAAGAATTGGGATGAGAAGATGATGGAAAGGCTGACTATGGCACCGAGAAAGCCGTCCATCACTAATTTACATTTGACAAAGTTTATCCACGAAAATACAGACAGTGTGAGAGAAGAATTACCCCTCAGCAGCCGACGTGTATTTGGGTACGAGATGAGAAAGAGACATTGGTAGAACCTGAAAATTAAAACTATATTAAGAGATAAAAACTCACGTTGATTTATTGTTGTGGAGATTGCCAATATAGCATTTTTGATGTGTACAAATAACATGACAATGCTTAAGCAGTCACTGCTCAGTACACAAAGGCATGCCATCCATGGTCCGGCATGCATGCAGTTATGCTTCCTCACAGAGACCCATGATTCACCAACTAATCTCTAAAATATAAAATCTCGCGGTGTTTGTAAAGGAATATTTAAATTTTTTATCAGGTCAATCCATAATGAACTTTCTTCATTTATTTGTATCATGGTTAATATATTCTATGTACTGTATTACTAAGGGATACATCACACACACACACACACACACACAGTTTTATTCTAATCATTACAATGAAAATAAAGAATTAAAATCCTAGGTTAATGCATAAAATAAACTATGAGGATAAAGAAAATTGAATTACGTTTTAGAGATTGTCCAATAAAAGTGCATCTGAAGTAGAAAAAACTCTACTTTTTTATCTATCTCTCACACATACACACATGCTCAAACTGCCCTGACAGCAAAGCTGCGAGCTTCTCCACAGAGCTGAGAAAGGGAGGGGGGACGCACAGTTCTCAAGGAAGCGGGTTCAATCGTTCAGTTATTTCAAAAATGATATACCACAGGACTCCCGGACGTTTTCAACTGTAAAACGTGCTTGGTCGT
Organism: Cirrhinus molitorella; assembly: GCA_033026305.1. Taxonomy (NCBI): domain Eukaryota; kingdom Metazoa; phylum Chordata; class Actinopteri; order Cypriniformes; family Cyprinidae; genus Cirrhinus; species Cirrhinus molitorella. The sequence goes on along the minus strand of CM065127.1, from coordinate 21,835,684 downwards.
CCCCGTCTCAGTAAAACCCCAATACATGCGCGTGAGGAATGCATGCTATGTTTGTTTATATAGTGCAGAGCTCCTGACGTTACAGCTCTAAAGCGTTGACTCATATGCCATTACAAACGAGAGCATGAAAAATTAATTAACCACGCTTGTTGATATACGACAGCATTCCGGACGTTGCCAGATGCAGGTCGTTTTCTCATGACCATCACGGTGAAACTCAATACCTGTAGTATGAGGAATGTGACGCATCGTTCATGAGACGGCTGTTGTCTCTTCCAGTCACTCTTCCAGTCCCATAAGACAGTTATTTATTCATTTAAATACCTTTGATTTCATAAAAAGTCAGTGTAATTCTTATTAAATAAATAAATAATAATAATAATAATAATAAAAAATTCACAACAAAGATTAAGTAATTTATACTTCTGTTCCTTTAGCTGTTTTATTAAAATCTGTTATAGTGGTTCATAGATGGACAAAGACCGTCTGCAAATGAAATATATATAAAATATATTTCATTTGATGATATAGGCAGAGATTTTTAATTATACATTTCTAATAGTTATATAAATCCAGATAAATGCTATCTAATGACTTTTATCTTATATTTTGACTTTTTCTTTTGCTTAGCCATAACTACAGTAGCGGAAAAGCGGTGATATATTTAAAACAAAAAATATCAGACACTATAGTTAAGCAATGTGTATTAAAATGTATCAGACACTTCTACAGCATAAAACTACAGCATAAAATAGGCCTTGTCAAAATCTAAACAAGGCCTACGTTGTAGTCTATCCTTACAATTTAAAAACTAGTTAGAGTTTGTCACGAGTAAAAAAGAAAATTAAAAGAACCAAGCATCTTACATTTTTATTTCTTTTATTTAAAAAATAAATAAATAAACAAAGTAATCTTTTAACACTAGAACAAAGTTATTTATTTATAAATAATAACATTTCTTAATTGATGAATACATTCTTCCTGATTTTAACATTAATACAAGTATTTTTTATTTAAAAAATTATGAAAACAAAGTGACAGAAATATAAGTTTTGCTCCACTCAAAACTGTACAATAAAAAACAAGAGAAGATACCCCTTTGATTTTCTTCTCGTACGACTGGTAGATAAATCACATGCACATTGAGTGAATCGTCTAATATTTTACAACATCATATGAAGTAATAATTATGAGAGTAGTCAAATATTAATATCAGATTTTATTGTCTATGCATGGGGAGAGCGATCTAACATGGTTAAATGTCTAAAACACTGCACAAAATGTAAATATCTTGTATATCACACAGCCCAGTAAATCAGAGAGGTTGGTGAGTGGGTGTATGATTATAGATGCATTCTTATCAGAACACCCAACAGTGGAATAACCATTCCAAACATTTATGGTATACACCTGTGAGTGCAGTTGGGTCATCTGTTGTGATCTTTGTTAAACGTTTAGGCAAAAGTTAATTGAGAGGCCCAAAGGATGTGCATTAAACCTTTTTACAATATGCACCTGGATTGGTATAAGGTAAAGTTGAGGAAGACAATATTTTTCTAAGAAAAAACAGGAATGTTTATTTATAATGTGGATCTGGTGAATGTGACTTTAAACTGATGTTCAGATTGAGGTTAAATGGATAAAGAAGACAACTAGCAAACATAAATAAACATTTTTTAACAAACCGGTCTTAAAATATTAAGTTAAAATATTCTTCTTTCATTTTAGTGAATTTTGCTCATTTAGTCGTATTTGTTATTTTAATTTTATTTTCTCCTAGATTTTTCAAACCCCAACACACAGCAAAACACACAAACATACAAACACAAACATGCAGGCAAACAAACACAAACAGCAAAACATACAAACACAAAAACTTGCAGGCAAACAAACACAAACATACAGTGTACACACGCACACACACACACACACACACACACACACACACACACACACAATGACACCATTTAGAAAGGTCAACATTCCAGGTTAGCACTAATGTCCCTGGGTGAAAATGCTAAAAGCTAGTTTCCAACTTTTTCCCCAGAATCAAATATTGTGCATTTTATACTTTTTAATCTAGCTTGAAAATATTCATAAATGGTTACCAAATGTATCTTCATACCTGGTGTGTCTTGACACAATGTCATTAGCCAGTCCTCCATAATTTTATAAGATTTACTTTTATTATTTCTACATACATTTATACTTTTATCAGTCCAATAATTATGTGGTCGATACATGATGAAACATGAATCATGCTACCAAATATGTTTTACACAATGCGTATATCCAGATACTGTTTCTGAACTGAACAAAGGAAACATATTTTATTTAATTTTTATTTATTTATTTTTTATTTTATTTTTTTGCAAGAGTACAATGGCTTTGTGTTTTTAAAAGGCTTGTCTAATGCTTTTGATGCATCAGAATGAGAATTGTTCAGTATCCAACATGAGATGTATCAGTTGAGCTTGTTTCAACCGTTTATTACCATTTTCTTAAGTCATTATTTTTGACTCCCATATAGAATAGGTAAATAATAAACCTTATCGTCCATGCTTTTTCCCCCCATTCACAGACCACATAGAAAATACCCCCAAGCGCAATTGTAAATTCAAGAAGCCTAGTGACACATCATTTAAGAAAAAGACCATAATACATACATAAAAACGTCTTGATCTATTATGACTGGTGTTTTACTCAGTCAAATGATCAGGATTATGGATGACACTGTACACATTTTGGTTGTTGGCCTGTTGGACTGTAGGTGAGGCTTTCTCTCTGAAAGCCATCAGCATTCAGTGTTTATAGAAATAAATGAAAATGTATACTTTTGACTAAATTGCTATTTCTTTTAGGGTACTTATCCACCTCCATATCCGTACGATGAATCGTCAACACAAGGCTTGTTGTTTTACACTGAAACATATCTCACCATTGCTCTCAAAGCTAGACATTCTGTAAAGTTTGAGGTTGTTAAAGTTCCACACACTTGAAAAGGATACAGACACAAAAATATAAAGATTTTTGTGCGCACAAAACCCCTATGTAACTCAAGAGCCCAAATCACTAAGAAAATGACCATATGAATGTAGAAAACTCCTCTAGCAATCATTTAGTTATATGTTTTATAAACATTGTTTTAAATTACTTTTTCCTTAGGCCGCTAGATTTACACCTCTTGTTCTGATAGCCGACGACAGTGTTCACATTTTATTCGTCGTACCAAGAACCCATTTCTTTTATCATCTGCATAGAATAGGTCTATGTGTACTTCTCCGCAGTCATAATCAAAAGCAGCTACCGCGTGCTAAAATTGCTCTGATTTGGTAGATTGTAAGTTAAGCATGATTCTATCAATAAAAAGACTTAATTTATATAACACATCTGACATTCTCAGCATAACACAACAAAACTGTTATGTTTCTAAGTTAGAATGCTAATAGTTTGTAATAAAATCACATCTTTACCCTAAAACATTTTTCTTTCAATCTTTCTTGTGCATACACACACCTTTCACAGACACCTACAAACTGCCAACAACATCCTTAAGTTTGTTTTATCATTTAGCTGTAGCTGTGACCCTGATGGAATATTTGTACGCACAGTGTTGGGAAGTTTACTTTGGAAACGTAAAAGATTAAAATTTACCATATTTCAAATATATTAAGTAGTGTAACTATTATAATCACTTTAAAAAGTAATGCAACTGATCACATTCGATAACCTTTTTATTACATTTCTAAATATCGTCGCTGTCGGGCGGAATCCTCGTATCTCCAAAACCGTCATTTTTCAGGAAATGAAAAAAACTGCATATTTTTTGAGTTATTAAACATTTTATCGTTAAAGTTGGTATTATACCTTATATTGCTATCATACACTGTTGTGTGCCAGCATTAACACAACATTTCCCCAAAATCATGTTTTATCGGAGATACGAGGTTTTATGACTTGGGAGCAGGGAGATACGAGATTACGCCGTCATTGATAAGAATGCTACAGACACAGACTTCGCTGCTGCCAGCAGTGTTCATCAAAGTCTGCGGTCGCGTTGAGCCTTTTGACAAGAGAAAAGGCTTCAATAGTTAACCAAAGCTAACGATTGTGGTTACATACATCTTCCTAAACTCTATTTTAAAGGTTTAAGAGCTATAAGTGATGCAATACAAAAAAACTGAGTCCGTCTTTTTCCCCTTCTTCCAGAACAGCCTATACTACTGTTTCAGCTATTAAAATAGTTATGTTTTGTATGTAATGCCAAAGTGATCATATTTCGTTTCGTTTTCTTATTAAGTTAATTTAGAAAAACTTTTGGAACATTTTTTTTCGTTAAATATAAGTTTTTTTTTTGTTTTTTTTTTAAAGTAGCCTAACGAACAGCGGCCAGCGGAAGACTGTTCATAGTCGGATCAATTTGCCTTTTAAATCATCACGCCTTGCATAAAATAAAATCTATAGATCTAAAACAGTTAAAGTAGCTATAGAACAATGTCCGTTTTAATGTCAGTTTACATTAAATCTAGATAAATGTGCGCTATTAGGTGAATATCGTTTTTGGAGAGGAGAAGCTGAAATCGCTTTGGCGAGTAGCTACATGCCTCACAAACATGATAAATAAATAAATAAATAAATAAATAAATAAATAGAAAGCTTTAAATTATTACTTAACGAAATAAAACAAATCGGAAAAAAAAACACTTTTATTATGTAATTCAAATGTTGCGTCCAAAGAAGAGATTGCGAGTCAGGGTCTTTGCGACATTATCTCAGAATACACTAGTTTATTAATGGATCATTCAAATATCTCCTTACTGTTTCCACCGACACATTCAATGCTAATTCTTTTTGCCGGTGCTTTGTGACAAGAAGATGGAAGGGGACAGAAAAGGTGGAGATACGAGCTCTTCTCAGACAGTTGAAGCGTTCAAATGAGTTAAGAGATTTGCTCTCAAGCTATTTTCAACACTTTAGATTTGGTCAAAAATTTGTAAAAATGACAGATCCACGTGGGCACTGACCAATAGCATCGATTTGTGTAAAAATATGAAATTCACAAAATTTGGACATACGAGGTTTCCGCCCGACAGCGACGATATGTAATGTTTTCAACTGTTAATGTTTTGAAACATGTAAACCAGGTAGGGTTAACATTACAGTCAGACTCAACAACTAAGTACTGTCAGACTTTCAAAATCCTTCATCACTTGAATTACAATTATAATCATTTAATTTTATTGCACAGTCACCGCAAAACCAGACTCACTTTTTTAGATTAGATTAGATTCAACTTTATTGTCATTACACATGTACAAGTACAATGCAACGAAATGCAGTTTAGGTCTAACCAGAAGTGCAATAAGAAGTAAAGTGCAGGATATAAGTTAAATAATTTAAATGTAGATAAAGCGTTCTATGGTAATAATTACAGATGGATACATACTATGAACATAATGAACATAATATACAGATGGTTATGTACTATATACTTTCAGATTGTTCTGAGATTAAATACACATTTAAAACTGATACTGTCTGTGTATAGCTATGACAGGTAACATTGGCATCTAACAACAGAAAATAAATATTCACCATCCCAAATAGAAAATAAATCAAGCTATGGAATAAGCGTGTGTCCTAAACCCTGAAACATAGGTGTCTCGTATTTTAGACAAGTCACTGCATTTTATGAAAGAAATCATAAATCTATATGTGGGTGTGAACAAATATTGAGATGTAACCTCTTTGTAATCGTTAACATTTGACTTTTTCTTAAAGTCAATTATTTGGTTTCTAGAGCACACAAATCCTATCGCCGAATGCTTCACAAGATAACTTAACAACGGTGGCTCCATTACAACATATACGTCAAGTCGGTTTTAGCACATGTATACTGTATTATTCTTGAATATAATTGTTTGGTCTAAATATGTTAAATCGAACACATTTCACTAATACTTCATTCAAACGCTGTAGGCTTCCAGGTCAGGGAACTACCATACCCAACATACACCTCAGACTTCAAACACGGCCGCCATGTCCTAAAAATACTCACACACTGACACTGATTGCTGCTAAGTACAGAGTACACCTAAAATTGGTAGATATCTTTTTTTATATATATATATATATATATATATACCATTGTGAAATACAAACCGCAAAGAAACCAGAACAATTGAATAACAAGTTTCCATGACTCTTTTTGTTTACTTGTTTGTTTACCGCAACTTCTTATTTTCCCACCTCATTTTAATTGTTGGCCAATATACGTCAATATTTCTGTGAATTTGGTTGATTGAATAAAATATTGCTTCAATATTTAACCCATCTTCATTTACATTACATTTTTATATTACACTGGTTTATATCGGATATAAGATACAAGATCGTTTCTCTATTATTGTTTCCTAATCATTATTTTTATCTACGCATGTACGCTCTATTCTGTCTACCGGTTTTATTTTTATTCAACTGATTTCAAAACAGTGTACACACTATGCATAGTTTGCAAAAACAACCATTGATAATATGAGAGATAATATCTCGCTCTACTCATTTTATGACTGTTGGAGGTGTTACGTCCGTGGTTGTTTGACACACCTCTATTCAGAATTTGGTATTTAAATAAGGTTTAGGGACACTCGGTTTTACGCGGGCGACATTTCTACATTGTTACAATGGCCTCCGATGCTCCAGTCACTCCTGAAACAAGAGCGATGTCTGTAACACAGCCAAGAAATTCTGTTAAAAAGGATGAAGATAAGCACCGGGAAAGACACGGTCTGACAAAGATTTTCAATGAAGATGAAGATTTTTTGAAACAAGATTTCTTAGTGTCTGAATATCGTGTGGGAAGATTCCTGTTTGATAAGAAGAAGAAAACTGTAAAAATATATGTTTTGGGTGATTACGAGGAATATACGAGATACACATCTGAATGTAACTACCTGCTTTTGACCGCCATAGACTGGACATACTTTTACAATCAAATTTGGGGAGAATTACATTTTGGAAAAATCAGGTACGTTTATCAGTGGGATGCTGCCACAGATGGTATGCGGTACCGTGCAGCAACGAGGCCAGAATACATATCCATATCAGCCTGTTGGAACAAAATGCATCATGACCAAAATTATCTCATGCAGGCCAATAAACGTCGGGAGGAATCTGAAACAAACTTTTTGTCTCAAAGCAGCGACGAGTCTGACTCTGATGAGTCAGACTCGGATGAATCAGACGACAGTGCCTTCCCTATTCCTGAGGACAACCCTTTCGGATGTTGCACAACGAATCTGTATTTCGAGCAGAGCGACGTACCTATGTTGAACATCATTTTCTCAACAATAGACAAGCTGTTTCAGTCAAGTTAAACCAATATCGCTGTCAGTGCTTTATTGGGGGTATGTGTTTTCAGTATAACAAACCTGAACAACCCCTTACACCACACAACAGGGGTGAGGGATGGGGCCCAATCTGTAAAACCAACAACGACATGCCTGTTGAACTCTGCAGTTGAGGCATTCCAAACAATACCAGGTTTGACTATTTTAAAATTTTCTTGTTGATCAAAAGTTGAAGAAAACTTCAAGAATCCAATTTGTCTGAGCCTGACAAAAATTGACGGAAATTGAAACTGAAATTGAACGAGGACCATCATGGATTAAAACTGTCAAGCCAGATTCTAGGAAACAGCAACAACCTTCCATATCGTTTAGGGGACAATGTGTATGCTTTGGAAAGAACAGATTTTGTCATCCGACACTGCAAAACAGCTGATGGAGCATGGATGGAGTTCTGGCTCTGGTGCGGCTGATCAACCTGTGTGCAACTGTGCCGCAGGAAAAATGTGTTTTATAAAAGACGTGATAGGCCCTGTGTTTAAAACACATTACAGAGGACAAATGATCGGCCTGATGTGTAAGATCATCGGAGAGGTGTGCGATCCAAATCAGAATTGTTCCAGGGATACAAAATGTGAAACAAATCTCAAGAACGAAATGAAAATTGTAAGAAGCCTGAAAAACCCATGGCCTGATTTGACGTGTATGTTTATCACCAGTAGAGAGAGAATCTACTGAACTAGCAGAAAAATTCTGGATGTGATGTCTGAATGTGAGGATGACATGGACATCAACAAAAGTTCTCTGTTTGTGTACGTCTGTAACAGACCTATGTGCATTGCTGGTTTACAAAAAAGTTGTGCATCTATGACATGCGCAATTGTTGAATCGCTGGTTGATTTCAAATTAGAGCGAAACATTTCAGCCTGCAGCAATTTTTTTTTCTGGTTAGACCACATGTAATGTCATTACTAACATTTCTTTGTAACATCAATTTAAGCATTTTCTTCACTACTTCAATGTATGAATGTATATTCAACAATATATTGTAAAAATAAAATGTTTTCTTACTCAACCTTTTCTCTGAGTAAATTTTTGCATATGCTTTTATCCTGAGCGACTTTCAAATGAGCAATTTTACAAATAATTTTGAAATCAGTTGAATAAAAATAAAACCGGTAGACAGAATAGAGCGTACATGCGTAGATAAAAATAATGATTAGGAAACAATAATAGAGAAACGATCTTGTATCTTATATCCGATATAAACCAGTGTAATATAAAAATGTAATGTAAATGAAGATGGGTTAAATATTGAAGCAATATTTTATTCAATCAACCAAATTCACAGAAATATTGACGTATATTGGCCAACAATTAAAATGAGGTGGGAAAATAAGAAGTTGCGGTAAACAAACAAGTAAACAAAAAGAGTCATGGAAACTTGTTATTCAATTGTTCTGGTTTCTTTGCGGTTTGTATTTCACAATGGTATATATATATATATATATATATATAAAAAAAGATATCTACCAATTTTAGGTGTACTCTGTACTTAGCAGCAATCAGTGTCAGTGTGTGAGTATTTTTAGGACATGGCGGCCGTGTTTGAAGTCTGAGGTGTATGTTGGGTATGGTAGTTCCCTGACCTGGAAGCCTACAGCGTTTGAATGAAGTATTAGTGAAATGTGTTCGATTTAACATATTTAGACCAAACAATTATATTCAAGAATAATACAGTATACATGTGCTAAAACCGACTTGACGTATATGTTGTAATGGAGCCACCGTTGTTAAGTTATCTTGTGAAGCATTCGGCGATAGGATTTGTGTGCTCTAGAAACCAAATAATTGACTTTAAGAAAAAGTCAAATGTTAACGATTACAAAGAGGTTACATCTCAATATTTGTTCACACCCACATATAGATTTATGATTTCTTTCATAAAATGCAGTGACTTGTCTAAAATACGAGACACCTATGTTTCAGGGTTTAGGACACACGCTTATTCCATAGCTTGATTTATTTTCTATTTGGGATGGTGAATATTTATTTTCTGTTGTTAGATGCCAATGTTACCTGTCATAGCTATACACAGACAGTATCAGTTTTAAATGTGTATTTAATCTCAGAACAATCTGAAAGTATATAGTACATAACCATCTGTATATTATGTTCATTATGTTCATAGTATGTATCCATCTGTAATTATTACCATAGAACGCTTTATCTACATTTAAATTATTTAACTTATATCCTGCACTTTACTTCTTATTGCACTTCTGGTTAGACCTAAACTGCATTTCGTTGCATTGTACTTGTACATGTGTAATGACAATAAAGTTGAATCTAATCTAATCTAAAAAAGTGAGTCTGGTTTTGCGGTGACTGTGCAATAAAATTAAATGATTATAATTGTAATTCAAGTGATGAAGGATTTTGAAAGTCTGACAGTACTTAGTTGTTGAGTCTGACTGTAATGTTAACCCTACCTGGTTTACATGTTTCAAAACATTAACAGTTGAAAACATTACATATTTAGAAATGTAATAAAAAGGTTATCGAATGTGATCAGTTGCATTACTTTTTAAAGTGATTATAATAGTTACACTACTTAATATATTTGAAATATGGTAAATTTTAATCTTTTACGTTTCCAAAGTAAACTTCCCAACACTGTGCGTACAAATATTCCATCAGGGTCACAGCTACAGCTAAATGATAAAACAAACTTAAGGATGTTGTTGGCAGTTTGTAGGTGTCTGTGAAAGGTGTGTGTATGCACAAGAAAGATTGAAAGAAAAATGTTTTAGGGTAAAGATGTGATTTTATTACAAACTATTAGCATTCTAACTTAGAAACATAACAGTTTTGTTGTGTTATGCTGAGAATGTCAGATGTGTTATATAAATTAAGTCTTTTTATTGATAGAATCATGCTTAACTTACAATCTACCAAATCAGAGCAATTTTAGCACGCGGTAGCTGCTTTTGATTATGACTGCGGAGAAGTACACATAGACCTATTCTATGCAGATGATAAAAGAAATGGGTTCTTGGTACGACGAATAAAATGTGAACACTGTCGTCGGCTATCAGAACAAGAGGTGTAAATCTAGCGGCCTAAGGAAAAAGTAATTTAAAACAATGTTTATAAAACATATAACTAAATGATTGCTAGAGGAGTTTTCTACATTCATATGGTCATTTTCTTAGTGATTTGGGCTCTTGAGTTACATAGGGGTTTTGTGCGCACAAAATTCTTTATATTTTTGTGTCTGTATCCTTTTCAAGTGTGTGGAACTTTAACAACCTCAAACTTTACAGAATGTCTAGCTTTGAGAGCAATGGTGAGATATGTTTCAGTGTAAAACAACAAGCCTTGTGTTGACGATTCATCGTACGGATATGGAGGTGGATAAGTACCCTAAAAGAAATAGCAATTTAGTCAAAAGTATACATTTTCATTTATTTCTATAAACACTGAATGCTGATGGCTTTCAGAGAGAAAGCCTCACCTACAGTCCAACAGGCCAACAACCAAAATGTGTACAGTGTCATCCATAATCCTGATCATTTGACTGAGTAAAACACCAGTCATAATAGATCAAGACGTTTTTATGTATGTATTATGGTCTTTTTCTTAAATGATGTGTCACTAGGCTTCTTGAATTTACAATTGCGCTTGGGGGTATTTTCTATGTGGTCTGTGAATGGGGGGAAAAAGCATGGACGATAAGGTTTATTATTTACCTATTCTATATGGGAGTCAAAAATAATGACTTAAGAAAATGGTAATAAACGGTTGAAACAAGCTCAACTGATACATTTCATGTTGGATACTGAACAATTCTCATTCTGATGCATCAAAAGCATTAGACAAGCCTTTTAAAAACACAAAGCCATTGTACTCTTGCAAAAAAATAAAATAAAAAATAAATAAATAAAAATTAAATAAAATATGTTTCCTTTGTTCAGTTCAGAAACAGTATCTGGATATACGCATTGTGTAAAACATATTTGGTAGCATGATTCATGTTTCATCATGTATCGACCACATAATTATTGGACTGATAAAAGTATAAATGTATGTAGAAATAATAAAAGTAAATCTTATAAAATTATGGAGGACTGGCTAATGACATTGTGTCAAGACACACCAGGTATGAAGATACATTTGGTAACCATTTATGAATATTTTCAAGCTAGATTAAAAAGTATAAAATGCACAATATTTGATTCTGGGGAAAAAGTTGGAAACTAGCTTTTAGCATTTTCACCCAGGGACATTAGTGCTAACCTGGAATGTTGACCTTTCTAAATGGTGTCATTGTGTGTGTGTGTGTGTGTGTGTGTGTGTGTGTGCGTGTGTACACTGTATGTTTGTGTTTGTTTGCCTGCAAGTTTTTGTGTTTGTATGTTTTGCTGTTTGTGTTTGTTTGCCTGCATGTTTGTGTTTGTATGTTTGTGTGTTTTGCTGTGTGTTGGGGTTTGAAAAATCTAGGAGAAAATAAAATTAAAATAACAAATACGACTAAATGAGCAAAATTCACTAAAATGAAAGAAGAATATTTTAACTTAATATTTTAAGACCGGTTTGTTAAAAAATGTTTATTTATGTTTGCTAGTTGTCTTCTTTATCCATTTAACCTCAATCTGAACATCAGTTTAAAGTCACATTCACCAGATCCACATTATAAATAAACATTCCTGTTTTTTCTTAGAAAAATATTGTCTTCCTCAACTTTACCTTATACCAATCCAGGTGCATATTGTAAAAAGGTTTAATGCACATCCTTTGGGCCTCTCAATTAACTTTTGCCTAAACGTTTAACAAAGATCACAACAGATGACCCAACTGCACTCACAGGTGTATACCATAAATGTTTGGAATGGTTATTCCACTGTTGGGTGTTCTGATAAGAATGCATCTATAATCATACACCCACTCACCAACCTCTCTGATTTACTGGGCTGTGTGATATACAAGATATTTACATTTTGTGCAGTGTTTTAGACATTTAACCATGTTAGATCGCTCTCCCCATGCATAGACAATAAAATCTGATATTAATATTTGACTACTCTCATAATTATTACTTCATATGATGTTGTAAAATATTAGACGATTCACTCAATGTGCATGTGATTTATCTACCAGTCGTACGAGAAGAAAATCAAAGGGGTATCTTCTCTTGTTTTTTATTGTACAGTTTTGAGTGGAGCAAAACTTATATTTCTGTCACTTTGTTTTCATAATTTTTTAAATAAAAAATACTTGTATTAATGTTAAAATCAGGAAGAATGTATTCATCAATTAAGAAATGTTATTATTTATAAATAAATAACTTTGTTCTAGTGTTAAAAGATTACTTTGTTTATTTATTTATTTTTTAAATAAAAGAAATAAAAATGTAAGATGCTTGGTTCTTTTAATTTTCTTTTTTACTCGTGACAAACTCTAACTAGTTTTTAAATTGTAAGGATAGACTACAACGTAGGCCTTGTTTAGATTTTGACAAGGCCTATTTTATGCTGTAGTTTTATGCTGTAGAAGTGTCTGATACATTTTAATACACATTGCTTAACTATAGTGTCTGATATTTTTTGTTTTAAATATATCACCGCTTTTCCGCTACTGTAGTTATGGCTAAGCAAAAGAAAAAGTCAAAATATAAGATAAAAGTCATTAGATAGCATTTATCTGGATTTATATAACTATTAGAAATGTATAATTAAAAATCTCTGCCTATATCATCAAATGAAATATATTTTATATATATTTCATTTGCAGACGGTCTTTGTCCATCTATGAACCACTATAACAGATTTTAATAAAACAGCTAAAGGAACAGAAGTATAAATTACTTAATCTTTGTTGTGAATTTTTTATTATTATTATTATTATTATTTATTTATTTAATAAGAATTACACTGACTTTTTATGAAATCAAAGGTATTTAAATGAATAAATAACTGTCTTATGGGACTGGAAGAGTGACTGGAAGAGACAACAGCCGTCTCATGAACGATGCGTCACATTCCTCATACTACAGGTATTGAGTTTCACCGTGATGGTCATGAGAAAACGACCTGCATCTGGCAACGTCCGGAATGCTGTCGTATATCAACAAGCGTGGTTAATTAATTTTTCATGCTCTCGTTTGTAATGGCATATGAGTCAACGCTTTAGAGCTGTAACGTCAGGAGCTCTGCACTATATAAACAAACATAGCATGCATTCCTCACGCGCATGTATTGGGGTTTTACTGAGACGGGGACGACCAAGCACGTTTTACAGTTGAAAACGTCCGGGAGTCCTGTGGTATATCATTTTTGAAATAACTGAACGATTGAACCCGCTTCCTTGAGAACTGTGCGTCCCCCCTCCCTTTCTCAGCTCTGTGGAGAAGCTCGCAGCTTTGCTGTCAGGGCAGTTTGAGCATGTGTGTATGTGTGAGAGATAGATAAAAAAGTAGAGTTTTTTCTACTTCAGATGCACTTTTATTGGACAATCTCTAAAACGTAATTCAATTTTCTTTATCCTCATAGTTTATTTTATGCATTAACCTAGGATTTTAATTCTTTATTTTCATTGTAATGATTAGAATAAAACTGTGTGTGTGTGTGTGTGTGTGTGATGTATCCCTTAGTAATACAGTACATAGAATATATTAACCATGATACAAATAAATGAAGAAAGTTCATTATGGATTGACCTGATAAAAAATTTAAATATTCCTTTACAAACACCGCGAGATTTTATATTTTAGAGATTAGTTGGTGAATCATGGGTCTCTGTGAGGAAGCATAACTGCATGCATGCCGGACCATGGATGGCATGCCTTTGTGTACTGAGCAGTGACTGCTTAAGCATTGTCATGTTATTTGTACACATCAAAAATGCTATATTGGCAATCTCCACAACAATAAATCAACGTGAGTTTTTATCTCTTAATATAGTTTTAATTTTCAGGTTCTACCAATGTCTCTTTCTCATCTCGTACCCAAATACACGTCGGCTGCTGAGGGGTAATTCTTCTCTCACACTGTCTGTATTTTCGTGGATAAACTTTGTCAAATGTAAATTAGTGATGGACGGCTTTCTCGGTGCCATAGTCAGCCTTTCCATCATCTTCTCATCCCAATTCTTATCAGGAGTTTTAGGTGAGTATGAACCAGCCATTTCTCTATTATCACACAGCTCTTTTCGAACTGCATTTATACACAAGTATGTTATACCACGTCAGCGGCTAAGAGCTGACGATGTCACATTCCTGAGGAATACCTTCTCAAACATTGATATATTACAAACAACACCCGATTATTCACGGAAGTCGTAAATATCAAACCATTTCACGGTTTGTGACATAGAAGCATGATATATTGTAAACAGATGTCATTTAACACGATGTGAACGCAGATGTGGTCATTAAAAGGTCAAAAGGTTAAATTCCTAGGGGTATATGACGTCAGAGGTCAAAGGTCAAAGCCATAAATCATACCGGTTGGCACACGGTACAGTATATTCACTACTCACGATAGCTCAGTTTCGGTTCATTTTAGCCTAGCTAAAAAAAAATAAAAAAAATCAACCCACATTTCCCTTTTTAATCCAGTGCTGGGTTGCCAAAATGACCCAAATTGGGTTGTTTTTAACTCAGCATTTTTTAGAAAACGTATGTTAAATTGTAATAATATTTTACAATGTTACAGTTTTTTCCCTGTATTTTTGTTAAAATAAATGCAGCCTTGATGAGCATGAGACTTTTTTTAAAGAACATTTAAAAATCATACTGATATCCCAAACATTTTAACTGCAGTTTATCTGTATCTAACGGTAACAATCACTGCTCTATCTGCCTTTGTTTGTATCTGTCATTCCTCTGTCTGTATCTGACTGTATCATTGTTTTGTAAAATATCTAATGTATTGTCCTCTTTGTTCTTTTTAATATTTTAACTTTGGCTAAATGGTGGTTAAACTTAATTTATGCAGGGTGAGATATGTTTGAAGTAATTATTTTCATGCCCAATTTATTTTGGAATTCAAATCATGCAAATTTGAGTTATATGTTAAATAAAATTTGATCTGTTTTTCAAGATTTTTTTTTTATAAGTTTCACACTATACAACACTTTATGCAGTTAAATACTGTTTTAATCTTATGCAGTTAATGAATTATTTAAATTGGCAGGCATTAATATTCAGCAATTTGAAAAAAATATATACTGCATATATACAAATTAAAGTAGTTTACTGTAAAACAGCAATGTAAAAAATACAGTTATTTGCTGTAATTAGAAGGGTAATAATGCTGTAAATTAAATTACAGCAATGCTGGCAACCCAGTATTTTACTGTATTTTACTTGAAAAGTGTGATAAGATTTGCGATCTATTTGAATTCTATTGAGAAACTGACACTGAGCATTATCTTAAAGAGGCAAATAAACTAAAAAGAGGGAAAATTTGTAGCTACCAACACTATCATATATCTTTTCTCATGACCACCTTTGATAGAATTCATCACGTTTTATCGTAGACATATTTATTGTGGTGAATTTAGTCTAACGTGTTGTAAAATGTATAATAGATAATCTGTTAAAAGAATAAATTTTCCCTATAGATTATATTACAACCGTGCCTTAGCTATCGTTAAATGTGCAGGCTGTTGTTTTTCATTAAAAATGCATATAGATTATTAATAAAAAGGCCATTACTAGTCTGGTAATGATTAATAAAGTACATGCTATAAGAACTATATGGCACACTGTTAATAAGAACAAGTACAAGCCATGTGCAAAATGGGTTCCAGTGATGCCTAATAAAACCTAGCCTTTATTCCAAGAGCCTGACGAACTGGAGTAAGAAAAAAAACTATATTAATATAAGAAAATATAAAGTTAGATTAACAAAAACGTCTTGGTTACGTATGGTAACCCTCGTTCCCTGATGGAGGGAACGGAGACGTTGTGTCGAAGTGACGACACTAGGGGGTAGCTCTAGGGAGCCCGAACACCTCTGACAGCTTTGAGAAAAGGCCAATGAAATTGGTGTGCAGTATTTGCGTAGCCAGCTCCGCCCCGGACATCCGGGCATAAGAGGAGGTGGCTAAGCACTGCTCATTGTTCTGATCTAAGGAGCCGAATAGCAACTCGGCTACACTCAGAGGCAGTCCGAGGTTGTGGCAAGGGGGACACAACGTCTCCGTTCCCTCCATCAGGGAACGAGGGTTACCATACGTAACCAAGACGTTCCCCGTCTGTCGTTCACGTTTGACGTTGTGTCGAAGTGACGACACTAGGGGTCCCAGTTGAAAACGTCACAACCAGCGGACCGCGTCACGAGTGTATGGAGTGCAAATAATAACAGGTCTACGTGTTAAATAAATGCAACTCACCTCTGCGTGACCTTCCAATGCCCAAGAGCTTTAGCCAGCCTTTCCTCACCTTTGGTTGAACATCTTGGAGAACACTGGGCCAGTGTCCGTCCCCCCTGGGGGACGACGGGCACTACGGAGACCACACCCTGCCCGGAGGGAGGTCGCTGTGTGGGAAATACACCTGAGGGCTCGCACTAGGGGAGCACGACAAAGGGAAGATCCTGAGACAGGCTCCGCATAAGGAGAGACTGCTGAGCTCAGAATCTGAGACAAAATTGTCTTTGAGGGAAACACCGCATCTCTGGGAGTATAGGTGGAGATACACACATGGGGCCGCATTAGGAGCCACTACATGTGGGGCACCAACCTAATATGAGAGTTCACAAGAGGCAACCTAACCTCATATTAGATTCTGATAGCTAGTTCCTCTGCCGAACATAGCTACATATAGTGTGCTTCAGTGATGGATTGGGTGGTTCAGGGTTCACTTTCAAGGAAACTTACTGAACCGAGCAGCGTGATTGCCCACTTGGGGGGGATGACGCTGTAGCAAGCTTCTACACCATCCCGGAGTCACACCGGACTCCGGGGGCCCTGTTTCCGTCCAGGGACTGCAAAATGTAATAGGTGTAGCCCAAACTGCAGCTCTTATGAATGTCTGTTAAGAGGTCCCGATCGCTAGGGCCATCCACGGCCACGATGCCCCCGGTCAGGTGGAGCTCACCACCGACGGGGCAGGGTATACCTCTGGCCTTGTTGGCCGTAGGTCTCATCCACATCCGATGGGAGACCTATTTGGGGGCAGCCTTCCCCGTCAGCTGCTCCCAAAAACAGACAAGATCTGAGTAGAACGTCCTGGGTGCGTTCTTAGTTAGAGTGGGTACGGACTGGTCAAACGGGCAGGTTGGGATCCCCTTTCTGGGAAGGGGTGCTTGCGAGGTGACCACCTGGACCACGGTGGAAACCTTGGGCACTTATCTGGACCGGGGTCTCAAGAGAGTTTGAGGGGTTCCCCACTCTGAGCGTAGCCAGGGAGGCCATCTTTTGAGGGCACTGGGTAGACTGACTGAGGGCTCAGAGGATCTTGTCATAGGCACCGAAGGACCATAGGAAGATCCAAGTGGGGATGAAATGCGGGCTAAATGGAATAGCCATGAGCATCGGATAACCAAAACAAGCTTACCCAAGAACTGTCTGCTACCATGTTGTAGTGAGCAGATATAGCAGCCTCCTGCACACAGAAGGTGCTTACCAAGGTCTTCTTGGCCGAAGGGTAGACTTGAATTGATGCCCGTACTTCGTGGGTTCTTCCCTTGGGGGGGAAGACCCTGTTCGTGATCTTGCGCCATCTGGGTCGAGCAGCCGCCTTGTGGGGGGGCTTTCTGGACCAGAGAGTAGGATGTACCATTTGTAGAAGGTCTATGAAAAAGAACTTTCCTGGTCGCATTCAGGGACCATGGATGGAGGTTCCTGAGACCTGGGCGCAGATGCCGGAATGTGCCCTTCCTCAGAGAAAGGAGGTGCTTCCTAAGAGGAACCTGTCAGTGAGGCTTCACTGAGGAAGGCTTCACATGGAAGCCTATGGGTCGTAGTGTAACCAACGCAACCGAGCTGTACCACATAATTTGGCAGCGAGTGGATTTTGGCGAGGTAACCTGGAACCAGCACCTGGCAAAATCGACTCTGAAAACAGGTAGACTGTTTTTAGATAGGGTGCAATCTCTACTTATCTCAGAGCGAAGTCTGTTGTGAAAGCGCACCGGCCACACGACTGAGTTCGCTTTGAACATAAGCAGCGGTTTTGAGTCTATGTTGACTCAGACAGGAGACAGTGGGCTGGTTGTGATATGGGAGGGGAGTGGACTCAGCCCTGGTGGTAGGCGAAGGCTATAGTCGCTATGTTGTCTTGGCCGGAGCCATACCCACGCTTGCCCAGAAGCAGAGGTCGGAACCTCCTTCGGGGCCAAGAGTGGGGTCACAACTTTGAGGCAGTTTTTCTTTGACGTGCCACTGCAACCGAGGGTTTGTCCAGACCCATGGTTGCTTGCCCGATGCATATTGCGCCACTGATTGTCTTGGGGGTGTCTGACGAGGTCAAGATGCGTCTGGACATTTGGCCTAGGGGAGCCGTGCCCGTAGAACACAATGTCTTCCCAAGACAACCTGGTCATGTGACCTACTGGAGTGATGTTTACGTGGTGTGAAATTCTGCGCTATGCCCATCTCGGAACCCAGGTATGCAGTCAGTGTCTTGGTGGTTACAAGTGCTTCCAAGCTCAACGGCGTAACTGCAGTTGAGACAAAGGAGCAGGGGAACCGATGCTGTAGCATGTTCAGAGAGTTCTGAGTAGCAAGGTACTGACTGAGCACAGCCTAGAGAAGGCATGTGGTAGCATAGTCCGGGTCCATCGTAAATTTGAGAAAAGGACACTCTGCTCTAGGGAGAGATGTGCTTTTCCCAACGTCCTGAAGCCGCCCAAGGGCTAGGTGGCTGGAAGCCATGTCCCGTGAATGCGAACCAACATATGGATGTGAACCAGACAATGAGGCACTGAGCCAGTTGGGATGCAATGCCCATTCCCCAAGGGGCAGCCTCTGCGGCTTTCGTAGACAGGTGCGAGGCAACAGGGACCGCCCGAGGGAGGGAGCCGAAAAGGGGGCCGGAGCCTTCAGGTTTACGCCACGGACCAACCCTGCTTCTGGCACGTTGTGCTGGAGGAGACTTTTTGAGCAGACGCTAAGAAGGACCTGCCTTAAAAAGCTCCCAGAACAGGGTTGATAATAGTCCTCCATTCTGAGAAGCATGAGATGAGGACCGGAGTCCGTGTCTCATTCGGCTGAGGGGGACTTGGTTCACCGCATCCTTACCCAAGGAGCACGGTTCTTGTAAGAAGGCTGCAGCATTCTACCCCGAGCCACGCGAGTAGAATGCTGCTGAGCCTAAGCAGACGCCCAGCGCGTGGATTGTGGAGCCGAGTAAGGTAGCTGAAAGGCCGCAGCACTCTACCCCGAGCCGCGCGAGTAGAATGCTGCTGAACCTAAGCGGGCGCCCAGCGCGTGGATACGTAGCCGAGTTAGATAGTTCAAAGAAAGCCAGTGAGAGGGATACCCATCCTTTAGACTCTCCAACAGACTTCGCGAAGCCATCTTTTTCTGAGAATGCGGACATATGTGGCTGATTGGGTAAAAAACACTGTGGTTGGAGGTGAGAAGCCCCAAGGCCATCGAGTGTTTTTGCCCACTGGATTTGTCAGATAATATATGACCGGAGGATCGCCTGAGCTCAGGAGATCATCCGGATGACGAATGCCGTGCTGCCAACCCTGTGGGAACACAGGGAAATATAGTGAGTTTCGAAAACCGACAGTGACCGGCCATCCTGTGGAGGGCCAGAAACAATCCAGGTAGAAGGGATGGTTCTAAGACCAAACATAGCGATGCGCCGGAGCGTTAGTTAGGCTGGATCCCCTTCCCATCCCCCAACGGGAGAGGATCCAGACAACAGAGAACCTTCTATGCCTGGGAGGTACGTCGCTGCGACGTGGCACCCCCGCCTTAGGCCCCTGTCGCCCAGAGGACGGGATGATGCTGCCATCTTCCTGCAAATAGCCAAGCAGGCCAGACTGTGACACGCTAACTGTGGGATCACAACAGTCTATGCAGGGGGCCGTCTTTTGGTTTTTGATAACAGACAGAAGTGTTGTCCCGGGGAGCAGGGCTAACCTGACCGCAGGAGGAACACTGGAGGTCTGTATCTCCGCCATGAGGAGTACTGTAACTTTTCGTGGTGCCCAAAAGACTCGCCTGGAGAAATGGGGCGCTACCAACGTGCCGCATTTCTCAGTTAAGCCACCAATGGCACTCCTGGACCACCGTAGTGGACATCGCTCTACCCAGAGCCTGTGTTGCGACATTTGATGCTCGGAAGCATATACAGAACTGAACGCAGTTCCTGCGACACTCTGAGGCGAGATCCCCCTCGTGCAGATCTTATAACACTTTGCCTGGCAGCCAGCAGGATGGCAAAAGTGTGCATGGTGGACACAACCTGTCCAGAAGACGTGAAACCCCCTCACGCTCTGGACGAGAGCCTACGTGGTCCCACCAGGGGGCAGGGCATCAGATATGCAACCGCTGTACTGAAGCGCCCACCCATCTGGAGAATCCATGAAGCCCCTCGCGCTGGACCGCCGTCGAGGGAGATGAGGGAGGAAGACTTGATATATCGTGTTTCAGCCGAAAAAAGGCCTATCACAATATAGTCAATCTCGTACGTTACCAAAGCCATGAACACACAGGATGAGGCGGAAGGTTTTTCCCTGCTCAAACCTGATGTGTTTCGGTTATCTTGTTTAAGCACGGCCACCACTTCAGCGTCTGCTCAAACTGAGGCTTGCCCCCCAGCTTTGCTCAGTCGAAGCATCAGCTTCCCATGGTTTAAGCCCTCCCTCCGATGCTGCAGCCAACCTCTCAACCAGTTTTAAGGTTTTGAACAGAGTAAAGTTGTAAAAAGAACTAATAATCTGTTCAAAAACCTAATTGGGGGTCGCGAGGAACGAGCGATCCGCGGGGGAAACCCGGCGGAACTAAACTCATTTCCTATTGCTCGCCATCAACGCACATCGCAACGGCCCTCGTACCCGGAAGTAGAAGGGTCGAACGGAAAGCGGTCGCGGTGAGCAAACCCATAGTTATGTTACCTTCTGCAAGCAGAACACAAACTATCAAAGAAGCGCTGTATCAGCGTGAGACTAGCTCAGCCCTGAGCACAACGATCGCGCCAATTGTTATTGTTTACGAGGAAACCGCAACCAGGAAGACTCGGACGGAAAGGCATTATGTAAACACACAATCCATCCTAATCGGCTCTTTCAGAGAAATTACTCCTTTTCAGGATGAAAAGCTCCTTAGAGATCATCGTTGAAGCACCCAGGGGTACTCTCACTTACCAATAGAAGGGTTAAAAGGGAGAGACCGCTGCTCGTGCCATAGATCCAACGATGAAGAGGTGAGTAATGCTGTTTTCTACTAAGAGAATACTGCATTCGGCTCCGAAGAAACAGAACAATGAGCAGTGCTTAGCCACCTCCTCTTATGCCCGGATGTCCGGGGCGGAGCTGGCTACGCAAATACTGCACACCAATTTCATTGGCCTTTTCTCAAAGCTGTCAGAGGTGTTCGGGCTCCCTAGAGCGACCCCCTAGTGTCGTCACTTCGACACAACGTTGAACGTGAACGACAGACGGGGAACATCACATGCCGAATTAGAAAATTCTGTAAAACTATAGGCTGCAAGTGCCTAAATAATACATTATATATCCTAACTAGGATATTACTTTATTGCAGTTATGCCATCAACCAACTTTGCTTGTGTAGGTTATTTTACAAAAATAAACATATTGCAAACAAACCAATAGATAAACCTTGTGATGGAGCATGACCTGGAACTCATGCTCTACTAAAACAGTTCATCCTTCAACCCCCCCAATGTTCAAACCAAAACTATGCCCTTGGTACTGTACCTTGTGGTTTCACACATCTCAAATATTTGACTTTAAACCAAAACCACGTTTCCTGTGTTAACCAAGTGGACCACAGGAATATTTTTCTACAACTTCTCCATAGTATATGGTGCGCATTAACATGGTCATTCACGTGACATAAAAAACAAGAAGTCTCATTAGATCAGACAAACTTCTTCTTTTTATAGTTGTCGTTAAACTAGTTACTTTCTGTTCAGTAGTTGGTTTGCTCCACAAATCTGTAAACTTCAGTGAGACCAGGGGCCAGTTTCTATCGCGATTAATCGCATCCAAAATAAAAGTTTATGTTTACATACTATACATTTGTGTACTGTGTATATTTATTATGTATATATAAATACAAACACATGCATGTATATATTAAGGAAAAATATTTTCGATTTATATATAAAATATTTATATTTATTTATAATCTAAATTGTATATAGTTATAAATATATATACATATAAATATTTTGTTTTAAAATTACATGTATGTGTGTGTATTTATATGTACATAATAAATATACAAAGTAAACACACGTGTTATGTAAAAATACACTTTTATTTTGGATGCGATTAATCGCGATTAATCGTTTGACAGCACTAATATATATATATATTAAATTCAGTTACAGAAAAATGTAGATTAGTCTAATTTGAATCTAAAAAATAAGACTGATTACCATTTGCTT
Source organism: Cirrhinus molitorella (assembly GCA_033026305.1). Taxonomy (NCBI): domain Eukaryota; kingdom Metazoa; phylum Chordata; class Actinopteri; order Cypriniformes; family Cyprinidae; genus Cirrhinus; species Cirrhinus molitorella. Next base: position 21,812,740 of record CM065127.1, on the reverse strand, counting down.
AACTGATAGTTGGTCAAACTAGTACTTAAGGCACTGTCTTAACACTGAGGCTATGTTTAAACAACTAGCCCCTGTTGTCAACAGATTTTATACAGAGCTGACCATTTTTACTTAAAATTGCAAAGTGTGTGATGGGCAAATGCTACAAATGAAAGTGTGTAATGCTCAGTCTTTTAGTATGAGTTTTTTTCTCTGTAACCTTTTTTGAAATTGAAAAAGTGAATATTGCCTATAGTGATTTTATCTACGCCGGATAGTCCGGTGTGCTGAGCGGATCATTGGTACAACCCTCCCCACTCTTCAAGATCTGTACCTGTCCAGAGTGCGCAAAAGGGCTAGTAAAATCACTCTGGACCCCTCACATCCCGCACACTCGCTCTTTGAACTGTTGCCATCTGGTCGACGCTACAGAGCCCTGAGCACTAGAAAGACCAGGCACAGGAACAGTTTCTTCCCTCAAGCAATCCATCTCATGAACACTTAAAAAAAATAACACAGACCAATAACACTATTATACACTCATTCATTTATTCATTTATTTAAAACACATACTTGTTTACATTTCTCATTTCTAATTTGCACCTGTACATAATAAATTGTTTACATTTGTCTATTTTTAGTTTATTTAAATTGTATATTGAGTATTTGCTTTTTTGCACTTTTTTTCTGTATATTTTCTGTATATTTGTATTTTGTTCTTTTATTATCTGTGTGTCTTTTCTTGTCATTGTCATTCTGTTGCACTGTGGAGCTTCTGTCACTAAAACAAATTCCTAGTATGTGCAAACATACCTGGCAATAAAGCTCATTCTGATCTTCTCTTCTGATCTGTTCAGATTTTAAAAGTTGTGTAGTGTATTCAAGCCTCATAAGCAGAAAGTGCTAAGTTTAAAACAGCATATTCACATTGTTTACAAAATGATACCTATTAAAACCATTCTGAGACAGAATAACAGGATGCCATCTAGCCTGAGTCATAAGCAGCCGCGGTTTGAGTGTAAGTGGAGATCTGGGGCTTAGCTCAGATGTCATTCAAATAAAATATTTAAAAAATGTGTTGGTTGAATAGCTTATTTTCTTTAAAGAACACATATAATTAAACACACAGGGCTCTGTAGACTACACAAAAAATGCTAATTCATTCAGTAAACACAGAAACACCGCAGTGTGCAGAGAGGCACGACATGGCTTTGCTTAGAACTAGAGCAAAAATAAATATTTTCTCAACGATTTAAATCACTTTTTCTCCTGATCATGTGAAATTCTATCCATGCCTATAATTGCTCTAAATGCGTGCGTGTGCAGAAAGTCTGCCGTTTGTTGCTACAGTAACAATAACCTAATTTAGATGATGAGAGCGGTATTATAAAGTTATACAGTAAGATACCTGAAGCAGCCTCATTGTGCTGTTTAAGTGCTGGTTTAATATAAATGATTTTAATGCGCACGAAAACCTTATGTGCAAAAGAAATTGTAATAAAAGCATTCAGGGCTTTACTGAAAACATTAGCTCACCCCTAGCGCCAAGTCTGTTGTTGACACGACACGTCTCATTTTAAATATAGTTGGGTTAAATGAGACATTAATGCAGTTCTCTGATTCTGAGATGGGACCCAGAACTGCAAACATAGCAGTAGTTCCAACATAAATTTCTGCCCCAAAACCACACTGTTTTTTAATAAGTAGGCTTTTATTTGAACTGTATCTTGTGTCATTCCAAAGGATTTGCAGATTAAACATTTAAAATAGGAACTATGAACTGTTAGTTTATAGTGTGAGAATTAAAGGGATAGTTTATCCAAAAATGTAAACTGTTTCATAACCCTTTTCCACTAAGGCAGTTTGAGTGCTGATTCGGAGCCAAAACCTAGTTTCAAATTGGTTCTTTGTCTTTTGACACTCAAAACACCAGCCAGCTTGGAACCAGGAAATGTGGCAGCAAAACATTGCTGATCTAGTGCCTGGGGTTACCGTCCTTGCAAACATGTCCAGTGTGGGCTTTCCCAGATGAGGCCCACAGTTTTGGGCTCACCGCAGGCTCTCTGCGAGCAGCCCACACTATGGGACTGCCAACATTAATCCAATGATGGCCCAAAGGTGAGCCTGTTAATAAAAAACTGTGGGCAGTTTCCTTTCTTACAACTAGGAGAGTGGAGTAGAGTTTTAGATTTCCTTAAGTAAACCAATGTGATAGAGGGAGTTAGCAATAACAAGCAACTGGACTATTTTTTTTGACTGTTTCTGGTGAGGAAGAGTTTTGTCACGGTTGAGAGAATGTGTTTTCATTACAAGAGGTTGTTATCCATTTGCTATCAGCCATGGACAATGTTTGGACATGGATGTACTACAGATAAGACTTTCCTACAACTTTTTTTGTAATGTTTTTTTTTTTTTGTAATCATTTGACATTTGTAATAATGTTTTTCCCCAAGGACTTATAATTGGCAACATTCAACATTCACATTGACTACAACAATCAGTTATTAATATTTTGTTGGTCCTCTCTTGTTTTTGCATGTGCTCATAATTTCTTTGTATGGCAGCATGGCCAAAAATTATCACCGCACACTTGGCTTGTTTCTTTGCATTATTATCAGAAATAAAACAATTGACTCCAAGCAAATTTGCAACATGCTTACAAAATCAGTGACACATTTTTTTTCTCTCTTGGTCACTATTATATGGCACTTCATTGACTTTCCAACTAACCACTATTCTAAATGTGCAGGCTGTTGTTTTTCATTAAAAAATGCATATAGATTAATAATAAAAAGGCCATTACTAGTCTGGTAATGATTAATAAAGTACATGCTACAGTTAAGAACTATATGGCATACTGTTAATAAGAACAGGTACAAGCCATGTGCAAAATGGGTTCCAGTGTTGCCTAATAAAACCTAACCTTTATTCCAAGAGCCTTACGAACTGGAGTAAGAAAAAAAATCTATATGAATATGAGAAAATATAAAGTTAGATTAACAAAAACATCACATGCTGAATTAGAAAATTCTGTAAAACTATAGGCTGCAAGTGCCTAAATAATACGTTATATATCCTAACTAGGATATTACTTTATTGCAGTTATGCTATCAACCACCGCTCACCACAGGCTCTCTGCGAGCAGCCCACACTATGGGGCTGCCTACATTAATCCAATGATGGCCCAAAGGTGAGCCTGTTAATAAAAAACTGTGAGCAGTTCCTTTCTTACCACTAGGAGTGGTAGAGTTTTAGATTTCCTTAAGTAAACCAATGTGATAGAGGGAGTTGGCAATAAGAAGCAACTGGACTATTTTTTTGACTGTTTCTGGTGAGTCACAGTTAAGAGAATGTGTTTTCATTACAAGAGGTTGTTATTCATTTGCTATCAGCCATGGACAATGTTTAGACATGAATGTACTACAGATAAGACTTTCCCACAACTTTCACATGATGAAATCTTACTTTGTTGGCTTTTTGTAATGTTGTATTTATTTATTATTTTGTACTTTCGTGTATTTACATTTTTGGCTATATGTATTAACCTAAATTGAATGTTTTCTATTTTGTGTCTGATAAATCCACTGATTTGAAATCCCTTTATGAGACAATATAGACATTACTGATGTGGTGATTGCATCCATGTCAGATGTAGACCCTCGCACTGTCATTCGCCAACTCCCCAGGGATGGGTGGTGACTTTTGAATGAACTTAAAAGTTGCCAGACACACCCCCAGTTAGTTCAGTTCCTTCTTCTTGGGTCACAACTCTATGTCTCCTCTTCCGGGGAGAAAGCCTCGCCATGGGGATTCCAGCATGAGGCTGGGCCCTCTCTATCTTGGCATCTACAGCTCAGCCCCTTTGTAACCATCCGATCAGCCGATCAATGGAACAACGAAGGCTCCATCTCCATGAAATCATCAGAACTACCTTTGAGCTGGCATCTGGACCCTTGCGTAAGCACCACACAAAAGGAAACCAATGCAAGTAATCATTTAACTGTTAGATACGATAACAAAGTGTGCCCCTTGTAAGTCAAGGAGATTCATGTTTTCTCTGATGATTTGGTTATGCTGATGTAAAAGTTTGCCAGTCTACTCTCTCTCTCACTCTCGTTCTCTCTCTCTCTCTCTCTCTTGCTTTATGTTTTATGTGTTGTTTGTTTAGTGTTCGTTATTTGCTAGCTAGTGTTTATTTTCCCCTTTAGTGTAATCAATAAACCCGCATTTTGTATTCACATATGAATTTCTTACTGTGTTCCTTGCTCACAAATATCACGTCACTTAAACTGCTTTGATTTCATTACAAACCTGATCCAGTCCTGTAACTTAGCCAATTACGGTGGGAAAGATTAATTTTCAAGGCTAGGAAGTGGATAAACACTCGCTGGACGAGGGCATTAGTTCGGTTTATTATTGACTCGGCTGTATCAGATAAGTGTATAAAGTATGTGTAATTGATAACCATTAATCATACATATTTTATTGTGCTTAAATTAATAACTTTCATTACACCATTATAATTGTGTCATGAATATTTTTCTAACCGCTTTTTTTTTTAAGTGGAACAAAATAAATTTATCATTAAAGTTTCGTTAAGTGCTAAAAATCTGTCAGTCTTATGCACACCCCTTCAAGTAAAGTGTTACAGAGAGGTCTTCTAACCTAGTTACCTAAGAGTAACAAGATCGCAGCAAAGAGGAGGAGGCGCACTTTCCAGTGAAGATATGACATGTTGGAGTTATATGATGATTAGAATTGACAGAACCATACAAACTTGATCATCAAGCAAAATTCTTCTATTTATTTATAGTAAGAAAATTAACTTCTTCGACTCTACAAATCAATGCTTTAACTGCAGAAATAAAAGTAGTAATTACGTTTGTTTGTTTGTTTTCGCTGGAAAAATGCAGCAATGCACCAGTGATGACACAGTAAGCAGGGTCTTAAATACTAACCCCACCAAACACAACAGTGGACAAAAGTGATGTGTTGAGGGTTTTAATGGCCTCAGATTTCACTTAAACCATCAAAATAATGAAAAATATGAAAAAAGCACAGTGTTGCTAACAACTGAAAGTAGCTAAAACAATCGCTACTTGTAGGTGATAAGGTCATAATGGTGAGTTCACTGATCTATATAAATAAAAATATATCAGTGGGAGAGTGTTCTAAATAAGGTTTGTCTAAGAAATTGATTTTGCTAGACTTTTGAAATAAATGTTTTCTTTTGAAAGAATTCTTTAAAAAAAAAAATCATCATTTTTTTTTCTGTCTTGGTCACTATTATATGGCACTTCACTGACTTTCCAACTAACCGTCAAATCATGCTGTAAAAACAAGCCACTTTTATGAGGTCTGTGGGCTTTCTTGGAATTATTGAAGCAGTTCATGGATCTCATGCTTACATCACTGCTCCAACTGTAAACGAGGAGACATACCAATAGAAAAGGATTTCAAAGCATCAATGATAATTTGTGATAATTTTGCACAATGCAAAGCAATATATTTTTTTTTTAAATATTTTGAAATATGAAATGGTGTCTTAATTAAATGGTTTTATTGTAGTTGCATCAAATGATTTGTGTTGTGCTCCTGTGTTCACATGAGGGCTCACTATTGACTGTATCAGAGGTCAAAAGTGGCCGTTTTGGGTTGACAGCCTTGTAGTTCTTAGTTTACAACACTTAAGTGTCCCCTCAGTCAACACTTAAAAAACAAACTTAGACTACTGAATGTTGCTTTTAGCTTCTTTATAAAAATTTCTTAGAAAAGTCCTACTTTATACTAAGAATTTTTGACACTTAAATCAAAGTTTAAGTTTAAGTTAAAGACTACTTCTGAGAAGTTTTATACTTACAGGTCTCGGGCCCGTATTCATGAAAATTCTTAGTGCAAAATGTTGCTCCTAGTAACAAAATTCTAAGAAAATTCTAAGAAAAGTGGGTGCTTCCTCTTAAATTTAAAGAAAAGATCCTAGTAAAGAAAAAAGTAATTTAGAAAGCATCTTAACCCTTAAAAGAGGTCTTAAGGTCCAAAATTGTTAGTAGTAAGACATTAACAGCATGGTATATATTATATATATATATATTATATTTACAACAATACTATAATTTCAAAGTGAAGGTTTATAAAAGACTATTCACTTAAAAGTGCTCTTTTATTTCCTGTAATCACAGTCTTCAAAAGGCTGTGTCATAGCCCCGCCTCCACACTAATGGTGCATTCAAGTCAAGTCGGATATATCGTATTTATGAGTTGAAAGCATATGAACGCCACCACAAAGTCGTTATTATGAGTTGGAAACTCAAAATTTTCTATATGTCCAGAGTTTCCAAGTTGTAGGCGTGTCGGTGAAAAAACGTGCCGGATGCAATGGACGTAGCCAAAAACAATAGATATGCAGCTCTGCATTGACAGTAGATGTGTTGAAATGAATAAAATTATAATTTTTTTTGTAATGTACAATAAAACTGTATTAGTTACATATACAAAATATTACATTATTGTATAATTACCATAGAATATATAATAATGCAGTTTACATCACCTTCATAAACTTCAGTAAAAACAGAAAAAAGCAAAAGCACAATGATGCACATTCTTTATTCGTCATTTTGTAGATGCAAAATCGTTGAAATTTATGTCAAAAAGATAAATGCCCATCTTGTTCCGACCAAAGTAACGTCTCGGTTACGAAGGTAACCCTCGTTCCCCGAAGGAGGGAACGGAGACGTTACGTCAATGACGTAATATTGGGGATCGGCAACGAGACCCTATCACCTCTGAGCTAAAGAGAAAAAGCCAATGAACATTGGCGAGTGGAATTTGCATGCCGCGCCACTCCCCCGGACATACGGGTATATAAGATGGCGGCGTGCATCCACTCATTCAGATTTGCTGAGGAGCCGAGCCGCAACCCGGCTTCAGCGCAGTCCAGGATTGTGGCAGGAGGACGTAACGTCTCCGTTCCCTCCTTCGGGGAACGAGGGTTACCTTCGTAACCGAGACATTCCCCCTCAGTCGTTCTCTACGACGTTACGTCAATGACGTAATATTGGGGACCTCTGGAAAACGCCACAATCCTGAACTGCGTTACGCAGCCGAGACCCAATGCCGGCAGGCAAGCGTGTCGGAACAAAGGGCTCAATGCGTAACCGTCCCAACGCCCTGTAGACCACGTGGTGGCCCACCAGGGGTGCCAAGTTTTGAAGCAGCCGTTGGGGGGCGGAGCACAATGACGGTTAAGTCATGTGGAAGCTTTAGAAGTAAGTCTAATCTAGACTGGGGAAACACGGAAGGTTCCGTGGAGATACTGAGACATGATGCCACAACCGGAGGGGGGTGAAGGAGGCCCCGCTCCGGAGCACAGTATGGACTACTCCGTCTAGTCCAGGACTGCGGGGCATGGAGGACCCAGAGTTCAACCTTGGGAACAACTGGGAAAATAGCGCACGGATCCGAGAGGAGTGGCGCAGCAAGCCGACACCTGAGCCGTCCTCCCGCAAATTACCTGATGTTACCCAACACACGGGAGGACACTGGCTCAACGCGGAGGTTGTAGAACCGCGCAAAGGTATTGGGTGTCGCCCAGCCCGCAGCTCTACAGATGTCTGCTAGAGAGGCGCCGTGCGCCAGCGCATAGGAGGAGGCCACACTCCGGGTGGAGTGGGCTCTCACTCCCAGGGGGCACGGCTCACCTTGGGCTTCATACGCCAAGGTGATGGCATCAGCTACCCAGTGGGCCAACCTCTGTTTGGAGACAGCATTCCCCTTCTGCTGTCCCCCGAAGCAGACAAAGAGCTGCTCGGAGCGTCTGAAGCTCCGGGTGCGGTCCACATAGACGTGCAGGGCACGGACGGGACACAGCAACTCCAAGGCCGGGTCTGCCTCCTCCTGGGGCAGAGCTTGCAGGTTCACCACCTGATCTCGAAAGGGAGTGGTGGGAACCTTGGGCACGTAGCCGGGCCGGGGTCTCAGGATGACGTGAGAGTTACCTGGCCCGAACTCTAAGCACTCTTCGCTGACCGAAAATGCGTGAAGGTCCCCTACCCTCTTGATGGAGGCCAGCGCAGCCAGGAGCGAAGTCTTGAGCGTCAAGAACTTCAGCTCAACTGAACCGAGCGGCTCGAAGGGAGCTCCCCGAAGGCCCTGGAGGACCACGGAGAGATCCCAAGAGGGTACGAGGTGCGGTCTAGGAGGGTTAATCCTTCTCGCACCTCTCAGGAACCTGACGATCAGGTGATGCTTCCCTAGGGATGAACCATCCACTGCATCGTGATATGCCGCAATCGCTGCGACATACACTTTCAAAGTGGAGGGGGACAGTCTCCGCTCCAGCTTCTCTTGCAGGAAGGAAAGCACCACTCCGACCGAGCATTTCCGTGGGTCCTCTCGGCGAGAGGAACACCAGTTTTTCTCAACGAACAGACCCCACCTCAGGGCGTAGGCCTGCCTCGTAGAGGGGGCTCTAGCCTGAGTGATAGTGTCTATCACGGCCTGGGGGAGGCCAGTGAGGTCCTCCGTGTCCCGTCCAGAAGCCACACGTGTAGGTTCCACAGATCGGGACGCGGGTGCCAAATCGTGCCGTCCCCCTGAGAAAGAAGGTCCTTCCTCAGGGGAATCTTCCAGGGAGGGACTGCCGCGAGGAGCATGAGGTCGGCAAACCAGGTCCGGGTGGGCCAAAACGGCGCAACCAACAGGACCTGCTCCTCGTCCTCCCTGATCTTGCACAGGGTCTGTGCAAGGAGGCTCACTGGGGGAAAGGCGTACTTGCGGAGGCCCCGAGGCCAGCTGTGTGCCAGAGCGTCCCTGCCGAGGGGGGCCTGGGTCAGGGAGAAAAAGAGCTGGCAGTGGGAGGACTCTGGGGAAGCAAACAGGTCCACCTGAGCTTCCCCGAATCGACTCCAAATGAGCTGAACCGTCTGGGGGTGGAGTCGCCATTCTCCAGGAAGGGTGAGCTGTCGTGAGAGCACGTCGGCTGCACGATTCAGCTCTCCTGGAACATGAACGGCCCGCAGCGATTTGAGCCGCGTCTGACTCCAGAGGAGGAGATGGCGGGCAAGTTGCGACAGACGACGGGAGCGCAGACCACCCTGATGGTTGATGTACGCTACGGTCGCTGTGTTGTCCGTACAGACAAGCATGTGCTTATGGCGCAGCAGCGGAAGAAACCGCCGGAGCGCCAGAAACACGGCCAGCAACTCGAGGCAATTGATATGCCACTGCAGTCGAGGTCCTGTCCAGGAGCCCGAGGCTGTCTGCCCGTTGCACACAGCACCCCAGCCCGTCATGGAGGCATCTGTGTTGACCACAATATGCCTGGACACCTGTCCTAGGGGCACTCCTGCCCGGAGGAAAACAGGGTCCGACCACGGGCTGAACAGGCGGCGACATTCCGGAGTAACGCCCACCCGGAATGTGCCGCGGTGCCATGACCATCTCGGGACTCGGTCGTGTAGCCAGCGCTGAAGCGGTCTCATATGAAGCAGCCCGAGCGGCGTAACTGCGGCTGCGGCTGTCATATGCCCCAGGAGCCTCTGAAAATCTTTGAGAGGGACCGATGTCTTGTGCCTGAAAGCCTTCAGGGAGTTCAGCACTGACTGGACGCGCTCGTTGGTGAGGCGTGCTGTCATGGTGACCGAGTCCAGCTCCATACCGAGAAAAGAGATGCTCTGCACAGGGGAGAGCTTGCTCTTCTCCCAGTTGACCCGAAGCCCCAAGTGGCTGAGGTGCTGCAGCACCAGGTCCCTGTGTTCGCACAACACATCTCGCGAGTGAGCTAGAATCAGCCAGTCGTCGAGATAGTTGAGGATTCTGATGCCCATCCGCCAAAGGGGAGATAGGGCACCCTCCGCGACTTTGGTAAAGACGCGGGGAGACAGGGACAGGCCAAATGGGAGGACTTTGTACTGATATGCCCGACCCTCGAAAGCAAACCGAAGAAACGGTCTGTGTCGAGGCAGAATCGAGACATGAAAGTACGCGTCCTTCAGGTCGATGGCTGCAAACCAATCCTGGTGTCGTACGCAAGACAGTATGCGTTTCGAGGTAAGCATTTTGAACGGTAGCCTGTGAAGGGACCGGTTCAACACTCGAAGATCCAGGATCGGTCGTAACCCACCCCCTTTCTTGGGCACGATGAAATAGGGACTGTAGAACCCTGATTTCATCTCGGCTGGAGGGACAGGCTCGATTGCGTCCTTCGCCAGGAGGACCGCAATCTCCGCCCGTAGAACAGAGGCATCCCGTAGCCGAGTCGTACCGTCCTGATCAACTACGGGGACGGACTGGGAAGCGCTAACCAGGCTCCCAGTCGACGTGCCAGTGGGATCAACGGAGCGGTAACTGACGTGCCGGGGGTGGGGCAGCCGGGGGGGGAAAGGGGAAGGGGGCTCATCCCAGAAAGCGGGGCGTTCTGGAGAAGAGCTGAGCTGCACGGGGCAGCGCTTACCTTCCCTGGATCCCGCGCTGGCGAATTCAGGCTCCGAGTCCGAGTCCGAGGAGGCAGTGCGTCGCTCAGGAACGAAACTCGGGGCACTAGGCCCAGAGGTGAAGAAAATTGCTCTTTTTGTGAAAATTTGGGTACCACTGACCCGGAGGTCAGTGGCAGCAGCGATGTTGTCTGGCCCCGGCCCTCCCCCGGGGCTGGGGGGACTGATGGTGACGTCCCCCGAAGAGCAATCTCCCTCATCTCCGGGCAGCCCGTGTCAGGGCCGCTTCGCAGACTTGCGGGTGGTTTTAGCGGGCCGCTGAGTCTCGGGCTGCGCCGCCTTCCTGCGACTGGCTCTACGCCCGGGCTGAGAGGTCTTGGGCTCAGCTGGTGGTGCAGGGGGCGGAGCAGAAGCCGCAGCCGCAGGGGGGCGCCCTCGGCGACGAGCAGCCTGAGGCCTGGCACCCGGCGGCTTGCTGGCACTGCGCCGGGGCAGGATGTGGCTTATGGCCTTAGACTGCTTTTGGACCGCTGAGAACTGCTGGGCAAAGTCCTCAACGGTGTCGCCGAAGAGGCCGGCCTGGGAGACGGGCGCGTCAAGAAAGCGAGCTTTGTCGACGTCGGCCATCTGCGCCAGGTTCAGCCAGAGATGGCGCTCCTGGACTACCATTGTAGACATCACCTGACCGAGGGCCCGCGCCGTTACCTTCGTCGCCCGGAGGGCGAAGTCGGTAGCCGAACGCAGTTCCTGCATCATCCTACGGTCAGAACTACCCTCGTGCAGCTCTTTGAGTGCTTTGGCCTGGTACACCTGCAGGGTGGCCATCGCATGCAAGGCTGAGGCAGCCTGGCCCGCCGCATTATAAGCCCTCGCAGCAAGCGCTGACGAGAGCTTACAAGCTTTGGACGGGAGACGCGGACGGTCCCGCCAGGTGGCGGCGTTTTGCGGGCACAGGTGCACCGCAACCGCACGCTCCACCTGAGGGACATCCACGTACCCCCTGGCTGCCCCGCCATCGAGGGTAGTGAGAAGGGAGGAGCCCTGACGTGTACGGGCCGAGTAGGGGGCCTTCCACGTCTTAGTGAGCTCCTCATGCACCTCGGGAAAGAAAGGCACTGGGGCGGAGCGAGGTGTGGTGACGTCGCTACTCGCGCCCAGATACCAATCATCAAGCCGCGAGCGTTCGGGAGAAGGCGCCTTAGACACCTCCAACCCGATACTCGCGGCCGCCCGACGGAGCATGGCCGCCAGTTCAGCGTCCGCCTCCGACTGAGCAGCCGCCACAGCGGGGGGCTGCCCAGTAGAGGCTTCCGCATCAGCAGGCGTAAGCCCCTCCTCTGATGCAGTGATGGACATCCTGTCATCCTCTGGAGCGCCAAAGGTAACACTAGGTCCAGCAGGTGGACGAGTGCTGAGCTTTGGCAACTCCACGGGGCCACGCTTTGAGGGACCGGACTTCCGCGGGGGCTGACCCGACGGAACGTTCGGCACTGTCACCCTCAGATCACCTTCACCTCTAACCAATGCAGCCGAGGAGCCGGGACGGCCCGCCGAACTGGAAGGGGTAGAGGATGAAGGGCGCCATCTCGCGAACGAGAGGCGCGATCGTAGCGTGGCCATGGACATGGGCTCACAATGAGTGCACGATCCATCCACAAACGCCGCCTCAGCGTGTTCTCGGCCCAGGCACGAGAGGCAGCGCTCGTGGCCGTCATTAGACGACAGAAAACCACCACATCCAGCAGCACACGGTCGGACAGACATCCCGGAAGATGCTATCGACGACCGTGTAAGAAAATTGCTCTTTTAGATCGGCGTGCCCCAGGGAAGGCACTTAAGCCAGGAGATCGCTGGTTGGCACAGATGCCGGCAGCGCCGGTAACACGATCGAGCAGGTAACTTGCAGGAAACAGGAGCAGGAACAGGAATGTTTCTTCTCCGTCTTCAACTTCTCTATCTCAGGAACAGCTCACAGGCGAGGCTCCGAAGCAGAAATCTGAATGAGTGGATGCACGCCGCCATCTTATATACCCGTATGTCCGGGGGAGTGGCGCGGCATGCAAATTCCACTCGCCAATGTTCATTGGCTTTTTCTCTTTAGCTCAGAGGTGATAGGGTCTCGTTGCCGATCCCCAATATTACGTCATTGACGTAACGTCGTAGAGAACGACTGAGGGGGAACTTGAACGCACCTGACGTCGTAATGACAACTTGTTGACTCGTAAGTACGAACGTCCCAGGAGGACTTGAACGCAGCATAAGATAAAAGTCTTTTCCTCTGAGTTGCTCTTAGACTGGTCCTGAATCACTTTTAAGCTAAGACTCTGTAAAAAAAAATTTACAAAAAAAAAAAAAAAACCCTAAATTAGGAGCATTCTGAGAGAATTCTTAGAAGCTTTAAGAATACGGGCCCAGGGAACTGTGAAATGTTAGGATGAAGAGGTCTCCTAATACCAAATCCCAATTATCCTAAAATGGCTGTTGCTGGCAGTCTCAACATTTTTAGAAACACACTTTAATTTTCCCACGCAACTTTTTTTTTGGTTTTGGAGGTTATCAAAACTCCAAACCTTGTTTTCATTAGATTTTAATGTGAATGTCGTTGCTAGCAGATATTTGTTTTGCTTACTGTGTTTATCATGTGAACTTTTCTTCGGGAATCCTGCAGGTCATGGGAATCCCACAGGAATCCCGCAGGATGAGAAACAAAATCACTATTAATCATGGGATTGGGACAGGACAGGAAAAAAAATGTCAGCGAGGGTGGGCAGGACTGAGAATCATAAAAACATAATAATCAGAATGATACCCAACTTTATAAACAAACATACCTTTTATATAAACTATATACTTTAATTTTAAACTCAATGCTTGTTGCCATGTCTCTTTACACTCTCCTGATGTTTGCTTTGGTGTGGCTGGTTACATGAGTGAGTTTGTGACAAACAGATCGTTAACGGCTGGTCTATGTAGTACATCGGGGCGGGACATCCAACACTCACTTATCATTCATCGACCTTGTCATCTGAAAGATGTATGTAGTAGCAACTTTACAAGGCCACTCAATCTAATGCTAACCTAGTAAAATGTGCGCTATTGAAAAGTATGTGCAGAATGTGGAATCTGAACAGTAGTGCGCTCGCTGCATGACAGATGGAGGCACCGGTGCGGACACTTGCTCTTAAAATACTCCTTCAGTTTTGGTCATATAAAAGTAATATACATCTTTCGAATCTGTAAAGACTTATACGTTTATTTGTGTGCACTCAGAATACCAAAGAAATGTTGCGCTTGTAAAATAATTAAAGCAAACAGGATGTGCTTTCTGCCGTCAGTCTCTGTGAACTTGAGTGTGTCACTTCAAAACTCTTGCTCTTGTGTACTTGCCTTAGAGACAAATAATATAAATATATCAATATATATAGCCTACTGTCTAGACAGCTTCTGCCCCTCTTATCCAGACCAGCATGCACCACACCCGCTGCTTCCTGGCTGTCCGATGTTTTTTAATTGCCCCGATTCTCACACACTTTTCAAAACATTCTCTTCTCTCCTTTGTCCTCCTCCTCCCCCTCCTACATCAACTCTTACAGCTGATGACTTTGCAACATTTTTCATTTGATGCACTGTTAAAAATTGCTGTAAAAAAACGGCCAAATTTTGACAGATTGTTTATTGAGATCTTGAGAGATTTCATTACTTCTTTTATTTCAGCTGATTTCATCTAAGTCTGTGGCTAAAGTCAGTTGTAGTTCTTGTGTTTCTCTTTCATTCAGTGATTCTGCTTGTTAACAGCAGATGTTCATCCGTAATGCTCAACCATCACTTAATTAATCACAGAATTATCTCATTAACTTCAGTGTTACTCAAACACTCTGTAGTGTGGACACATTATTTGTTCACTTAAAACTGAGGATTTTGCTGTGGAATTTAAAGGGTTAAAGATGTAAGATGGGAAAAAAACAGCATTAAATGTAATTTAACAGTAATAAACTGTAATTAATTTACGGCAAAGCGCTGTAGAAAAACAGTATCTTGCTGGCAACCAAGCTGCCAGTAAATTACCGTTAATTCAAGGAAAAACTGTGATATACTGTAAACTGTAACAGTCAGATTTAGCCAACAAAACAAGTTAATTTTACTAAAATATTGTTGAATGTTAATAGAAAAACAGTTATGCAAAGTCTTTAACTGGTAAGGAGAGTACATATTTAACTGTACTGTATTGATATGTTTTTGCACAAGAGTTTTGTGGGTCACCATTGTGCTGGAGAGTAGAGTCTGTGATTCAGTCAATGATGAGCCACAAACACTGATGTTTTGCTGCTTTATTTAAAGACAGTAACTGTGTGTTTGTTGATGCAGTGATAGTCACTTTAGTACATGTGTGCTAATGATGATCAACAAAGATTTCGGTAAAAGTCATGTCATTGTTGGTTTTCTTATTACACTTTAAGTGTTTGCTCTTTTAAATTAAGATTTATTTATTTTATAATGGACTCAAATGAGAAAAAATCACTGTACTAACACCATATAAGCACTACTTCTTTGAAAACTCATGGTTTGAAGCAATCGGTTTCCAAAATGAAATGAGTTACCACGTGGTATAATAACAGTAACATACTGTAACAATGAAGAGCTGTAAATTAACGGTAGAAAGCTGTAAATTAACAGTACAACGCTGGCACCCCAGCTGCCAGTAGATTACTGTTATTTTACAGTGCAATTTTTTACAGGTCTGTGACTAAAGTCAGTTGTAGTTCTTGTGTTTCTCTTTCATTCAGTGATTCTGCTTGTTGACAGCAGGTGTTCATCAGTAATGCTCAGCCATCACTTAATTAATCACAGAATTATCTCATTAACTTCAGTGTTACTCAAACACTCTGTAGTGTGGACACATTATTTGTTCACTTAAAACTGAGGATTTTGTTGTGGAATTTAAAGGGTTAAAGATGTAAGATGTAAAAAAAAAAAAAACAGTATTAAATGCAATTTAACAGTAATAAACTGTAATTAATTTACAGCAAAGCGCTGTAGAAAAACAGTATCTTGCTGGCAACCAAGCTGCCAGTAAATTACCGTTAATTCAAGGAAAAACAGTGATATACTGTAAACTGTAAAAGTCAGATTTAGCCAACAAAACAAGTTAATTTCACTAAAATATTATTGAATGTTAATAGAAAAACAGTTATGCAAAGTCTTTAACTGGTAAGGAGAGTACATGTTTAACTGTACTGTATTGATATGTTTTTGCACAAGAGAGATCTGTTAGTTTAGTTTAGTTTTGTGGGTCACCATTGTGCTGGAGAGTAGAGTCTGTGCTTCAGTCAATGATGGGCCACAAACACTGATGTTTTGCTGCTTTATTTAAAGACAGTAACTGTGTGTTTGCTGATGCAGTGATAGTCACTTTAGTACATGTGTGCTAATGATGACCAACAAAGATTTCAGTAAAAGTCATGTCATGGTTGCGGTTTTCTCATTACACTTTAAGTGTTTGCTCTTTTAAATTAAGATTTATTTATTTTATAATGGACTCAAATGAAATAAATTCACTGTACTAACACCATATAAGCACTACTTCTTTGAAAACTCATGGTTTGAAGCAATCGGTTTCCAAAATGAAATGAGTTACTACATGGTATAATAACAGTAACATACTGTAACAATGAAGAGCTGTAAATTAACGGTAGAAAGCTGTTTATTAACAGTACAATGCTGACACCCCAGCTGCCAGTAGATTACTGTTATTTTACAGTGCAATTTTTTACAGTGCCACTTTGATTGCTTCAAACCATGAGTTTTCAAAGTAGTAGTGCTTATATGGTGTTAGTACAGTGATTTTTTCTCATTTGAGTCCATTATAAAATAAATAAATCTTAATTTAAAAGAGCAAACACTTAAAGTGTAATAAGAAAACCAACCATGACATTTACCGAAATCTTTGTTGATCATCATTAGCACACATGTACTAAAGTGACTATCACTGCATCAGCAAACACACAGTTACTGTCTTTAAATAAAGCAGCAAAACATCAGTGTTTGTGGCTCATCATTGACTGAATCACAGACTCTACTCTCCAGCACAATGGTGACCCACAAAACTAAATTAAACTAACAGATCTCTCTTGTGCAAAAACATATCAATACAGTACAGTTAAATATGTACTCTCCTTACCAGTTAAAGACTTTGCATAGCTGTTTTTCTATTAACATTCAACAATATTTTAGTGAAATTAACTTGTTTTGTTGGCTAAATCTGACTGTTACAGTTTACAGTATATCACTGTTTTTCCCTGAATTAATGGTAATTTACTGGCAGCTTGGTTGCCAGCAAGATACTGTTTTTCTACAGCGCTTTGCCGTAAATTAATTACAGTTTATTACTGTTAAATTACATTTAATGCTGTTTTTTTCCCATCTTACATCTTTAACCCTTTAAATTCCACAGCAAAATCCTCAGTTTTAAGTGAACAAATAATGTGTCCACACTACAGAGTGTTTGAGTAACACTGAAGTTAATGAGATAATTCTGTGATTAATTAAGTGATGGTTGAGCATTACGGATGAACATCTGCTGTTAACAAGCAGAATCACTGAATGAAAGAGAAACACAAGAACTACAACTGACTTTAGCCACAGACTTAGATGAAATCAACTGAAATAAAAGAAGTAATGAAATCTCTCAAGATCTCAATAAACAACTCCTAAAACAGCATTACAAGTTTCAATTATTACTAGACTGACTTTATTTCTGTCAGAAGTCTACAGAAGATCTTATTGACTCTAATGTCTTATTATCTTATTGTCACTACCATGATGGAGATCAGTGTTTACTTTAGTCGGGCTCTTAGACCTTAACATTTTAGCACTAACTTTTTGTTGGCTGCTGTAACAATGTGATTTAATAACACATGGTTTAAAAAGCCAAAGAAAAGGCAAGTCTGATTTTGCCGTTTACGAGTTTGTTTTAACAACTTTACTCTTTATTCACTAGTTCTTATCAACATCTTCTCTTTTATTGAATATCGATAATAAAAGCAAAATTACCTCAGGAGAACTGTTGTGAAAGACCATAAAAACAAAATTTATGAAAAAAAAAAAAAATCTCTCTTGTGATTTGAACACACACATCAAGAATCAACATATGAATCTCAACGATGGTGATAATCCTCAAAATAAATAAACTGATATTTTCTGAAAATTACAAAACACAATACTAAAATGCAACGCAAAAGAAAAAACACATAGTAAGAATTCAAGAAAATAAATAGACAATTCATCAGCGTAATTTATTCATGCCACAATGCATGCTGGGAGTCATGAATGAGCGTTGTAATGTGCTGGTACCCAGCATGCATTGCAGCATAAAGCTTTTGATTGTCACCATTGTTGAGATTCATATGCTGATTCTTGATGTCTATTTTTGAGTGTTTTTGAAACAGTAGTTCAAATTGTTTTAAACCTGCACTGTTATTAAATCCTGCTTTTCTGGTTGTCACCACACTGGTAAAGCTAATAATATAAAGCCCTGGGGAAAAATAAACCATAACTAATGAGTCCACACTGTTAACAGCATTTCAAATGACCAGCAAAAATCAAAGTCAGACTACAATATGATGCTTGCAATCAACATCACACACCCAACCATAACCGTTCTACCATAGCTAAATCATTGGAAGATACAGTTACAGCAAAGTAATGTTCAAAAGCCAAAGGTCAGGAGCCCAACTAAAGCAAACACTGATCTCCACAATGGTAATGTCAAGCAAAACTAAAACATCATCATCTAAACGTAAAGCTGGTAAGACTGTGTGTTGTTTAAATATTCAGTTGATTTCATTTAAATCTGTGACTGAAGTCAGTTGTAGTCCTTGTGTTTGTCTTGTTTTTCTTTCAATCAGTAGATCTGCTCATTAACAGCAGCTGTTCATCAGTGTCTGAATTCACTCATTAGTTTTCACTGTCTCTGTCAGGTGGACTGTATTAGTAAACTCATGAAGGGAATAGTGAATGAGGGTGTAGGGTGTGATTTGAAACACAGACTCTGAGTGTCGATTTTGAACGCCATTAATTCACAATATAGCAGCAGGCTACTTTCTCGAAAATGACAAATATTATCCAGAATGCACTGTTTTAATGGAAAACAGCATGTTACTGTCAAAATTTGGCCGTTTTTTTTACAGCAATTTTTAACAGTGTACTAATCAAAAATTTAGTTTTGATATATTTACAATAGGACATTTACAAAATCATGGCACACAATCTTTACTTATTATCCTTATGATTTTTGGCATAAAATATAAATTGATACATTTTGGCTATTGCTACAAATATATCTTTGCTATTTATTATTCGTTGGTCCAGGGTCACAAATGTAGTTTAATAATCAGGTCAAATAAGTCTAAAAAAAAAAAAAAAATACTGCTGCAATACAGCTTTAATAAACAGAAAAAAAACAGGGCCAGTCTTGCAAAGTTCTTCAGACTCAGGAATCAGACATTTAAAGCAGGCTATTATAAGTTAAATTCGGTTATAAAGCAACTTACTGTTCAGTTTAGTTGGGTTATAAGATGTTAATAGATTTGAATCTGTGGTATTTTACTTGTAATATTTATTTTCAAAGCAATATGCTTTGTAGTTTTACTTATTTTATAGGACAACTTTACTTTTACTTAAGTAATATAATGATGTGGTACTTTTAGCTACTCGAGTATGGCGCTAATTTAGCGTAGGCTTCTTGCCCATCACTGCCAATCCTGTCTGAATACAATACTATTCCCTGGATGTAACCGCAGTAACCGCGTCTCCATGGAAACATTAACAACAAAACACCGCTGTAGTCAGTGGGGCTTAGCTGTTCTACTCTCCATTTATTTTTTATAGCGGCTTTTAAACACATATTAAATTAGAAATAACCAGTGGTATACGTTTTCACTTTGTTCTGGCTCTTTTTGTAGGCTATCCCTGTCATAACGCCACTTAAGCTTTTTCACTAAACCTCAAAGGAAATGGTAAGTGCTATTTAACAATTGTGTTAACGTACATTCAGCGAGAAGTGTAACATTAGACCAATTCAATAACGAATGAGTCTTATGAAGCGATTCTATTTAGTGAAACATAAATTAACCAAATAATTGTTACGTTTTTTGAGAATCTAAAAATGCAGAAAGTTTTGTGTGAGGGGTAAGTTTAGGGTAAGTTAAGATAGTAGAAAGGCAATAGAATATAACCGTTTGTACAGTATAAAAATCATTACATCTATGGAATGTCCTCTTAAAAATGTGTGTGTTAATGAGACCTAATCATGCAGCTACTCACTAGTTGTTCATATGACATTTGTTCCTCAAAAATAACAAGAAAATCATTAAATTCTTTAAGATGTCACATACCTTGTGCTTTTCAGCCTCAAAGCGCCACGTCCTCAAGTGGAAAGCAATCAGGCAGCAGTGCTATCACTCGCCGCTATCGCACACGGGCCCTCACTTCCCATGTGGACGAGTCCCTCTTTGGGACACCAAAACAGGTAGAAATAAGCTTACTGCACAGTGTTAGAAAATAAATGAAAAGAAAAAGAAGGTTCAACTCTCTTTTATCTCAGCATTCTGCGGCTGATATGAAAGACGATCCTGAAGGCAGAAGCGTGAGATCAAGGAAACTGTCATATTCTGCTCCTGCACCCAGAGAACCAAAGTCAGAGACAGTGCGCATCATCACAAAAGACCTCATCAGGGACCTCAGGCAAGTAGAAGCAAAGGGTTTTTGCGCTGTTTTGATATTTCAGCATTTATTAAGACTTGGTCATGTATGATCTACCCGGAGGCGTTGCAAATGTAGTGTACAGACTATCTTTGAAAGGGACTTTGTTTTAAAATGATTTATTTTAATTACATTTTTTATGATGGAATTAATTGTTAGCTTTCATTAAACTCACAAACCCCCTGCAGTTCCTTTACGAACCCTAGTTTGGGAAACCTTGATGTAATATAGTGTTTAATGCACTTCATGTTGTAAATGACAAAGAATGGAACATATTTTCTTACTCTTTGAATTTTTTACATCATTATGGTACAAGATAATCCTATTTAAATCAATGTGATAAACAAGTTGTTAAAAGTAATCTGATTAGATTACCTAAAATATGTAATGTAACTGATTACACTACAATTGTTGGAATCTGGAATCTGTACCTGATTAAAATTTGTAAGTAATCTACCCAGCTCTGCCTGCAGAGTACCATCCCAAAAGTAAAGTGTGCTGGGAGCAGCCTCTTGCTGTAGGGCTGTTTTTCAGTGGCAGGAGGGACTGAGAGACTGAGAGTCAGAATAGAAGAAAAGCTCAGTGCACCAAAATATTTAGCCTTAATGAAAACCAAATGCAGAGCACTTAGAACCTCAGACTGGGCAAAAGGTTCACCTTCCAACAGGGCAGCACACAGCAAGAGTGGTTTATAGATAAGCCTGGGCTTGAACCCAATCAAACATTTCTGGAGAAACCTGAAAATGTCTGCCAGACCCCATCCAAGCTGACAGAGACACTTCTGCAATGTACTTATTTCATTTTTTTTTTTTAAATAAATTTATGAAGTTGTGACAGTTATTTTTTTGCTTTGTCATTATGGTGCATGGAGTAGATTGATGTGGGAAAAGCAATGAAAAAAATGTAAAAATAAGAGAGCAACATAACAAAATGTGAAAAAAATGTTGCAAGGCACTACAATATAGGCTATTTGATGTAAACAAAACCAGTAAATTTAAATGTTACCAAGTAAGTGCCTGGTTTACCCCAGTACGTCACTGTTTGCACTGTTTTTTTGAACCAGAATCCCAAATGAGGACCCATCTGGGCAGTCTGTCATCTTGTCCTCGGGTGAGTTCCAGCGAATCATGGAGGAATCTTATGTTCCTAGTCAAGAAGAGAAGGCAGCTGTGCTAGAGGCCCAACGCCAAGCCCGTGAGGAAGCAATGGTGAGCCATCTCATGATCTTATTTTCTGTTCTTTTCCTAATTACATGTTTGAACCCAAAATGAATGCATGGTCACTTCTGCAAATACAGTCAGTGGCCACTGCATCTTCTAGTGCAGTAGAGTATTTAAAGGAGTTATGAACTGAGAAACAAAAATATATTTTGACATATAAGAGGTCATTTTACTATAAAAACATCCTGTAAGTTTCAAAATTCAAAATGTTTTTGTCTAAAAACAGCTTATATTGAAGCCAGTCTGCCAAACAACAGGTTGTGGAATGTGCCACTCCATAATGTAATATTGTCCCTTATGAAAAAGACGTTTATTCAAATGTGTTATTAGTAAACTAAAAATAAGCTTTTCTTCAAAATGCTTCAAAGCTTTTAAGCTTTTGGTTTTTCATGAATGTTTAGAGCCAATTAGATTTTTTTTTGTTTTTCATTATTCATCAACTTACATTCTCAGAATTACTCAAATGTGTATTAATAAACTTTCTTTAGTGTATTGATGCCTTTTTTTTTGCAAAATGTCTTGCTAAGGGGGTTGAATAAGTTTGACTGCAAATGTACATACATGTATAAATATTAAATATGTAATAACCATATTTAAGCAGTGTGTAATTAACAAGTTAATGAGGTACATATTCTAAACTGATCAAAATAACATTATAATGTGACTGTGTTGTCACCTTATGTGGCGTGTGTCTAACATGGTGTGTGAGCTAAAAATTTGCACTTGAACACACAAGAAAGACTACAGGCAATGACCGAATTTAAATAGGGCTAGGACTGAATACATTCTTAAAAATAAAGGAGCTTTCACAATGCCATAGAAGAACCTGTTTGCCTAAATGGTTCCATAAAGAACCTTAAATATCTCAAGAACCTTTCTGTTTCACAAAAGGTTCTTTGTGGTGAAAGAAGATTTTTCAGAATATGAAAAGGTAAGAAAGAAATGTGAATAAATTGGTGGCTACTGGTAAGTCGTCTCCTTTTAAATGAATTTGCCGGTTGATAACAAACCCACTTTAAAGCGTCCGTTAGAGACTTATGCAGGAGTAACCATTTTATTGTCACCACAAGCTTGCATGTATGTGTGGTTTTCTACAAAATAAAGACAAATAACAATAATTCATTTCTGGCAGTCTGCACAATTATGCAGACATCCGTTGATGGCCTTGGAGAATCCAATATTTATGCCGAATCTCAGCAAAGACTCTCTCAGGGCCTTATAGGAAAGCGTGTCCGTTTGGTGATTTCATAGAAGCCTCAGTGTTGATTCTTGGGTGTTGCTCTCTCCTTGCGAAATCCAGAGCTCAATGCCGTCTGATCTGGCCTCAGGAGGTAAATGACATTGTCGTCAGCTGGTTGCTGGACCATTGCCTCAGGTCGAAACCTTCTTTTGCCAATAAGCTCCTGAGTTTGTCAAAAAGACTCTTGTCTTCTTCCACTGAGGTGCAGCTCTGCAGACAGTTGTCTACGTAAAATGACTTGAGCAAAGAATGCCGTACATCTTCCCCAGGTTGGCTATGATCCAGTACATGTTTTTGTAATGCAAAGGTTGCACAGCAGGGGCTGCACGTGGTGTTGAAGGGGAGAACCTGCCATTCATAAATATTGGGTGGTTCCCTTGCCTTTAGATTCCTCCAGAGGAATCACAAAAATGGCTTGTCTTCTGGAAGCAATCTAATCTGGTGGAACATCCCCCGGATATCACTGCTGATGATAGCGACAGAATGTTCTCTTAATCTTAGCAGCACTGTAAGAAGAGTTGGACCTAACACAGGTCCGGGGAGCAAGAGCTTTTTGAGGTTTTGCTTGCTCTTTGGCCAGCCTTCTCTCTGTTGCTCGCAGCTGAGGGAGAACAGAATTTTGGGGGGCCTTGAGGTCGGGCATGTGCTTAATGCACAAAAGTGGGGTTGCATAGTGCTTAACATCATCCACTTCTACTCTCACTGTCTTGATCTCCAGAATTTTCATAGCCTTTTGGTCTTGCCTGGACCTTGTGCACATCTTTTCACTTTGCCAGGGAAGCACATCTACCTGCCAGAGTCTCTCCACTTGTTTGATTAGATCAGCTTCTGGAGGTGCCCTGCAACGTCCAGCCAAGACGTGATGTGAAGTGACACTGTAGGCCTAGCTGTTGGGCAGCATTCTGCAGAAGGATGGTTCTGTTAGAAGAAGTACCTTCATCTGGGGTGTGGTAGTCTTTGGGAAGGAGAACATGAATCTCTCTGTGGCTGTAGCTGGGAGAATGTTTTCCAAGCTATCTTGAGCCGTGAGAATTCTCTGGGGTTTGGATGTATGAAGTCTGGAATTGTGGGGGTTGGACCTCGATACACCTGCTCTAACTCAGTTGAGACTGGACTGGAGGCTCTGCGTGGCAGGTGAGGGCTTTGGTCGGATGGAGGGGCTGTGGTGTCTGGCTCATATAACGTATTATGACTTGGCATGTAGGGTGTTTTAGTTCTGGAGTAATAGGCTCTTTCCTCTCTTGTAGCATCCCAGCTGACATGTTCGGAATGTGATGTGTGCTGGGGGGAGCGTGGCTTTGCTCTAGGGGCAGCTACTGGAGTTGGGAAGGCCTCAGAACTGTGCTCAGGCTGATCTGACCGGATGGGCTGGGGTCGAGGTGCTGACACTGATGTAAGGCTCTTATCACTTTGACGTGTTCTACACTGTAAAAAAAAATTCCGTAAAAAAATGGATAATGTACTGGCAGAAAATTACCAGGACATTTTCTGTTAAAATTACGGATGTTTCATTCAATTCAAAAACGGGAATTCTGTAAATTTACAGTACATCCTCAGTACCATTTACCTACTCTTCCGTTAATGAAAAAAAAGACAATACTGGCAGCTCATTACCCGGACTTTGTTCTGTAACTTAAAAAACAATATAGATATTTAATGTGCATTTATGTAATAAAAAAAAAATGAAGCAAATAAATCCAGCACAATATATGAATTGAACATGGTTTATTTTTTTTATTACATGTAAACATTCTTTAAAGTGCATTCAATGGATTTTGTTTGCCTTAAATTGGTTAGGACAAAACTACTTCAATCAAATCAATTAATTTAACAATGTGTCAAACACTGAAAAATGTCTGTATTGTGAAAGACAGTTCAGCTTAAAAAACATAAGCACTCCAATACAATACTGATGTTGCAACAAATAGTGGTCACAAAATTTAAACTTCACAAACTGTGAAACAGTCAAGATTCAAAACATTTGTTCCTATGAGAACACAATATTGTTTAGAGTGATAGTTCACAAACAAGATTATTTTAATGAAATCTGGATGCTTTCTGTCCCTCTATTGATAGCCTACCCAGCTACCTCTTTCATGGTCCAGAAAGGTATAAAGTGCATGCTTAGTCCAAGTTCCATTTTGAGATTCAAGGAAAAAAACAATTACATGGATTTTCAAAGTTGTTCAAGCAAGTGTCTTGGAGGAATGCATAGCCTCTTGGTTGCCATCATCTCAACCCTAGTTCAGGATTTCTTCACAGGCAGACTCTAAAAGAAATGGATATGACAAAAAATTAAGTTAATGAACTACAGAGTAACATGCAGATTGGAGATGGAAAAGCAATCATACAGTATTTTAAATTTATTAAATCAACTGCTATCCCTAATACTTTCCAATTCAAACAATTGTTGCTTGAAGGATCAGTTCACTTTCAGAACAAAAATTTACAGATAATGAGTACACCCCCTTGTCATCCAAAATGTTCATGTCTTTATTTCTTCAGTCATAAAGAAATTATGTTTTTTGAGGAAAACATTCTTCATATATTGGATATAAATTGTGCCCCAAAGTTTGAACTTCCAAAATATAGTTTAAATCCAGCTTCAAAGGGCTTTAAATCGATCCCAGACGATGAAGAAGGATCTTATCTAGTGAAACAATCGGTTATTTTCGAAACAAACTGACTATTTATATACTTTTTAACCACAAATGTTCGTCTTGTCTCGTCTCTGTGATCTGGGTCAATACAGTTAGGGTTCTTCCCCAACTTTAAAATCTTCCTACTTCCTACTAATCTTCCTTGTATGTTCACTTTGTAAACACTGGGTTGGTACTTCTCTGATGTTGGGGAAGAAAATGAGATGAGAGTTTTTCGACGTACCCTAACTATATTGGCCCGGATCACAGAGATGAGACAAGACCAACATTTGCGGTTAAACAGTATATAAATTGTCAATTTGTTTGGAAAATAACCAATCTTTTCACTAGATAAGACCCTTCTTCATCGGCTGGGATCATTTAAAGAACCATTTTGGAAGTTCAAACTTTGGGGCGCAACTTATATCCAATACATGAAAAATGTTTTCCTCAAACTATTTCTTTACGGGGGTGAGTACATTATCTGCAAATTTTTGTTCTGAAAGTGAACTAATCTTTCACACTGTAAATACACTCAACTATTAAATGTAAATGGTCTCCATTTGCATCTGTCATATGAGCTGTCAGATCAACTAATATACTTCATTATTTTCAACTAAATAAACAGCAACACAACCAAATGCTTTAAATACATATGTGTTGCTTACTTCTGTATGAATTCCGGCATAAGTGCCATCTCCTCTGGGTATTCACAAATGCAACAGGGGAGGAGATGTGGTCATTACCTTGAACGACAGTGACTTTGAACTCTCCGTCACCTTAAACAAAAAAGACATTACAAAATTACCATATAAATAATGACAAGCAGCTTTGAACACTTTTGAAGGTGTGTTCAGCAACCAACTTCACATAGATAAAAAAGCACGCTGAAATTAGTCACAACACAACCAAACACAAAAATGTGCTGCGAGCACAGACCACAATGATGGGAAACCCAACAATGTTTACGAAAATTAACCATTGTTTTATTATAGTATATATATATTTTTTAATTTGTATATATTTCATATAATATTAAAAATAAATATAGTAATTATTTAATTATTTTAATAGTAAAACCATGGTTATTTTTTGTAAGGGAGCCAGCTTACATAACACTTCACAGTAACTGTGAATTTTGTCAGCTTATTTAGGCTAATAATATAAAAAAGCCAAGGAATTATATGATTAGGATGTAAAAAAATAAACAGAAATAGCACTTTTCAGAGGATGATAATTATGTCCCAGCCAGGTTTGTCACTTAAGTGTTTGCAGTTCAATTTCTGATGTAATCTGTGCATAATTGCAGTGTGTTTGGATTTGTTTGTGTTCTGATTATTTGCAATGCGTTTCTGTTTTTGCAGCACGTTTCTGTGTTGTGTTTTGAGTATTTGCAGTGCTATCAAACACATTACATTGTTGTAAAAGTAAACATAATAAATGACTATTTTCTTTTCAATAACACTAATGTTAAATAAAAACTTAATAAAACAAAATACAAACCCATTTAGCTGCCTCAATCTCAAACCTTGTTCAGGATTTCCTCACAGGAAACTCTAAAAGACAAAAAAACAATTAATGAAACAACTACAGAGTAACATGCAGGTTGGAGATGGAAAAGCAATCATACAGTGATTTAAGTTCATTAAATGAACAGCTAACCCTAATACTTTCCTATTCAGACAATTGTTTATAAATTGCTTAACTTACATTCGAGTGGTCTCCATTTGCATCGGACATATGTCAGATCAACTATGTCTTATAATAATACTTCAATATTTTAAACTAAATAAACAGCAACACAAACAAATGCTTTAAATATTCATAACATACGTGTTGCTTACCTCTGTATGAATTCGAGTACAAGTGCCGTATCCTCTGGGTATTCAAAATGCAACAGGGGAGGAGATGTGTTCATTAACTTCTTGAATGACAGCAATCTTGAACTGCACATCACCTTAAAAAAAAAAAAAGAAAAAATATATATGCATATATATAATATCAATATTCATAATGACAAGCAGCTTTGAACACACCTTATACACACAGACACTGATATGCAAAAGAGAATTCAATTCAGTAACATTACTAGCACATTGTCTGAAGTAGGCAGCAACCAACTTCACATTGTTGTAAAAGTCAATAGAAATAAATCACTCAATGACTATTTTATTTTCAGCAACTAAGTCAACGTCACCTAGCCAACTTATGTGACGTGTAACAACATAGTTTACCACGGAAGACTGAAAACGGGTTCCCCAAATTCGAAAGCCGACTTTAAAATGAAACTTTGACCGAGAAGCTCTTCGTGAGTAATGGCGCCCGCTCTTCCCTGTTTTCGCACCGACAAACCACCGAGGTTCTTGTTCCCACAATGCAAAGCGTGATTCAAAAATACGGAAAACACCTGTAAAAACCAAATACGGAAAATTCCTTTGAATTATTACGGAATATTGTACTGTATTTTTACGGATATTTTTTACAGTGTAGGCAAACTGCGTGGTGAAGGTACAGGTCGCATGGGGGAAGCAAGAGGAGAAGACTGTGCTGCAGGAGGTCGTGGTTCCAGTTGAAACTGTAGCTGCTTAATTTGTCATTTCAGCTGATGAATTTCTAGTGAAGACTGATCTGTAGCCTGTTGAAACGTGTCCCTTTCATTCTGCATCATCTGCAGGGTCTGTAGCATCTTGCCATGAGCAAGGATCCCTGTTGTCACGCTTCACGCTTGAACATCAGACCACTGTTGAAGATTGTCAGGCTCTTTGTTTAGTAGCAATGGTTGCGTAAAACCAGCTGTACCCTCCTCTGGTACTGAGCTGGAAGACACATCATTGAAGGATGGAACAAAGGGTGTGGTGACATGAGTTCTGGGTACAGCCTTGGGTGAGTGAAACTACTGAAGTCATACACCTGTTTCACACATACTCCATCCTGTAATCAGACTACAGTTGCTTTTATTTGGATTACATGACTACATATTATTCACACAATAACAATAAATTATTCATAATTCATTGATTATCCCTAATTTCTCTTTTTCATTTTTTTAAAATTTCCTTTCTAAAATAGCCTACCGATTATATACCTTCAGAAAGTCCAGTTTTCTGGACATTCACACATAGACTAGTCATTAGTCAGGTGGAGACAGCATTTGACCACTGGATTTATAAAGTGGTTTCAACATTGCATCAGCTACTGATGAACAGATACATTTTTATTTGAATTATCACTCTGTAGGTTTTTTTATCCATGTATTATTGTGTTTTTGGAAGGCTTTTGCCTTTCATACTCAAAATGCAATGTTATTTCTTATTCATATGCAATGCAGGCATTCCCACACTTTTTGTCATCTAAACCTTTTTAACCAAATATATTTAATTTAAGTTCCCCTTAGATTTTAAATGAAATATTACAATAATTAAGTATCACATTTACATGTTCACGGTTTATTTGATGTTGATTAATGGTCACATGGCATGCAGGTAAATGAAAATATTTCACCTTTTTTAGCATATGATTTATTTTAATTGTTATTTTTAAACAAAGACTAATGAAACACAATGACGGTTCACCCCTATACTTATAAATGGGAGAAACTGCAATGCACAATATGGAGGAATAGTCCCACCTTCTAAATGAAAGAGACAAATTTCCTGAAATAGCCTGAAAAATAAGCCTTTTAAGCACTATTTGAGAATAAGAAACAACATTCATGGGGCAATTAATTGAAGATTTTTTTTGCTGATTTGATAAATTAATTGTGAGTTCAGTGAGCAATTTTTGAGATTTCAGGATTCCCCCATTCGTTAAGATAGGACTTGGTCTTGTATGAGCTGCCCGGGGGCGTTGCAAATATGGCCACCAAGTAAAGAGAAAAGGACTTTGTTTTAAAATGATTTATGTTAATTAGATTTTTTTAGGATTGAATTAATTGGTAGCTTTTCATTAAACCCACAAACCCTCTGCAGTTCCTGTTCAAACCCTAGTTTGGGAAACCTTGATGTAATACAATGTTTAATGCACTTCATGTTGTAAATTACAATGAATGGAAATTTTCTTACTCTTTGCATTTTTTTACATCATTATGCCACAAAATAATCCTATTTAAACCAATGTGATAAACGAGTTAAGTCAAAAGTAATCTAAATGTAATCTGATTATATTACCTAAAATATGTAATGTAACTGATTACACTACTGACTACAATTTTTGTCATGTAATCTGGAATCAGTAACTGATTACAATTTGTAAGTAATCTACACATCTCTGTACATATATATATATATATATATATATATATATATATACATATGTATGTATATATATGTATATATATATATATATATATATATATAGATCAGTGATCGCCTCATGCAGCAATTAGTGTTTACATATGTTAGCTAGCGTGCTAGCAGCTGCAATCACCCAGTACGTTCAAAACTGATGCAATTTCACCTCATCGCTTCTCTTTGTCCTTATGGTTGTGATGTTGTCGACACATTAGAGTGTTAAAAAAACCTTAAGAGGCAGTTTCCTCCATCTCCACTACCCAACGGATCGTACAGCAGCTGTTTTGCGGTCGCTGTTGGTTGTAGTGAAAGTGTAATCATATAGCCGTCATCATCCCGATTTAAAATCCTAAATATCAAACATGTTTGATATAAACCGATTTGTGTGTGGGCAGATCGGGAGGTGTAAGATTCAATCGGTGAACGCCTCACAATAAAAGATCATCCGCACCAAACATCGGGACCGATCAAGGTGCTTGACAAGATTTTGCTCCGATTCTCATGAGGGGAAAATCAGGGCTAAATCGGTCTAAAAATCCTGTAATGTGAGCCAGGCTTTACAGTATCAATAGGCTACTACTTACTCTACAGGCACGCACACAACTTTAGCAAAGAAAATCACTACAGTACAGTTTGCATCAGTACAATTTCCCAATTGGTTGAACTCCGCTCGGTGGGTGGGAGAGATGACCTGTACGTCTTGTCCAGAGCGCTGATTGGCTCACTGAAAGGATGCTGAAACCGATGTGTCAACGTAGCTGATATGAAAGAAAACCAAAACTCTTAAATATATGTGACCCTGGACCACAAAACCAGTCTTAAGTCGCTGGGAAATATTTCTAGCAATAGCCAAAAATACATGGTATGGGTCAAAATTATAAAAAAAATTTTTTTGCCAAAAATCATTAGGATATTAAGTAAAGATCATGTTCCATTAAGATATTTTGTAAATTTCGTACTGTAAATGTATAAAAACTTAATTTTTGATACGTAATATGCATTGCTAAGAACTTCATTTGGACAACTTTAAAGGCAATTTTCTCAGTATTTTTATTTTTTTGCATCCTCAGATTGCAGATTTCAAATAGTTGTATCTCAGCCAAATATTGTCCGATCTCAACAAACCATACATCTATTGAAAGCTTATTTATTCAACTTTCAGAATATATATAAACCTCATTTTTGAAAAATTTACACTTAAGACTGGTTTCGTCGTCCGGGGTCACATATTCTTTTTAGTGGCCTTTATTACAAGATGGTTCTTTAAAGAACTTTTGACTGAATGGTTCTTTGTGGAACCAAAAATGTTTCTTCTATGGCATCGCTTGAAGAACCTTTTAAAGCACCTTTATTTTTAAGAGTGTACAAACCATAAGCAAATGTTTCGATATAATTTTTTGAATGAGTAATGTTGGCTTATCGTCATGAAATTATTTACATAATGTAAAGCTCAGATAGATGACTCTATTAAGATATTGCCAGCTACAATATTTTAAGTATGGATTTTATTTGTGTGAGACAAATGTGGTGCTAATCAGTGAGAGAAGGTGTCAAATAAAAGGTATGTACACCATACTAATCAAGCAATATAGATGTTTATTGCTGGTATAATAATGATAACAATAGGCATTAATGAATAATGATAATCACAGCAGCAGAAAATTATAATAAATGGATAATAATTACAGCAGCAGCTCACATCCGCACATTTGTTCTCTGGAAGCCGGGTTGAACGGATAATCACTGTTAATGCATTCCTGGCATGGGTCAGACCCTCAGTCACCTCTCAGATACCAAATAGAGATGTTACTAATGATTAAATGGATTGCAATGCAAATAAATTGATAAACAGATTTAAGCATATAATAGACTCAAGGCTGAGTAGTGAAAAACTATATACAACCTCAGAGACGTACCATCATCCTCACTCTCAAACGACTGGGGAGCCCGTTGCAGTCACAGTAGAAAACCAACACGTAAATCCAAGAAAACAGAGGGCAATGTGCACTAATCCCATGGCAGAGCTTCCACTGTTGCTGAAAGTGACTTTTACTTTTAACCCTTTAATTGTCACTCTCTATTGTGAACATAGACATAAAAATGCACTATCCAAATGTAATTTTTGTATAATTCATGAACAAAAACATTTTATAATATGATTTTTATGTACAATTTCCATGATAATGCAATGTCTGATTTTAAAATGGTTTCCAAAGGATGAATTTTGAAATGTTAAGTCTTCAAGTGATCTATAATTTCTTATGATTTCTAAAGCATGATAGAAAAAAAGGCAACAAAGAAAGTCTTTTTGTGAAAAAGGTCTGAACTCCTGTTATGAAGTACATTTTTTGAGGTGCACTCTTGTCATAAATTAATCTATTACTTTTCCTACATAATTTGTAACACAAAACAGTGGTAAAATATCAATTTAGGAGTCTTAGACCTTTCCAACGATATATAGTTTGTCATGATTAGATCGATTTTTCTTTGAAATATGGTGAAGTAAACGTAGGCGTCCCGGTGACGGGACGGTGACAGTTAAAGGGTTAAACTCACCTGACTCACCTGAAACTAGAGAAAACGATCTAGAAGAACAGTTATTCCTATTTTCTTTCAGAGCAAATATATTCGCTAATAGTGTACTAGATATCTTTGCTGTATTCTTCTATGTGTTTTACGTGAACAGAATTATCTGTGCCTTGTACTTCTTTTATGATCTATAGGGGAATAACCAAATGTATTATTATGTAGATCAAGTATCTGCGTGTTTGATATCAATCTTATCAGAATGACGTGTGCTGAGTGAATGTATGAATGAAATGTGTGTCCTGTGTCCAATACGGATATTACAGCTGTGTATTGATATTATTATTGAAAGTTGGAGAAATATCCCTCCCACTAATGAAATGCACGCAAATTAATGTATGCACGAAAGAAAGTGACCACGCTGGGTGGGGCTCTGCCCCCTAGGTAATTCATTGGACCACAGCCCCGTGGGATGGGTTCAGAGGACCCGATTAAAACACTAGCATCAATGCAACTCGTTGCTTGAACCGCCGGAACTTCCTGCACAAGATCTCTTGCTAAACAGCTTGACCAATCTTCTTCGCGGACGATCATCTCGCACTTTCCAACTGCGCGGCGTTCTTGCCATCAGAACTCTCAAACGAACAGACGAGCCTCGGGAAGCGGCCGCAACTCCAAATCACTCGGAAGAGCATCCAGCGTCGCGCCGTTACTAAGCAACGCCCGAAGGCCCTGAAACCGGTTCCAGTCATCCAATTCTCATCGAGGAGTTTCCCAAAAGACGTCATTTCAGACCGGTCGCCGACCAATCAGGAGCCGCACCGTTCCTATGCTGAAGCGAGCCCACCATGGAACACCCGAGCAACGCAGAGCAAGTAACAAAATCTCCCTCTTAATAGCTTGAATTGGTGCCTAAGTCTCTTTAGCAGATCATAGCCAGATTCCTGCCTTAAGCCCCGTTCACACCGCCAGCGACTTTTTCGCTGCTTGTCGCTTGTGCTGGCAATTGAGGTCGCTAATGGGCGTTCCCACTACTGGTTGCCTAGTTACCCCCGTAGTAAACAAAGAATCGGCTTTCTTGTCGCTAAAATCAAACACTTTGGAGGGAAAAGGCTTAATATAAATGGAATCGGTGCATAAAGTGTTTATTTGAACAATGAACGAGCAACAACGCCTGCTTTTTGCCATTACTTTTGTATTAGGCAAAAGCGCAAATGCCGGTCTGTGTGGGTTCACGAAACCGTTTAGGCCGTCAGCACGGCGAGTATCATCGGCTGGTGCAGGAGCTGCGGTTAGATGATGTCCTGTTCCAGCAGTACTTAAGGCTGGACACGACCCAGTTTGGTGAGCTGCTGCGGAGGGCGGGTCCCCTGTGCTCTCCACTGACTTCACTCCCATTGGTTGTCGCTCGCGAAATTCGCTGCTTATTTGCATAAAGTTGAAGAATTCTGAACTTTTGTCGCTTGACTCGCATCACTTGACACGCCCACATTCCGTCGGCAACGGTCACTGTCGCTCGTGTCGCCGGAAGTCGCCAGCTCTTCATTGAAAATGAATGGGATTATGTCACTCTGTCGCTGTGTGTCGCTGGCGGTGTGAACGGGGCTTTATGATTATTATCAGGTTGCGATTTAAGGACTGGTAGCAAAGACAGGAATTTGGGATTCTTTTCAAACTCAGTAACTTTCATCACCCAGAACTTGTATGTGTGTATGTGTGTGTGTGTGTGTCTGTGTGTGAATGCGTGTGAATCTCAGTAGTTTTAGTTTCTGTATCGTAGAGTAGTTTAATAAACCAGTGTTTCATTTTTCTTAAAGAGCGTGTCTTGTGTCTTTGAGTTCATAAGTTATCGTATGCCCAGATCCAGTTACCTAAGCTTAAAGTATCTAAACCTTTCCTTGTTATATTACGATCTATGGCCAGGAGCGTAATATAAACAACAGAATAGGTATTGAGTTAAACCTTTTGGTGGATAAACAGTTAATGAATGCTGACTGTCCAGTGTGAATTAAATTGATCACACGGTTCAGAATCCTCACGATTCGGATCTCAAACTGAATCAATTAAAATTTGATCTAGTTCCTACAACTGATTTATTTGTGAAACTGAACTGCCAATTTTCTTACTTACTGATGGCGATATGAAAAAACGTGATTTTTCAATTGCAGAGGCTGTGATTACACTCTGTCATGTGACATGCGAGAGTATAGCAGTCTGCAGAGGAAGCATCAAGTTGGAACACTGCACCTTAATCTGGTGAACAATGTAGAAATTAAGAAAAATACACATACATTTATTATTGCTGTTTATACATTATCTTACATATTCTATCTCCCCAGAGTCGCCAGCTGTTTTATATGCGATAATTTTATGACATTGATGCATTTTTGCTATTCCAATTTAGAAGAGAGATCATGCTCATGCCAAGGAGCACACAGTATTAAAGCTTTGCCCCAGTCAGCAAATTTACTTTGGCCCGGATCTGGCCCATATCAACAGCTAAAGTTTGGCCCAGATTAATATTTGTTCCCAGGCCAAAAACTGGTTCACATCTCACATGTCCATATATTGTCTCACTGCCACTGCCAAATTTTTGTTTTTCCAGAATTATGTTTTACAACTGAAGGTCAACTACTGCTAAACTGTACACCCATGTAGGGAAAGTGGGTAACACTACCGTGGGACTAACATGAACTTCATTTATTCCTATTCTCTGTGCCTCTTTATCTGCTACCCAGCCATAGCTTTCCACCTTTGAATATTCATATTCACAACATTCTTCCAAGACTTTTTTAACTGGATGCATTTCTCTGTGGCCTTTAATTGAAATCCAATACATCATTCTTAATTGCATTCTCCTAATTTCTAATGCCATTTCCCCTATTTCTACTTGTAAAGATGCCACTGGGGATGTCCTGAATCCACCACAACAAATTCTTAATGCCTAAGATTGACTAATGTCAGTTTTTGTCCTCAGACACTGATGCTGAGCAATATATAAAACTACCATAGTCTATTGTTGATCTTATCAAAGCACAGTATAATCTCTAAAGAGACCAACAGTTAGCTCCCTATTCTGTTCCAGCCAAACACCTTAATACATTGATGCCCTTCTTGCACTTGTCAATTATGTTTTGAATATGTGTCCTAAATGTCAACTTAGAATCCATACATAAACCCAAATATTGATCCACAGAAACCTGCTCTAATTTCTGGTTATCTATTTTTAATGTAACTTCTGGATTTTGCCTCTTCCTAGAAAGATATATTACTTGAGTTTTAGATTGAAAATCTAAATCCCCAACAGTTTGCCCATCTTCCTACTTCATCTAGAGCCTCCTGGACTGCCCTTTCTACATGATTTACATTTGTTCTCTGTCATCTGCAAAAATTGCTCTACTTATTTCTGGTTGTATTTTATCAAATATATCACTCATCATTATATTAAAAAGTATAGGGCTAGATGCACTTCCTTTTGGGGTTCCATTTTCTGTTGAATATATTTTTGAATATGATTTTCCCACCCTAACTAAGTGTAAAGGTCCTTCATGGGCCAAACATCCAGCTAGAGGTCTGCACAGGACTGTTTTTTTAGTCCCGCGTCCGCGAGGTTTTATTCCGCACCCACCCGCTCCCGCTATATATTCATTCTTTGTTCACCCGCTGCCCGCTTAAAATAATTTTCTTCCCGACATGACATCTCAAAATTGTAAGTCATTAATAAAATGAACGAAAACTGTTTACTTACTTGCAAAATCACATTTTTTCCAAATTATTTTAAATTTCCATGCAGGAAAAGAATGTCACTGACTGACGACGGTTTCAGTACCGAACATCTCTCCTCAAATCCGACCACAAATGCCCTCTGAATGCCTTCTCGGAAGGTGCACTTGTGGCCGGGATGCAGAGGACATATCTTGCAAGGTTGCTCAGAGCAGGGAACTGGGAACGATGTGAATTCCACCACTGCAAAAGGGTAATTTTTTTCCATCTGCGTCCATGGCGCACGAAAAAGACTCCCACATACATCAGACTTGCCCGACCTGGGTTTCTTAACAGTAAATTGACCATTTTGTAGTCCAACCTGAACATCCTTCAAGGACAGCGCATCCACACTTTGCTCTGACATCCTAATTCGGAACAGCCCGCTCTGATGACCGTTATGCAAATGCACTAATGCAAAGCACTAGTTCAAGCGTGTAGTGTATGCATTACAGTCCTGAGCGCAGGATATACGATAACAATGTGTAAAGCGCAGAAATTCTGTTCAGAAAGGATGTTGATAACGGGATATTGTTAGACCGCCCGCTTCCATTCAAATTACACCAGAGTTACCGACCACTACCGCGTTTTATTTGGAAATTTATTCCTGCGTCGCAAGAAATCTAGTCGGGTCTCGCGAGTCCCGTGGGAATGCAGACCTCTACATCCAGCCTCCCGGAGGTACCCAGGCAGGCTTGGCAGGCCGACCAGGGTGCCTCTTCCCTGGGACAGGAAGGGGATACGACCCTGAAAGAGGGCGCCTGGGTGAGCGTCTTTATAGAAAATTGTATATTAAGCAAGCCATTATCTTTTCTATCTAACAAATTTCCTCAAACTCTGCTCTCTAAGTCATAAGTGTACATTTTTTGAAATTTATACACTGCCTGAAAGTTGAATAAATAAGCTTTCCATTCATGTATGGTTTGTTAGCATTGGGCAATATTTGGCCAAGATACAACTATTTAAATATCTGGAATCTGAAAGTGCAAAAAAAAAAAAAATATTGAGAAAATCACCTTTAAAATTGTCCAAATGAAGTTCTTAGCAATGCATATTACTAATCAAAAATTAAGTTTTGATATATTTACGGTTGGAAATTAACAAAATATCTTCATGGATCATGATCTTTACTTAATATCCTAATGATTTTTGGCATAAAAGAAAAATCAATAATTTTGACCCATACAATGTATTTTTGGCTATTGCTACAAATATACCCCAGCGACTTAAGACTGGTTTTGTTGTCCAGGGTCACATATTATCATTACTATTTTACATTCACCGAACATTTTATAACCTCTGCAATTAAAGCAATAGGGGACCTTATCCACTATCAGAGATGACTCTTTCACTCTGCACTGATCATTCCTTTCCCTTGCTGATGTACTGCCTTTTTAGAACGAACACTTTTGCAAGCTTCAACATATGTTATGCCCTCCGAAATTTTCTTGTTTTGAATCTCTTCAGCCTCTTTCCTAACCTGACATCCACCATATCCAGCACTGTGTGCACCACCACAGTTACAACATTTCGGTTCCACTCCTTCTCCACATTTACCATACTTGTGATCTCCACCACATCGCTTTTCCCTTTACAATTTGCTGCCACATGCCCAAACTTCTGACATTTAAAACATCTTGTTAGAGGTGGAACATAAGGTTGAATTGTGTAACTTAGAAATACAAGAAACAACTGATCCTCTCTAACATGAATCATGACAGATTGGCTAACATCTAACTTGTTCTTTATCATTCTTTATCTGACATTTCACATTTATCACTTCTGCACCTGTCAGATTATTTTTGATCGTATCTTCGGTTATGCCTGTAGGGATAACTGTTATTACTCTTTTAATCCACTTTTTTTTCCTCCACTGCTAGCTATTTTCATTCCCATAATAGATTTCATTCCCAGTGCAGTTTTTTGTTGTTTGCTGTCCTTACAAAAAATCAGCAGTCTCCCATCACACAACATTTTTTTTGCATTTTACTTAAGTGCTTTTGTTATTCTGATTTGATTAAGCATATTTTGTGAATCAGTTAAAAATGTAATCAGTATCATATACCAGTGATTTTCAAACCCTGGGTTGCGACCCTCGAATGTGTCGTGAGATGTATGTATGTATGTGTATGCAAAGTTCAAGATTCGAGGAGGAAGCAGGAACCGGCAAAAATAACTTTAATAACCAAATAAACATAAATAACAAAACGAAAGTAATGGTTAGCTGCCTCATGCAGAATCCAGCATGTATTTTGTGCACTGTTTTGCAGTGTTGAAAATTGTAGCCATACAATTGTAGACATATCTGTTGATTTCTGAAACGCAATGGCCAATCAGTTAGTCCATGGTTTTTCAGTTAGTCAGAATCCACTCGCCAAATGTTTGTTTAGTCCTGAGTTCTGGAAACTCGCGGATCCTCACATTATAACCAAATGTAGATGTAATGTAAATAAGAAATTTCATTGTGTTATGTAATGAGATTCATGGATCATAGCAGAATTTCCTGTGATCGAGATAAACTGAAATGAAATCTGCTTTTTAGTTAAGCTTTCCCGTCTATATATAGTCCATTCCGAATTTGAATGTTTTTGATGCTGCTCAAAGGACCAAAGTGGCATACTTGCTGCAAGTTTAAGGAGTGACGCATATACAGGGGTTGGACAATGAAACTGAAACACTGGCCAATATAGTGTTGGAGGTTTCATGCACAGCCTGGTGGCCAATCTTCGCTTATTGCACATTCCACCAGTAAGAGCAAAGTGTGAAGGTTGACTATGTGCACCCAATGGGTTAGACATTGTACCCTAAAGGTGGTGCCATGTATAAGGATGGTAATGCACTAATACACACAGCAAGACTGGTGACAGAGAGGTTTGATAAACATAAAAGTAAAGTTGAACATCTCCCATGGCCTGCACAGTCACCAGATCTGAATGTTATTGAGGCACTTTGGGATGTTTTGGAGGAGCGAGTCAGGAAACGTTTCCTACACCAGAATCACATAGGCCACGTACACACTGCAGCTAAATTCGGTTGTCAGTTCACCTTTTACTCCTTAATCGCGTTCTGTACACACATAATTCACTAAAATACGGGAGTGACAACCGCATTCCACAACCGCACTAACTCCCGAAAAATACAGGTAGTGACAACCGCATTTACAGAAATTCTATGCAGTGTGTACAGAACCGATCTGAACTAGTTGTTAATGACGTATCTAAACGCGCATCTGTACGTGAGATGCAAGAAAATAACGGTGAAAGAAGTCTTATCCTTGGCTTGGAGACGGGGCTAGGCTAATTGTATTCAGGAGCCCTGCAGTGAAGTGTCAGTGTTGCCAGATCTTCATAGAAAAAAAACAACAAACAAGGACAAGCACAAAAAAACAGTAAAACACCCAAATGCTTTATGTTTTATAACACCAAAAAAATCATATATCTCATATCCGCGACAGACAACTTTTTTCAACTCCATAAAGTGCCTAGCTTTATTAGCTAAGCCCAAGTAACATGCCTAAAAGCACTTGTAAATACAAGGACATGGCAACACTGCAAGACCGCGCTCTCTGCCTCCTGAGCATAAACAAAACACAGCACGTTAATCAGTGGTAGTTTAGTTCAAATCGCTGGACAAAAAGAGTCTTTAGCCAAAAATTTGCAGATACTAAAGGGCTATTCACTCCTGCAAGATGGCAAAATGTTGCTATGGTTACAAATGCCGGAGTTGCTGTTCCGTACACACATGGAACGATAATTTACGGGACTCACTCCCGCATTTAAATGCGGTTGTCACTCCTGAAACTTGCAGTGTGTACGTGGCCATAGTGACCTGGCCACTGTTCTGTAAAAGGAATGGCTCAAAATCCCTCTGGCTACTGTGCATGACATGTATTTGTCAATCCCAAGACGAAATGATGCAGTATTAGCCACAACAGGAGGCCCAACACCATATTAATTGTGGTCTAAAACCAAGTGTTTCAGTTTCATTGTCCAACCCCTGTAAATGGGGGATTCTTTCCTTCTTTATATATTTATATAAATGAGTCACGTCAATTTAAAAAGTAAGGTCGTTCTTAAAAAAGTTTGATTTTTTTTATGGTAGGAAACAAAATTGTCTTAAAACAATGGCTCTCACAAAAGCCATAAAGAAGAAATAGTTTTATTATATTAGAAAGTCTAAGGCTACATGAAGAAAGTTCCTAGAGACACATCTGGCTTATTGCCTAGTTTAAAATGTGTTGTACCACAAAACCTGCAGTGTACAGCCAAAGACTTGCAAAATGACCCAAGGAAAAACATTTCAATGCAGTATTGTCAGAACACTAGACAAGTATGGCCTTCATGTTGAGGCATAACCAAGAACAAAAAAAAGGCAGACTTGAACATGCATAAAATTGATTTGGATAGATCTGTGGAATTCTGAAGGAGTGTTTTATTAAGCGATGTGACCAAACTGGAACTTTTGTGGACCCATGGATCAGCGGTATATCTGGTGCAAAAAAAAAGCAAAGCTTATAAGCAGAAGAAAACCATCTCCATTGTCAAATATGGAGGTGGATCAGTCCTGTTATTGGGGCGTTTTACTGTTTAAGTGGAAATCATGACTGTATGAAGGACATCATGGGTTATGTGATATATTAGGCCATTTAGGCAAGAATTGTGATGTTTTTGGTGCAAAGACTAAAACTCAGTGGATATCCTGCAAGACAATCACTCCAAAGTAAACATTCAAATCTACTTTGTTTGGTTCAGGGATTACATACATGTATATATATTTCATGTATTAACTAGGGCTGTCAGTTTAACGTGTTAACTTAATTAGTTATGAAAAAATAATGTGATTAAAATATTTTAACAGAGTTAATGCACTGGCCCCACCCCCAAACATGTACATCATCTTATATTTCATATAGTTGACTGTTGACAAATATGATGCAGGCTTATGTGGCCTGTGTCTGAGCTAAAAATTTGCACTTGAACACACAAGAAAGACTACAGGAAAATAGGGAAACCAAAGCTAGGACTGAACACAAAACGTAAGCAAACATTTGGATACCATTTTGAGTATCATTTATGTTGGTTCATGTCTTCAGGAAAATATTTACATATTGTAAAGCTCAGGTAGATGACATAAAATTAGAACAGCCGTTTTTCTTTGCTGTGCTCGCTGTCATCACTTTATTCTTGTGCACTGATTTATTTGTTAAACTGAACAGACAATTTTCAGACTCACTGATTGCGCCAGTGGATGCCGATTCAATATACTCAATTGGCCATAAAGCCTGTAGTGTGGTCCAATGGTTCCGACTACTGCCAACACTGTGGTTTACAACAATGGTTCGACATTGATCGATAGATAGCTGACTGTTGGCTTAGTGTGTCAGGGCCTTTAGAGTTTAAAGCGAATTACAGAAAACTTTACACATGTGGCACAAAAGCAAAAATTAAATAACAATCAAAGCATCTCAACTGAAAAAAAACAAAACAAAATGCAGCAGAATCTCTCTCAAGCACTCTGTTTTCAGCAGATAGCCTGCTGTTTTTAGGTGGCTAAAAATGCTTTTGTGGACACACTGTCTTATTCTTTTGAGGCATAAATTACTGGAATTTCTTTCTTACTTTGGAATGTGATGGTTAGTTTTCTGAAAGAAGTTAACCTCACTGACAATGGTCCACAAATCACACATCTTGCAAACTGGGTTCCCCATAAAAACAACACAGACTGAGCTCAGAGAAATGCATATGAAAAGTTTGTTTGTTGTAGCCCTATAAAAGGCAGTTACTATGAATTAGAAGTTTATACAGTCATGGCCCCAAAATATCGACACCCTTTCAATTCTGTCAGAAAATGCAACCCTTCTCTCAGAGTATTGTTGCAGTTGCAAATGTTTTGCTACTCATGTTTATTTATTTATTTATTTATTGTTTGCGTTGGAACAACACAAAAAAAAAAAAAAGTCAAATCTGATACAATTCCACACAGTACCTAAAAAATGCACTGGACAAAGTTATTGGCACCCATAACTTAATATTTGGTAGCAGCCCCTTTTTGAATGAATGAGTGAGTATCTTACACCTCATACTGGAATTTTGGACCACTCTTCTTTTGCAAACTGCTCCAGGTCATTCAGATTTTGAAGGATGCCTTCTCTCAAATGCTGTTTTGAGATCTCTCCACAGGTGTTCTATGGGATTCAGATCTGGACTCATTGCTGGCCATTTCAGAACTCTCCAGCACTTTGTTTGTAACCATTTCTGAGTGCTTTTTGAAGTGCGTTTTAGGTCATTGTCCTGCTGGAAGAGCCATGACCTCTGGTGGAGACGCAGCTTTCTAACACTGGCCACTACGTTTTGCCCCAAAATTCTTTGGTAATCATCAGATTTCATGATACTGTTCACACAGTCAAGGCATCCAGTTCCAGAAACAGCAAAGCAACCCAAAACTCTTTGAACCTTGACCATGTTTGACTCATTTCTTTTTCTGTGTCCCCCTGGGTCTACTACCATAGTGTCCCTTTTAATTCAGATTGCGACGGATAGTGCGAGCTGACACTGTTGTACGCTGTGTCTGTAGATCAGCTTGTATTTGTTTGGAAGTTAATCTGGGTTCTTTATCCACCATTCAAACAATCCATTGTTGTAATTTTTCATTAATTTTGCTCTTCCGTCCATGTCCAGAGAGGTTAACTATAGTGCCATGGGCTGCAAACCTCTTGATGATAT
The DNA here is from genome assembly GCA_033026305.1 of Cirrhinus molitorella. NCBI lineage: Eukaryota > Metazoa > Chordata > Actinopteri > Cypriniformes > Cyprinidae > Cirrhinus > Cirrhinus molitorella. The sequence continues at coordinate 21,770,171 of CM065127.1, read as the reverse complement.
TGCGCACGGTGGACACAGGAACATTAAGCTCTCTATAAATGGACTTGTGGAAACGGATATGTTTTTCCACAATTTTATCTCTCAAATCCACAGACAGCTCTTTAAACTTATTTCTTTTCTCCATGCTCAGTATGATGCACAACTCAAAGGTTCAGTCAAATTTTCTATTTTAACTGGTTGCAAATGTGATTTCTATATTGCCCACACCTGTTACTTGCCACCGGTGTGTCTAAATACAAATGACAGGAGCATCACATGGTTGAAAAGCAATTATTTCGTACAATTTTGACAAGGTGGACAATAATTTTGTCCAGTCCATTTTTGAGTTCTGTGTGAAATGTTATCAAGTTTGACTTTTCTCTGTTGTTTTGTGTGTGTGTGTGTGTGTGTGTGTGTGTGTTGTTCCAATGCAAACAAAAACAATAAGCATGTGAATACCAAACATTTGCAATTGGAACAATTTTCTGAGAGAAGTTGAATTTTCTGACAGAATTGCAAGGGTGCCAATAGTTTTGGCCATGACTGTATAGATGAAACGCGTATTATGTTTTATGAAAAGCATACTTTGTGATCTTTTGCTGAAATGTTTTTAAAAAAAGCTTTATTGTGAGATGTTATTAAAATTGTACAAAAGCATTTAAAAACAACTGTAAATGCATTTTAAGAAGTTTAACAAGCTGTCAGCTGATTTGTTGATTCTTGTGTGCAGGTGGAAAACCAAGTATTCTAATAACAACAAAGGCTCTGTATGAAGCATCATTTAATTTACACAAAACAAATCCTAGCTTGTATACTTGTTTTTGTATTCCACTGCATTGCCTCTCCATTGTTTTTTTTTATGTAAACAAGTTCTGTTTCTTTTGTAACATCTCACGCAAGACACAGCTTTCTAATAAAATGGTGCTCAAGTTAAGGTTTAATTAAAAAACACATCTTGGGATCCTTCCACTGCCCACGTCAATGCAAATTATGTTCTGTGTGTATGGCCCCAACATTGTTCTTTGGCTGTCTTCCAAGCACTGCTTTTTTCTTCAAGATAACTTATGTAGGCTAAATCTAGTTGTTATTATTGTATAGGATGCTGCAGAGGAGAGAAAAGCACAGATCCGTCAGGCAGATCTGTCTCGACAGAAGAACCAGAACCTCAGTGAGCTTGAGGCAGAGGCGAGGGACCGGGCTCAGTACCTGTTGGAACGGGCCAATGCTCTGAGAATGGAACAAGAGGATGAAGTCAAGAAGCTCAATGAGGTAAACAGGACCATAATGAAAAGCCAAATTATAGCTGCATCTCATTTTGGGGGCTTGCATTTGTTGGCTCCACACAGCATTGAGTAATTTCTTTCTTACTTTGTGATCTAATGGTTACTTTTCTTAAATGAGTCCACCTCTATGATGTTGATGTTACCTAAATGCAAATGTTGCCTTTGTACTCCTGCAGTTAATTCAGGAAGTGCAGTGCCATGCAGTCCGGGATGCACAGATTCAGGAGAAGAAACTAGACCGTACAGAGTGGCTGGAGGAAGAGAAGAGACTGGATGCCATGATGGAGGTGGAGCGTCGCCGGGCCTTAGAAACCCAAGAACAAATTGAAGAACTGAAAAAGCAGCAAAGGATTAAGTAAGAATGTTCACCCTCTCTATTTTATATATTCAAAATACAATGCACTGTTCTCTGTGGTTGATGGGTGGGGTTTTTAAGTGGGAAGCTGTGCATCCTGGACCAGATCCAGATGCGTCTGGAGGAGAAAATGCTACAGGATGAGTTGAAGGAGCAGGAGGGTCAGCAGCTGTTGGAAAACATGGAGAAGATGCAGATGGAGGAGCTCAAGGTACATGCAATGAATCTCCAGATCAGTTCAAATTATTCTGCATTTTCAAACTCACATAGATAAGTATGTGTGAGTTCATCTCTGTGTGTGATATTATCACAGACCATTGAAAGAAAGAAGGAGGAGCAGAAGGATTTGCTTAAAGAGATTCAGAAGATAAATGAAGAGAATCTGCTGGCTAAAGAGCAGAAAAAGGAAGAAGAGAGATTAGCAGATCTGCGGGCTGTAGAGTATACACGCAAGAAATTGGTAAGAAAAGTTCTTGCTTCTTTCGTCATCCATCACTGTAATCTAAAACTAGGACTTTGAAATCAGAAGCAGATGCATCTTTCAAAAACAATTTCTTTGTAAAACACACAACATAGTAGGAAAAAATACAATATAACAGATACAGAACACACTTAAAGCAATTAAACAAAAAAAAAGGTTTTACATGTTGTGTAGTTTGTATGAGGTTGTGTTGTGTGTGCAAAAAAAGTGATCACATGGGTTTGAAACATTTACACCATGAAAATGTTCCAAAGCCACATTTCACATGTGTTTCACATATTTCACATGTGATTTTAGTTTGTGTTTTTTCTGTAAGGGAATGAGTAAAACCAAAGAAAATAGTCATGATGTGCAGCAAAAGATTGCTGAGCTTTACAACATAAAAATGTCAGTAAGAAAATAGCGAAAGCACTGAAAATACCCACTTTCATTATCACAGAAATGATTAAGAAGTTCCAGTTAACAGAAAATGTTATGAATCTGCATTGAAAGAGAACATGTCTATATTGTATTAATACAAGATGAGGAGAATAGTTTGAGGAGTCAAAGACTCTCCAAGGATCACAAACTCAGGCCCACGGAGATCATATCAAATATGTATTAGAGTTGGCCCGCCAGTCTATAGCGCATACACAGCTAATACTACAAGTCCCAGAATGCTTTGTTAGTGTGTTGCCATATCAGTTGAAACCACCAAGCGCCCTCCTTTTCTGTTGACATTCATTAGCATCCGTACTAACAGTCACCCTGGACATATTTTATTCACCCCTCCCCAAAAATGGCCAAACGAAAGATGGAAAACAGGAGCTTTCAAGTCAGGTGGGAGGCAGATTGTATGTTTTATTTCAAATATAATATCTAATGTGTTCGTAACCCATCGGACGTCGCGCTGGGACGTTTTCAGGAAATTTGAAAAATAGGTCGAAATTTTTTGTCAAAAATAGGTTTTCATTAATTTATTATTCTATAACATCTTGTCTATCATCTCTGAAAATATCTTGGCAAAATTCAGTTGTTTAGTGCAGTAAAATTGCGATATATTACAGCAAGCAGAAATGGCAGTGTTATATACAGTAAACTGCGCAAACAGTTGTGCTGCGCTCGTGTTTCTACATGTAAACTACAACTACAAGGTACATTATTCGTGCTATTTAAACATACAAATGGTGATCAAAAGTTTGGAGACTATACCCATGATAAACAAAGGAAAACATAGTCTGTTTGTGTGATAAAGCGCTCTTTACATCTCCCGTCAAACCCGTGAAGTGAAAGTGAAAGTAAAACACGTCTCACTTCAAACTCGTTTTTCTCAAAATTCCATTCCTGAAAATCATAGCTATCAGCCAACTTCAGATAGCTATAACTTTTGTTACGATCAAGCTTTAGACAAAATGAACGTTTCCTTTCCTTTTGGAAAGGGCTTTCGTGTGGCATCAAAAACCAAAAAAGGTAAAATTTCACCATGTATTGGGGTTTTCCCAGATCGCATCACATATTGAGCTTTGCTTTTTCCAGATTCAATGTTTATGCAAAACTAAAGTTTGTTTCCCAATGAAAAGGTTCAACATTACATATTTGGAGAGAAGGGAAAACATGCACAATTGCAGTCAATTTTTCAATAAAATTGAGTTTGGCCCGCAACTTCGTCCCGGTTTTTAATTTTGTCCCACTGTGAATTTGAGTTTGACACCCCTGTCTTAGGATCATAAAGCCTCAGAAAGAGAGGGAGAGAAAAAAAAAAAAAACATCACCACAAGTAGTTTGGGGGGGTTCAAGAAAAAAAACTCTGCTCACATTCAAAAATGAAGTATCCTTAAAACAGAGGTCTCAAACTCAATGGACTACTTGCACTGAGCCTTGTGATGCACTTCCGATTTGAAATGTTACAGCTCAGTTATTTCCGGTTATGTACATTTTCAATGTGCTGTAATCATCTAGTTGACTTTATACTGAGTTGACTAATAAAATGAGAGTTCACTGGATGATTTAAAAAAAAAAAAAATTCAGAGACAGGAGAAGACATTCTGATGATTACGGTGTACAGTATTTTCCAAACTCAATGGAACGTGATTGAAGATTTAATCCAATATAAACCGACCTAAGAAAGCGGTGGCTTTCACCACAGGGTGTCAGTGCTCTACGCTAGTGGCCTAAAGGCTGCAGTGTTTTTGAGAACTGATGAATAAAATCATAATGAACTTTTATTTATCTGTATTAAATATGTTTAGTCACTATTCTGTGTCATATTCTGTCATTTCACTGTATGCAGCCTAATGCCAACATATGAATATTCAAAGTAGTTAAAAATTATTTAAATAAAACAGTTACCGCACATTAATTCAGTCATTTTAGTTAGTCCAGTAAACATTCAGGGTAAATTCATATGTATTCACAGAAAAACTATTTTCTGGTCACAGAAAATAACTTCCTTATATAATAATGCATTAGAGCATGTAGCTTTAATCGGAAATCGTAAAGGGACATTGGAATTTGCAAGGCAGAATCAGAAACTCGTGTAATTTGTGCACAAGAACTTTATTAACTAAGGACTAAACACATAACTAATCTAGACAAAACACATACATACACACACATCAAGCATTCATGGTGAGGCTAAGGGATAGTAAGGTTAAGTGGATGGATAGGACTGGAAAGAGGAAGAGGGGTGAGTCAAGAATTAACCATTTCTAAAGAACCATCAGTTTTTAGTTCAAAGCACAGTATACAATAGCTTACATCAGACCTCTGTCTGGAAAAAGGTATTACAATACTTGCATTTGATGAAGACGGAGAATGATGCATGCGGGGGAAGGGCTGCATAACATGCACCCTATCACAAGCACAGTAGCCCACTTCACTCACAAAACACAATTAAAAAAAACATTCAGCTAATCAACAAACGCTCAAAGTATCAAAATCAATTGCGCTGCTTAACATTAACAATTTGTCCCTCCTCCTCATCAATTCCCTGCCTTCTTCCTCACAGTGACTTTATACATTGCATGCCACATTTAGCCGAATTTAGCTAGCTGCTGAACAATATCCCAATTAGCAATTACCATTAGTCTAAAAAACAAAATATAATACAGAAAAAACTCGACATGTCAACAAAACATAAACAGAACATCTTCCCAAACACATATCAAGCTTATTTAAAAACTTCATAAGCATGAACATTCATTCAAAGTACCTGGAAAAGGGAGATGTAAATAACCATAACCATAAGTTTCCGCCTCTGACCGATAAATCTAACACACCAAGAGAGGCGGGACTTAAGGCAGAACAGCCAATCATCAGCCGGTGTCATGTTTGAGAGGGAGGGGAGTGGAGACAGACACAGAGCGGCCAGAGAAACGGAGGAGCAACTGCTGTAAGGCGTTTGTGCAAAACTGCGGAAAAACTGTAGAAAAAGTGCGGGTGTTGAACCCTCTCACCGGGAAAAGTGTGGGTGTTAAAACACCCACATCCCTCACAGGTGCGACGCCCCTGATGTCGGTATGGTTTGGATGTTTTTTTGGTGTTGTGTTTGTATGACAATGACAATTTATTTATACAGCACGATTAATTACAACTTCCGTTGACCAATGTGCTTTCCAACAGGTCATCAAAACAGTAAAAACACACAGAAAACAAACAGAAATATATATATATATATACGCACACAAATATACATATATACACATATAAAAATCATACAAATGTTCCATCAACCATATGCTTTAAGAAATAAAAACGTCTTTAATCTGGACTTAAAAATGCTGAGAGAAGAAGCTTGTCTAATGGAAAGTGGCAAGGCATTCCAGAGCCTGGGGACAGCGACACTAAGGCCATGTTCACACTTGACGTCTTTTTTTTTAACTGCCAGCGTCTGTTTTACATTATAACCCTATGGAGTAAACCGTTTTTTCAAAACGTTCTAAGCGCTTTGTTTAAACGCAACCTCCGGCGTCTTTTTTTGCAGCTCAGAGCATTTTTTTCTGCAGCTCAGAGCATCTTTTCGAGTTGAAAAAAGTTCAACTTTTCTGAAAAGAACGCCCTACATCAAGCGCCTTTTTGACAGCTGACTAATGACAAGGCAGTAGCAAGACCTGTCGTTTCCATAACAACAAGAAAAAAACGGAGAAGGTGCCGGTAGATAGACTTTTGTTTAATTGTTGTGAACCGACATTTTCCTCTCCGTTAACTTCCAAAACCGAAAGGAAGCGAAGTAGGAGAGAGAGAGGGGGGGCGGGATCGGGAAAGGTCTGTGAGCCGGGACTCGAAAAAGGGATGCCCGAAGTGCAACGGCGCTACTAGGCTATCCGCGCTGCGCATAGACCCGGCTCGCAGGCCGTGAGTCGCAAGACCTTTCCTGATCCCGTCCCCCTCTCTCTCTCTCTCTCTCCCACTTTGCTTCCTGTTTAAATACTGTCCTATCAAATAAAAGGCAAAAATGCCAAAGAATAAAAATAAAAAAGCCAACGCAAGAGCGAGCTTCCACTTTACTCGACATACATACCGTTGCAGCAGTTGTCATAGCAACAAAAGACGCCCTCGGCTGCAACGCTGGCAGCTTTTTTCTTAGCTAAAAATGCGCCTCTGTCAACTTTTTCTTGTCAAAAAAGACGCCAAGTGTGAACAAGGCCTAAAGGCACAATCTCCTTTACATTTAAGCCTTGACTTAGGAGTAAACAGTAGATCCTGGTTTGAAGACCGAAGAGATCTAGTTGGTTGATATTCAGTCAGTAAATCATGTAGATAGGTGGGGGCCAAACCTTTTAAAGATTTAAAAACAAGAAGCAAATTTTAAAATTCTATTCTAAAACTGACAGGCAGCCAGTGTAGTGAACGTAAAATAGGAGTAATGTGCTCCTCTTTTTAACCCCAGTCAAGAGTTGAGCTGCAGCATTCTGAACAAGCTGCAAACGGGATAAAGCTGTCTGACTAATCCCGAGATAAAGTGAATTGCAGTAGTCCAGCCTAGATGAAATAAAAATGTGAATTACTTTATCAAAATCTTTAAAAGAAAGAAACAGCTTTGCTTTGGAAAGCAAACGCAACTGGAAAAAACAAGCTTTGACAAAAGTTTATTTGACGGTCAAACTTTAAACCATCATCAAAAATAAAACCTAGGTTTTTTACCCATGGTTTCAAACACGATGACATGCTACCTTAATCCAGTTTTGGGGAAAATTCAGATGGACTAAAAATAATAATTTCAGTTTTCTGTTCATTAAAAATTAAGAAATTAGATGAAAGCCAGGCCTTTACTTCCACCAAGCATGCCATAAAAGACTCAAGACCCACAGAATTACGTTTAACCTGAGTGTCATCAGCATAACAGTGAAATGACAAACCATGTTTTCTAAAAAATCGAGCCAAGAGGGAGCATATAATGAGAGAAGAGCAAAGGAGCCAAAATAGAGCCCTGGGGAACTCCACAGGGCAAAAAAGCTTTGCTTGAGTAATGTTCACCCATCTTGACTGAGAAACTCTTATTTGTAAAATATGATTTAAACCAATTCAAAGCTGCCCCTCTTAGACCAATGCAATGTTCTAAACGATCGATGAGAACAGCATGATCGACCGTATCAAATGCAGCTGTCAGGTCTAAAAGCACAAGGACTGCAAAATCACCTGAGTCACATGAAAGCAAAATGTCATTTAGAACCTTCAAAAGCACAGTCTCAGTAGAATGACATTTACGAAAACCTGACTGAAATGTTTCAAACAATGAAATTTCAACTAAAAACATTTTGTAACTGTGAAAACACTTTTTTTTTCCAGAATCTTGGCAATAAAAGGCAGGTTAGAAATAGGCCTGAAGTTTGTTAAAACTGATAAGTCAAGATTCTGTTTTTTTAGCAGTGGGTAGACTACTGCATGCTTTAAACAGTCAGGCATACTGCCAGATTCTAAGCTGCGATTAATTATGATCAGGAGATAAGGAACAACATCTGTAAAAATCGGTAAAACATCCAAAGACGAGCCAGAAGGCTTAAGTTGTGCAACTATTTCCAGCAAGGCTGAAGCTGAGACTGGTTTAAACTGGCTAAAAAAGACAGTGGAAATGAGGGAATTAGACGGGTCAGAAGCAGGAGGAGTTATCCCCAGCCTAAGATCCCTAATCTTACTTACAAAAATACCCCTTACCCGAAATACCCAAAACACTATTAACAACTGTTCTCACTGAGGGCTACTGAGGGACTCATATGCAACAGAAGGTTTAAATATTCATTGATGCTCCAGAAGGAAAAATTATACATTAAGGAGGTGAAAACTTTTTGAATTTGAAGATAAGGGTAAAATTAACTTATTTTGTCTTCTGGTAAACATGTAAGTGTCTTCTGGTAAACATGTAAGTATCTTCTGTAGCTTCTGAAGAGCAGTACTAAATGAAAAAGATATTTAGGCAAGATAACTTTTCAAAAGTTTTCACCCCTGGCTCTTAATGCATAATTTTCCTTCTATAGCATCAGTGACCATTTGAACCTTTTGTAATAGTTGCGTATGAGTTGTCAGTTGTTAAAAGATGGATCTCAAACTCATACTGTTGGAAAGGGTTAAAAAAAAAAGAAAACCAAAGAATTTGTGGGACCTGAAGGATTTTTCTTAAGAACAAAGGGCAGTTTAACTGTTCAGGACCAATAAGGGACTCATGAACAACTATTATAAACTTTGGAAAAGAAATGTAAAGTTAAAATACACTGCATTTGGCTGTGCGTTTGCATAATGTATAGTCACAAAAGTTCAGATCAGATCAAAACATATAGTCAGAACTCTTTCAAAATGACTTTCAGTTTGCCGTTTGCCAAAGATAGTGAGAAAGCGACTCTCGAGAGCAAAGCGGATCTGTTACAGGCATGAAATTTTATTAATGTTTAATGTATTTGTTAAAACAATTGAATCCTAAATATACATATCAGATTAGTTCATTTCCAAACCATAAGTATTCTGATAGCTTTAATTGGGTGGGCCAGTCTAAGTGGGCCAGTGGGCCACAAGGGAAAAACAAAGATTCTACTGATTCCTTCACTGAGAACAAAAGAGGAATCAGTGTTAGAATAATCAGATGAAGATGTGGAGACAAGCAAAATAAATATAAAAGCTTCAAGGGCCTGGCAACATAAGCAGACGCAGCTGGCTTTCCCATCAAAATTAAAAAGCCATAATAATCTCAGATGTGTTTAATGAACTCTAGGAACGAGAAGCAGAATATGAAGCTGAGCAGATACAAATGAAGAAAGACAAAGAGAAGGAAGTGGCACGACTGAGAGCTCTTCAAGAAAGGGACAGAGACCATAAAGCTGAGCAGGTAAAATCTTATATCCTCATAAAAAAAATGTACTAATGCATATAATGAGATTTTTTTTTATACCCATGATGGCGTAATACCGGTCACAATTGTGACCATAAAAAAAATTTTCATTTTAAAAGCTCTGAACAATTTACTGACTGATGTTTTAGTGCACTTCCTGCAAATATGGAAAAAATAAAGGGTCTCAATTAAATCTGTGCAGTTTCACTTGGTTAGTGTAAATTGTCACATGACCAGAGCAGTTTATTTGCTGTTTGCACCATGAGACGATGATGGTTGCATCAAAGTTCCAAAACATAAGGCTAGTAAAGTATGTTATCATAAAGATATGGCAAAAAAAATTTGTACACATTATCTCTAAGGTGTCTAGTATTAATATTTAAATTCATATATATTCAGTTTAGTTGAGTGTTGTCACAGGATAAGTAACATGTTGACGGTCACTATTGTGACCGGTGGGATAATAGTGCACTTAGGTATACAATATAAATCCAATGCAGTTTTTAGTGAATATTACACTAAATGTTTAATTGACAAAATATTGCACTAAATCAAAAGTTCAAAGGTTACAAATAAGTTACAATATTGATGTTGCAATACTGGTAGCACTAATATAACAATTAAATGATATATGCTACAATAAAGTAACAAATTTAAAATGCGTTGATTATTATATATTTTTTGTCTTTTATCTCAGTATTCCTATCAATGTTGTATAGACTTTTTTTTTTATAAATAGTAGTAACCCTAGAATGTGATCAAATAGTTTCAAATAGCTGGGCTAAGATATATAACCATTTTTATGACTGCAGAAATAAATTAGTTCATTATACACATTATCCCACTGGTCACAATTGTGACCGACTTATAAAACACAATTTTTCACACATTTTTCCCAAAAAAATAAATATGGATTATTTCAAAGGGTTACTAATGACACATGATTTGGATATTTTCATGTCTGGGAAAAATTTGGGATTAAATGGGTTAATAAAGCATAAATCTTATTTGTTTATTTGCAACTTCGCAATTGTTACATGGGCAGCTGATCATCTTTACATTCTGGATTCAAATAAACTAGTTTTTCTCTGAACTGTCAGGATGAGATCAGGGCACGGAGGAACCAAGAAGCAGCTGAAAGAGAATGGAGAAGAAAAGAGAAAGAGCAGACTCTGAGAAAGCTGGAAGCGGAAGAGAAGCTAAAGGCTTCTCGTTTGGAGCAAGTCACTCATAAAGAGCACTTGCTGTCCATTGAAGCTGGACGAGAGAGAGCAGAGTTTGAGAGGGTCGTTAGGTACAAACACCATCACATGTATCACATACTATTAGTATGACTGTACAAACACAGTAACAGTTGTCGAATGTATAATGTTAGATCATGCCGCCAGGCAAGATATAAAAGATCTAGTTACACATGCCAGATCTTGCCAGATTTTTTTTTTCTCGTCAGCAAAGTTGTGTAATTCCCAAAACCATTAACAGAAAGTCTTGTCTGCGTTATATATCTTTCAGTAAATAATAAATGTTTAACTTGCTTACATCTTACTTTTTAACAAACTTGTACATTGTGAAATGATGCAGTGTTAGAATGTTATGGCCAATCTTGTTTTTGTTTTTTGTTTTTTTATGTAAAATATTTATTATTGTTATCTCTAAAATCCACAAACATCAATAAATTCACTTTAATTGACAGAACATTTTACTTTAAAGGAATAGTTCACTCCAAAATGAAAATTCTGTCATTAAAGGAACACTCCACTATTTTTGAAAATAGGCTTATTTGCCAACTCCCCTAGAGTTAAACAGATGAATTTTACCATTTTCGAATCCATTCAGCTGATCTCTGGGTCTGGTGGTAGCACTTTTACCATATCTTAGCATAAATCATTGAATCTGATTAGACCATTAGCATCTCGTTCAAAAATGACCAAAGAGTTTCAATATTTTTCCTATTTAAAACTTGACTCTTCTGTAGTTACATCGTGTACCACTATTTTTGAAAATAGGCTAATTTTCCAACTCCCCTAGTGTTAAACATATGAGTTTTATAGTTTTCAAATTCATTCAGCCGATCTCTGGGTCTGGTGGTAGGACCTTTAGGCTTAGCATAGATCTTCTGTAGCTACATTGTGTACTAAGACCGACATAAAATGAAAAGTTGTGATTTTCTAGGCTGATATGGATAGGAACTATACTCTCATTCTGGTGTAATAATCAAGGAACTTTGCTGCCATACCATGGTTGCAGCAGACGCAATGATATTACGCAGCGCCTGAAAATAATCCCCAGCTAGGTAACTTCCAACATGGCTTGTACTAAGCCCCTAAGCTAATAGTAAAATAGCTGAGGACTATTTCAGGCGCTATATCATTGCGCCTGCTGCACCCATGGTACGGCAGTAAAGTTCCTTGATTATTATGCCGGAATGAGAGTTAGTTCCTAGCCATATCAGCCTAGAAATTGCCACTTTTCATTTTCTCTCCGTCTTAGTACACAATGTAGCTACAGAAGATCTATGCTAAGCCTAAAGGTCCTACCACCAGACCCAGAGATCAGCTGAATGAATTTGAAAACTATAAAACTCATATGTTTAACACTAGGGGAGTTGGAAAATTAGCCTATTTTCAAAAATAGTGGAGTGTTCCTTTAATTACTCACCCCCATGTCATTCCAAACCTTCGTTAGAATTTGTTCATTTGTTCATCTCCGGAACAATAATTAAGATATAATCCGAGAGCTTTCTGACACTGCATAGACAGCAGAGGTACTACCATGTTCAAGGCCCATAAAGGTAGTAAGGACATCAATAAAATAGTCCATGTGACACCAGTGGTTCAACTTTAATTTGTGCACAGCTGCACAGTGACAGAAATTGTTGAATAAAGTCAGTAGTTTTGTTTTCTTTGCGGACAAAAAATATGCTCATAGCTTTATGATATTATGGTTGAACCAATGATGTCACATGGACTATGTCCTTAGTACCTTGAACGTGGCAGTACTGTTGCTCTCTATTCAGGGTCAGAAAGCTCTCAGATTTCATCCAAAATATATTAATTTGTTTTCCAAAGATGAACGAAGGTCTTACCTGTTTGGAATGACATGAGGGTGAGTAATTAAAGACAGAAATTTCATTTTTTGGGTGAACTATCCCTTTAACTGGAAGAGGGGAGAATTGACAAAGATAACATTGAAGATTGTACGCTGTATACTCCTTTTCCAGGGCACAGCAGGAGCTCATTGAGAAAGAACGAGAAAAAGAGGACCAACACAATCGAAAAATCCAAAGGCATGCTGAGGCTGTGAGGCATCAGGTACGGGAGAGAGAAATGCAGGCCGTCACCCAGCGGAGAGAGCTGTTCCGAGAGGGAGAGCGACTAGAAGAGGAGGCTCGCATTCGCAGAGCCCGTCTGGACGAGATTAAAGAAAAGAAGCTAAGGGAGCTTAAGTATGTCATTAAAGGGAACAGAAAAGAAAAAAAACATATACTCTTAAAAATAAAGATTTTTTTTTGGCATCAGGCTTGAACGTACATTAAACCTTTTAAATGCTGAAAAGGTTCTTTATAGTCGAAAGACGTTCTTTAGATTTCAAAAATGTTCTTCAAAATGGCTCTTTTAGGAACTTGGGGGCCAGTTGCATAAACTTAGTCTCTATGTTAAGACAGTGTATTAAGCACTAGTTTGACCAACTATCAGTTAACCAAAGGGTAACCAGTCTTATTTTTTGGATTCAACTTAGACTAATCTACATTTTTCTGTAACTGAATAAAAAAAAATATGACTGACTAACTTTTTAAGACTAGTCTTAACCTTTTATGCAACCGGCCCGCTTTAGCCTCTGTTTACTGAAAGGTTCGTTGGGGAACCAAAAATGGTTCTTCTACGGCATCACTGCAAAAACACCATTTTGGGACCTTTGTTTTTAAGAGTATGTGTAGAAAATACATAAAGGACAGTATAAAAATGCTTTGTGTGAAGCGATTCGTGTTAGTCTTTCAATCTGTGAATCATCAATCATACACATAGTTTCCAGATTGCAAAATCCTCCTCCTTTACAAAAAGCTAAAGGGAATTGTGTTTAAACTTTATTTTGACGATTTGAGGGTTTTTTTTTTATTATAATTACAAAGACATCTGTGGGACGGTATGAGGTCATGTGAGAGAGAAACAAAGAGATTCACAAACATTTTCTGTATAGTTGAATCATGCACAGCTGACTCATATCCTTAGTTCCCAGAGATCATTATTAAGGTCAAATCTTATAAATATTATGAATTTTTCACTTTTCCTCTGTCCACAGGGCAGCTGGGCTCTCAGACAAGTACTACAAGGAAGTGGAGCGTAAGGTTCATGCCATTCCAGCTCTTTTAAACTGAAGAACGGAAGAAATGGAAGATATCCACTAAATAAACAAAGACGGAGATACATTTGTGGTTTGGCCTGAAATATTATTTTATGGAGATAACATCTGTGGAAAAGCTTACTCATGGAAAAAATATAACAAATTAAACCTTCAAGGGTGCAAAAATGTTGTTTAATGGAATTTACCCTGGGTCAAACAGTAACTTGCAACTGGTTGAAAAAAAATAACTTTTGGTATTCACAAAAAACCCTTAAAGTTCCCTTGGTAAAATTTGCATTCCAAAGGCTAAATATCATGTCATTAAGGTCACTTCAACCCGAAGAAACATAAACAACCGGTTTATTTGTGATGATCCCAGAAGAGGGAAAAACAATTCCATTAGGGCTTTGAACAAAGAGGCCTACACATTTAGAGAAATACAGATAGATTCTCATGTTTACATCACATTTGTTTATAAAGAATTAATGTTAGCATTTCTATTAATTTTGACTGGATTGGAAATCTGATGAGAAGTTGAAATGCAGGGTGATGTCAGCAAAATCATTAATCCATATTAATGAATATAACAGACTGTAAGTTTTGAATGCGAATTTTGTCAATGTTTTTGGAGCACACTAGTTTATACAAAGGTTCACATACACCCTGCAAAATGTTAATTATTTTACCAAAATAAGAGGGATCATACAAATGCATTTTATTTTTTATTTAGTACTCACCTGAATAAAATACATTCTGTATAGTCCACAAGAGAAAATAATTGCATTTATAAAAATGACCATGTTCAAAAGTTTACAAACATTTGATTCTTAATACTGTGTTGTTACCTGAATGATCTATAGCTGTTTTTCTCCTTCTGAACATTTAAACTGCCTGCTGTTCTTCAAAACAATCCTCTAGGTCCCACAAATTCTTTGGTTTTTGTGTATCTGAACCCTTTCCAACAATGACTGTATGGTTTTGAGATCCATCTTTTCACACTGAGGACAACTGAGAGACTCATATGCAACTACACTGCTCAAAAAAATTAAAGGAACACTTTGAAAACACATCAGATCTCAATAGGGATATATTATGATGGATATCTATACTGATATGGACTGGGTCATGTGTTAGGAATGAAAGGATGCCACATGGTTTGATGGAAATGAAAATGATTAACCTACAGAGGGCTGAAATCAAAGACACCCCGAAAATCAAAGTGAAGAAAGTATGCAGCAGGTTAATCCATTATGCTGAAATTTCATTGCAGCAACTCAAAATGGTACTCAGTAGTTTGTATGGCTCACAAGTGTGTGTATGCATGCCTGACAACATCGGGGCATGCTCCTATTGAGACAACAGATGGTGTCCTAGGGGCATTTCTTCCCAGATGTAGACCAGGGAATCACTGAGCTCCTGGACAGTCTGGGGTGTAACCTGGTGGCGTCGGATGGACCAAAACAGAATGTCCCAGAGGTGTTCTATTGGATTTAGATCAGGCGAGCATGGGGGCCATTCAATGGTATCAATTCCTTCACCCTCCAAGAACTGCATGCATACTCTCCAGGCATTGTCTTGCACCAGGAGGAACCCAGGACTCACTGAACCAGTCATGGTGCCATTGTCTAGCCTGTAGAGGTCTGTGCATCCCTTCATGGATATGCCTCCCCAGACCCTCACTGACCCACCACCAAACCGATCATGCTGAACGATGGTACAGGCAGCATAACGTTCTCCATGGCTTCTCCAGACCCTTTCACGTCTGTCACATGTGCTCAGGGTGAATCTGCATTTATCTGCGAAAAGAGGGCACCAATGATGGACCTGTCAATTCTGATGTTCAGTGGCAAATGGCAATCGGGCTCCATGGTGCTGGGCAGTGAGCACAGGCCCCACTAGAGGACGTCGGGCCCTCAGGCCACCCTCATGAAGACTGTTTCTGATTGTTTGGTCAGAGACATTCAGAACAGTGGCCTGCTGGAGGTCATTTTGTAGAGCTCTGGCAGAGCTCATCTTATTCCTCCTTGCACAAATGAGCAGATACCAGTCCTGCTGATGGGCTAAGGACCTTCTATGGCCCTGTCAAGCTTTCCTAGAGTACCTGCCTGTCTCCTGGAATCTCCTCCATGCTCCTGTGAGTTTGTTGGGAGACACAGCAAAGCTTCT
The DNA here is from genome assembly GCA_033026305.1 of Cirrhinus molitorella. NCBI lineage: Eukaryota > Metazoa > Chordata > Actinopteri > Cypriniformes > Cyprinidae > Cirrhinus > Cirrhinus molitorella. The sequence goes on along the minus strand of CM065127.1, from coordinate 21,754,269 downwards.
GGCAATGGCACATATTGATGTGCCATCCTGGAGGAGTTGGACTACCTGTGCAACCTCTGTAGGGACCAGGTATCACCTCATGCTACCAGTAGTGACAGTTGCCTTAGCCAAATGCAAAACTAGTGAAAAACAGTCAGAAAACATGAGCGGGAAAAAAATGTCAGTTGCATCCACCTGTAAAACCATTCCTGTTTTGGGGGTCATCTCATTGTTGACCATCTAGTGCACCTGTTGTTAATTTTATTAACACCAAAGCAGCTGAAATTGATTAACAACCCCCTCTGCTACTCAACTGACCAGATCAACATCACATGAGTCTAATCAAATTGATGCTATACTCTGATTAAAAAGTGTTCCTTTAACTTTTTTGAGCAGTGTATTACCGAGGATTTGGAATTTGAAGATCAGGGTAAATTTAACTTATTTTGTCTTCTGGGAAACAAGTAAGTATCTTCTGAACGGCAGTACTAAATGAAAAAATATATGATATTTAGGCAACAATCTTCATTCTGTTCAAAAGTTTACAGCCCTGGCTCTTAATGCATCGTTTTTTCTGCTGGGGCATCAGTGCGTGTTTGAACTGACTGTAATAGCTGCATATGAGTCCCTGGGTTGTTCTCAATGTTAAAAGATGGATCTCAGAATCATGCAGTCATTGTTGGAAAGGGTTCAAATACACAAAAAAAATGCTGAAAAACCAACCTTTTTGAAGAACAGCGGGCAGTTCAACTGTTCAGGACAAATAAAAGACTCATGAACAACTATCTTTGCTTACAAGCAGAAGAAGACACACACTGTACATCAAAGTCTTTGTAAACATGTCTGAAGATTTCGACAGAGAGGATGACTTGCAGTTTTTTGCCCAACCTTACTTATTTGAACCAGGTGTGCCTCACACATTGTAACCTATATTGTTCGTCACTGAAACAACACTCGGAGCAGGTCACCATGAACTAACATAATATTTATTAAAGGGAAGAGCAACAGAACGTTCTGAAAATGCATATCCGCAGAAGTGCAGAGACATAATAATGGGAAAACCCCGAGTCTTAAAGGGACAGACACCCAGGCCATTACATCGTCCTGAAAAGTGAAGCTGCGGGGTCTTTGATGGCCCCCTGGTGGCTGGCTGCAGTATAGGTCATTAACCCTGCCCTCTCCCATGTAATCTAATGGGACGTGGAGATGACACTAAGAATATTTTTTTTCCAAAGATGGTTTCCATCATTTGAGGTAGTTCTTATAATGCTGATTTATGTTCAAGTGTTTGTTTTACTAATAAGTTTTCATTTAGGTAGTTATTTGATGCTATAAAAACGGGGTGTGGTGTCATGATTGCAATCTTGCAATTGGTTCTGCTGGAATTTGGGCGGGACTTCGATACTGCAGTTCCACCTCACAACACTGCGCAGACTTGGGCTCCAAATGAAACTCTACCAAATGACTCCAAATGACATAGCCTAATTTCCCACAATATGGCCGCTGCCATAATGAGATGCTTTGGCTTCACTTTTCTATAGTGGAATGAATGGGAGTCACATCATCCATCTTTTTTTACATTGGCCGATTCGGATACCTATATAGGTCAACTGCATAAATCAGTGCTTAAAAACAAAACAAAACAAAAAAATTGGATTGTTCACTCCAAGCAGAATCGGTAGCTTCTAATGAAGCCTAAAGTAAAATGTGACCGAACAATAAAGAATCAACAATATCTAGGGCATGTTGTAGTCCAGATTAAAATGTAAAAAGTGTTAAAATAAATAGCCTATTGAGTCTAAATATTAAAGTATTTGGTGCTGTGATGAACACCACTGCGAATACAAAAATCTAAATGACTATTTAAATCATAGGTTTTAGAAAGTGCCGCAGCGGCTTTGTTTCTGGGTTAACGTTGCATTTGCCATTTAGCGCCATCTGCTGTCAGAGAGCGAATGATACTTTCACTTTCACTTTCACTCTCACGCGTTCCTGTGACCATGAAAAATAAGGGTGCTTTGAGTAGCCTAGTTTATCAATGTGAAATCATGGCTCTCAAAAAATGTCCTGTTTTTAATCTCAGATAAATTGGAAGTTATTGTTTTTGGCCCCTCTGAAACTAGAACACAAAACAAATTTAACTTTGAGTCCTTAAATTTTGCTATTTCTTCAAAAGTACGAAATCTGGGTGCAGAAATTGACAACGGCTTGAAATCTGACCAACAAATCAGCTCTGTAGTAGGCTCTAGTTTTTTCTATCTTCTTTCTTTTTCTAAAATTAAAAACTTTCTTCCTAAAGCTTCTTTAGAGGTTGCTATCCATTACATCTCGGGTGGATTACTGTAACACTCTAAATTATGGAGCTTCGAAGACTCAAATTTCCTGTTTACAAGTAGTGCAAAATGCAGCAGCTATTTCCGAAGGGATGTAAAAAAAAATGATCATGACCCTTCTGAGATCTCTACACTGGCTGCCTGTTCAAGATATAATTGAATTTAAAATCTTATTACTGGTCTATAAATCCTTAAATAATCTAGCAACATATTATCTGATGGAGTTACTTCACCCTTACACTCCTACACGAGGACTCAGATCAGAAAACAAATTCTTCCTCCAGATCCCCAGAACCTGGGGCAATAGAGCCTTTGAAGTGGCTGGCCCCACTCTGTGGAATAATCTTCCCATACAAATTAGAATGACTTCCACTTTCTCTGAGTTTAAATCCAGTCTGAAAACTTACTTTTTTGCCTTGGCTTTTAGCTTGGATTTTAGCTTGTCATTTTTACTTATTGTCCTTTTATTGATTTTTATTGGTTGTTGACTTCTTTGTACAGCACTTTGGTCGGCCTGTGGCCGTTATTAAATGTGCTTTAGAAATAAACTGAACTTGAACTTGAAGTATTTAATTAATATTATTTTGCCCAGAGAAAAACGCTGGATTATGCAACAGACATGCAACTCATTGTCTCCATGCAGTTAATTAACCATTGGTATCGGCCCTTTTGGTGCTATTTCCAAAATGCCGATGGCTGCGTTGCTGTCCATGCATGGTCAGAAAGCTCTTGGATTTCATCAAAAATGTCTTAATTCGTGTTCTAAAGATGAACAAAGGTCTTACGGGTTTGGAACTACATGTGGATGAGTAATTACTTCATACTAAAGTAATGAATTAAAAATTCATACTAAAAGCAAAAAACCAACGGTTTCACTTTATTTTGATGGTCCCTTTAACACATTCTGTTAACTATAAGTAACACTGCACCTACATATCTATTAACTCTCACTAGAGTGTTAGTAGCGTATTAGTAGACTGGTAGGGTTAGGGTTAGATTAAGTTGACATGTTCTTGCAAAGTTACTTATAGTAAGTATAATGTCTGTTGGGAGACCATCACAATTAAGAGTTAGCAGATATTAAGCAGACAGTTTACTAATACACTAATGAGAGTTAGTTGACATATAGGTGCAACGTTACTTATTGTAAACAGAATGTTCAAAAGGGACTATCAAAATAAAGTGTTACCGTAAAATCTGCTCATCAGCAAAGACTGAAAAAATTGGGTCTTTGCCTCCATTTAAGTCTTTTGCCCAATTTTAGACATTGCACCATTAGGAACATCCTGTCTAGTCACTTGGCTGTCTGGTTTGGCAGCTGCACCCCCAAGGTCCTGTAAGAACAGCTCAACTCAATACTGGCAATAAACTAGCTTCCACAATGTCAGCAAAAGTCTTGTAAGATCATTATTGACTAATAGCACAAACTGTTTTTTCCAGACTGCCCCCCCCCCCCCCCCCTCCATGCTGTCACTACTCCCACACACTTGTCACTTTATTGACAGCTCTATTATACTCACTCTATCATCGATTTCTTTTTACATGTTTGTCTTGTCACCTGTTAACCCTCTATAGGATATCGTCATTTATAAATGACGATATCCTACAATACAATACTAATTATAATATCAACAAAAAATGATTTTAGTGATGTCAAATGACTTCCCTTTCACATGCTCTCAAGAGCTCATTTTAGACTAGAAAATACATCTAAATTCAAGTTATAAAAAATATAATTGTACATCCAAATGTGTTTTCTAAAGTTTTTTGTCATTTTTAATGCACTTTTTAAAAAACAATAACTCTGAGATCAAAAAATCTGAGCGTCATGCATAACTGACAAAGTCCTATTATGGGATGTATATTTGGTGTAGATGGCACTATTGACCAGCATTGGAAGCAGTATAATAGCCATTATGCAAGTGTTTTAGGTTCATTTTTGTAAGGTTTTTTGAAGATAAAATGACAAAACCTGTACTTATTTCAGAGGGTAATGAAGATAGTAATGGGAGGGCATCAGAAAATGAGGCTGTAGTAATAAAATTAGTTGTTGATGACCAAAGAAGGATAGAAGCAATGACGGTGAGGGCTGTAATGAAGAATTGGTTGTACTGAAAGTCAGGCATTTGGGTACATTATTGTATGTCAGTTTGAAAGATGTGATCCATACAACAACCAAAGGTCAAGTAAAGATGGCACTGTCTATCAGCATTACTATACTGAAAGGCAGTGATGCTCCAATGATGACTGCAAAAGTCAACATCTATTTATGTGTGGGGTACACTGAAAAAGAAGTCTTGTTCACTTTCACTTGTGCTGTGGTAACTGATTGAAATTTCAAGATGAAATACAATGTTGTTTTAATGCTTTTGAAATATTAAGACATGGTTTTCAGGCAGTAAAATTGCATCCAAATTTTTAAGTTTAAGACATTTTCACGTGTGAAATCCAAATCAAATATAGCAGCACTATAAATTAAATTGAATGTTCATAAGATTTTTAATGTTTTTTTGAAACAAGACCTTTTCACTTCTTTTCAGATAATGAAAAAGAATTTGATTGTGTGTGAAGTTTCTGACAATTTGCCAAAAAGAATTTACCCTAATGGGACAATGTAAGTTATAAATGACGAAACCCTGAAAGTAAGGTCAAAGGTCAGATGTAGAAAAAAATTTTGGAATATGATTTTACTCCGAAAAATATGTAAAATGTAAAGCCCATTATTTTTTCAAGCTGTGAATTCACAATTACTCCTATAGAGGGTTAAAATGTTTCATGTTTCAGATGTGCTGAAATGAGATGGGTTTGTTTCTTCAAATATATTTTTGAGAAATTTAGGATTGCTTGTTTTCCTATGAATCCTTGAATTAATCCAATTAATGAGTCAGAATGAAAGTTCAAAACAGCAAAAAACAAATCACAATAATTCTGATGAAATCACCTGTCCGTACTACATAATAACTCTTCCTCCAGTCAAAATGTATATTCCTTGTTGACCTCTCACGTCTAAATGTACCAACACATTTGTTTAGAACTGCTTTTGCTTTGTAAACAATGACTGATCTGTGCCTATTTCTCCTCTGTTTTAGATGAGATTACTTTTTCCACTGGATTTTTTCACAGCAGTAGTTTGAAGTTAAAATGCATGTTATAATGATACACTGAAAATGTTAAAACATTAATCTTGTGTAATATAATGTTATAGTTATTCGTTTCATTGAATTATGCTAATTATTTCCTGTTCATGATATTAAAAATAATGCTTGAAACTTAAGGGAAATTTATATGAAATATGCTTTAATCACAAGATTCAAAAAATTGTTTTACTCCAAAGCCAAGAACATGTGCATTATGCAGTTTTCTATGTATGAAAACTAAAACATTTCAATAAAAAAAAACTAAACACACAAAGAAACAATCAAAATGTACACAATAATAATAATAATAATAATAATAAAAATTTGCAAATGCTTTCATGAAATGAATCAAAATCAACAAAAGAGCAATGATATGCAAATGCAATTACAAGTTTCAGTTAGCCTAATATGTTGCAAGGATTTTTATTTTATTTATTTATTTTTTGTTAATTATATAAAAATAAATAGAAAACAGACATAATAGATAAAGAAGTGAGCAAGCTTAAATTATATAATAAATAAAAAGAAAACAAATAGATGGAATACAGAAGAAATAAGTTAGAGAAACTAGTGTTAGTTTTTTTTTTTTAAGAAAACGAATAGAGTGTTTTTTAAAGAATATAATTGGAATAGAGAATGCTAGAGTTAATATAATTAAATTAAATTAAATTGAAGTTTCTAAAGTGAACAATTCACTATTAGGCCCATTTTGCAATGACAATCATGCATTAATAACTCCACATCGTTCCTGAGCACAAAATTAAATGTGAAGGGAACTCTGAAGTTTCTGATTTCAGCAAATTGTTGAGGGCCTTTTCTTCATCCATTATATGGAGAAGTGGCTCTTCCACTGGCCCTCTGAGCTGTCTGTTGGAATAGAGCCATTTCACAGCTTGTGTCATGTGTCATTACTGGGAGTTCCTTCATTTCAGAATATTAAAGAAAAATGTGTCTTTAATATTTCTTAAATGGCTGTGGTCGATTTTAGTGACTAGACATTTGATGTAAATATCCAATAGACGGCGCTGAAGCTCCCGAAAATGTGTGCTCCGTTTAAATGTGTCCCCCGATTCAATTAATCGATCAGTGGTTCCCATAAACTCTGAGAAAAATGCTAAACTAACGTTAATCTTGTCGGCAAATTGAAGACTGCATTGAGGGCAGATTTTCCGTTTCTGTACAGTACGAGTACACGCACAGTGGAAAATGTCGTGTGAGATCGCATGTTAAATTAAATCGTTTGTATCCTGACTTTCTGGATGGCTGGATTGTGTGTCGACCTGTTTTTAGCTTAGCACGGTTAATGTTGTGTTTTATTTCACTGGACGGACAGTGATGGATGCCTTGAACTTTGAGTCCGAAATGGAGGCGGATGGACAGGGGAGTTATTCTCTGTTTCCAGCGCTGGACAGCATGAGCAGCCTGACTGGAACCGCTGAAAGCCTGGATGCGTGAGTTTGTTGGGCAGAGGATGAATGTGTTATTTATCCATCCAACATTTCCTTCACTTAGTCACAGAAACCAGAAAAAACAGTTGTATATCACCGCAGGGAAGTACCCTAATTTAGCTTAATTTTTGCTGTGTCTATGTTTTTACAATAGTATCATTCATGAAGCACAATGGTAGTACTTTTCTAGAAGTAACTTAGTAACGTTAGCTCAAGCACCGCGCCATGCATTCGTACCGTAATTCGTTGTAACGGCCGTGTAAAACACGTTACCGCGGGACATGTAAATGAAAATGTAATTATCATTCAGTGCTACGATTATATCGTCGTGTAACTGTAAGTGGATATACACTGTGTGCATAATTAATAGGCACGTTGATATCCTGGTAATATTTTTTTTCCAAGCACATTTTACCAATTTACCATCCACATCAATCATAATAACTACTATTAATTTTGTATTTAATCATTTATAAGTGATATATATTTGTCAATGAAGGGTGGAAGTGAAAAACCTTTTATATTCGAGTGTGCATCATTATTAGGCACATTTTCTTTTACAGATAAAATGAGCCAAAAAAAGAGAGACTGAAAAGTCCAAAATTATTAAATGCCCATGAAAAGAATTCAATACTAATGCAGTACAAGAATTTGCAAAGTTAAGGGATGACCATTGGACAGCGAAATGCTCGTTGGGTCTGCATGGTCAGAAAAAAAATACAAGTGGAGAAGAAAAAAATGCATGTTAACTGCAAAAGAATGAAGAACTTAGGTGAAGAGTTAGGTGTGAAACCATCACACCTTTAGTCTCCAGTGCCATAATTTTCCATAGCTGCAAACTACCTAAAGGCTTCAGAAGTGTCAGGTTCTCAGAGACTTTGCTTTGGTAAAAAATCCTAAAAAATGACTCTCACTTAATAAGAATAATATGCTGAAGTGTTGTGAAATACACAAGGCTTTATAGACAAATAAGTTGAGAGTGACCATTGAAGGACCAATACCACATCTTCTTGTACCACTTTTTCCAAAAATGATCTTCCAGAATCTGGCAGTAAGTTTTGGAAGTTCATGTTTAGTCTTTTGTCCTGAAAAGTCTAGTTTGCAGTTCTGGGAAATGGTGGTGCTGGAGACTAAATGGTTCCTGATGGTTTCACTCATAATTCTTCACCTTATTTTTTTTTTTGCAGTTAACATGCGACTTTTCCTCTCCAGCTCTTATTTCTGAGCATGCAGACCCAACAAGCATTTTGCTGTCCAGTAGTAATGCCTTAATTTAGCAAATTCTGCATCCTTCTCATGGGCATTTAATAATTTTTGACATTTCAGTCTGAGTTAAATCTAATTTTTGGCTCATATTATATGTAAAAGAAAACATGCCTAATAATTATGCATATTTGTTAATAGGAGTTATTAAGGAGTTATTGAGATTGATGTGGTTTGGAATTGGTAAAATGTGCTTGGAAAAAAATAAAAAGACCAGAATGTCAACTTGCCTAATAATTATGTACACAGTGTAATATGGCTTATGTATATTAACTGTGGTTCTGTGGTTTTGTCTACACCAAAATAGTCAAACTGTGAACTATAGACAACGCTTTGGGCGTCATATTCATGGTAAAATCATATCTTTAAAAAGAGTATATAAAACAGAGATAATATGAAGAGTTCAGATGCAAGAGTTCGGCTGAGGGTGGGATTTTAGCGAGTTTGAAGTAAAAATATTTGATGGACGTGTTGAGAGCATACACTCAGTATCATTATCTCTATTGACCGAGTTGGCTTTTAGCTGGTTTTGCATCTGAACTCTTCATGTATTCTTCATATATTTTTAAATTAAAATTAAATTTGTATATATAGATTTATGTTTACACACAAGTTTAGAACATTTAAAATTTAATGTTGAAAGAATACTCCGCAAACACATCAACATGTCAAAATAAGTGTAATTATTTAAAGCTTGACAAAACCTCATTAAAACAATTATTTAATAGAGGGTTTGCACTACTTACCCGGATGTGTGGCTTTTTTGGCGATACCCAGATGTAAACGACAGCATGCACAGTTGATGTACTACTGAATGCGTGGTTCTGCTAATTTATGCTGTCTAAACCATGGAAAAACACTTTGGAAGCTGCTAAATCATAGAGAAGGACTTATTTTGATAAACTCAAGTCAATAGGTGGTAAAGATACATACGAGCAGTATTATTTAGGATATCAGCCTAATATTTCACCTAGCTGACTGGAAATGATAAGAGCAAAAATGTTGTCAACATTCTTGCCCTGGAAATCCTGGTTCAGTTTGGCCAACCACAACTGCCTTATGTTCCTCAGGCAGTTTTTTGCATTCTTCTCTTTGATTTGTTATAACTTTTGGCAGTCTGTAGAACTCCACGTTTTTTCCTTGACTGACCGATTAGTACAGCTCAAAACATGACAATAATTGACCATTTTCAGCAGCAATAATCAGCAAAATATTTGAGTTTCATTCGATACAGTGGCATTGTTTACATTCAGTGGAGCCAACATGGCCAATTGATGACGTCTTGTCTTGTGAAAAAACTATATACTCTGTATGTACTTATTGGGATTGATTGTCTAAATTTTTGCCAAACCTGTATAAGTTTCCTTCTTTTAATTATCAATTTAGTTACCCATGTTTTTCAACATAAAAATATCTTCTTTTGTGTTGAGCAGAAGAAAGAAATTCATACAGGTTTGAGAGTGAGTAAATGATGACTTTTCATTTTTGGCCAAACTATTCATTTAAAGTAAATCTTCTGATTTGACATTATTACAAAATGCACTTTATAAAGTGTGTCTAAGCATTAAGAAACAGTCATGAAAGTATATTAAGTACACTTAAATGTGACCCTCAACCACAAAACCAGTCATAAGTAGTACAGATATATTTGTAACAATACATTGTATGGGTCAAAATTGTCGATTTTTCTTTAAAGCCAAAAATCGTTGGGATAACCCTTTAAGTAAAGACCATGTTCAATGAAGATGTTTTTTTTTTTTTTTTTTTTTTCCTATCGTAAATGTGTCAAAAAACAAATTTTTGATTTAGTAATATGCATTGCTAAGAACTTCATGTGGACAGCTTTAAAGGTGATTTATTTTCTCAATATTTAGATTTTTTTTTTTTGCACCCTCAGATTCCAGATTTTCAAATAGTTGTACCTCTGCCAAATATTGTATTATCCTAACAAACCATACATCAATGGAAAGCTATTTCAGTGTAAAGCCGGTTCTTTGATTAGCGGTAAATCTCCATCACCTGTTTTCAAATGGAGCGCCAGTTAATACACAGAGCCGTAGATCACTGACAAGCTACGCAATATCGGGTTCAGTTTCGTGGGTAATTCATTAGGGTAGCTTTTCAGTGATCTACGGCTCTGTGTATTAACTGGCGCTCCATTTGAAAACAGGTGATGTAGATTTACCGCTAATCAAAAAATCGACTTTACTGACGAGATGCGCATGAATTTATTGATCGATATATATCACCCAGCCCTAGTCCAGGGTCAAAATGGCCCTTTATTACTTGAAAATACACTAGTTTAATAATTAAGTGCACTTTTGTTTGCACCTAAGTTTGTTTTTTTCACAAGTGCTAGCATCTCAATTGGTGTGTTTAGTATCAATTTACATAATTTTATTACTATAGAAGTGCTATAAATAATAGTTACACTACTAACTGAGATTACAGCATTACTGTGGCTTAAAAACACAACATTACAAACTGGTGGATGTATGTGAAATTGGATGTATGAAATATGTATTTCATATACTGCTGCTCTTTTTTTTTTTTTTTTTTTTTTCTTTAGTGAAACCCCTAATGAGGTTGCAGATAAACCGAATCTCACTTGGCTCGATGCTGCTCAGGTGAACATCTGCTTTAAATCATGCTGTTGTTATTTCACATGCATTTCATGTGATCAAATCAGTAATTTTTGTGATTGTTTAAGATTGTTCTTGAAGAGGCTGGGCGGCCCATGCACATCAAAGAGATCAAGCAGCGAATCATTGATCGTGGACTGGTGCAGTCAAAGTAAAGAAATTATTTGAAAGTTAATTTTCCTTCATTTTATATCTTCAGAATAACAACAGCATGCACAAATTTCAAAATAAACACTTTCTCTAACTATTTCACAGTGCAAAGTCAAGCCTTGAGGCGGTCATGTATCGAGAGGTGAGTCTAGGAGCCTTTCCCAGGTTTATTTATAATGCTGTCATGCTGTTACCTGTCAGTCATGTGCCATATTTACTTTATATATGTTTTCCATTCAGTACCAGCAATGTGTTTATGCAGTGCATGATTTCATTTGTGTCTGTCTTTCATATTTACATTCATTAAAATTTTAGAATGACTAATATAGGAAAAAAGGGTAAAGCCAGAGCAGTTTGTCGCTGAGAGAGTCTACATGAGAAGTCGTCTGCAGCATTTGCTTTAGTTTTACGGTGTGTTACAGACACAGAAAGGGAGCAGACGCTTCAAGAGGATTGAAAGCAGGAATGGAGTTTTTGCCCTGTTGGTAAGTCGATAAGCACATGTCAGTTAGCTGTCAGTGTTTAGAAATAGTTTGTATTTGGATAAAAATCACTTTGTTGCGCCACATTGTTTTGTTGTTTTTTTGCTGCTTTTTAGAAAACTGTCCAATCATCATGTTCTTCTTTTTTTTGTGCATATGTTTTTTGGAGTCTGCATCAAACCGCGATAAACATAATGATTTTAATTTGTATTTTATATGGTCCGCTCTAAAGGTGAAGTGTGTGTTTTGCCAGTGGTTGAACATGTATTTTCATGAATAAACATCAGCCCACATTCCAGTGGTTGAACCAGTGGTTGAGATATTGGACCACAAAACAAACAGAACTAGGTTTATACTCTTCATGATTCATAATGGCACATACTCAAAAGACACATTTCACTTTGAAATAGATTCCAGCAATGGTGTTTATCTGAAGCTGTAATGCAATTTTCCAATCTGACATAAAAGCTTCTTGTATTTATGTATGTAAAACATTATGTAATAATTTGTGACTCACATATGCAGACTGATGAAGAGAGACAGCATGCATTGCAGGCATTCTCAGCCCAGTCAACTTTCTCAAGTTCGGGCTCTGGCTCATCCATGGGACCCCTGCCTTCCCCAACGGGCCACGCTGAGTCCAGGCCTAAGGCCAGGAAAGGTCCTCGCAAGAACCAAAATGAGAAATACCGGCTGAAGTACATGCGTCTGCGCAAGGCTGCGCGTGCCATGATATTTGTAAGTAAAAATGTTTTGTAGTTTTGTACCAAAAGCACATGGTTATCATTGTAACCATCCCTGAACTGGTTTCTTTTAACTTGCAGGAAAATGCAGCACTATATGATGAAATTGCTCACCTGGAAGAAAAGTTTGTTCGGGCAAAAGAAGAAAGGAGGTATATTATTACAAAACTGATTCAAAATTGAAATCACTTAGTCAAGTTATTTTAAAGAGAAGATGCTGTACTGAAAATCAGAAGAGCTGTTTAGTCTTGTTTTGTATTTGATATGTACACTACCAGTCAAAAGTTTTTGAACAGTAAGATTTTTCATGAAAGAGACATCAAGAAGTCTCTTTATTTCATATTTTTTAAATATTTTTAAATATTTAAAATAACAGTTTTCTGTTTGAATATATTTTGAAATGTATTTTTTTTCCTGTGATTTCAAAGCTGAATTTTTAGGATCTTTACTCCAGTCACATGATCCTTCAGAAATCATTGTAATATTCTGATTTGCTGCTCAAAAAAACATGTATTATTATTATTATTATTATTATTATTATTATGTTGAAAAGTAGATTTGAGTAGATTTTTTTCAAGTTTCTTTGATAAATGGAAAGTTCATAAGAACAGCATATAACATTATAAATGACATCACTTTTGATCAGTTTAAAGCATCCTTGCTAAATAAAAATATTAATTAACATATATATATATATATATATATATATATATATATATATATATATAAAAAGCTTTTTTTAGCTAAATGCTGATCTTTGGATGTTTATATTCATCAAAGAATCCTGAAAAAAAGTACTTTTAATTACTTTTAAAGTGTTTTAATTATTGATAATAACAGTAAAATGTTTCTTGAACAGCAAATCCGCATATTAGAATGATTTACTTAAGGATCATGTGACACTGAAGACTGGAGTAATGATGCTGAAAATTTTGCTTTGATCACAGAATAATTTACATTTTTTTTTTTTTTTTTTAAGATTTATTTTTGGCCTTTTGGCTTTATTATTATAGGACAGATCACTAAGGACAGGAAGCGAAGTGGGAGAGAGAGAAGGGGGTAGGGTCGGGAAAGGTCCTCGAGCCGGGAATCGAACTCGGGACGCCCGCTGCACAACGGTGCTGTATGTCGGCGCACTGCCCACAAGGCTATCGACGCCGACAGAATAATTTACATTTTTAAAATATATTCATATAGAAAACATTTATTTTAAATATATTACAAATATTTCAGAATTGTACTATATTTGCTTTACTTTGGATCAAATACATGCAGGCTTGGTAAGCAGAAGAGACTTCTTTAAAAAACATTAATAATTTTACTTTTACAAGATGTTTTCTTTCTTTCTTTAGTCAAAGATATTAAGGTTTTTGAGGAAAGCAGTCTAGGATTTTTCTTCATATAGTGGACTTTAATGGTTTAATGTTGAAGTTGGAGGAGAAAATGAGTATTTCACCCTACCCTACCTTTTTTAAGTGAAGTACACAGACTTTTCCAGCGTGATTATGCAGTGCATGAAGACAAAATTGGCATCTGTTTTTTAGCATTTTGCTAGATAAGAGTCTTATTCCTCAGCTTGGATTGTGTAGAGCCCTTTGAAGCGAGATTGAGTGGTGTTTGTGTGTTTGTTTTTTAAATAATTTATTTGCGACTATGAAAGAAAGACATGAACTTGGAGTCAGTTTTTATTCTGGAAGTGAACATCTCCTTTAAAATCTACAATAGTAATTTATATGTAAACCAAAAAAAGTTTGAAGTACCATAAATGATTAAAAGTTTGTAATGGCTTTAATATTTTTCTTTAAAAAAAAATAAATAATGGTACTGGTTTAGATAAAATCATTTAGATTAAATAAATAAATCAGTAATCTAATAATTGCTATATTATTTTCTTGCCCTGTTTCTCCAGATTCCTGCTGAAGTCTTTGTTGCAGTATCAGTCTTTGGCTGAAGGAGAGTCTGTCCCGACTCCCAGCTGCAGCACACACCCGCCTGTCACCTTAAGCTCCAGCACACCAGGGGGCGCTACTCTACCAGGGAGTCACAGCCAGGCCACTGGACTCTCAGGATCTGAAGACAGCCTTTTGAAGAAACCCAAAAAAGAACGTAAAGAGAGGGGAAGAGAGAACGGCAGGGAGGAACGTGAGTGTTTTATACAATATGTGTCTGTATTTTGAGACTGCAGATTCAATGGTTACTGAGTGTTTATTTGCTCAACTCTTAGTCATGAAGAAGATTTGTAAGAAAAGGAAGGTTGCAGAAGGAGGATTGCGCAAACTCGTGCAGCCCATTTCGCTGGACTCTTCCGGGAGGCCTGTCTTTCCCATCGTGCTTGGTGGACTCACTGTGTACAGCCTAGGGGAGGTCAGAAACTCATTCAGCTCTAATGATATTATAAGGTCATAACTGTTGGCAGTCTTTAGTGAATATATAATATATATTCATATGTTAGCAGTTGAGAGTGAAATGTTTTGTCGCAGAAGAGCTCATAAGTTTGTTTTTTGTATCATAGATCATCACAGACCGGGCTCTGTTTCATGACGAAACTGCTATCTATCCCGTTGGGTTCTGCAGCACGAGAGTTTTCGCCAGTATGAAGAACCCTGATCAAAAGTGTCTCTACACCTGCCAAATTAAAGATGGTGGTCAAGGGCCACAGGTGCACACTTAAGCTTATGTATACTTATGGATAGTTGACCTGATGTTGACACATCCTGCGGCTTGACATTGCTATATTCCATTAAATTTTGTAATTATGGAAGTAAAAGTGGTGAAATAACCCTGGTTATAAAGTCTTTAAACATTTACTGCAGAACCTGACTTGATGATCTAAACAGAAACTTACATATTTGTTGTTGTAATATTTAGTTTGAGATTGCACCAGAGGATGATCCACAGAACGCAATAGTGGCCTCATCAGCTCTCACCTGCCATGCAAACCTGCTCAAAGCCATTGCTGCCCGAAGGTAAATGTAAAAACTTTTACTCAGAACTAGGGTTGCAAAGGGGTGCAAAGTTTCCAGAAAATTTCTGGAAACTTTCCGTGGGAACTTCATATAGGGAATTTTGGAAGTATTCCAATTTGGAAACTTAATGTGAATTAATAGGAAATTTGGGGAAATTTAGTGAAACTATCATAAACAAATAATAATTTAAACATTTAGCTTGAAATTTAAAAAATGACATTTTTTCAGGACTCATTGATAAATAGAAACTTAAAAAAGAACAGCATTTATTCCAAACTGAAATATTTTCTACCAATATCATTCTTTACTCTTTTTATTAATGTCCTTGTTGAACAAAAATATTAATTTCTTTTAAAGAAAGAAAAAAAAAACAGTACAATAATGGAACTGTAGTGTATTGTTAAAAGATTTCTCTTTTTAATAAATGCTGTTCTTATTTTTATTTTTATTTTTATTTATTTAGTTAGTTATTTTATCGAAAAAATATTAAACGGCACAATTGTTTCCAAAATTGCTAATAAATCATATTTAGAATGATTCTGAAGGATCATGTGACACTGAAGACTGGAGTAATGATGCTGAAAATTTAGCTTTGCATCATAGAAGTACATTATATTTTAAAGTATATTAAAACAGAAAACCATTATTTTAAATTGTAACAATACTTCACAATATGCCTGTTGTTTTTTTATTTTTGTTAAAATAAATGAAGGCTTAATGAGCATAAGTGATGCAATGTTCAAAAACATTAAGAATAGTAATGTGTCCCAACTTTTGACCAGTACTGTACTTCTGTATGATAACACAAAACTAAGGTTAGGTGAGTAGGATTGTGTATGGAGGAGGGTTTTTATATTATTGTTATTATCTTGCATAAATGTTTGCTCCGTCAGTGCATTTGTTTTTACTAGGGATATATGAAATCTCTCTGATCACCATAAAAGGTTTTTTTTTTTTTTTTTTTCTCAGATAAAGTATTTGTATAGATGTTGCTATATATCTTTTTATATTTTTGTTACTTTTTACAGTAATTATGTATACAGGTCCTTCTCAAAAAATTAGCATATTGTGATAAAGTTCATTATTTTCTGTAATGTACTGATAAACATTAGACTTTCATATATTTTAGATTCATTACACACAACTCGAAGTAGTTCAAGCCTTTTATTGTTTTAATATTGATGATTTTGGCATACAGCTCATGAAAACCCAAAATTCCTATCTCAAAAAATTAGCATATCATGAAAAGGTTCTCTAAACGAGCTATTAACCTAATCATCTGAATCAACTAATTAACTCTAAACACCTGCAAAAGATTCCTGAGGCTTTTAAAAACTCCCAGCCTGGTTCATTACTCAAAACCGCAATCATGGGTAAGACTGCCGACCTGACTGCTGTCCAGAAGGCCATCATTGACACCCTCAAGCAAGAGGTCTGTGGGAAGGAAAAAGTGTGGCAGAAAACGCTGCACAACGAGAAGAGGTGACCGGACCCTGAGGAAGATTGTGGAGAAGGACCGATTCCAGACCTTGGGGGACCTGCGGAAGCAGTGGACTGAGTCTGGAGTAGAAACATCCAGAGCCACCGTGTACAGGCGTGTGCAGGAAATGGGCTACAGGTGCCGCATTCCCCAGGTCAAGCCACTTTTGAACCAGAAACAGCGGCAGAAGCGCCTGACCTGGGCTACAGAGAAGCAGCACTGGACTGTTGCTCAGTGGTCCAAAGTACTTTTTTTCGGATGAAAGCAAATTTTGCATGTCATTCGGAAATCAAGGTGCCAGAGTCTGGAGGAAGACTGGGGAGAGGGAAATGCCAAAATGCCTGAAGTCCAGTGTCAAGTACCCACAGTCAGTGATGGTCTGGGGTGCCATGTCAGCTGCTGGTGTTGGTCCACTGTGTTTTATCAAGGGCAGGGTCAATGCAGCTAGCTATCAGGAGATTTTGGAGCACTTCATGCTTCCATCTGCTGAAAAGCTTTATGGAGATGAAGATTTCATTTTTCAGCACGACCTGGCACCTGCTCACAGTGCCAAAACCACTGGTAAATGGTTTACTGACCATGGTATTACTGTGCTCAATTGGCCTGCCAACTCTCCTGACCTGAACCCCATAGAGAATCTGTGGGATATTGTGAAGAGAAAGTTGAGAGATGCAAGACCCAACACTCTGGATGAGCTTAAGGCCGCTATCGAAGCATCCTGGGCCTCCATAACACCTCAGCAGTGCCACAGGCTGATTGCCTCCATGCCACGCCGCATTGAAGCAGTCATTTCTGCAAAAGGATTCCCGACCAAGTATTGAGTGCATAACTGAACATAACTATTTGAAGGTTGACTTTTTTTGTATTAAAAACACTTTTCTTTTATTGGTCGGATGAAATATGCTAATTTTTTGAGATAGGAATTTTGGGTTTTCATGAGCTGTATGCCAAAATCATCAATATTAAAACAATAAAAGGCTTGAACTACTTCGAGTTGTGTGTAATGATGTATTTAATGTAACTCTTGTTTAAACAGACTAATAAATAATCACAAAAATTATTCATTATTCCGTGAACATTTTAATATGCCTTTAAAATGGGGTTTATATATAACACTATGCATAGCTCTCTGGATATTTAATATAAGACAAAAATAAATGCTAACATAATGGTCTGATGCATTGTCCAGTGTTAGATATAGGACAAAATAAACAGAAACATTTATACTATGGGGCTGTTGAATGCTTTAATCTGAATTGGCTGTTTCAACGGTCCTTACAGCTTAAAACAGCAAAATAACCAAAACCCACAAAAACCCACAATAGATATTTCCATGTTTTGCCACAAAATTATTTTTTATTATGTATGGAAAGCACACATGCTATTTCTCCCACTCTCTCTCCCTTACAGATGCACACGCATACAGTTTGCACACGTTAGAATAAGTGCTAATGTTGTTAGCACTGCTCTGATGATTTACAACTTAAAAACTAAATGACATTTTTCAGGGTAACAACACTGTAACAACACAGAACCGCATTTATGGTTATTTTAACAAATAGTTTGCTTCGTAAATTCAGTTTAACAGCATTGAAGAGTTGAAGAGGGTAAAAAACTTTCTCTCTCGACTGAATCTGCACACACATTTTAGAAGGTGTTCTTGCTCCGCCCAAGCAATAAATGCGTGTCTTTGAATGAGCGCTGTGATATTTTTCAACCACTCAGGTCATGTCTGTACAATCCATTTCAGGGGCTGCCAAAATGAAATTTTAAAATCAGTCAGAGCTATAGAAATGCCTTTTAATATTTAAAATGTAAATCTCCATATTATGCATATAGGCTACTTTCTGTCCCAAACCCATGTAAATTGATTCTCGGAATCGAATCCAAACAATTCCAGAACCATGAATCGGAATACAGCCCTGCATTAAAGAAGTGTTGTCTGCATGTGATTGAGCAATATGTAGTGTAGAATTTCCACTGAAATTGCATTAAATCTGGTTGTTTTAACCAAGATAATTTTTCTTAACTTCATTTAAGTTCTCAGTCTTGAAATACCTGGACATTTGCCACCCTACACAGAACGCTCGGTAACACTTTCTATGAAGCCCGTATTTATAATACATTATAAGGATATTCTTAAGGCATTATAATGAATGCATAATGCATTATAAATAACATTATAATATGTTATACCATCTCATGAATAATCATAACAACAATTATAATACATTATAATACTTGCATATTTGAGGTTAACTTTTTATAGTATGATTATTTATAACACACAATGAACACCATATTAAATCGACATTTATAATGGACTATATCATATTACTTTTTTTTACATTTTATTTTGTTGGTCCCCTTAGTCTATTGACTACAAGCAACTTTGCAGCTGCATGCCAACTAACACTCCTTAGAGTATTAGTAGACTTAGGTTAAGGTTAGAGTAGGTCAAAGTAAATATTATAATACATTACAACTGTTCTTATGAATACTCATGAGATGATTTAACATATTATAAGGTTATTTATAATGCATTATGCATTCATTATAATGCCTTAAGAATACCCTTATAATGTATTATAAATACGGGCTTCATAGAAAGTGTTACCGAACACTCTTTAGTGTTATTTCCAAAAAAAAAAAAAAATATTTACCAGAAATTTTGTTAGGATTTTTTTTTTATTTCTTCCCGTAAGAGTAAGCGCAATCATTTATAAAAAATGTTGGGGGTCGGGCTTCCAGTATTATCCGACCCCAGCTATTTTTAGCTGGGGTCGGGCTTCCAGTATTATCCGACCCCAGCTATTTTTAGCTGTACAAAACAGCTGCTTTTGCTGCTTGACATGGGTGACATTGGGGTTGTTAATGGTTAGTCATGCATTCCTGGATGTCAGCCCTGCTGCAGTTGGAGTGGTTAGCGAAGCATAGGCTCAGCTGTACAGGGTACTAGATGGTGATAAATACCCTTAAATGAAAGATCTGATAAATTATCCAACGTGTTTTTGCAGCATTGAGCAGTGTAGCAAATCACAGACACATTTGTTGATTTCTTGAAAGCAGTGGCCAGTCTGAAACATTGTAGTTTGTCAGAATTCACCAACTTCTGAAAGCGTCAGACCGGAAGTGCAATTTTGCACGCTTGTAAATAATTTCATGACTAACTAACAGCAGACGTGATGTAAATGGGATTCATTTTGTAGTTTAGAGAGCTTTATTTGATTATAACAGAACTTTGTGAGATTGCGACAAACTAAGATGAGTAAGGGCTTTTAGTGATAATAAAGTAATAATGTTGTTCAGAAGTTTGGGATCAGTACTTTTTTATTATTATTATTGCTTTTAAAAAATTACATTTTAATTAAAAACATGTTAAAAATGTATCCTGCATTAACCCCACCCAGAAAAATGTTACATGGGAATTAAACATTTGATTAAACCACTGCAATATTTGTACTACACAAAATATGTTCCCAAAATGATCATTATTTTTCTTATTCTAGAAGCAGAACCTTGACCAACATTGTCCCATCTGGAGCAGACTTTTTTGGTTTTTCTCACCCCACCATTCAGAACTTGATTCAGAGTTGCCCTGGGGCTCGCAAATGCAGCAAGTGAGTAGCATTCATTTTTATCCTACACAGAACAATAGTGTGATCATCTTTTTTTTTCTTTTAAATAAATGCAACCCAGAGAGATGCTCTTGAAGATCTGTGGGTTTGCTTGGTCTCCATAGATTGTTTAGTGTGCAGTTTCAACATAGAGGAAAATAATGGGAGAAAAAATGATTGAGCTAATTTTCATTAGCAATTGGGCAGGTTTTGTTTTGCAGACCTGGCAAAATGATGAAAAGCAAGAGAGGACCAGACATGGGCTTCACGTTGTGGTTTTGTTTTTTCATGCAGTGAGGCAGCTGCCACTTAATTACGTTTTATTTATTTATTTATTTTGTTATTAATGTTACTTTTACTGGTACCTACCTCCTTGTTCCCAGAATCTTGGGTCAGAGTTTGAAAACCTGAAAGTTAAATCAAACAAGAAAGATAAACAGAAAAATAAGTGGTTTATATCACAGCTGTATATTTACTGAGTGATCCACTATTTTGTAGAAAGGGGTCAAACTTGGAGCCAGATTACAGGAGGGTAAAAATGACTCGGCTGAAACTATCAGCTGAATGTAAAGTGACCCACATTTGGTTTTTGACCACTGAAAATGTGTACAATTTTGTCCTGCAGCCAAATTAAGATTGCAGTATCTCCTGGAACTGAACCATAAAGGGCCTTAAAAATGAAAAATAAAAATAATATAATGATACTGCCATCTTGAATCATTACAACCCTCCTGTTTTGAATTTGAATCTTCACCCCGCTCTATACAAAATTACTTATCCTTTTTCAGAAAAAAATTGACAAAATCAAAAATCAGAGCCAGGGAATTTTTTTAAATTAAGTTGATTTGGGACGGAATAAGACTAATGACATAAAAGGGGCCACTGTGCAAAATGTCAATTAATAATTTTTTTTTTTCCTTCCTTCCTGTTTTACTGCAGTTACCAGTGGGTGCGTTTTGAGGTTTGTCGGCCTGGTGATGGACAAGTGGCGCATGGCCTTTCGGAAGAT
This sequence comes from Cirrhinus molitorella, assembly GCA_033026305.1. Classification (NCBI taxonomy): domain Eukaryota; kingdom Metazoa; phylum Chordata; class Actinopteri; order Cypriniformes; family Cyprinidae; genus Cirrhinus; species Cirrhinus molitorella. The sequence goes on along the minus strand of CM065127.1, from coordinate 21,733,020 downwards.
GATGCGTCTGTGAACTTTGAGTCCTTTCAGCGAGTGCAAAGCTGTGAGGAGAGCCTGACCAATCAGAACCTCACAACAGAACACAGCAGCACAGGTCAGACAATACTACAAACCACAACAAAACATTTTTGCGTAATTACATTTGTCAAGTTACATTTATATTGTACTTTATACAATACAGATGGTTTCAAAGCAACTTTACATTAATAAATAAACAAATGAAAATTCTGTCATTAATTACTTACTCTCATGTCTTTCCAAACTTGTAAAACCTTCCTTAAGTTTCTGAATACAAATTAAGATATTTTTGATGAAATCTGAGAGCTTTCTGACATGTTCAAGGCCCAGAAAGGTAAGAGAAGCTACAAGAATACTTTTTGTACATTATTTCATTATTTTAGTTTTCTTTATGCACAAAATGTATTCCCATGGCTTCATAACATTAAGGTTGAACCACTGATGTCACGTGGACTATTTTAACAATGTTATTACTACCTTTCTAGGCCTTGAACAGTCAGTTGTGTTTCTGTCTATGGACGGTCAGGAAGCTTTTGGATTTCATCAAAAATCTAATCTTAAAACTTAAATCTTAACAAAGGTTTTACAGGTTTGGAACGACATGAGGTGTTTCATTTTGTGTGAACTATCCTTTTAAATCAAACATTTTATTGAATATTATTAGTCTTTTTAAACCCCAGGTTTAAATGCTGAATCAGGTTGTAACCATTATTAAATTAATGGTGCTTTAAGAAGTAAGTTAACTTTTTTTTTTTCCATTTACAGTTCGACCACAACAGCCTAACCTCTCGTCTCACCTTCTGAGCTCAGCAGTGCTGCAGACCGCTGTAACTTCTCTCACCAACACTTGAGCTTTTTCAAATTGGTTTCAAATTGCTTCATAAAAATTAGGTTTCAAATTGATTCATATCCAGATGGTTCCTGTTTATAGAAGTGAAAATAAGTTATAAATAAGTCACACATCGCTCATCATTTGGCTCTCAGATCTGCATTATGAAAGAAATGATGCTGGCTGAACTGGATGCATTCCTGCATGCCGCAGACTTTGTGATTAAAAACAAAAACCTTTAATGTCATGTTGTTATACTTTAAACTGTTTATACGTGTTATTAAAAGTATGCTGTGAAATACTTCAAATAAAACAAACATGAAAATGGCAGGTACATCAACCCTTAAGCTTTTAGTAGCCTACTATAGTTTAAGATTTCAGCTTGTTTTGCCAGTTCTCTAGAGCAAAAAGCTCCTTCAGAAGCTACACAATACAATAAGCAAAACCCTCACGGCTTTCATTTTTCATTATGTAGGTCATTCCATATATGTGATGAGAAGGCTTTGTACTTTGAGAACGGTTCTCCTCGAGTAACAGATTTCATAAATCTTTTGACATCATACCTCTATTGGTATTTGTGATGTAATGTCATTCTGTGGTAAATGTGAGTAATATTTCAGAATATATATTTAACTATTCAAGTTTCACACCCTGACAGACATGCTTATATCTTGTGGGTATGAGAAGGAAATGTACTGTAATCTTTCGAGGTTATAATACCTCAGACGACCACTAAATGTCACTGTAGAGCTGTGAAATCCAAATGCCTTCACATCATAAGCCTCATTGACTAACTACAGCACAAACACATCAAATGCTTATTAAATAGAAAATAAATGTGCCTTTATAAATAAAGTCTGCATGTTTTAATTGTTCATATATGCAATTCAATCAATTGGCAGTGTTTTTCACAGCTTTGAATGCTACGTTTTTGTTTTTTTTTCTAATTAGGGTGCGAGGACCCTATTGGAATTGCTCAGTTTCTTATTATTCTTCTTCTTCCGATTCTTCTTCTTCTTCTTCTCCGAAATGAATCGCATTTTAGAGGGCCTAAACACGCTCGAAAACTCATGAAACTTTGCACACGCGTCAGGACTGGCGAAAATTTACATCTGATATGGGTTTCAGCAGTGGGTGTGGCAAAATGGCTCTGTAGCGCCACCTAGAAAACTTTAACGGAGTGCCCCTCGAGCTACGTTTCACGTACGTGTACGAAACTCGAAATACATACGTGTATCACACCAATCCCTACAAAAAAGTCTCCTGGCACAACATCCCAAACCCAACAGGAAGTCCGTTATTTGTAATTTCCTGTACGGTTTTTGTGCAGTTTTTGCCATTTTCAGACCTCGTATTTTAACGAACTCCTCCTACAGTTTTTATCGGATCATCTTCAGATTTGGTGAGTGTGTTCATAAGGCCTTTGTGACGCTAAATTGCGAAGCTTTTGAGTTTTCGTCGAAGGGCGTGTCCCTGGCGGCCTCACAAACTTTGATGTTTCACCATGAAACAGGAAGTTGCTGTAACTCAGGCAAACAATATCCAATCTGCCCCAAACTTCACACGTTTATTAACATTCATGTCCTGAACACATGTCCATGCCAATATTTAGTCATAGTCATAGCGCCACCTGCTGGCAACAGGAAGAAACATGTTTAACACTGTTATGGTCTCCTAGCAGCATATTAAAAAGCATCAGCAAGTGTAAAAAAGGCTAGCAACGTGTTATACACATTCTAAAACATGCAATACTTAGCTAAGTGCTAAAGGATGCTATTAATGCAATGAAACAGGAAGTTACTGTAACTCAGGCAGGCAGTGTCTGATCTGCACCAAACTTCACATGTATGATAAGAGTCCTGACTTGAGCACATCTAAAGGCAAATACTCTGTTACAATCATAGCGCCACCTGCTGGAAACAGGAAATTGCTATTTTTACACATGCAGTGTCTGATCTGCCCCAAACTTCACTTGTTTGATAAGAGTCCTGACTTGAACACATCTAAAGGCCAATACTCTGTTACAATCATAGCGCCACCTGCTGGTAACATGAAAATCACTTAATAACTCAACCATACAAGGTTCAATCTGCACCAAACTTCATATGTCTGATGACAGTGCCGACCTGAAGATATCTACATGCCAATATCAAGTGATAGTGATAGCGCCACCATCTGGCAGCAGGAAGTTTGGTACATATAGAAGGAATATTTCAATCATTTTTTAATTTACCCCATTAAATGCATGAATTGGTCAATGTTTGCTGTGTTTCTAAAGCCACCGGTCGGCGGTGAGCCCGGGTGCGAGGGCCCTTTCATCGCTGCTTGCAGCTTTAATGCTTTTTTCTGTTCTTATTGTCAATTATTCAACAGTACACATTATACCAAAGACACAAAATGTTCTCTGCCTCTGAGGATACTTTTCTTTTTTGGCTGACATCACCCCAGCCCTCTTATTTTTCTCGGATAGCTTTTTCACGATCATGAGATAAAGCTGCACCCCACCTTAAGCTATTGAAAACCAAAGAAAAAGAACCGCATGAGTCTTGACTGTCATGTTAGCCTTTAGTCAGATTTGAAGACTACAATAAGTTTTCACTTCTACTGTTAATGAAATGTTGGTAGGCTTCTATGAGATGGATAGCCTAATTGTGATAATTTAGATGGGTTACCTGATATTTTAATGGTATATCAAAAAGTGTATTTTTTTTTTGGTGCATTCTACCAGTATTTACCATACCGAACAAAAACTAAAAAAGGAAAAATATGCAATATGAAAATAATTTAAGAACAAAAATTCCACAAGGTACATCTTGAAAAAGGGAGTCGTCTTATAACCAGGTTCGGCTTATATTTGGGTCAATATGGTATTTAGGCTTAAAAATAGATCAATTGTTCATTTGTAAAGATTATCTAGAACAGAGGTCTTCAACCCTGTTCCTGGGGACCCACTATCCTGAAGAGTTTAGCCAAAGAGTATAGAATCCCAAGAGGCGAAACTCAGTAGAACGCTCCATAGCAACAGTTGCGCCCAGCAGCAGTCCTACGCTTCCGCCATTTTGGCTCGCCAGTCTCGCCAGTCCACTAGCTTCTTGCTGTCGTTATGGCAAATATCAGCTGCTTTGTAAAAAAAAAAAAAATTAAAACGTACATTAAAGCTAAAATACACAACCAGAATGGTGACTCGTTTCCATTTGTTTCTTAAGAATAATACTATATTACTTCTGTTAACTAACTAACCATAACTTGTTTATTATTAAAAATATTTCTGTATGTTTTGTACGTAGGCCTACTGTAATGGTATTTGTTGTTATTGCAATAAAAAAAAAAAATATATATATATATATATATATATATATATATATATATAAGAACAGAATAATGTACAATCACTAGACTAGTGATTGTCAAAAACAGACTTTCTTCCATTTATTTTTCACAAAATCTTTGCTCTCTAGAAATCAGTTTCGGGTGAAACTCCTATATTAAGTTCAAGTATTAGCATTATAAACGCGATTTAACGCCAACAAAATTAAGGACATGCATCAGAAAATTGGGAATGTTAGACAATAAATATATAACATAATATAACTTCACAGTAAATTGTTTTTGCAGCATTGTCTTTTAATGTCCGTTAAAGTATGACTAAACAAACAAAAAAAAGTCTCCAAAATTACTTGATTATTCAGTTATGATGGACACAGCAATGCATTATTTCTGTAAGATCAGCATGTTTGTAGTGTGTTCCAGGGGTTAAAACATACAATATAATGTATAATTACAATATTCATTTCAGACCTATAATAGTACGTAACTAATAATAGTAAGTAAATGTGTAAAGTAAAATGAAAATACTCAATAAAGCAGGCCAAACTGACTCAAATAATTAATGGTTGGATTCCACAGTTGATAACGTAAAACATGTATAATAATACAATACAAATATGTAGTAGTCATAAAATGTACTGATGACTTAATTTGAGAATTTTTTCCATTGCACTTCTGATTTGGCTGAGATTCGCCAATTTTGTGAGTAAAATGTGACGGATTTGTAAAAAAAAAATGTGTAGACAAACCATATAGAATGACTTTTTGCAGTTCTTCGTCTCATACACTACTTCCGTGCAGTGATTGCATTATTTTATTTCCACTTTGACCTCTCTTTCGTTGTCATTCGGTCTGCTTCTGTGCTGTTCGGTTGGAATTTTCACCCCATAATGGCGGCTGCGCTACCGAAGCGCCATCTAGTGGCGGTTACCAGAAAAGCATCAGAGTTTTGCCTCTTGGGATTCTATACTCTTTGGTTTAGCTACAACCCTAATCAAGCACACCTGAAGCGGGCAATCAAGCTCCTCAAGACTGCTTGAAAATTGCAGGCAGGTGTGCTGAAGCCAGTTGCAAATAAACTTTCCAGGCAAGTGGGTCCCCAGGAGCAGGGTTGAAGACCTCTGATCTAGAACAAAACATGTAATAATCATTCACTTTTACTAGTCACAAAGCTTAATTTCTGCAATAATTCAAATGCCATTGGAAAAATCCTGCTTTGTGTGTGTGTCTGGAGGCAACTAGATTGATGCTAAATTCTGTGTTACCTATGAAAAAGCAGAAAAAATGCTCTGATATACAGCATTAAATATAACGTACGTACATATAATATAACATGATGAGATTTTGCCCTCAGTCCAAACTATTTGCTCTGAAGCTAATAATAGATTAATACAACAACTATAGAGACCTCAGAGCTAGAAGCAAATTCCAGAAGATCTGTGCCGAGGTAAGGCTGCACTAGGCGGGTTCATGAGTGCTGATGTCTTGGAGGTCATATCTTTGAAAACATTGACACAAATGTGCAAATAGATGTTATATTAATTAACAAGCATAGTCGAAGTCAAAACAAGTACAGTCTCACTTAAAAAAAAAAAAAAAAACTCTTAAACAAAAACAGTATTATTTATAACATTATGGAGGATTTGGGCTGTTTGAAGCACTACAAGTGAAGTGATGCAAACGGTGAAATGGTTGGAGTTCTTCTGATATCACTAGAATATAGCACTCTTCTCAGCCAATCAGATCCGAGGACCAGAAAGAACTGGTGTATAAGTATGTGACCCTGGACCACAAAACCAGTCTTAAGTAGCACAGGTATATTTGAAGCAATAGCCAACTATATATTGTATGGGTCAAAATGATCGATATTTCTTTTACTTTATAAATAATCATTAGGATATTAAGTAAAGATCATGCTTCAGGAAGATATTTGGACAATTTTCTACCATAAATATATCAAAACTTAAATTTTGCTTAGTAATATGCATTGCTAAAAATATAATTTAAGCAAATTTAAAGGCAATTTTCTCAATATTTAGATTTTTAATGTATTTATTTATTTCAGATTTTCAAATAGTTTATAAAAATAGTAACAAACCATACATCAATGAAAGCTCATTTATTCAGCTTACATATAATTGTTTATAATTTCCAATTAACCCCTATGGCTGGTTTTGTGGTCCAAGGTCATATACATAAAACCTTCCTAAAAGTGTCAGAGGTTAGAAAAAATTACAAAACAGTTTATGCATTAGAAACAGAGTTCACAGATATGTTTCTATTCTATTAACCCCTATTTTCTGTTGTTGACTTAACATAATACTTTTAAGGTTTGAAATTAATTTTTTCACTCAGCAGCATATTTGGCTGCTAAATTAAGTTATCTGTCATTCATAACTTGTGCTAAACCAAAATTTAGAAATCATTGTAAAATTAGATGTAATATATATATATATATATATATATAATTCTGAATCATTGAATGGCTTTCAGTTTTTCAATAAAACATTGTTTGTGGATATGACAGAAATAAAACAAACAAATACAAAATTCTCTGTGACTTATAAAACAGCATTTATTTTGTTGTCATTTTCAAATATGACTATTCCAAAATTATTGTTGAAATTCAGCCAGTCAGATGTTTCCTCACAAAAGTCAACATATTGACCTTAGCATACACTCCTAAAAATAAAGGTTCCAAAAAGGGGTTTTCACAGCGACACCATAGAAGAACCAGTTTTGGTTCACTGAAAAACCTTTCAGGGACAAGTTCTTAAAAGAGACATTTTTTGAAGAGCGTTTTGATAATCTAAAGTACCTTTTGTGTAATGAAAAGATTCCATTGATGGTAATTTTCATTTAAAGAGATATGATCACATAGGCTACGCATGCGCATCGCAGAAACGAGACAAGACGAGCATTTGATGTTACAAAGTATATAAATTGTTAATTTGTTTAGAAAATATCCGATCGTTTCGCTAGATAAGACCCTTCTTCCTCGGCTGGGATCATTTAGAACCCTTTGAAGCTGCATTTAAACTGCACTGTGGAAGTTCAAACTTGGGGGCACCATACATATGGAGAGAAATCCTGAAGGATTTTCCTCAAAAAACTATTTCTTCATGACTAAAGAAAGAAAGACATGAACATCTTGGAAGTCAAGGGGTGAGTACACTATCTGTACATTTTTGTTCTGAAAGTGAACTAATCCTTTAATGGTTTGTTTTGCTAATGTTGGAAGCTCATGTGTTACTAGACATGGTTGGTTTTCACCTGCATTTGTTTACTTTAAACCCTGGATGTCATCCAGTTTTTTAAATGAAGCTTTTATAAATATGGTTTGCCACATCGTTGTCTTTTTGAGGGCACCAAACCGAAAACCCTATGTCAGTGTGACCTCACCCTGTTAAAGACAATTGACAGCTAAGACAGGAAAAAGACTAATTCAGATATTGACCTGCTGGTCTTGAGTACAATGAAGTCAATAAGGGGAGGGCTGGGTATCCTGAGACACAGCAGGTGTGGAGGGAGGGGGTCCCAGCTTAATCACTGTCAGTGTGTGTATGACAGTGTGCTCATTTATGTGTTTTAAGAGGACTGAACTTCCTACATTTCCTCACGGACGGGTGGGAACAGGAAGGCAAGAGTTATATCCGCCCATTCCCTGTCAGTAAAAGGTCAAAGTTCACATTTGTCATACCCACGAGTCTGGCACTCTCACTCTCTGACCTCTGACTCACTTTCCCTATATGCTAATATGATACACATTAGTGCACACTTTATCTTTATCCTTCTCACCTACAGGTGAGTAGTGAGGTCACTATTGGCGAAAACAAATGCGTAAATAAGTAGTGATTATTATTTTTAATGGTTTCACAAAGTGTTAGATCATTTTACTGTTAATTTGAATTTGAGATAGAGTACGAAAAGAGATGAACATGAAAATTAAATGTAAAATCGGTGGTTTTAAGTTTTAAGTTTTCAACTTACAGTTGAGGTCAAAAGTTTTCAGAATCTGCAATGTTAATTATTTTACTAAAATAAGAGGGATCAAACAAAATGGATTTTTTGCAAATGTTTTTTTTTTTTTTTTAGTACTGATCTGAATAAGATATTTCACGTGAAAGACATTTACATGTAGTCCACAAGATAAAATAATAGTTGAATATATAAAAGATCCTATTCAAAAGTTTACATACACTTGATTCTTAATACTTTGTTGTTACCTGAATGACCCACAGCCATTTTTTTATATTTTTTAAGTGATAGTTGAATGAGTCTTGTTGGTTCTGAACAGTTAAACTGCCTGCTGGTCTTCATAAAAATCCTTCAGGTCCCCTCTTCTTTGGTTTTTCAGCATTTTTTTTTGTATTTGAACCCTTTCCAACAATGACTTTGAGATCTATCTTTTCACACTGAGGACAACTGAGGAACTCATATGCAACTATTACAGAAGGTTCAGATGCTCGCTGATGCTCCAGGACATCAGTGCTCCAAGGAAAAATTATGCATTAAGAGCTGGGGGATGAAAACTTTTACATTTGAAGATCAGGGTAAATTTAACTTATTTTTGTCTTCTGGGAAACATGCAAGTAACTTTTGTAGCTTCTGAAGGGCAGTACCAAATTAAAAAAAAAAAAAAAAAGATTTTTTTTTTACATACATTTATTTTCTTATAATCATTATTATTATTTTCTTAAAATTATTAACATTTTGCTGATTCTGCAAGGTGTATGAAAACTTTTGACCTCAACTGTAATTATTATTTATTTTGCAGAATCAGTCACTTTCTTCTTTCGCTCTTTTAAAATGGAAAACTTGTAGTTTTACTTATTTATATTTGCAAGGAAATAGAACTTTTAATATAATGAAATCATTACGACATGATCTAAAAAGTACACAAGTCATGAATTTTATCTTTGATTTCAAAATTTTCTTTGACATAAAAGATTTTCTTTTATTTAAACAGGCAATTACATTTTTAGCGCTTGTTTTTTACAGTACATATTTGAGTGATTAATCTGTAAATAGTTTTGAATTCATTGAATTTAAACAAATGATTTTGTTATATCGGACTTATTAATGCTAAGCATCTGAATCTGTCCCCAAAATAAAATCATTTACATGCTATAATAAATTGAACACTGACTCATTGACACATACAGTAAATTGCTGTTAGGAGCAGGACGTTGTGACCAAATTTTGTTTTATTGACTTCATACAGCTTACCAAATGGCATTTAGACAATAAGGAAGAGTCAGTAATACAGAACAAGATTACCAAACACACACACCCTGATATACCAAATGCTGTACAATACCGTTAATGCATACACGCACAGAAAGACATGCTTTGGTTGATAAATGCACTTTAATTAATTCGATCTTGCGGCAAATACCGTCTGAGTGGAAAGGGTGGAAATTAAAATGTCGATATTTTGCAAGGAGTCAGAATACAAAAATGGCAAAAATTGATATGTACAAAATATGTACAATGACGCTATATACATCCAAGTATTATAAAAATCATACATCTTGTACATCTCCAACACGACAATAATTAGGGAGATTTTTAAGGATGTCACCTGGCACTTTTTTTCTTTCTTCATAATTCCTTCAAATGTCAATCACGGACACACATAGTCTATACTGTTTTTACGTAAGTATCAAAAAAGTCAGGGAGTTGCGGTAATGTGCATGGCTTTGTGGAAATTTATGGCAAACCGTCCACAAACACAGTCATACATCTAGGCTTACACGCTCACAAACGCACACACGCTTACAATCACACAAAAGTGTACAAATATATAGGGCACAAGTGTAAACACAATAAAATACACAAATATCCAGGATTCAAAGCTGACTTGCTGTCCTTAAAAACTTGCTTGCCGTTTTTTCAAACACACTTTTCAAGAAACCAGTCAGGGTCCAAAATTGACACTCGCTAAGTGCAAAATGTGCATAAAATGGTTTTGGGGTAAATAATAGGGCTGGGTAAAAAAAAAAAAAATAAATACATTGATTTTTCAATTTGAATCGTTTTTTACAAAACAATATTGATTCTTAAATCCCAAGAATCAATTAGTTTAGCCTGTTTTTAGTTAAATTAATGTAACATTGCAGCGCACCTCCCATCCAATAAATCGCAATAAGCTTTGTGCTTTGTTACTTTTGATATGAAACAAAGTCTCAGATTTCAAATTCTGTCCCTTTTTGTTAGCGGTCTGTTTAATGTGGAGTGACGGATCACTGTAGTTCAACAGAAGAGGCGTGAACTGATCACCTTCTTAGCTTTAAAACCAGTTTCAGTGAGAAATAAAAGTGAATAAACACTCGAAGGTACGTTAAATGAAAGAGTACAACTTACCGACATCTGTATCCAGTGACATGTAATCGCTCAATTAGTGTTTCAACCACTCAAAGACGTTAATATAACAGCTTATAAATTATTTGTCACATAACATCATATTTACCTCAGAAAAAACATATTCCGTGATCATAAACTCATTAGTCAGCTAGACAAATAACTCCAAAGGAGTATTTTTCTAAATATATGCACCCCATAACATATTCATTATCATTTTTACTGTTCTTTAGTGTTTAATTTATTTATTAAGTCTGTCAAGTGTTTATTGCCTTGTTCACACCAATATGTTTTCTTTTGAAAATGCATATTTTTTTCTTTCTTTTGTCCACACTGCAGCAGCGTTTTTGGAAAAGGAAAACTGAGCTTTTTGAAAACGCTCTCCAAAGTGAATAATTTTGAAAAAAGTAATTTTCACGTTTTAGTGTTGAAAACGATGATGCATGTTTAGTCATGTGACGCATATTGTACCAACAGACATCTGTTTATACTGGTAATTGTGCCTGTTATGTGCTATTCACTTTCACGCTGTTGCTAAAGACATCTACTTTGTACACTGTTCATATTACAATCCTAAAAAGATGAGACAAAATTTAGTCTCAATTATTGTCCTGCGGCAAAATATGAGGGCAGTTGCATTTTAGATCAAACATGAGTGAGATATTTCCGTAAATATAATTATCCTGCTAAAATAATTACTTTATCCGTCTTCATCATCTCAGTGAGCTTTTATAAGTTTTACGCATTTTAAAAAAAACTCTTTTAAATTAATGTTCTCCAAAGTTTCAGTGTGCGTTAGAAAAATTAGGAAAAGCTTTTAAATGCTAATATGTTTTCAAATGTCTCCGGATTATTGTTGACGTATCCTATGAAAGCCACCATTTAAATGTTTATATATAAAAAAAACCCGAATTGGTGTAACTGTAACTGTAACTTTATTGAGTGTTTAAGCGTTTGTATACAAATTGTAATGTAGTACCAACTGACTCTCATGTATATTTTACAGCATTTGAGTTTTTTTTTCCTAATATATATCCAAAATAATTAATATTGAATCAGAAATCAATAATCGAAGCGAATTGCAAGCTTGTGAATCAGAATCCAGTCCAATCATGAAATGTGTCAAAACCCAGCCCTAGTAAATAAAGGATGTTAAAATTAATGTTTTAAATTGAATTATGAATGATAATCTGATCCTCACTGATGTAAATTATGTCAGTGATTAAAATCAAGTTGTCTACTAAATAAATAAGTTGTGACTAGCATTCCCTCGAACTGAGTATCAGGAATGCATGAGAATGACCAGAATTTTGTGATGTCAATATTACTCACTTTTTTGTAACAGTGCAGTTTCACATAATGAAAAAAGTTAAATAATTTAAATGGGAGAACAAATCTCTAAAAAACAAATTCTATCCACCATTTCTTTAATGCGGAAGTAAGCGTTAGACTTCTGGTTCATTGTCCTCTATAGGGAAATAGCAAGAAGAATAACAACGTGCAGTAAATGGTAAAACAGTTTGCATTACAAACCAGTGTGTTCATAATTAAGACAACACATTGAAATAATATGGTAAGACACCAATTTGCAATATCGTGCAGCAGAACTAGCTGTTTTGTACAGCAAAAAATAGCTGGACACGGATAAGACTGGAACCCAGACCCATAAAATATACAAATGTCCGCGCCTGTTCTTACAGTAAGAAAAAGGTGGATAAAAAATTGAATTCTGTGAAAATAAATACAGTTTCATGACTGCTAAGAAATATTTATGGATGGTAAATTATCTCAGTTTACCCACCATTAGCAAGTGTGTTAAAAATTTTGGACCCTGTCTGTCAGTACAGTTTCTTCAGGCTGTGACTGCATCAATAATTCCCTTCCCAGTTTGAACCCTCTCAGATCTCTAAAACGCAAAGCTCAGAGGTCAAGGTTCACCAGCAGAGGCTGATTAAGATGCATCAAGCACAACAGGCTCCTTCCCAGTGGTCAAAGTGCGGTCACACCTCGAGTTCCTGGTTCTCTGCATAGTTGAAACGGTTTAGTTTTTCCCGTTCACGGTTGCAAATGTCCAGCTTCGGCCCGTGGGCTGGTTTTAGAGCTGGAGAGGGTGCAGGAGAGGGAGGAAGTGTAAGTTCAATCTCTTCACTGCAGAGCGCTGGCATGGGCACAGTGGGCACTGAGGTGGGCACTGTTTGGGCAGGAGGCAGCAGGGCCACGCTGTTGTCAAGGTTACGGATCAGAGTGCAGAACTGCCGCTGGTTGTTAATAGCATTGTCCTCAGGCGCTGAAGCACGTAGCTGCTCTTTGGTCCGGTGGCGGTGGTGCAGGCGGGACAGCAGTAGTGCACACGCAGAGCAGCTGCCTGCCACAAGCAGGGCAAATACACCCACCAAAACCATATAAATACTGAACCCACCTCCACCTGGGTCTGACACTGCACCTGAACAAAAGAGAAGCAGAGAAAGATATTAAAAGTAGTTCTATGTACCTTTTTATGTGCCACGTTTTGATATTTATGCTACTAACCTTGGCAATGGGGTTCATGACATGGATCCTTCAGGCTCAGGCACTCATTTCCAAAGTAACCCTCAGGACAGGCGCACTTGTAGCTTCCTTCTGTACTATGGCATGGCACCCCCTTGGGGCAGGGGTTGGGATTACAAACATCCAGTTTCGCCTAAAATATAAGAACTGCATTTAATTTTATTGGGTATTAAAGAATGGACACCCTAAGCTGACTTGAGTCTTAATACTGAGAAATTCAGAAGTAGGGCTATTATGTTTCCTCGATTGCATTGTGCCCATGTCGATTAACCAGCAAAATACTGGAAATGGCACATTCCATGGACAAGAATCCATGAAAAGCATTATTACACCATTTTCTAAGGCTGCATGATATATACAGTGCCACTTGAAAGTTTGTGAGCCCTTTTCAGTTTTCTATTTCTCTATAAATATGACCCAAAACATCATCAGATTTTCATGTGTACAAGTACTGAAAGTTGACAAAGAGAACCCAATTAAACAAGTGAGATAAAAAATATTTGCTTTGTCGTTATTTTTCGAGAAAAATGATCCAGTGTTACATATCTGTGCATTGCAAAAGTATGTGAATCTTTGCTTTCAGTATCTGGTGTGACCCCCTTTTGCTGCAGTAACTGAAGGTAAAGTTTCTTGTAAAATCTGATCTGATCTGAGTTTTAGCCCATTCCTTAGTGCAGAACCACTTAAACTCGGTAATGTTGGTTGGTTTCCTCCTATGAACTGCTAGCTTTGGTTTTTCCACAACATTTTAATTTGATTAAGGTCTGGACTTTGACTCAACCATTCCAAAACATTAGCTTGGGGTTGTTGTCTTGCTGCATGACCCACGTTCTCTAGAGACTCTCTCTCTGTTTTCCTTTAGAATTTGCTGGTATAATTCAGAATTCATTGTTCCACCAATGATGGCAGGCTGTCCTGGCCAAGATGCAGCAAAATGGGCCCAAGCCATGGTGCTACCACCACCATGTTTCACAGATGGGATAGGATTCTCAAGATGGAATGCAATGTGTTCTTTTCTCTGGAAAAAAATAGCTTCTCTTTTAAACCAATAAGTTACATTTTGGTTTCATTCAATAGTTCTCTGCCTTGTCCACATGATCTTTAGCAAACAATTTTCTTTTTGGAGACCTGGTTCCTTAGTGTTCTCCTAATGGTGGACGCATGAACATTAGCCAATGTGAGAAAGATCTTTAGTTGCGTAGAAGTTACCCTGGGAACTTTTGCAGCCTCGCAGACTATTACAAGTTCTGCTTTAGAGTGATCTTTTTTGGTCAACCACTTCTTAGGAATGTAACAGTGGTCTTGAGATGATGAGCCTGATGTGCAACATCAACTCTTTTTCCGAGGTCCTCAGTAATCTCCTTTGTTCGTGACACGATTCACTTCCACAAACATGATCAGACTTTGATAGCTCGCTGTTCTTTGAATAAAACAGGTCACATACTGACATTTGAAAGTCATTGCACTGACTGAAAACACATCTGCACAGATGGACTCGAATTTCACCTTTAAATTAACTGCTAATCCAAAAGATTCATATACTTTTGAAACGCACATATGTCAAACAGGATATTTTTTCTCAATAAATAAATAAAGACTAATTTTCTCTCACTTGTTTGACTGAGTTCTATTTGTCTACTTTCAGGACTTATATGAAAATCTGTTTTTGGTCATATTTATGCAGAAATATAAAAAATTCTAGGGTTCACAAACTTTCAAGCAGCACTGCTAAACCCATTTAAAAATCATAAAGTATAATGCTATTGTGAATTCACAAATGCTACCTTTCAATTAAATAAATATATGCAGTTTAATTATTTACATGCGTGTAGGTTATGTATGTGTGTGTCAGAGAAGCTTCGTTCCCAGTAAATACTGCTCCACACAAACTTTTCATTTACATGTGTGGAGCATCTTAAACTCCACTTTGCATATCATTGTGAGTTTGTGTTTATTATAACGTTCATCAGATTTGTAAGTTAAATAATTTATAAACCAACTCATACACATCAATATCTTTCTCAATATACTAACTGTTCATCACAATTTCAAATTAACAGTTTAAACCCTCGCTCTAAATGAAAACCCTTGTTTTATCCACACATTCAAGAGATGACACTGGCTGTAGCATTTCTATCTAAATGGCCAAATATTAAAGATTGAGTGGACATTTGAATTAAATGTTGTTTAGTCAATATTAAACTAGCATTAGGATGCAGTAAAGTGTAAAACAAGTGTAAAAACAATCGTCAGGCCTTTGGTGCCCTCTGCAATCATTTGTTACAATGCATAATGTACATTAGCTCTATTGTTTATAATACATATATAATAATATGTTTTGTTCAATAAAACCATGATTATTTGCTTTTGATACTTTATTTAAAATAATTATTATTGCCTCATTGCTATTATATATGTATTTAAAAAGGCTCTTGTTTATTTAATTTTTTTTATTACTACAAAATATTATTTATAATTATCCTATTACTCAATTAATCATCAGAATAATCAACTGATGATATTTGAACTGATGACCAACTTTTGATATTTTATTTGAATATATATTAATAATTATATTGAATATAATTATTATTGACTCATTGCTATTACATATGTATTTTAAGTCATTTTAATGTCTATTGTTCACTTAGGTCTATTTTTATTAAAAAAAAAAAAAAAAAAAAATTCTGACTTGATTATTGTGTTGTGTTGTGGAGTAACTAGTTAAATGTAACAGAATATGTAATGAATTACAAAATAAAGGTAACCATAATCAGTAACTGAGTTACTTTGCAGTTACACACACACACACACACACACACACACACACACACACACAGATTTTATTGATTTCTTTCCTAAATCACATTGACTGCTTTAAAATATGAGAAACTAGATCTGCATTTCCATGCTATATTTGTGTTCTCAAGGCAGCAAAATAATAATGGGCAAGTTTTAGGCTAAATGGATGCAAGAATTAAAATAACAATTACCATTCAGTATGCAAATATATTCAAGAAAGAAGAAAAATCACATTTGAGCATGCAAATATACAGTGTTGTCCTCCCTGTCAGTTAGATTTTGAATGAAAAACTTTTAAATAATGTAATGGCTGAAATACACAACATGACTTTTGCCCAGATTTTTGCAGTCTAAATTGGCTGATGCTAGTCAGGGCCAGTCTGCAAATTTTAGGCAGTCGGAGTTGACAGATTTCTCTGAAAATTGGGTTGTATATGATGGGCACAGACTGATTTTTCAGTTTCCCTCCAGTCAGAATGTATTAATTGAGAAGTTCACTTCCAGAATAGAAATGTCCTGATAATTTACTCACCCCCATGTGATCCAAGATGGTCCTTTCTGTCTTCAGTCATAAAGAAATTAAGTTGAGAAAAACATTTAAAGATTTTTTTTCCATATAGTGGACTTCAATGGGAACCAATGGGTTGAATGTCTGAATTAGAGTTTCAATGCAGCTTTAAATGGCTTTAAAAGATCCCAGCCGAGGAACAGGGTTTTTTTCAATAGTGAAATGATCGGTCATTTAAAACAATAATAAAAAATACTAATTTATATACTGTTTATCCACAAATGCTCGACTTCGCACATAACATACTTATGTTGGAAAGGTCACACTTGGTTAATTCTTTGTATGTGTACTTCGGTTAAAATAGGTAGAGTAGGGTGAAAAATCTTCTGTTCACCTCCAACTTCAAAATCATCCGACATAGTAGGGCTGGGCGATAAATCGATAACGATAATTATTGCGCAATATAAATTTCCTCGATAAACGATAACAATAGTTCAATATATATTCGATATAATGTTTATGCGGCAAAGGCGTAACAAAAGATCAGTAGTCAAAGCGTGCCACTTGGACCGTTTATCCGCTCAGATCAAAGTTCAAATGGCGGCAAAGCGCGCATTTATGCATTTATACTGAATGCATTTAGACTAATGTTACTGTTTTTTATACAAATACCTTGGCACCATATTAAATTTTACCATAGTATTTGTGGTTTTAACTGTTATTATCATGATACTATGAGAGCAATGGTTAATAATAAAAAAAAACTCAAACAGTCAGAAAAATTAAATTTCATCATTTAAAAATGAGATTTTGATAATGAACATAAATCTACATCTGCATTCTAAATCAAGCTACTACCAAATGTGTATTTCTGAGAGACCAATTTATTATAATTATTTATTATTTATATTTTATTATTTATTATTATTATTATTATTATTATTATTATTATACAGACAGTGCCTTCCCTGAATTTCCTGTTTGCCGCCATCTTAAAATTAAGACGCGATAAGTCGATTGTAGGGCTGTCAAACGATTAATCGTGATTAATCGCATCCAAAATAAAAGTTTATGTTTACATACTATATGTGTGTTTACTTTGTATATTTATAATGTACATATAAATACACACACATACAGGTATATTTTAAAACAAAATATATATATACATATATATATATATATATATATATATATATATATATATTTATACCTGTATACAATTTAGATTATAAATAAATATAAATATTTTAGATATAAATCAAAAATATTTTTCCTTATTATATACATGCATGTGTGTGTATTTTTATATACATAATAAATATACACAGTACACAAATATATTGTATGTAAACATAAACTTTTATTTTGGATGCGATTAATCGCGATTAATCATTTGACAGCACTAGTCGATTGACAATCTTCGTGATCCTCTGTTCTGTTCTGTTCTGTTCCCCTGTCCTACTTGTTCGTTCATGATTGTCAATTGACTTATCGCGTCTTAATTTTAAGATGGCGGCAAACGGGAAATTCAAGGAAGGTACTGTCTGTATAAACTGTCTTTTTAATAAACTACTTGTGCACTTTCAAAGTTCTCAGTGTCTCGTTTTAAATGTCAAGGCCCTCAGAAGTCCACCAATTAAGTGTGGAGTTACTTTGAACGTTGTTAATGGTGTAAAAATAGTGATTTAGCTGCATAGGCTATGCTATGCCCCTAGCACTAACATTGTAAGCCTAATGGAAGCACAGGCAAATAATGTTATAATTCGGAAAGCTTTGGGTTAACGGAGGTGGGAATTGGACATATGATTGTACTCGGCAACATGTTTTAATACACCCCAGGTCCATTTCACACCGAACTTCTCCTTTAAGACAGAAAGACATGAACATCTTGGGTCGCTTAGGGGTGAGTAAATTATCAGGAAATTTTTATTCTTAAAGTGAACTAATCCTTTGAACATGTTTCATATTTTGAGTTGGTTTTAGAACAAGTTTTCATTTGTCACATATCTCCTAGAAGTGAGATGCATATTGAAATTTGCATCTCTGGAAAGATGAACATTCTTAACCACTTCCATCCAACCTCCAATCTGCAAGCTAGAGTTAGCAAGGATGCGTACTAAAATCAAGCATTCTCATTAAATATTTCAGAGGGAAATAGAATTCGCCACATTACTGAAGATGTCACAACTTCCACCACTTCCACACTAATGTTAAGCCTTTTGAGCTGAAAAAACTTCTTAAACTGTAATGTAGAAAAAGCTGCAAGCTCTCACCTCACAGTAGCTGCCAGTGTATCCCAGCGGGCAGCTGCAGAACATGCTTCTGCCACCCTGACGCTCCACACACTGCCCTCCATTTACACAAGGGTTGCTGTCACAGGCGTTTACTGCTGTCTGGCAGAGTTTACCAGAGAAACCCGGCAAACACACACACTGAGAGTCCTGCACATAACACACACAGGTTAGCTGTACTGAAATAGAAATGCTTAAATGTCAAATCATCTTCACATCCTGGAGGTGCAAGTGAGCTTATCGAGGTGAATCACTTCTTACCTTACAGTGTCCTCCATTCAGACACAAGCCCTGGCAGCTACTGTTCCCTGTTGAATAGATGATATTTAAAAAAAGAAAAAAAAAATCAATAGCCAACCAAGTGGAATGGAAACCCACAGACCACTGTGTTTCACTGAAGAAAGAGACTAGCTAACTACATCCATCAATAAAGTATGAATCTACCATGACTGTGTGAGCAGACAGCGGTAGGAACAAACTCACAACGAGTTCACCCTGAAGTCATTTCCCACCAGCACTGAAACTGTCATGTTTGATTTAAAGCTAAATCATGCTCTTTTTTTCAGGTTCTGTGAAAACCACATCTAATACTTACGGATATCACAGTTTGGTCCCGACCAACCGGGAAGGCAGTCGCACAAATATCCTCCAATCAGATTACGGCAGGAACGGGCATTGACACACACGCCAGTCTCACATTCATTAGTGTCTAAGAAAGAGGAAAGAAGCACAGTGCTAAAGTGTGGCTATATTCAGAATACCACCTTACTATTACATCTGCAGTACATAATAAGTATAATTGGCATAGTATGCAAATTTCATAAAATGCAATACCCAGATGACCTTCTATTTTTGCCAAAACGTGCCGTACACAACAGAACATAATGAGCTGGGTAGTGTATCCCACAATGCCATGCATTCGACTTGACCTATAATTTCCAGTTTAACTAATGAAGTGAAAGTAATATCCACCACAAATTTTAACATCTTTTCTGGACTGACGACAGTTATTTTTGACATTTTATGTGAGATTGGATGCAAAATAACCAATTTTATTTCTGAAATGATACAAAGGGTGCTCACCAAAGCTGAATTTATTTGATCAAAAATACAGTAAAAATGGTAATATTTTGAAATATTTTAAACTTTTAAAATAAAATTTCTGACACTAGCAGTCAAAAGCTTTTGAACAGTATAATTTTAATGTCTCTTTTGCTCACCAATCCTTTATTTATTTGATCCATACAGCAAAAACAGTAAAATTCTTTACGGAAATATTTTTACTATGTAAAATAACTTATCTATTTGAATATATTTTAAAATGTAGTTTATTTCTGTGATTTCAAAGCTGATTTTTTAGCATCATTACTTCAGTCACGTGATCCTCCAGAAATCATTCTAATATTCTGATTTAATGCTCAAAAAATATTATTATTATTATTATGTTGTTGTTGTTTAAGTAGATTTTTTTCAGGTTTTTTGACCAATAGAAAGTTCAGAAGAACAGCATTTACCTGAAATAGAAATCTTTTGTAACATTATAAATGTCTTTATCATCACTTTTGATCAATTTTAAAGCATTCTTGCTAAATAAAAGTGTTCATTCCCCCCCCTCCCCCCCCCCCCCCCCCCAGATGAAGATGAAGATAATGATAATAATAATAATAATAATAATAATAATAATTAATAGTAGTAAATGTTTCTTGAAAATCAGCATATTAGAATGATTTCTGAAGGATCATGTGACACTGAAGACTGGAGTAATAATGTTGAAAATTGGCTTTGATCACAGGAATAAATTATATTTAAATAGAAAAGAGTTATTTTAAATAATAGTGCTGTTTTTCTGTACTTTGGATCAAATAAATGCAGGCTGGTGAGTAGAGAAAAAAATAAAATAAATATTACTGTTCAAAAACCTTTGACTAGTAGTGTATTTTAAAATTACATTTATTCCTGTGATAGCAAAGCTGAATTTTCCGCAGTTATTATTCCAGTCTTCAGTCTCACATGATCCTTCAGAAATCATTCTGATATGCTGACTGCTGTTTAAGAAACATTTATTATTATCAATGTTGAAAACACTTGTGGATACATTTTCATAGAAACTGTTTTTAGGACTCTTTGATGAATAGAAAATTCAAAAGCAGAGAAAGAACAGCATTTATGTTAAATCAACATCTTTTGTAATATTATAAATGTCTTTATTATAGACTACAATGAGGACAATGACTCTTAGGTTTTGGCTTAAATTGTTCCTAATAGAATACTCCAGAAAACATAACTTATACCCACAGTTGCCACCTCCGTACGGCTGTTAAAACACATATCTGACCCTCAAAGACAGATCTCTTTGTGCTGACGCTAACGGCTGTTTTCTGAGGTGTCACTGTGACACATGACTGTATTTCACAGGGCGTCTACAGTTCAGAGAGACTGATACACTCCAGAGAGCCACAGCTGATTTGGGCCTCGGGGCAATGGAGTGTGAGAGAGACTCTCCCAGCAGTCAACAACATCAGCGACGGATCCAACCACAGGTCCTCTTCATTCAGCAATTAAATGCACTGCACACTGTAGCATGAAATTGTCTGATGTGGTTTAACGGATAATGGTTGGTGGAGCGCTGATGCTGATGAATAATTTCAATGTGGCTTGTGCTGATATGGAATTTATAAACACAAGATGTGTTTACTTTTCTCCAGAAAGCTGAGTTTTCCATCTCCATATATGATTGTTATAATTTGGTGGTTTCAAATGGCAAACATGGTGGTTGCCTTATGGTTTCTGTAATAGTTTCAAATGGTTTCTCAAATTTAATTCCTTGGTGCCTTTCTAGTCCATCTACCCGGAGAGTGAGGTGAGGATCACAAGCATAAACGAAAGAACAGGTGTTCGCATTACAGACAGGTAAAAACAGACTATGACAAGTTTAGGCAGGTAGAGGCAGGTTTCGTCAGGTGCGGGTGTGGATGGGTACGAGTGTAAGGCCAAGTTAGGCATGTGTGGACATGTATGAACAGCTCAGGACAAGGTGAAGCTGTAGTGTTGCTTTTAATTCTTACCGAGCTGGCAGGTTCTGCCGGTCCAGAACGGAGGACAGAGACACTGGAAACCTTGCGACGTCTCTTGACACGTGGCCCCACGCCCACAAGGATTGGAGTCACACTGCAACACTGCTGTAGAAGAAAAGAACAGGTTCTGTGTCTCATCGTAGCCTCTTTCACACAGCGATTCTAGAAATACACTGAAAATGTTTCCCGTGATGGTTTGATTTTGGTTCAAATCTATCAAATCTGTCTGTACTTATCTATACAATAAACACCTCATTGAAAGTTTGGGGTCAGTAATTTTTTTTCTTTCTCTCTTTCAATTAAATTAATACTTTTATTCAGTAAGGATATTAGTGAAATGCTATAAATTGTAAAAAAAAACAAAAAATTCTGTATTTTTGATTAAATTAATGGAAATTTTATGAGCATAAGAGATTTAAAAAAAAATCTACCTATCTATCTATCTGTCTGTCTGTCTGTCTTGTCTATAGACAAAGATAGGTAGACAGACAGACAGACAGATAGATAGATAGATAGATAGATAGATAGATAGATAGATAGATAGATAAAGATAGGTAGACAGACAGACAGACAGACAGACTGTCTGTCTGTCTGTCTTGTCTATAGACAAAGATAGGTAGACAGACAGACAGACAGATAGATAGATAGATAGATAGATAAAGATAGGTAGACAGACAGACAGACTGTCTGTCTGTCTGTCTTGTCTATAGACAAAGATAGGTAGACAGACAGACAGATAGATAGATAGATAGATAGATAGACAAAGATATATCTTTGTCTATCTATCTATCTGTCTGTCTGTCTGTCTACCTATCTTTGTCTATAGACAAGACAGACAGACAGACAGTCTGTCTGTCTGTCTGTCTGTCTACCTATCTTTATCTATCTATCTATCTATCTATCTATCTATCTGTCTGTCTGTCTGTCTGTCTGTCTACCTATCTTTGTCTATCTATCTATCTATCTATCTATCTATCTGTCTGTCTGTCTGTCTGTCTGTCTACCTATCTTTGTCTATCTATCTATCTATCTATCTATCTATCTATCTATCTATCTATCTATCTATCTATCTGTCTGTCTGTCTGTCTACCTATCTTTGTCTATCTATCTATCTATCTATCTATCTATCTATCTATCTATCTATCTATTTATCTATCTATCTATCTATCTATCTATCTATCTATCTATCTATCTGTCTATCTATCTATCTGTCTGTCTGTCTGTCTGTCTGTCTACCTATCTTTATCTATCTATCTATCTATCTATCTATCTATCTGTCTGTCTGTCTGTCTGTCTGTCTACCTATCTTTGTCTATCTTTATCTATCTATCTATCTATCTATCTATCTATCTATCTGTCTGTCTGTCTGTCTGTCTGTCTACCTATCTTTGTCTATCTTTATCTATCTATCTATCTATCTATCTATCTATCTATCTATCTATCTATCTGTCTGTCTACCTATCTTTGTCTATCTATCTATCTATCTATCTATCTATCTATCTATCTATCTATCTATCTATCTATCTATCTATCTATCTATCTGTCTGTCTGTCTGTCTGTCTACCTATCTTTGTCTATCTATCTATCTATCTATCTATCTATCTATCTATCTATCTATCTATCTATCTATCTATCTATCTATCTATCTATCTATCTGTCTATCTATCTGTCTGTCTACCTATCTTTGTCTATCTATCTATCTATCTATCTATCTATCTATCTATCTATCTATCTATCTGTCTGTCTGTCTGTCTGTCTGTCTGTCTACCTATCTTTGTCTATCTATCTATCTGTCTGTCTGTCTGTCTGTCTACCTATCTTTTTTCTATCTATCTATCTATCTATCTATCTATCTATCTATCTGTCTGTCTGTCTGTCTGTCTGTCTGTCTGTCTGTCTGTCTGTCTGTCTACCTATCTATCTATCTGTCTGTCTGTCTGTCTGTCTGTCTGTCTGTCTGTCTATCTATCTATCTGTTTGCCCGTCCGTCCGTCCCTCCTTCTGTCTGTCTGTCTGTCTGTCTGTCTGTCTGTCTATCTATCTATCTATCTATCTATCTATCTATCTATCTATCTATCTATCTATCTATCTGTCTATCTATCTGTCTGTCTACCTATCTTTGTCTATCTATCTATCTATCTATCTATCTATCTATCTATCTATCTATCTATCTATCTGTCTGTCTGTCTGTCTGTCTGTCTGTCTACCTATCTTTGTCTATCTATCTATCTGTCTGTCTGTCTGTCTGTCTACCTATCTTTTTTCTATCTATCTATCTATCTATCTATCTATCTATCTATCTATCTATCTGTCTGTCTGTCTGTCTGTCTGTCTGTCTGTCTGTCTGTCTACCTATCTATCTATCTGTCTGTCTGTCTGTCTGTCTGTCTGTCTATCTATCTATCTGTTTGCCCGTCCGTCCGTCCCTCCTTCTGTCTGTCTGTCTGTCTGTCTGTCTGTCTATCTATCTATCTATCTATCTATCTATCTATCTATCTGTCTGTCTACCTATCTTTGTCTATCTATCTATCTATCTATCTATCTATCTATCTATCTATCTATCTATCTGTCTGTCTGTCTGTCTGTCTGTCTGTCTACCTATCTTTGTCTATCTATCTATCTGTCTGTCTGTCTGTCTGTCTACCTATCTTTTTTCTATCTATCTATCTATCTATCTATCTATCTATCTATCTATCTATCTATCTATCTATCTATCTATCTGTCTGTCTGTCTGTCTGTCTGTCTGTCTGTCTGTCTGTCTACCTATCTATCTATCTGTCTGTCTGTCTGTCTGTCTGTCTGTCTATCTATCTATCTGTTTGCCCGTCCGTCCGTCCCTCCTTCTGTCTGTCTGTCTGTCTGTCTGTCTGTCTATCTATCTATCTATCTATCTATCTATCTATCTATCTATCTATCTATCTGTTTGCCCGTCCGTCCCTCCTTCTGTCTGTCTGTCTGTCTGTCTGTCTGTCTGTTTGTTTGCCCGTCCGTCCCTCCTTCTGTCTGTCTGTTTGTCTGTCTGTCTGTCTGTCTACCTATCTTTGTCTATCTTTATCTATCTATCTATCTATCTATCTATCTATCTATCTATCTATCTATCTATCTATCTATCTGTTTGCCCGTCCGTCCCTCCTTCTGTCTGTCTGTCTGTCTGTCTATCTATCTATTTGTCCATCTGTCTGTCTGTCTATCTATAGTCATATACATCTAGGATGGCTTGAGGTTGAACAAATCATGAGGTAATTTTAATATTTAGGTGAACTTCCCACTTTAAAACAGTCAACCAATGTCCTTAACCCTGAGAAGCTCCTACAACCTGGTCTCTGAGACACATTATCATCTGTTCATCCTAGATGTGAATGTGTGTGATTGCTGATTGTTTGTGTTATTTAGGTGTAGTTCTGACTAAAATTGGCTGCAGCAGTACAGGAAATAGCAGCTGCCTTTGATTGGTGCTGATTGCAGTCTGTGCAGGTGTATGTGCGTTTATATATTTTACTACCAGAGGCACAGGAGGGTCCCATCCAGCCTGGCGCACACACGCAGCTGAAGCCTGTTGGGTCTTCCACACATGTTCCACCATTCTCACATGGAGAGGAGAGACAGGCATGCTCCACTGTTAAGGGAATAAGAGGAAGTGATACACTTATAATCTGCATCACATCTGTGTCTTATATCCTGTGCTATCACCACATAAACAGAAGTGCTTACTGTACAGCTGTGTTCTATTCAGAGCAGAAATAACACACTTCACCTTTAACATTAAAATGAGAGTGCGTATTTTGTTTTTGTTATCTGTATTTGTCATCTTGCAGTGATTCTTGGTTTGAGGCTGAGCAGTCTTGCTGTAAATGTATCTCTTATTAACACCTCACAGAGCTACTTCAGAGATCACATGTTAACACAGACTAAAATTATCATTACTGAGGAGATAATTGGTCAGACTCATGCAGGGTGGCGCAGTGAGAAATAAGAGCTGATAACATGGCATGCTTCATCAAGGAGTGAGCTTTGATTACAATATTCTGTGGATTTTATTCTCGCACAGCGCATCTTTGAGGTGTGCTTGAAATAGGCTGTCAGGGTTGACAGGGTTTATGGTTGTTTTATAGAGTCATCTTACCGATGTCACAATTGCGGCCACGGAAACCCTCCTGGCACACACACATGTACTCATTGGGTTCAGTGTTGGTACATGTACCACCGTTCTTGCATGGCTGATGGTTTCCACAATAATTCAGATCTGTATGCAAGAGAAAGAGTTTTTTTTTTTTTTGTTAGGAAAATCAGACAATTGGTGTGTTTTAGAAAAGCAAAATCAAAGTCAACAATAAATCAAATTGACCCTTTCTGAATTGGTGCTAAACTAAAGGGATAGTTCAGCTAAAAATTAAAATCTTTAATACATCATCTTTCCTTCTGAAGCATCAGTGAGTGTTTGAACCTCCTGTAATAGTTGCATATGAGTCCCTTAGTTGTCCTCAGTGTGAAAAGGTCAATCTCAAAATCATACAGCCATTGTTGGAAAGGGTTCAAATACACAAAAATGCTGAAAAAACGAAGAATCTGCGGGACTTGAAGGATTTTTCTGAAAAACAGCGGGACTCATGAACAACTATCACTAAACAAATAAACAGCTGTGGGCCATTCAGGTAACAACCCAGTATTAGGAATCAAGTGTATGTAAAGTTTTGAACGGGGTCATTTTTATAAATTAATTTTATAAAATGAATATAAAAATATATTACTATTTACTCTTGTGGACTATATGTAAATGTATGTAATGTAAAATATATTTGTTAGACAATGGAACACTTATTATTGTTCATTACCAGCAAAGCCACTTTATTTTCAACCAAGACAGTGGTTTGTACTGGTGACTACACAATTTAGTATCAGCCATCCATTTTCCATGATCCAATCAATTCCTGATGGATAATATCAAGCCCCGTCACACATTTTTCCTGTTAAATATCCTGTTTTACCAAATGTCATATTATGGTAGTACATTGGGATGTTTCATGTTGGCTTAGGAAATAAAAAAAAAAAACTTGTGGTAAGGACAAAACCAATGCAAATTTATCATTTAATTTTTCCTTGCAGCAAAAAAAAAAAAAAAGAATAAACAGCCCTCCAACCAACTTAGGCCAAATTAAAGCCACATGATTCAGAGAGGACTGTTTTCTTTCTCAAAATATACATAAAACACCTATAGACACAAACACATACAAATAATTGACTGATTTGTCAGAAAAAAAAACATTATTATACTCAGAAAGTATTGTTAGCTATGTGAAAACTGATGTGATCCAATCCTGATCCACATGCCATCACTTTCAGCAATGCAATATACCAACATGTGTAATAACAACATATGTGACTTGCACTCTCAACCCCTCTTTCCATCCATATTTGAGCTCCCTAAAATGTACATTTACCACTGGGAACTGTTGCTTGTAGGAAAAAGATTTTCTAAACAATAATTTCATGGGGTTACACAAAATGTCAGTTTGGTCTAGACACAAATTGAGTTTGACGTCTCAGGCATTGTTTGAATGTAGTTAACTTCATAAATCATACAAAATCTAACCAAGAATTCCTACAAGGTCATGCTTGAAGGGCTGAGTTAAACTCAAATGGATTGTTTCCTGAAGACTTACCCACAACACACAAGCATGCTTAACTGGAAGAATTATAACCACAACATACAAATAGACACACAAATTAAAACCAGTGTTGTGATGGAAAATGACGCAGCCTGAAGACTGGCTCCTGAGATCTGAGTTTGGAGGGAATGTGTGTTTGTATGTGTGTGTGTGTGTGTGTGTGTGTGTGTGTGTGTGTGTGTGTGTGTGTGAAAGCCATTGAGATCAAGCTAGTATCTATAGATTTATGACCTCGATTTATCTGTCTGCATAAGTTTAGTCCTTTGTGTGTGTGTGTGTGTGTGTGTGTGTGTTTATATGTGTGTGAGGGTGTGGCAGTGCCATTCACATAACTGCTGAATGGCAAGGGTCTGTTTTAGCCTCCACCTCACGGCTCACGTTCTGTTTACCCAAGACTATCGGCTTACACCTCTACAAAGCCCTGAAGATACCCCACGCGTGGGTCTGTATCAGCTAATCTCGATCTATTTACATAAACGTTGCCTGTACAGTAAGCAGTTAGCATGTCTTGGAATCAAAGAATCTAATGACTTTATTCAATATGACAACCATTTCATTTTCAACCTCTCTCCAAAACCCTGCCTTGCAAAGACATGACAGATGTTGTCAGCAATCCTGCAAAAAATGATTGACAGGCAGACAGCATTTCAGATAAAATAAAGTGTTTTCCTATTTTATTGATACCTGTCAGGTATTTCTGATGAGCTGCAAAGTTACTCCAGCCAAATGTTTTTTTTTTTTTTTTTTTTTTTACTTCAGCCACGTTTCAAATAAAATATTTTACTTATACATTATATATATATATATATATATATATATATATATATAATAAACTTGTCTATAATTTTTTTAAATTAATACTTTTATTCAGCAAGGATGCATTCAACTGCTCAAAAGCGACAGTAAAGACATTTAAATTTGTTATAAAGGACTTTCAATTAAATTTAATACTGTTCTTTTGAACTTCCTTTTCACCAAAGAATCCTGAAAATCACAGTGTATCACAGTTTCCACCAAAACATTAAGCAGCACAACTGTGTTTAACATTGATCATAATTATTTAATAATAATATTTCTTACATAATGCTAATGCATTATATCTGAAGGATCAATGAAAACTGGAGTAATGGCTGCTGAAAATTCAGATTTGCCATCACAGGAATAAATTACCCTCTAAAATGTGTTAAATTAGTGTCAATCAAATCCTGGTCATTTACCATAGAAATATGATGTTTTTAGCACCAGTTGTGGTACGATCTCCCTTAAACTTTGCATGCTTGTCACATGTGCTCACCAGGTTTTGTGAAGTTTCGAGTTTTCGTTTAGGATTTATAGGCTTTTGGGTATATTTGGCCCTTTTTCTAAACGACACTGTTCTAGCATTCCAAAGGGTAAAATTAGAAAAAAATTTTTTTACATTTTCTCAATCTTTTAACAAACGGTTTGATTGATTGAGCAGTGGTTCTACAGGCAAAGTTGTTCGGAATGAGGAGGTGTATCATATGATATGAATATATGAATATTGTGTTTATGTGTGAAAAACTGCGCAATATACAATTGTTTAAGCCCTTGGAAAATGCACTATTGCCCACCAGTGGCAAATTTCTTTAAAAATATTACAGACATTTAGGGCTGTTTGAGTCAAACAGGTCCACAGAGTTTTGTTACGATCAACCTCCGTTAAAAGTGCTCAAAGTTTATCGGCCTACAGCGGCCATGTTTTGTTGAGATACGCAAATGTCCTCATAGCCACTTCTGGAACTTTGGACTAAGACTGTGCATACCAATTTTCAAATTGATAGGACAAACGCTAAACGAGTTTGGTGAAGATTTCTCATTCCGATCAAAAGTTTTTACCGTTTTATTAAAAGCGTCCCTCCCCCCTTTCAAAGTTTTGGCATTCCTTTGCGTTGAAAGTTCTTTTTTTTTGATAATCACTGATATTCACTCTACCAATGAATAAAAAATGACTGAAACAAAAGCTAGAACTAGTCTGCAAAAGTAGTTTTTTTTAAAACCTCTTTAAAGCATCTCTGCCAGTGCGAACAGATTGTGAGACAAGTGCAAAAATCTGCCTCTGTCTGCTGTCTCTAAATATGCACATATGTTACAGCAACAGCTAAGGAAAAGTGTCAACCATATTTTTGTTCCTTAAAAAGCAGCTCATTATGTTACACTTAAGAAAGAAAATTAAATTATGAGACCTAATCACAAGTATATGTTAAAAACTAGTGGACAGCTCTAATAATAAAAACAGACATTCTTGCACATACAGTTCATTTCCTGTCATCTCACCTTTGTCACAGAGCAAGCCGCCCCAATTTGTGTCACACACACACTTCCAGGGTTCAGTGCAAGTGCCGTGATCACACCCAGGAAACGTCTCGCACTCATCGCACAGATCACCCTTCCAGCCATAATGACATCTACAGAGAAAAATAGAGGTTACAGCAAGACAGGAAGTGAGAAAAAGACACAAACAAAAACAAGGAGTTGATAAATATGGCATGCATCAGGGCTCTGTTTATTTCTGAAACCTGGACTCACTTGCATTCTCCAGGCAGATCGCAGGAGCCGTGTCCCATGTGACATCCCTGCTTACACACCGCTACAAGGATAACCACACATGCATACAGATGGTTGAATAAGATTAGTGATTTGATGATCACTAATTATTTACTATAGACATATTACATTCATAACACTTATTGAATTAGACAAAAAAAAAAAACAGGTCAGGATGTGACGCTTTTATTACTCAACTATTGTTAACATAATGTTAGCTGAATGTTTTTGACTTAGGATATGGTGGTAATATAGGCTCTTCCTCGATCATCTCAGGGGAGACATTTCTCTCTTTCATATTTTTTTTTTTTGCTGGAAAACAAATTTGGCCTCAATGGAATGTTGGAAAAGCATGTGAATAAATTATCCTGCAGTCTAATTGTCATACAAGGACAGAGGAAGTGCCAGTTTAAGCAGAACACGTTTTTGCTTTGAAAACTGAGACATAAAAACACCTACTGTACATTTGCATTATAATATAATATAACGAACAGTGCTGAGAAGATTACTTTTGAAATGTAATTAGTTACAGTTCACAAGTTACCTTATTTAAAAATAATTTACATTTATATTTAGACATTTAGCATACACTTTTATCCAAAGCGACTTACAAAGGAGGACAATGGAAGCAATCAAAATCAACAAAGGAGCAATAACATGCAAGTGCTATGACAAGTCTCATTTACACAAAGCGTATAATAAATAAAAAGAAAATAGATAGAATAAAAAGAAAAAGCAAGCTAGTGTTAGAGACCTTTTTTGCTTTTTTGTTAACTGTATAGAGAGAAGCTAGTGTTAGTAGTGTTAGTGTTTTTTTATTAGTAAATGAATAGAGTATAATTCTAAAAGCGCTTTTTTTAAGAATAGAATTAGAAAAGAGGGTGCTAGAGTTAGAGGGTCAAATAAATAATTAGTGTAACTATTTCAATTACTTTATTTAAGTAATGTAACTATTAGATTAGATTACTTTTTGATGGCTTTTCTAAATTTACTTTTACATGTAGTCATTTAGCAGACACTTTTATCCAAAGCGACTTACAAATGAGGAGAACAGAAGCAATCTCTTTCAAAGCACAGCCACCACAAAATCAGACTTTAGCACATCTTTTTACTTTGAGATTGTAATGAGGTTAAATACAGATTTACAGTTGAGGTCAAAAGTTTACATACACCTTGTAGAATCTGCAAAATGTTAATTATTTTACCAAAATAAGAGGGATCATACAAATTGCATGTTATTTTTTATTTAGTACTGACCTGAGTAAGAAATTTAACATAAAAGAAAATTTACAGTCTACAAGAGAAAATAATAGTTGAATTCATCAGAAATTCTGTTCTTATATATTCGGTTCTTCAGAAAAATTCTTCAGGTCCCAGGTTTTTCATCATTCTTGTGTATTTAAATCCTTTCCAACACTGACTATATGATTTTGAGATCTTTTCATATTGATGCTTCAGAAGTGAAAACTTTTTGTATTTGTAGAACTGGGTGTACAAGTGTAACTTATTTTGTCTTCTGGGAAACATATAAGTATATTCTGTAGCTTCTGAAGGGCAGTACTAAATGAAAAAAAAAAAATAAAAATCTGATATTTAGACAAAATGTAAAAAAAAAAAAACAAATGTACACATCTTCATTCTGTTCAAAAGTTGCCTCTTAATGCATGGCTTTTCCTTCTGAAGCATCAGTAAGCATTTGAACCTTCTGTAATAGTTGCATATGTCCCTCAGTTGTCCTCAGTGTGAAAAGATTGATCTCAAAATCACACAGTTATTATTAGAAAGAGTTCAAATACACAAAAATGTTGAATTTGTGGGACCTGGCAGTTCAGTTGTTCACGAAAAACAAGGGACTCATGAACAACTATCACTAAAAAAAAAAAAATAACACAGCTGCTGCTCATTTAAGTAACGGATTAGTTCACTTTCAGAACAAAAAATTACAGATAATGTACTCACCTCCTTGTCATCCAAGATGTTCATGTCTTTCTTTCTTTAGTCATACCGAAATTATGTTTTTTGAGGAAAATATTTCAGGATTTCTCTTCATATAATGGATTTCTATGGTGCTCCCAAATATGAACTTATCTAGCGAAATAATTGGTTATTTTCTAAACAAATTAATCCATTATATGCTGAAGAACAAAAGACATGAACATCTTGGATGACATCTTGTGAGTACATTATCTGTAAAGTTTTGTTGTGAAAGTGAACTAATCCTTTAAGAATCAAGCGTTTGTAAACTTTTGAACGGGGTATTATTTTCTCTTGTAGACTATATGTGAACGTCTTTTATCTGAAATACATTATTCAGGTCAGTAAAATAAAAAAATAACTTGCATTTTGTATGATCCCTCTTATTTTGGTGAAATAATTAATATTTTGCAGGCTCTACAAGGTGTTTGTAAAATTTTGACCTCGACTGTAAAATCAAATATTCAAGAAATTCAAGTATTCAAATGTTCACATTTTCAAAAGTAACTGAATTTTAATCACACATTTTTAATGATAATGGATTTGTATAATTGATTTTGTATTCATTTGAAATTAACCAAGATTTGAAATATTACAATAGAAAGAAATATAATAATGAATCTGTATCACTTTATGACATTCTATTACTCAAAATCACACTGTTCAAACATTCTGTAAAGCATGTCTGTCTGAATGAGCAACCAAGGTGGGCGGAGCTTAAAGAATCAGTTGTTATGTTTGTGTATGAATAGCCTGAAGAATATTATACGTAAACACAGTGTGCTGGACGTACTCACCCTGTCTGCACTCTGGTCCAGTCCAGCCCTCCTTACACACCTTAATCCCAGAAGGATCACAGTCGAAATGACCAAAAAAGTCATCTCGTGCTCGGCAGAGTTTGTTGCAGAGTGGGCCGTAGTAATTGGTGTCACAGCGGAATCGCAAGCGGTATTCCAGAGTGAATGTGCGGCCATGATTCCGGAAAGACTGCCACTGTTCACCTGGGTTCAGCATGGAGGACAGCAGCACTCGCTCTATTAATTCCTCCCTACCTGAGGGGGCAAAAGACAGAGTAAAACAGATTTATGTTTGTATATATCATTCTCATATTTTCCCCGCCAAAAAAAAACACTGAAAGGTTATCAGATGATACGTGCCAGGAAAAGTGAGACTGGACCTTAGAGAAGGTTCAGGGTTTGATAGAATTATATTTTTTAATAAATCAACAGCTCAATTTGTCATACCCCTTGTTTTTTAAAAGCAAGAAAAAAAAACTTCTGTTACAGTAAAGCACAGTGGAAGTACATGTGTTGTGGACAAGCTTTAAACATTCAAAAACACAGCTGATTTAAAAATAAAATATGTTATAAATATTAAACATTACACAAAGCTTGGAATTGGCAAGATTTATTAATGTTTTTGAAATAAATCTCTTTAATTCTCACTAAGGCAGCATTTATTTGCTCAAAAATACAGTAAAAAAACAATAATATTATACAATATTACTACCATTTAAAATAACTACTTTGTATTTTATTACATTTTAAAACATAATTTATTCCTGTGATCCTTCAGCAGCCATTACACCAGTCATCAGTGTCACATTATCCTTCAGAAATCATTATATCCTGAGTTGAAATATTTCTTATTATTATCAGCAAATGCTGTTGATAGAGCTCAACTTGTGCACTGAGGGGTTGATGGAACATTAGATTTGTTCATCCATCTCTCCCTTTTGTCCCTGGTGTTCAATAGGTTTCCCAGTGAAACTGTTAGCCTTCCTCATCTTGAATACTGTTACATTATATGTTACATTATCATCTATGCATTCTCTTTCACAAAGCACTGCAGAAAGAAAGAAAACTTGACTAACAGATGAGATCATCTAAGCTTAAAAACAAAGGAATGAAAACAAGGAAGAGTGAAGGTGTTCAAACACAGATAAGTTATCCTAGCAACCCCACACATGCAATAAAAATAAACACATTGACCACATACAGTGACCCCCAAAAGTATTTGGGCCCTTAAGGCAGTTTTCACACACACACACACACACACACACACACACACACACACACACACACACACACACACACACACACACAGAGAGAGAGAGAGAGAGAGAGAGAGAGAGAGAGATCTAGATATGTTGGTCTCGTCCTCTTCTGTTAATGGACTGCAGTGTAAGCACAGTCAGTAATTAAAGCTGTAGTCCATTTAAACATCATTCTACTACAGTCCATTAGAGATGTAAATGACTACACTAAATGACTCATGCAGGAAACCCTGAGCACAGTTTATCACTGACATGTTAAAGCACATGAATTTACATGAACATAATTCTAAACTCTCGCTGTCTTTGGTACACTGTGGTCCTTAATCTACGTATTTGGTCGATGCAATCACATAATTCCAAAATCATTTGATCAAGAGGGATCAAAACAGAAACGGAACTACAAACACTGTGCAAATTGTGCAAATATATCTGTACAGAACCAGGGTTAATCAACACTCTGAATTAAAAATGGGCTCTTATTCCATTTGAATTTTAATTTAATTGTCCCATTACATACATTCTTAAAAATAAAGGTGCTTAAAAAGGTTTTTCACAACAATGCCATGGAAAAAAACATTTTTGGTTTCCACAAAGAACCAGTGTTGTATAAAGTACCTGAAAATCATACTTAAGTAAAAGTACAGATACCTTACCAGAAAACAACTTTGGTAGAAGTTGAAGTCACTGTTTAAAATATTACTTGAGTAAAAGTCTTAAAGTATGTGATATTTATTGTACTTAAGTACAAAAAGTATTTGTTTTATAGTAAACATACTTAAGTACTGAAAGTAAAAGTACAAGTAAATGCAAAATAGAAAAGAAGCAAATATATATATATATATATATAATGTTCATAAATTAGCAAAATTGTGTTCTGTTTTAACTCTTTCTTCCATTTTGTATTTTTGGGTAAGAATAAGAAGCACTTCATCCAGTATAGTGTATTTCATTCCAACATAAGACAACATTTCTGGAATCTGCATTTGAAATAGCATTTAGATGTATAGGGGGACATTGATGCATTTAAACAGCAGTTGCAGATTCATTAATAGGTTTTTAACATAAAACGTTGAATACTGCTATGTGAAATAATTTAAGACATGAAAAAAGCTGAAATGTGAAATTAAAACCACCAGTGGGTGGCACAAGTGAGTGAGATTCAACCGATTTATTCAAACGGCTGAATCATTCAGTAAAAAGCATCTGACTGTGTTAATGAGCAAATCACTGAATCATTTTTATCAACCAAATCATTCAAAACACTAATTCATTTAATAAGTAAATACCGTCCTTTGCTCAGGGACGCAAAACAGTGCTGCGATCTGTGTTTGGAACTATTTTCGTTGGCAAAATTGAGCAAAAACATGCAATATGTTGTCTAAAATGTAAGTCACTTAATTGCTTTCCTGAACTTGTATAAAATTATTATTAAATGTGTTATCAAAAACGGTACTCTTTGTGGGATATAGATCAAGTTATTTAGATCAAATTATAGAAATATAAAATACAGAAGCATTTTAGCATCTACAATTTGGAAAGCCTGGAATTTTAAGTTTTAATGGACTAATAAATTGATGTTCCTGCACTCTGGGTGAGATTTGGTGATATAGCCTACTTGATAATGTCAGATCGCATGTCATTATATCATTACAACAAAACTTACCACATTATCACATAAGATATACTGTGTATCGCACACTCCAGACTCCACCTGAGTGGAAAATGAATCATCCCCGGTGGTGCACGTACTTGTAACCGGAGACCACTGATTCGTCAAACCTGCTTTCCTGCAGTCAGTGTTCTTCTGACTATTTTGTAGTAAGTAACCATAATGCTTTAGGGAAATGTATTGGAGTAAAAGTACACATTTTAATTAGGAAATGTAGTGGAGTATAAGTAAAAGTAGGCTGAATTCTAAAAACTCAAGTACAGATACTGCCAAAAAATGCTAAACTACTGTAACAAGGAACCATTCAGTCAAAGGCTCTTTAAAGAACCATCTCTTTCTTACCAATTTAGAATCTGGAGAACCTTCTTTTGCCACAAAGAAGCTTTTGTGAGGCAGAAAGGTTCCTAAAATGTTAACAGTTCTTTATGGAACCATGTAGACCAAAACGTTCCTCTATGGCATCGTAAAGCACCTTTATTTTTAGGAGTGTAGGACAGTAAACTGGAATTTGCACTGGACTGCCAAAAAATGAACCTACTGGAAATTTACTCATCGTAACTGAAAAGACGACTGATTCACATGAATACAGCGATCTGTCCCGCCACATTAACGAGCGTGAAAAACACATTATTGCAAGACACATTGTTTAAAATAAGACTGACAGATTTTGAAAGCTGAGACTTTTGGTTAATATTAAAAGTACCAAAAGCACAAAGCTTATTGCTATTATTGGGTGGCTGGCGCACTACAAATAGGCCTAATCAATGCAATCGAAGACATGAAATATTATTTCCAAGCATACTGTCCCTGGGAGTATAACACATGATTAGATTTCTGCTAATAATCCCACATATATTAAAATAAACTCCAGTGGCCTGGCAACTTCTCCCGGTGCTCCCAATCCAGGCCATTTGAATGCACAGGCTATACTCTCAATATAGCCTATATTGGGCTATAACTTCAATTACTATGATTTAATTCTCATAATTTCGACTTTATTCTCGCAACAATTTGACTTTATTCCTCAAAACACTTTGATGTTATTCTCGAAATATTAAAACTTTATTCTCAAAATATTT
Source organism: Cirrhinus molitorella (assembly GCA_033026305.1). Classification (NCBI taxonomy): domain Eukaryota; kingdom Metazoa; phylum Chordata; class Actinopteri; order Cypriniformes; family Cyprinidae; genus Cirrhinus; species Cirrhinus molitorella. The sequence continues at coordinate 21,696,249 of CM065127.1, read as the reverse complement.
CTACTTTATTCTCAAAATATTTCGACGTTATTCTCAAAATATTAGGACGTGCCAGTAAAACGCTGTTGTACATTTATATTACTTTGAATAAAAAATACAAATTGCAATTCTCAAGCATGTTCGCTCAACTGAATTGCAATTTAGGACCAGATTTTTTGGCATTTAAAAAATAGTACTGTCAGGATTTACTAAAGATGCGCAGTGAAGAATTAGTGCTGAAAAGGCGTGAACACAGTTATTTTTGCACCTGATCTCATTGAATATGCATTTGTAAGATTTTCCCTTTTAGACATTAAATTTATAGGAGGAGAGTATTAAAATGAATCATGCAGCTTGATTTACTAACGTTTGCGCTGGTCAAATTACTTGTATTTAACACCCAAAAAAGCATGTCTTAATTAATCTTAATTAAAAAGCATGGTCTGTGTTCTTTAATGCGCGCACTGTCAGTAAATCTCACACAGAATTTTCCCCTCCGATCAATTATGTAATTGTGCTTGTTAATACTAATTACTAATCCCTGTTTAGTAAATCTGGCCCTTAAAGTCATTTTACATTTAATTCCTAATGATCCACAACCTTGGACAGAAGACATCACGAAGACGATGAAATAAATGGGAAACTGAACAACGCTTGTGTCCTTGTCACTTTCTCTCTCAAGTTTTTTTCAAAGACATAATGGGTCAGGACGGACTTTGCTAAAGCTTGTTTAAGATATATGGCACTCAGATACATGGCTGTATTATAATCCAGAGCTGGCAAGAAAAAACGGCTCTACAATTCCGAACTCACGTCATTTCGACTCCCGGATCAGCCCACCTAAGCCTCACCTCACCAGAGACAAGCTGTAAATCCAATGAATGAGAGAAGGGATGGGTAAAGTAAATGAAAAGACATGACAGGAGCTGGAGGGCAGTGAAAATGTGAGATTTAGAGAGAGGAAAGAAAAAGAGAGATTTACTGTAAACGAGAAAATTTCAATAAAGGAGAATAAGAATTTGAGAAAACAGACTGTGAGAATGTGTATGAGAAAGCCCAAAAGATAAAAAGAAGATGAGAGAAGTAGATGCGCCTGCATGTTTGTGAAACAAATTAACTTTGGTTACTTATGAATATGAAGTGGCAATATCCATGTGATTAAAATGTATCTCAGTGTTTTTTGAAGCATGCACATGTGTGTAATTTATTCATTATACCATACCGTCCACCATTACTGTGCATGAGGACATAATCAGTGCGTGTGATTGTGTGTGTGCAAAATCCAGCAACATATTTTCAGTCATGGAGCGTTTCTTCAATTATAAGGAGAAACAATCAGAAAGCAACACAGGAAATGAAAGAGTCATGGAGACTGACCCTGTGCATTACTCAGTTCTCTTGTAATCCCCAGAAGACAGCATGAGGGGTAAATACGGATTGGCTGTCTGTTGTTGGCAATGTCCTTCTTTTCATTCTTTCTTTCTCTGTGCTATTATATTGCTACAAATCGTTTCTGTGAGGACACATATGATCCGTGGATTTTATTTTATTTAGTCACACACACACACAGACTTACACACGTATCATCATACCTGCCTCTGATGTTTCATTGTCATGGTCCAGAGCCTCGATCACCAGAGAAAACGATTTCTAGACAAAAGGAAATAAACAAGGAAATGCATGTCAGTGCTTTTATATTGCCACATGTATACAACACACAAAAAATGCTACAAAATGCTGCATAATTGCAGTAGAAATAATACATAACTCTTTGTCTCGGTGTGTAATTGCTTAACATTTTTTAAAGACATTTAAATAGTGCTTTTGAATGCAAAAGTTGGCACCAAAGTTAGTTTTATGTGTTTTGAGTTGCCAAGACATTGCTATGCAGTTACTAAGGTGACCTGAGGGGTTTTTAGCATACTTCTGGGTGGTTGCCCAAAAAAAAAAACCTCACAGTCGATCTACTCTGTTTCTTATATATGGAATTCTGTCATTAATTGCTCACCCTCATGTTGTGAGCAATTAATTCATCTTCGGAACACAAATTAAGATATTTTTGTTGAAATCTGAGAGCTTTCTGAACATGCATAGACAGCAACGCAACTACTGTGTTCAAGACCAAGAAAGGTAGTAAGAACATCATTAAAATAGTTCAAGTGGCATTAATGGTTCAAGCGTAATTTCATGAAGCTACAAGAATAGTTTTTGAGTGCAAAGAAAACATTAATAATTGCTTTTTTACCAATTTCTTTGCATACATCCTGGTACTCTCATGAACGTACGTCAAAACTAACAAGGAAGAGAGTTATTTTTGTTTTCTTTGCACAGAAAAAAGTATACTTATAGCTTCATAACATTACAGTTGAACAACTGATGTCACATGGACTATTTTATCGATGTCCTTTACTACCTTTCTGGGCCTTGAACGTGAACGTGCTGTCTGTGGAGGGTCAGAAAGCTCTTGGATTTCATCAAAAATATCCTAATTTGTGTTCCAAAAATAAAGGTCTTACAGGTTTGGAACAACATGAGGGTGAGCAATTAATTTTCATTTTTTGGGTGAACTATCCCTTTAATTATTCGCTTGTGAAAAGAAGTGCACTTAAAGGATTACTTCACTTTCAGAACAAAAATTTACAGATAATGTACTTACCCCCTTGTCGTCCAAGACGTTCATGTCTTTCGTACTGAAATTATGTTTTTTGAGGAAAACATTTCAGGATTTCTCTCCATATAATGGACTTCTATGGTGCCCCCAAGTTTGAACTTCCAAAATGCAGTTTAAATGCACCTTCAAAGGGCTCTAAATGATCCCAGTCGATGAAGAAGGGTCTTATCTAGCAAAACGATCGGTTATTTTCTAAACATTTCTAAAATTTTCTATTGTCAATGTATATACTTTTTAACCTTAAATGCTCATCTTGTGTATTCTCTGTGATGCGCATGTGTAGTCTGTGTGATTTGGGTCAATACAGGTAGGGTATGTCGAGAAACTCCCATCTCGTTTTCGTCTTCAACTTCAAAATCGTCCTACAATGCTGTTTTACCTTTTTTTATAAAGGGAATTTGATCTTCTTTGTACGTTCACTTTGTAAACACCACGTTGGATGATTTTGAAGTTTGTGGAAGAAAACGAGATGGGAACTGTATTGACCCGGATCACACAGACTACGCATTTGCATCGCAAAGACGAGACAAGACGAGCATTTGAGGTTAAAGTACATAAGTATATAAATTGTCAGTTAGTCAAAAATAACTGTTCGTTTCACTAGAAACTCCTCGGTTGGGATTGTTTAGAGCCCTTTGAAGCTGCATTGAAACTGCAATTTGGACTTCCCGTTGGTTCCTATTGAAGTCCACTATATGGAGAAAAATTCCGGAATGTTTTCCTCAAAAACCTTAATTTATTTTCGACTGAAGAAAGAAAGACATGAACATCTTGGATGATGGGGGTGAGTAAAACATTAGGACATTTTTATTCTGAAAATGAACTTATCCGTTACTTATCCTTCTTTCTCACGACTGTTAGGGGTTTGTTCTGTAGTAAACACCACTAATAAAGCACAGATGTGAAATGCTACATCACGGTTGTTTGTGTGCTTTTCATGCTGAAATTTGCTACTGGATCTCATGGTTTGAGCTTTTTCTCCAATACTACTCTAAAGTCCAGTGGGGGAACAGATGGTATGAGTGAAAACAGCTGAAAATCCAGAAAATAGAAGAATGTCACCATTGATTCGCAGTAGCACTGAGACCAAGCCTGTCTGCAAATTCTACTTACCAATAATCCCTAAACAATTGACAGTCATGAGTACTTAAACAGAGTACTTCAAACACTATTGAACAAGCGGCTACCACATCACAATGTGATTTAAAGAGAGAGCTGGCAATCATGAGAGCATCAACGAGTAGAAAAAGACAGACAGGGAGGAAGAAGAAAAAAAAAGGAGGACAATTTTCGTCTTCCTCTCTGTGTGGCCTAAATGAATAATTCAAAGCCACACTCTCGTTCTCCAGTGAAAGGTCCAAACCCTGCCATGCAAATGACACAGCTGCAGCATTCTGGGTAGCGAAACTCTAAAAGGCAGCTTGGATGTACGGTCACGCCTGTCTCGTAAGTGGCCACCACAGAGGAGAGGAGTGGTGGAGCTGAGCGAAGGACGGAGAGGGAAGACATGAGAGGGGTAGGAACGATTGGCAGGAGTGAGGGAGCTTGATAAAAGTGCTGTTAAGGGTTGAGAGAATATGATTCAGTGATTGAATGACTGACTGGGAAATGGACATGAGATCAAGAAGAACAGCTTCATGTGACTGAAAAGCATTTAGCATTAAAGAACACACAACAGAGCTTGAGCTTCATAATTATATTCCTTTTTCAACAGCACGTGCATAAAAACTGACTTGAATTGCTGCAGCTCAAACGATAAAAGCTCTTACATGTAAATGTGAGTTTTTGTCAATAGCCATGATTGTGACAATTAGCATTCACATATCCATTAGCATTTTCATTAATCTCAATGGCAGGTGCTTGACTGACCTTAACTTGACACTATATTTAAATAATATAATATGAATATATAAACATGTAACTCAGTTAAATCTTGCTTAAATGTATAGTCCTCAGATAAACTACTACATTTGCTGGTACTAATTATAGCGACCTGGTCTTGTGACGAAAACGTACTTCTGGGAACTTCTTTGCAAGATGCAAAATAAGTACCAAAAAGTACATATCACTGCAGTTTCCAACAGAAACCAAACTAGAGGCGGTAAAACAGCGAGCACTTGTAATGGGTTTCGCATGGTTACAGCTCAATTACTGTTTTGTATTGTTGTAAGGGGTAGGTTTAGGATTGGAGTATAGTGGTCGGAAACCTACGGCCCGCGAGTCACATGTGGCGCTTTGACAAAAATGACGTAGCTCATATAACTGTCACTAGAAATCAGTTCCCTGCAGAAAATAAATGTGCATTTTCTTTGTTGTATGCATGTATGAGGTGTTGTGTTCAAGCGTCACAACACCTTGAGTGTGCAGATTCAAGCAACAACCACAACAACCGTGAGTGGTAAAGGCAAAAAGAAAATATTCAGAGGAGCATTGACCAGCAAGTTTCAAAATGAGTGGACAAAAACATTAGCTTTTATTGAAAGCTATGTGCTCTGCTCTGTCTGGTTTGCTCAGATTAATTATCGTCACAAAACTGATTTAAATCTGATCTTCAAATCCTGAATTATATTTAAATTTAAAGGAGATCACATCAAAGAAAGCAACAGATAAGCGGTGCATTTTATTAATTATCAGCTAATTTCAAAATGAAAGACCGCAAGAGGAGAGAGTGCGGCATTTCACTACTTTTAATGAAGATGATTGTGCGTTGAGCATCTGCAACTTACTTTCAGTTTAATTTGTAACAGTTTGTGTGTCTGTTTGCTGAAGAGATACTCAGCTACTGCACAGCTACTGATGTTTGTTGCAAGCGCTGTCATATCTGACTATAACATGCCATATAGCCTATAAAATGCTCTCACACGTTTGTTATTTTAACATTTTGGGAGGAGTAAAATCTGCATATGTGGTTTCAACAAACAAGATGCAGTTTCGGCTGGAATGTGGCCCAGACTACCTCCTGAAGTGGTTTGAGAGATCGAATTTAAATCCATCTCAAAAGTGTTTCAGAGGGCATTTACACCTGGTGTTTTCACGAGCGGATAGATATCCAATCAGAGAAAACGCATAAAGTGACCGGGTGTAAACACAAAAATATGTATTAACCAGGATTTAAAAATGTGCATGTTTTTCATTCATGCATTCAGCATGTGATGCTATATATTTGTTGTACATGGACAAATAAAGGTTTTGTTATTGAAAATCTTTATTTTTTATTTTAGTAATATATAGATATATATGGCCCTTTTGAAAAAATGCACTTGTCAAAAAAAAATGGCTCTTTGGTGAAAAAAGGTTCTTGTAATTTATTCTTAGTTCCCAGCTGCAGCTGTATTGTTACCTACAACACCATATTACCACATTTTACATTCCGGACATAACAAGCTGCTCGATAGCGGAATTCTTGTGTAATTGGGTAAAAACATGAGTCACGTTGAAAGACCTGAAAGATAACAGATCGAAATCCAAGCTAAAACGGCTTGTTTACGGTTGTGTTTTTAAATCACTTTCGCTTTTGTTCATACTATCAGGTTTAGGTGTAGTGCAGATGATACGTTATTTCAAAACGTCAGGCAGCATTAGACTTATAGCGCCACTCAACAGACATTTCAAGCCAGAATTGTGGTGACACATACAAAACCAACGTCACATAAAATATACCATATGTATGTTCATCTTTTCCTGGGGGAAAAAAAACAAACACCCTTTCAGCGCCACCCATTGTACATTTTACATCAAATACGTCACAAAACATACATGGCAATATGTGTTTCATGAAAAAGTTCGCTGAGGTACATTTTTATCATGAGACCAAGTTGAATTATAGACATTATTTTTAACTCTTTATTTAATCTGACTGCAAGAACCTAGTAAACTAATAAAATAACCACTGTATTTCCAAGATGAAAACACATTTCAACATAATGAGGTCATGTGACAATGCAATGCAGCATACTACATTTTGAGATGTTTCCCATGGAGAAATGCATACTAGTCAATATTTTAAAGGTTCAATCAGTAGTTTGGAAAGTTTTACACCTGAATGGTGTACACTCACATGAGATCAAAACCACACTCGTAACAGTTTTCTATAAAAAAAAATTTTAACTACCTTGGTGCAGGTCACCATCCTTAAAGGGATAGTTCACCCAGAAATGAAAATTCTGTCCTTAATTATTCACCCACATGTCGTTCCAAACATGTAAGACCTTCGTTCCTCTTCAGAGCACAAATTAAAAATTAAAAAAATATTTTTAATGAAATCCAAGAGCTTTCTGACCCTGACAGCAATGCAACTACCATGTTCAAGGTCCAGAAAGGTAGTAAAGTCATGGTTAAAGTGACGTGACGTGTGGCCAAGTATGGTGACCCATACTCAGAATTTGTGCTCTGCATTTAACCCATCCAAGTGCACACACACAGTAGCGAACACACACACACACACACACACACACACAACGTGAACATACACCCGGAGCAGTGCGTCCATACGACATCAGTGGTTCAAGCGTAATTTTATGAAGCTATGAGAATACTTTTTGTGCGCAAGGAAACAGCTTTACTCTTTATTCAACAATTTCTTCTCTTCCGTGTCAGTCTTCGATGCATGTACCTATAAAAAACAACAGGCAGTATAAAGTGTATACTACACTTAGCAGTGAAATCTCATTGGTCTTGCTGCTAAATCTTCTCATGCATTTACTGGCTAGGACACAAACTACAAACTAAGTATAACTCAGTATAATACAGCAGTTTGACAGGTATAGCTAATGCTAAGCATCTAATAAATATTTCATTTAATAAGCTAACAGTCATTACACAATGTAAACAGACATGTTTCACATCCTTAATGGTCCCTTCAGAGACAAAGACGGCACTGAGATAAAACCACATTTGCACTTTATTATTCCACAGATGTGATTTGTGTTGTAACAGCACATACACACACACACACACACACACACACATACTCTCTCTCTCTCTCACACACGCATTTGCTCACTCAAATGAGTAATGGCTTTCCACAATTGCTCTCCACAAAAACACTCTGAAAAATAACAACCAGCACTACATACGCTTTCTTTTTTCCTCTTAACACATTCACACACACACACACACACACACACACACACACACACACACACAGACAGACACACAGCATGCCCTTGTGCCCTAACAAGCTCGAAACATTCACAGCACCCACACCCTTAAATAAACAACCAGAACAAAGGCAAATTTCTCAGACACACAAACAAAAATGTCCACCTACAGTGGTCCCCTCTCAGGCCCTGGAGCCCTCTCTCAGCCTCCAATGCAATGAGATAACCCAAACCACTCAAGCTCAGTGTTTGACAGCCACACACACACACACACACACACACACACACACACACACACACACACACACAAATGTACAAGCCTTAGATGGATATCAAGCGCCAATTCAGCACAGCCACTAAGCCCAAACAGTCCATTACCAAAAACCTAACGCTCCCTCTCTCTACTCTCTCAAACTCTTTAAAATTATTATACATATATATATATATATATATATATATATATATATATATATATTACTGCTGTCAATTTAACACAAGTTAAATTAAAGTTTAAGTTGGTGTGATGATTAAAATGATTAACACATTTTCTGTGTTCATCCATGTTTGTTATCTTACATTGCATGCAGTTGCTTAGTGACGTGATGCAGGACAACGACTGTGATGGAGAATGACTCTGTTTTATGTCTGTTTTAGCTCAATTTCTGCAATGAAAATAGCTACAAGCAAAGCCACAGCAAAACTGTTGCATCTCTGAGCAGCACACTGCAGTGTATCTTACAGCACACAACACACAAAACTTAAAAATGAATCCATGGTTTTTAATGAATCTAGTGAGCCAATGATTCAGTGACTCATTTATAGACTTGCAAGCAAGTCACTTGATTCATATCCGAATGAATTCATCATTTGAATGTATCAGCTGAATGAATGACAACACTAATTTGTCTGTAGTTTCTTGTTGAGAGTATTCTTTTTTTTTTTTAAAGGGCACATTGGATGCAAATTTCTCTCAACATGCAATCCATGGAGCACTATGGTTGAGTATCATTTGAATTTTATTGATTATGATTCTGATTCCAATTCTGCTTATCGATTCCTAGTTTAAATTTCAATAAGATCAAACACATTAAGTCAAACATATTTATTCTGTCTTTTTACAAAGCATTCTGTTGCAGCTAAATAACATGAGCAAAAAGCAGAAAACTACAGAACACTTAGGGCTACAAGAGGAACTTTTGCCTGTGGTTTTAACAAAACCTACCACAGCTAAAACAACTAGACTAATATCAATTTTAAACATTGTTAAAGACAAGTAAACAATCAGTAATAAAATAGGAACAAACTAATCAAATTCAGTGTTTACTATTGTCCTCTTTGCATTATTGACAGACCATTTTCTTATTTAAAGTCCACATGAAATCAAAATTAAAGTTTTTTGCTTTTAGTATGAATATGTTAGCCTTAAGATTATCTATAAGCTAGTGTGTTCCAAACAATGACAAAATTTGATTTACCAGATATAAGCATTCAAAACGTACAGTCTCTCACTTCCGCCAATATGAATCAACAATTTTGATGACATCACGCTGCACTTCAGCTTCTTGTCAAACTTTCTGTCCAATCAAATGCTCTCTAGAATCCATAGCGTCCCGTCCCCTACACTATAAATGACGTTGAAGCTGCGGCTGAGAATGATTACTTGTTCACAGTGTTAGCGTTTTCTGTATGTAGTGCACAATGTAGGTGATAGGGAACGATTCAGACAATGAAATATGCTTTCCATTGGGGCAAATGAGGTCTGGTTTTGCATCGTGTCATGCAAACCGCGGCAGCGTGCACAGTCTACTCCAGACCTTGGCTCCAGTCCAGAGACGCGATAGCACAGAGCAGATCATATGCGCAAGTTGGCATGTAATAAACTACACAGCCTCAGCATGATTATGATCACTATTTAGTTTTAGCAAGAGTTTCATATTGAATCAAGGGGGTAATCTATTAGACTGTGGCTGTCAAAAGCTGTCAAATGCGGCTTTAACAAGCTCAACGGCTCTGGCCCGAGCAGATATAAATGGAACACTTATTGGCTATTTTAAAAAGTGGGCTGGGCTGCTCGATATGTCCCACCCTGTTTTCCTGTTTCAGTTGAAATTACATCACCACATAGAATAACACTGCGTGTTTCAATGCACTTCAGTGGACCTTTAATACTGTAAAGACACAATCTGTATTGTTAAAAGTACTATATAAATAAAGGTAAAAAACCTTTTCAGTCAAGATCAGTAAATGATTTTCTTCTGTTCTTTGATTTACAATAATGACAGGCAGAACATTTATTAGGCTGCTGTCTCTTTAACACCAAACACACGCAGATCTAAAACTACTGTTACACATGCATTTTCTTTCAAAACAGTTTAAGTTCAAGACAAAAAACGGCTGTTTATGATGATATAGTCTACTGGCATATTGTGCATATTGGTCAGAAAGCAGAAATTTCTCCAGTGGAAATGCGTGGAAGAGTTCGAGAATGAACACAGGCTGGGAACTAGGGTTGGGTACGTTCACATTTTTACCGGTATCGGTTCTACCGGTCCATTAAATTTGATACCGGTACCCAACGGTACCTTTTTCGATACTTTACTCTAACTTAAGTGACTTTCAGTGGATATGTTATATAGCCTAATTTGCGCACATCTAAATGCGGGGTTTTTAAGTTTCTTTTGAATATGCGTGCGCGTTTTACTTTTGGTTTCGTTTTAATGATCACGTGAAACTCTTGGCGGCACTGAACGTGCATTCTACAGGCGAGTCTACAGGCTTTTTTATAATGAGAGGATTAATTAGCTTGCAGAACTCAGGACTGAACAAAAAGTCCAGCGTTTTCAGCGGTGAGTGGATTCTAACTGATAAACAAACACAGATACGCACTGGAGTCTGGTGTGAGGCGGCTGCTGCTTAATTTCATTTTGTTGTTAATGTTTTTGTTATTAAAGTTATGTTTGCAGCTTCCCGCATCCTTCTCACTCAGTCTTGAACTTTGTTACATACATACATATGTACGACCTATTTTTAAAGTCCCGCGACCCACCCGAGGATCGCGACTGAAAACCACTGGTGTAATACATTTTAAATATGTATTATAGGAAGTAAAACAATATTTAAATTAACAATGGTATTGTTCTGCTCATTTAAATTACCCTTCAATAGGACCTATAGGTTTATAAGAAGTAGGGACGTTAATGGTAATTTTAGATGTCCTTTCAGATGTTTTTTAATTCTAAAACTCTATCTAGTCTATATAGTATTTATCTAGTCTAGTCTTTATCTAGTCTATAATAAAATTAAACTTATTTCATATTTTCTCTAAACGTTCTTTTATAAGACAGGCACCTGTAATTACAGCCAAATTAAAGATTTGTTGTATGTTGTGTGCTTTTGTGTGTGTATGTATATCTATGAGTGACAATACGTGCACAGATAGAGAATCATTTCGCAGCGAACCATAGACACATACTCTGCTAAAATATGATTTGACAGTAAAAAACTGTAAAAATGCTACAGTAAAAACCTGTTAAATGGTTAACGGTAAAAGACTGTAAAATTTACAGTGCATAACCGTTTGTATGCTACATCTAATGTTGTTAAATGAATGTTTATTGCATTATTTCAGTTTCATGTGTGTTTACATGATGGTGTTCAGTGTTTGTGTGAATGACACTGTGCACCTTCTATATATCGTCGCTGTCGGGCGGAAACCTCGTATGTCCAAATTTTGTAAATTTCATATTTTTTCACAAATCGATGCTATTGGTCAGTGCCCACGTGGATCTGTAATTTTTACAAATTATTAACCAATCTAAAGTGTTGAAAATAGCTTGAGAGCAAATCTCTTAACTCCTTTGAACACTTCAACTGTCTGAGAAGAGCTCGTATCTCCACCTTTTCTTCACTCCGCTGGAGCGTCGGGGCATATGTCCCCTTCCATCTTCTTGTCACAAAGCACCGGCAAAAATAATTAGCATTGAATGTGTCGGTGGAAACAGTAAGGAGATATTTGAATGATCCATTAATAAACTAGTGTATTCTGAGATAATGTCGCAAAGACCCTGACTCACAATCTCTTCTTTGGACGCAACTTTTGAAGGAAAGCATCTTTCCGGATTACATAATGAAAGCGTTTTTTTCTGATTTGTTTTATTTCGTTAAGTAATAATTTAAAGCTTTCTATTTATTTATTTATTTATTTATTTATTTATTTATTTGTCATGTTTGTGAGGCATGTAGCCTATTCGCTGAAAAATGTGATCACGCTGACTCCTCATGTCCTACAAAGCGATTTCAGCTTTAAAAACAATATTAACATAATAGCGCACATTTATCTAGGTTTAATGTTTAAACCAACATTGTTCTATAGCTACTTTAACTGTTTTAGATCTATAGATTTTATTTTATGCAAGTCGTAATGATTTAAAGGCAAAAGTCTTCCGCTGGCCGCTGTTCGTAAAAAAAACAAACAAACAAACTGATATTTAACGAACAAAAAAATGCTCCAAAAGTTTTTCTAAATTAACTTAATAAGAAAACGAAACGAAATATAACCACTTTGGCATTACATACAAAACGTAACTATGTCAATAGCAGAAACAGTAGTATAAGCTGTTCTGGAAGAATTAAGGGGAAAAAAAGACGGACTCCGTTTTTTTGTATTGCATCATAGCTATTAAACCTTTAAAATAGAGTTTAGGAAGATGTATGTAACCACAGTCGTTAGCTTTGGTTAACTATTGAAGCCTTTTCTCTTGTCAAAAGGCTCAGTGCGACCGCAGACTTTGTTTGCCTGCAGATTAATTTCCGCCTATTAGACAGCCCAGTCAGCTTATCGTTTTATTTTGGTATTGCATCACTCATAGCTCTAACCTTTAAAATAGAGTTTAGGAAAATGTATGTAACCACAGTCCTTAGCTTTGGTTAACTATTGAAGCCTTTTCTCTTGTCAAAAGGCTCAACGCGACCGCAGACTTTGATGAACTGCTGGCAGCAGCGAAGTCTGTGTCTGTACCATTCTTATCAATGACGGCGTAATCTCGTATCTCCCTGCTCCCAAGTCATAAAACCTCGTATCTCCGATAAAACATGATTTTGGGGAAATGTTGTCTTAATGTTGGTACACAACAGTGTATGATAGCAATATATGGTATAATACCAACTTTAACGATAAAATATTTAATAACTCAAAAAATATGCAGTTTTTTTCATTTCCTGAAAAATGACGGTTTTGGAGATACGAGGATTCCGCCCGACAGCGACGATATGTTAATATTTAAAGGCTGCTTGTGATGGGCTTTAGTTTTTCATGTGACTTTCTCATCACCACCTGTTTTTTGTGGTTATCAGTGTATTACAAAGGTATAAAACAGATTTTAGTACTTCAATAGGTTAGTACATTACAATTATATCAGTTAATGAAATCATGGTATTTACTTGTAAATTTAACTGAAAACCGTAAACTGTAAACGTTGTACCACAGCTGCCAGTTTTCTACCATAATTTTTAAGATTTTTTTTTGCAGTGTACCAACTTGTGGAAAATGTGCATTCGATAATGGAAATAGAAGTTTCAATATTCATCATTTAAAAAACAAGTAATAAGCCTACATATTTATGATCATATCATTTGGGTTTAATTTCTTGTTTACGATTATCCTCTTGCATTATCGACAATATTTCCATTTAACACTGTAAAGTGTTATAATTGTATTGTCATAAGTGAATGATTCGAATATTATCTATTAAGTTGACAGCATTGTTTGCTTATGAATTGCTCAGAGAAAATACATATTTGCTTACAATTAATGCCATAATTTCTGGCATTAAGATTATGTGGATTTGCTGTAAGCATACCACATCATTTATGGATCTAATTTTAGATTGTACAAGAAATATTTTAATGCAGGGTCAATTCAAACCTCAGCCACGTGTCAACAAGGTCTTTATAACTGCACACCTGATGGGAAAATAAGGTGTTGACAAATATAATTTGGCTGTAATAGATATGTAATAAAGCGAGGCTGATTCATGTTAAGCAGTGTGTGTAATGTCTGTTGTCTGTTGTGTGTGTGCGGGTGGGTTTAGGGAGCCACTGATATTCTCAGCTCACAGTCTGTGTTTTGGCTCTGGGACATCCTGGCGGAAGAGATGAGGCAAAAGAACAGAGAGGTTAGGAAGTGACACTCTCTAAAACAAAACTACACTAACACACACACCCATTACATCAGCGCTGGTCAGTCCTCAGACCTTTGTCTCCTCGTTCTCCTCTATTCACTCTCTCTATCAGGCTGTATCAGCACAGGGTAAGCCAGCAGCAGTGGCAGTGCCAAGGTCAAAGACAGGCGTACACACACACACACACACAGGTGAGTGAACCACACACGTGCAGGAAGGGTGTACGGGTGTCTCTTGTCACAGGTCAAGTTCAGAAATCTGCTAAATCACTGTTCCCCTGCTCTACCACACCTCTGGCTCCAGATCAACTAGTGTCATTTCCGTTCTAGCTAATTTATCTGTGATGTAAGTTTTACGTCTTCATGTTGTGATTAATCAGTCATGAATCACTAAATCACCAAAACAGGCAAGTGTTTTGACAAGAACTTAATGTAATCTCTTTTGAGCAAATTACAAAAGCAAATAATGCATGATACTTTTTTAAAAGAGTACTAAAGTGGTAGAGTCAGCGAACAGAATGGACTGTTGGGGGTTTCCAAACTTTCTACTGCCTGGGACATACAAATTTGATGATCCCATTGTAAAGAACACCCTCAATAAAATAAGAAAGCACCTGTATAAAAGGCATATTTATATTGTGTCAGAAACATACTGGTAACAGTTCATTGGCTCCATTTGCTGACATAACTACATAAGTTAAAATTGACCATGAAAAATACTTTGATAACACTTTACAATAAAGTTAATTAGTAAGCATCAATTAATGAATTAACTAACAATGAGCAATACATTTGTTACAGTATTTATTAAGTTGGCTTGAAAAGCCAAAATGTAGTTAGTATCTCCTCTTAGAGCTTTGAAGGTACAACCCCCAAACTTGGGTCAGACTGTTCTTAGAAAGTTTCTATATCTTTTCTAACTGATCCAGCTTACAGTTTTCAAAAACCAGACTATTAAAACCACCCAAAATCCCATAGACTTTCATTGAGGGGGTCAAAACTTTTGTACAATGAGACTTATGGTGTATTTAAAGGAACACTCCACTTTTTTTGAAAATATTTTCCAACTCCACTAGAGTTAAACAGGTGAGTTTTACCGTTTTTGAACCCATTCAGCCGATCTCCGGGTCTGCTGGTTTCACTTTTAGCATAGCTTAGCATAAATCATTGAATCTGATTAGACCATTAGCATCTCATTCAAAAATGACCAAATATTTTCAATACTTTTCCTATTTAAAACTTGACTCTTCTGTAGTTACATCGTGTACTAAGACAGACAGAAAAAAAAAGTTGTGATTTTCCAGGCAGATATAGATAGGAACTATACTCTCATTCCGACGTAATAATCAGGGAACTTTGCTGCCGTACCATGAGTGCAGCAGGTGCAATGATATTATGGTGATTTATGCTAAGCTATGCTAAAAGTGCTATTGCCAGACCTGGAGATCGGCTGAATTCAAAACCTGTAAAACTCATCTGTTTAACTCTAGGGGAGTCAGAAAATGATCCTATTTTCAAAAAAAAAAAAAAAAAAAAAAAAAGAATATTCCTTTAAGCTGTCTATTGCTATACTAAAGCTTAACAACTCCTTTTAGTGAATAAACTGGTTTTAGTTTTTTTTTTTTATAAATCAGTACGTTTGCTGGATTCACTTGTTTTTGGCAGTTTTTTTTTTACTTAATCAGTGGGTTTTACGATGGATTTTTACTAAATAAGCTAATTGTACTTGGTTTTAGCTGGATTATTTAATTCATGTTACCAATATGTTAAATTACATTGAAAACGTGCTAACAACATGCTGATCATGCTAAAACACGTTAACATGCTACCCTGCTGAAAAAAACAAACAATGGAAACCATTACTACAAATACCATTACAAACATTACAAACCATCAACATTTATGCATTAAATAATTTAAACAAGGTTTCCTGTAGTGTGTTTTGGGACATTCCATTAGGATTTAGTGATTTTAACAAGCCACCAGTAGAAGGCGACCAATTACCAGCAGAGACCAACAGGCACCATTACAATTTCCATTAAAACCAGTACAATTCCCACTATAACCAGTAAAACCATTACAAATTACAGTGATGGTAAAAACATTTTTTTCAGTATGATAATTAAGCTGTTACCAACATGCTAATCATGTTAGAAACATGGTAGCAACATGCTAATCAAGCAAGAAATATCTAACAGCAATGCTAAATTGTGCTAAAATGTGCTGACATCTTAATCAAGCTAGAGCTATGATTAAAATGCTAACAACATGATAATTGTGCTAAAACATGCTGTTGGCATGCTAATCATGCTAAGAACATGTTAGCAACATGATAATAACATGCTTATCATGCTAAAAAAGCTAACAACCTGTTAATATCATGACAATCATGCTTTAAACATGTTAGCAACATGTTAATAAAATGCTAATCATGTTAAAAATATACTAGAAACATGCAAATCATGCTAAGAATATGTTAACAACATGTCACCCTGTTGAAAAAAAAACAAAAAACAATAGAAACCATTAAAGAAATTCTAATGATTTCCACTACAAATACCATTACAAACATTACATACCATCAAGTTTTACTCATTAAAGCCATTTTTAAAAAAATGTTTTCTATAGTGTGTTTTGGGACATATTCCATTAGGATTTAGTGATTTTAAAAATTTCCCATTATAACCAGTAAAACCATTACAAAAACCATTACAGTATAGGTTTCAAATTTTTTTCAGTATGGTAATCATGCTAGAAACATGCTAGCAACATGCTAATCAAGCTAGAAATATAATTAACAACATGCTAACATGTAATCGTGCTAAAACATGCTAACAACATCTTAATAAGGCTAGAGATATTATTAACATGCTAATCATGCTATGACATGCTAGCAACATGCTAACCATGTTAAAAACATGTTCGCAACATGATAACAACATGCTAATCATGATATACAATGCTAACAACCTGGTAATAACTTGCCAATCATGCTATAAACATGTTAGCAACATGCTAACCATGCAAGAAACATGTTGATGAAATGCTAACCATGTTAAAAACATGGCAGAAACATGAAAATCATGCTAAAAATATGTTAACAACATGCTACCCTGTTGAAAAAAACAAACTATAGAAACTACAGAAATTCTAATGGTTTCCATTACAAATATTACAAACTATCAACTTTTAACCACTAAAACCATAAAAAATGGTTTCTTGTAGTGTGTTAGGATTTAGTGATTTTAACAAGCCACCAGTAGAAGGCGACTAATTACCAGCAGAGACCAACAGGCACCATTACCATTTCCATTAAAACCAGTACACTTCCCATTATAACCAGTAAAACCATTACAAAAACCATTACAGTATTAATTTCAATTTTTTTCAGTATGGTAATCATGCTAGAAACATGTTAACAACATGCTAATCATGCTAGCAAACCAGCAATCAAGCTAGTTTCCCAGGCTGACCAACTAAGAGCAGTTACGACCAGCCTGGCCAGGCTGGGAAAGTGGTCAAAACCTAGGCTGGTTTTCACATAGAGCTAGAATAGATAAAATGAAACTACCATTTTATTACAATGATACAAAAAAAATACATTTTGTGTAGTTCTTGTTAGGTATGTTCTTTATGTTAGTTTAAACTTTTCTTTTTAATTAAAATTAAGCTGTATTTTCAGGAGAAAAAACATATGTACTCAGCAAAATATATTACATATGAATTTACATTTTTTATTCATTTAGCAGGATTAAATATCAAATTAAGCTTTAATCCACTTGAGCATACAGTGTAGACGACTCATATAAAACAATACTGCCAACATCATATATATGAGTTAGGCTATATTTAACACATTAATTGTGTCTTAAAAAATTTTAAGCTTTAAGGCTTTAACTTTGACAGACAGCATCTCTTTGTACTCATGCAGTGTTCTTGAGACCTGTGGGAACCATCCAAACAAGACCAAAGCCTGTCCCATTACAAAACACACAAATACATCATATCCTGTTTATCATTTGTGCCTGTTTCTCACACAATCATGCCTAATCACACACACCCAAAATACATGAAATAAACTAGCAAATTAACGAAAAGACAAACAGATGCCGGAAGGTCCAGCAGTAAACAGAATCAAGCAGATAAGATAAGACTCAGAGACAAAACTCTCCGGTTTTTAGCACTCAGGACAATAGTAGCAGAAGTGTGTATGTCTCTGTACACAGGTGAGCATCAAATAATTCACTTCAGCCCCCATTGTGTCTCCTGTGACATTTTAAAAGCATTTTGTCCCAGCTCATTTCCTACAGTAGCTGTCTGTGCATCAAAAAATAAGCTACAGGAAAATTGTTTCACTGAAAGGCATCAAAAACCATTATGAACAATCCCAGTCTATGATAATGACTATAGATGGCAATCAACAGACATACAGTATTCTGTAAGTAAGGCCTTAATATGCAGTGTCTAATTCTCCCTCTGGAAGAACATGAACAGTATATGCATATGCTTTAATTTTATTACTGAACAGGATGTTGTGTTTGCTATTTCCAAAAGCCTTTAGCAACAGAGCTGTTTGACAGTCAAAAACGCTTGGATGCCTGTGTATGAAAGAGCTCTATTCACACTTAAGGGAAAAAGAGGCACAATTGCACTGCAGTGAATTCATAATGAGCAAGCACTATATTTCACTGCATCCGGCTCCTCAGAATAGCAACTCTTCATGAGGGGACTAGAAACTTGCTGGACCTTCTCAATGTAGCAATAGTCTCTGCAAATCCAATTCTCTGAATTCACAAATCAGCAACATCTGCAATCTATTACCCATTTAGTAACGTTTATTAAAAAAAAAAAAAGTTTGGCTAAGATTACATTGAGGGAATAGTGGGGGGTTAAGACAAGGATTAAGACTTGTATAGTCGGGAAATGTGTGGAGATCAGACTCTAGACATAAGCAGTCTGTGTCTATTTCTTAAAGGGACAGTTCACTCAAAAATGAAGATTTTGTCATTAAATACTCACCCTCATGTTTTTTCCAAACACATAAGACCTTCGTTCATCCTTGGAACACAAATTATGATATTTCTGATGAGATCTGAGAGCTTTCTGACCACGCATAGATAGCAACGTAACTATCACATTCAAGGCAGAACGGTAGAACAGCATTAAAATAGCCCATGTGACATCAGTGATTAAACCTTAATTTTACAAAGCAACAAGATTTTGTGCACAAAGAAAAGACTGTTCATAGACTATTTTAATGGTGTTCTTCCTAACTTTCTGCGCATCGAAAGTGATCGTTGTGGTTCTATGCAGGGATTTCATCAAAAATATCTTATGTTTTGATCCAAAGATGAAGGTCTTATGGGTTTGGAATGATATGACGGTACGTAATTAATGGCAGAATTTTCATTTTTGGCCGAACTATCCCTTTAAGCAATTAATGCTCAAGTGTTTTGGAAGGCAGTCAGGATGCTATGCAGTTGCTGAGGTGTTCTGAATGTTTTTTATCATGTTGCAATGTGGTTGCTTAGCAGACCAAAAGAGCCAATAGAGTCCATCTTCCAAGTCTCTATGATAAGTCAAAAATCATATCTGATCACAAAAGCACTCCTCAACAAGACACATGATTTGTGGTATCATTAATGTCTGTAGCACAAATACTGCAGGATGAGTTACGGTTTAACCTATTTTCATGGTTGTTAAGAATTAGTTTCTTGTTTCAGGCTGAAAAGAGTTATACAATGTCTGAATGGATTTCCTTCTCTTTCCTTTCCGAAAAAAAAGAAATAAAAAGAAATTGTTCCGAATGAATAGCTTACTGAAGACTACACAGTATATGCTGCATATTACAGTAGAGGTCAAAAGTTTACATTCTTTAGTTACAAGTTGATTCTTAATACTTTGTTCTTACCTGAATGATCCACAGCTGTGTTTTCTTATTGTTGTTGTTGTAATAGATACTATAGTGATAGTTGTTCATGAGTCCATTGTTTGTCCTGAACAGTTAAACTGCCAGTTTAGGCAAAATAAGCAAAATGTACACATCTCCATTATGTTCAAAAGTTTTCACCCCCCTTTTAATGTATTGTTTTTCCTTCTGGAGTATCAGTGAGCCTTTGAATTATCTGTAATAGTTGCTTATGAATCCTCAGTTGTCCTCAGTGTGAAAAGATGGATCTTAAAATCATACAGTCATTGTTGGAAAGGGTTAAAATACACAAAAATGCTGGAAAACCAAAAAATTGTGGAACCTGAAGGATTTTTCTCAAGAACAGCAGGCAGTTTAACTATTACAAATAGTTTAACAAATATTACAAATAAAAGGGATGTAATCTTTTAAACGGGGTCATTTTTTATAAATTAAACTATTATATTTTCTTGTGGACTATGGAAACATCTTTTATGTGAAATATCTTATTCAGGTCAGTACTAAACAAACAACAATATGCATTTTGCATGATCCCTCTTGTTTTGGTAAAATAACATTTTGTAGATTCTGAAAGTGGGGTGTAAACTTTTGACCTTAACTGTACATACCTTAACTATCCATTCAAAATATAAGTAAAGCAGTAAACATTATTCCATGTTAAACATTTAATTCTTAATACCAGGTATGTATTGCAGTAAGTTCAATAATAACAACTCTCCAAATAGATTTAACAGCATATTAATAATACGAATGCAGTTTAGATAAGATCTTTATGGAACTAGATCTGCTATGCTGCTGCTGGTATAAGCAAACTTTACTGGTGAAACATGCTCAGAATTACAGGGATTAGGATACATGCTGCTACTGTTAGGTAAAGTAGGAAAAAAAACATAGCAGATCTAGACAGGTGGTGCTGGGGAGGAGGAGGACTGAAGAAAAATCTGATGGCAAGCTGTACCTTCCTGGACCATGTTGAAATGAAAATAAATAAGGTTATTTAGAAAGGAAAGTGAGATCAGTTGGATGCACTGCCAGTTCGAAAGCTACTCAGAGTAGTTTCTTGATTGCGTTATGCATTTTTGTTGTACACAGTACTGTGTGTTTTGGAAAATGTACTGTCTTCTGGTATTTTATGACCTATGGTATTTTATTACATATACATACTGCAGTTACTGCAGTTAGTATTCTATTTTCAACCAGCCTTCTATTTCCAACTAACGCCAGATGACGGCTTTTGTTAAAAAGCCCTTTATGTTCTTTCACTCTCACCCTCTCTAAATGTCCATCCATCCATAAACATCTATATACCAACTTGCATTCATCTTTAAACTCATTGCCCTTGCACACTCACTCACTCACTCACTCTCTCTTTCTCTTTCTCACACACACACACACACACACTCGCTCTTTGTCTAGCTTGCTCATATTCAATGACTGTCAGAATAATACAGTGAGGTCCAAAGGTCTGAGACCTCAAGTTAAAATGCCTCTTTTGGTCATTTTTTGATTTTAATTTCCAGCAACAGTTTGAATTAATTGAATTGAAACATTAATATCAGTGTCAGAATGTCTTAGTATTTTGTTTGACAGCAAATCTCGACAGAATGAGCTTCACAATTTTGTGATCTCCAGCATGATTTGAAATTTTACAAAGATTCAAAGGAAGAACAATGGATGGACTGTCTGTACAAATGAGTTTCACATGGTCAAAAATGTACTTTTTTGATTAGTGACCTGGAAGTAGTGTTGAATATTAAATATTTATTATTCAATTTATGTCATGAAAACCTAATTTACAGGTTTAAATCAAATTTGAATCACCTGATTTTTCAAGGAGGTCTCAGTGTTTTTGACTCCACTGTTCTCATGCAGCACATTAAAAGTTATGAAATACAGACTTTATATATGAAAAAAAAAAAAAAGGTTATGAAAAGAGGACTAATGATTTGCAAAACTCAAATGGTGTCCCACAGATGGGGGTACAGGAGGATATCCCGACTGAGACAGCCTGTACAAACAGAGCTCATTCCAACAGGAAGAACTCCCAGCCCTCTGAGAGGAATTTCCCTCTCTCTGTCTCTCTCTATCACTGACTCACAATTCTTACATGCTGTTTTGACATAACCCTCCATCATGCTTCTCTAGTACTTATTTTCCCCAACAAAACATACTGAAGTACCCTTAATGTGTAGGATAACTGAGTACAGTGACAACAGTGACATTAGACACTTAAAGTGGCCACAAAACATGAACAACTGAACACATACAGTTGAGGTCAAAAGTTTACATACACCTTGCACAATCTGCAAAATGTTAATTATTTTACCAAATTAGGAGGGATCATGCAAAATGCATGTTGTTTTTTATTAAGTACTGACAGTTCACATAAAAACCGTTTCCATATAGCCACATAAGAAAATTGTTGAATTTATAAATATGTCCATGTTTAAAAGTTTACATACACTTGATTCTTAATATTGTGTTCTTACCTGAATGATCCACAGCTGTGTTTTTTGTTTAGTAATAGTTGTTCATGAGTCCTTTGTTTGTCCTCAACAGTTAAACTGCCTGCTTTTGGTTTTTCAGCATTTTTGTGTATTTGAACGCTTTCAAGCAACTATATGATTTTGAGATCCATCTTTTCACACTGAGGTCAACTGAGGACTCATATGCAAACCTTTACAGAAGGTTCAAATGCTCACTGATGCTTCAGAAGGCAAATTATGCATTAAGAGCCAGGGGTGAAAACTTTTGAATTTGAAGATCTGGGTAAATTTAACTTATTTTGTCTTCCGATGAACATGTAAGTATCTTCTGTAGCTTCTGAAGGGCAGTACTAAATTAAAAAAATATATGATATTTGGGCAAAATAAGAAAAATGTACACATCTCCATTCTGTTCAAAAGTTTTCACCCCCTGGCTCTTTAAGCATTGTTTTTCCTTCTGGAGTATTATTGAGCATTTGAACCTTCTGTAATAGTTGCATATGCGTCCCTCAGTTGTCCTCAGTGTGAAAAGATATTAAAATCATACGGCCATTGTTGGAAAGGGTTAAAATATACAAAAATGCTGGAAAACCAAAGAATCTGTGGGACCTGAAGGATTTTTCTGAAGAACAGCAAGCAGTTTAACACTAAACAAACAAAAAAAAAAAAAAACACAGCTGTGGATCATTCAGGTAACAACAGTATTAAGCATATGTACATTTTTGAATGGGGTAATTTTTATAAATTCAACTATTATTTTATAATGGAAACATCTTTTATGTAAAATATCTAATTCAATACTAAATAAAAAATAACATGCATATTTTGGTAAAATAATTAACGTTTTGCAGATTCTTCAAGGTGTAAGCCACACTGTATGAATGTCGTTTTATATATCAAGTATCAAACCAAGTGGCATTTTAATGAAAAATAGAACAAGCACACTTTCCAAGCAAAGTATTTCACAAAAACTTTTTTTAACTTATGAAACAATAGATGCACTGTCGTTACCGTTTTATATTTATTTTAATGTAAACATTATATACTGTATTCATCACTTCCTTACTGTGAGATACAAAATCACATCACGTCCCTGTTGTAACAAGGACAGATGAATCATGGATGCAGGCCTAGACATCGACCAATGAGGAAAAACAGTCTCTTAAAACATCAATATAGTAATTATGCACGTTCACACACAGAAACACACACACACATTTACCCAACCCCATAATAACTACACTTATCCAATCCTCTCCCACTCTCACACACCTGCAGAGAGCAGGTGTTGCCATGGAAGCTGTAGCATCCACCTTAGGTGTTACCAGCAGAGCCACAGAGGGTTTTTTAGAGAGGAAGAGACTAAATTAGAACAGCTACATTAATTATCTCTTTACTTTACCCTCAGTGACCTCAGAGAGAGAGGCAAGGGTCTGCAGTTGTTTGTGTGCTCTAGAAGCACTATGTAACATCCTGTATGAATTCTAACAAAACATGGACGCCCATCTTCAAATCTAGTGCTGGGTATTTTTTTCATTGCTTCACTTCTAAACTATTCACTTGCTTCGCAACTGTTTAACATTCTCTGCTGTCCCTCATCCTACTTTTTCTGTCTTGTTGTTTTTGTCTTTGAGAAGGATGTATGGTTTCTGAGGAGCCTTTAGGCAGTTTGGCATTTGGCCGCAGTGCGGCCCACGGGCATTCACTTGAATATTCATACGCATACAGCGGCACTAACAAAGAAAAAAAATACTTGCACAACTATACACATGGGAAGCCTACAAATTATATGCATAGGGAACTTTTTTGTATTCAAAATCAAGATTTTAGGTTACATTTTATAAACTAGAAAAGCATTTTTATTTTACTCAACATTAAAGTACCTTTGTGATTTTTTATCATCTTGCTAATTTTCATCAAGGAAACGTACCTGTGGGAATGTTTTCCCAAGATGCAAAATATGTACCGCCATGTACATTTCATGACATATTCGATGTAAAATGTTCACTGAGTGGCGCTAAAAGAGTGTTCGTTTTTTTCCCCCGGAACAGATGAACTTACATATGGTACATTTTTTGTGACATTGGTTTCATACGTGTCACCGCAGTTCTGACTTGAAATGTCCATTGAGTGGCGCTATAACTCAAATGCTCTTTGACACTTTAAAATAACGTATCTGCACTGCACCTAAATCTAGCCGATAGTATGAAAAAAAAGTGAATGTGACGCAAAACGCAATCGCAAGCATGCCGTTTTAGCAGGTTTTTCGATTTCTCATCTGTCAAGCTCTTTCCTTGGGATCCTTGGGATTCGTACCCAAGGATTCCACATCTTAAGTCAAATTCTGTGCCGGCTAAGTTACAGAGCAAGCTTGTTACATCCTGAAAGTGAAACATATGGAGCTTTAATCATAACTGTATACAAAAGTGATTACAAGTGCTCTCTGTTTTACTGCCTGTAGTGTTCTTTTCTGTTGCAAACGGCAGTGATATGTACTTATTGGTACATATTTCGCATCTTTCGAAAAAGTTCACAGAGGTATGTTTTCGTCATGAGATCAGGTTGGTTTTTCATGTAATGTTTATATTTTATTATAGCTTTTATTTTTTTAAAAGTTTAACAATGCTGGTCCAGATTTTAACAACATAATTCACACTAAAAATGGGTCAAGGTAGTCCACTTAATATACTTCCCCAATAAAAAATATACTAAAATGTATTTCTGTCATGACAACTCTCGGAGGGATTGGCATGGTAATGTACATGACAATGTTAATGTACTTGGTCTTGGCAGAATAGATCTGCTACGCTGCTGCTGCGACAGAGCAAGTACCGAGACTTGCTACTGCCAATACATCCACAACATGCTGCTGTAAGCATATAAGAAACACTGCTGCTGCACATATAACATATATAATTAACCCCCATATAGCATATATGAATCACCTCATAGCAGATCTATGCATGTGGAGCTGGGGAAGGTGGAGGGTTTCTGAAGAATGCTGCAAACTGCTGCACTTAGAACTAGTGATGTATTTGAATGTTGAGCAGCATGCCACTGCGTCATTACGTCACGTCTATAAACATAAAGAAGGCATCCCGGCTAGTAGCTTTATCGCATGTGAGAATGCTGCAGGTGCCGGATAATTTATAGCCTTTTCTCACAATGGCTGAAATAATTGACCTTGTCATTTTGATTGCGGAATGTAATCCAAAAAGATTGTGTTTATGAAACATAAGTGACTGAAATTAGATTACTCCAGTTTTTAATGTGCATTTGATTGCAGATAGCCTCCGTGTGATTACACAAGTTTTGTATTTTAAAGAGAACTGGTTCTAAGGAAGAATGATTTGCTTTTCCGGCTAAAGAATTTCTTCATATTAAATTTGAATTTTATGTCAATCAGAGATTAGACTGTATAGAAACAGAAACACTAATAAGGCCTACACACTACATACACGTAGTTACGCAATACTGATATTGTTAACATGAACAATTTGAGAACAACGTATAACAGTAATAATATCTTGCTAGTTTGATGTGATATGAAATAACCGATCGTTGATTTAAACACCTGTAGCGTTTTTCCTCAGTTGGTCAGAACAAAAGTTTTAGACTTGTTACTTACTCTTAGATGACAATATCCAGTGAAAATTCTTATTTGGCCCATATATTTAAATCTGTTAATCTGTGATTCCTAAGTACAGTGAATATCCACAACTGACAGCTACCAAAACATTAGATTCATCCGCGCTGGAGCCGTGCCGGAGCACAGCCCACGCATGGAAGATAATTCGCAATTCAAGGTGCGGCTCACTGCAGCCTGCGGTGGACATCCAACCCCGCCCACATCCAAGTGTAACGTCACTAACCACACCCACGTCAAAAAACGTCAAATCCTCATTAATTTTGAAACAGGAAGAAGCATCCATAAGAAGATCGTTCATATTGTTGCCACTCGCTAAAAAGTTTATGTTGTCGGTAAGTAAAAGAACAGTCTTTTGTCTTTTTTAAGTCTTAAAACGTTGACAACTTTAGGAATGTTTGCGTCGTTTGTGCTTATGTGCATAAACAACAACATATGTGTATGTGTTTTGAACTTCACACAGGCATGTTATTACTCAGTTAGCAAAATATGTATGTATGTACCACCGATCTTTTATATATATATATATATATCAGTGGTATGTACATATAAGAATCTCTGCATAAAATAGACTCTATTATTTAATATAAAACGAAACACTTCTATTTTAAATGTCTACGTTAATCTTGTGACTATTATGCCAATTGACACCTCAGGCTTGTGTATGTGTATGTGCATGCGTGTGTGTTGCAATTTTATGTATAAATTCATTCAGCATTCATTTATGTCATAAGAATCAGCCTGTGCGTGTGTGTGCATATACAAATTATCTTTGTACTCTTCTATATTAATGACAAACATAATGTTTGTCAATGCCTCTTTTTTTTGTCATGTTTTATAGCTTTCTACACATGTTCAGTCCAGGCCTGATGCAGGATAGTTCTCCTGGGTTGAGGGGTCCCTGCTGCAGTTTCACCAGTAACGAAAATGACTCACAGTTCGCTTGGAGGACCACATAAGACATGCATGGAGGTATGGTGAGAGCATTTCTTTAGATATTGTTTTAATTTTGTGGTTTAAATTAGTAATGTTTAATAAATAAATACATGTTTGTATGTAGAATGATGAGTTAATAATTTTTAGTGGACACATACACCCCCCAACATGTGTATTTCTATTTTTAACAGAAGCACCAAGAAGACATAAAGTGGACATTGCAAGGAACAGTGGACCAGCATGGTACAGAGTAACCGTGTGTTATTCTGTGGGGATTCTGAAAGGGCCTGCCTTTATCCAGATGAACAGTAAATATCAACAGAACCATCAAAGAACTTGGGGAGAATCGGATGAAGCAAGGGATGTCTTTTTATTCATCTTTAAATATCCAGAGGAGCTGGACACTTTCAAATCAAATTGTTTTGATGAACAAGACCTGAAGGTCCATGCCATGTTCTGTGAATAATCTATCAGAGCAAAGATTCTCTCTGTGTAGCCTATGAATGTATGTATGTGTACATACATATCAAGAACTGTTTATTCAACTGCTCAGACTTTATCATAGTTCAAACATATCTTTTGTTAAACACTACCAGATTTTTTGTATTATCTTCTGCTCACTAAGCCTGCATTTATTTTATTCCAACATGCAGCTAAAATCAATAACATTTTAAAGTTTTTTACTGTTAATATAACAGTTTTCTATTTGAAACAGTTTCTTTCTCAGTTTGTAACATGTATTCCTGGATATTTTGCATCAAATAAGTGCAGACTTCGTGAGCAGAAGAGACTTCTTTAAAAAAAATACTGTTCAGAAACTTTTGACTGGTAATGTATATTTTTGTACAATGTTAAATGCAATTATTTTTAAAATAATGAATATGAAAAATACCCAATGAAGCAATGGATGTCTTTTTTTTATTTCATGAATGAATAAGGCCTAAAGATCAATGTCATGTTACTTAGGCTATATTAAATATAGCTCTATCAAAGCAAGCAATCTCTTAGCCTATGTATGTGTAGCCTACTACAAATGTTTATTCTGGAATTCAAATGTTAACACTTTATGATAAGTGGAGCACATCTTTAAAAAAATGACAATTATACAACTTTTACAATAATTGTACACACTTTTACAATACCTAAATTGGGTAGGTCAAAATCGGTCATAATAAACATGAATTTATCCCATTACATAAATGAAAAAGGTAAGGTTTAAAGGTTGTTATTATTAACAATTTGCCTAATGTAGTCAATGCAAGCGTATTACAGGCTGTCATGATGATGAAACCAGCTCCGTATATTAGACATATTAAATATATTAGATTTAAGTTGTGCCATTTTAGCCTAGACATTCTTTACAAAAAATAAGAAAACGTGTATTAATAAAACAAAGGCAACAGCATATTATTTTATATAATCACCAAAACTGCATTGCTTCACATACTTCCGGGTTTCCCGGCACAGAGATTGGGGAATCACGAGGTGACGTATTTGATACGGGCGTGACCTCTGACGTCACGCTCGGACGTGGGCGGGGATGTACCTGGGATGGGCGTGGTTTCTGACGTCACGCATGGATGTGGGCGGGGTTGGATGTCCACTGCAGGCTGCAGCGAGCCCTACTTGGATAATTCCGCAATTAACTGCACTTGCAGGTTTTCAAACAGAGATGGCGACAAAGAGGCAAAACTTACGGACTGCAGCTTTAAATAAATGCTATTTTTTAACCTTTCTATCAGCCAATGATAATTCTGAAAGAAAACGCAGAGCACAGATAAGTGTCTCTTATTGACAGATAAACCACACGGTCATTTATCAGTGTTGTTGTTCTGGTTATTTTGTTTCAGTAACGTTATATAGTTTGCTAATTTTGTGCAAAGCATACGGTTAAAGTAAACACCATTCAGCTGAACTGTGCACATGTATTTTAGACACTTTTTTCTTGTTTTATTAATGCAATAAACGCACAGCCGCTGCTAAGCTGTGGGCTATGACTAATTTCACGGGCAATGCAGACAAAATTACGATTTAAAATCAGTCAGAGTTACAGAAATATATCGAAATTTTTAGATTTGTAGAAAATTTCAGAATCGAACAGTCCAACCGAAACGGTGAATGTGATTTCACCAAGTACAACATGTTCCTGGATCAACATCCTTGTTGATCCTGGAACAACATTCCATTCAACCAATCAGAATTGAGGAATAACTTTTCAGGAAATGTCAGTTTCAGGCTTAAGATCAGGAATAGGTGCTTTTACACACTTGTTAATCAGCTATCATTTCCCTCTGATTTTAGGAAAAAAATATGGGTAGGGGTAGGGTTAGGTTTAGGGGTAGGGATTGGGTTAAGTCTATATTTTTGGAAAATAATGTTGATCCAGGATAAACAGGAACATGTCTTACTTGGCAAAATCACAGCGACCTGCAGAAACGTAGTAAGGACATCAATAAAACAGCCCATGTGACATCAATGGTTCAACCGTAATTTTACAAAGCTACGAGAATACTTTTTGTGCACAAAGGAAACAAAAGAAATGTGCATTGTGTACAATTAAACTCCAAATAAAGTTTAATTATATATTTTTTAATATCAGTAGGTCTTAAGCAATATGTCAGGAAATATGTTAGTAGACTTAATAGGAAATAAATGTATTTTAAACACAGGGTTGTATGTTCTAGAGTAAACAAACATTGTCCAATAACTGGCTCTTTTGACTGAAAGGCAGTTTCTATAGCAGTATATTGAGCATTATAGTTTCTCACATTACATTTTTTTGGTTAATCTTCTCCGACTTATGCTTTCCCTGCCACCACTCAGCCAGACAACTGAAGGGTGACAGGGGTTTCTAAAAGCATGTAAACATAATACACATTAGAATGCAAAACACATGATTGCGTCTATACTGAGGCCCCTGACCCCTACCCCCCTGCCCCCTCATATCTCCCGTTCCTCTTATTTCTCTCTCTCTGTTTTCTTTCATCCCAGGCATGATTATCAGCAGCTTTAACCTCTCTCTCCCACTTTCTCTCTCGCTTTTGTCCCACTCTCACATAATTTCCCCTCTCTCTCAAAGTCAAAGTCTTTTTGGGTTAATTGGCTTGACAAAGGTATGTGATTTCTGAGCACTAAAAACAACAGGCCTCCTCGAGTCATTCCCCAACAGGGCCCAAGGCTGAGCGGGCGGTCTCTTTTGTCTTTTACAGGAAATTACCCTGTCTGGCTTGTTCACATAAAAAGCATGGTTAGCATATGTTGCTCTGTTCAAAAACCTACTGAGCTACATATGAAGACATCATTTTTATCAAGTTATAAGGCAGCATTGCTTTTATTATTCATCACAGTCTCATAATGCCCTGCAATATGAATGGAGATGAGTACTATGTGCAATATGGTGGAATAAGTACCGCCTACTACAGTGGGTAGTTTTAAAGGTATAATTCACCCCAAAATTAAAATTTCCTGTTAATTTACTCACCCTCAGGCCATCCAAGATGTAGATTTTTTTTTACTTTTTGATTGTGGCTTTTTTCTTAACAGTAAAGAAGATTTTAGCTGAAACCATGGTCTGTGGTGAAGTCAGCAGCTGCCCGTTTTTGAGAATAAAATAAAAGCATATCATGGTACAAAAAATTAATACCATGGCTCCTGGAGATATATTGAGGTCTTATGAAGCAAAACAATCAGCTTAATTTCAGGTTTTGTGCAGTTCCCTAAATATTAATGTATTTATTTAAAGTCTTGTGCAGATCACTAATTATTCAAGTATTTACTGAGTTTCTGCCAAGCGTTTGAAATTATTTACTTCTGAAGTTTATGATTCTAAAAATGTTTTATAGAGACAGTTCACTGAATACAGATTTTTTTTCTCAGAATTGTGAGATATAAACTCTAATTCTAAGAAAAAGCACAACTGTATAAAAAAAACAAAAAAAACAAAACAAATTCTGACAAAAAAAAAGTCAAAATTGCAAGTTTATATTACACAATTCTGAGGAAAAAAATCCAGGTTTGCAAGCTTATATCTCACAATTCTATTTTTTTCTCATAATTGCATGGTACAAATTCTAAATTTTTCCTTTTTTTTCCACAGAATTGTGAGATATAAACTCACAATTGCTAGATATTAAGTCAGAATTGTGAGTTTATATCTCACAATTCTAACTTTATTTCTCAGAATTGTAAGTTTGTGTCTTGCAATTCTGTCTTTATAACTCACAATTCAGTTTTTTTTATCCAAACTGAGATATAAACTCACAAATGGCAGTTATTTTAAGTTTGTATCACGCAATTCTGATAAAAAAGTCTGAATTGCGAGATGTAAACTCTCAGTCTACTACAATTCTGACTTTTTTCTCAGAATTGTGAGTTCGTGTTTTGCAATTCTGACTTTATAACTTACAATTCTGACGTTTTTTCTCCAAATTGAGATATAAATTCACAATTGCGAGTTATAGTCAGAATTGCAAGATATAAACTCAAAGTTGTCAGTTATAGTAAGAATTGCAAGAAATAAACTCATAATTCTGAGAAAAAAGCAAGATTTGTGAGTTTATATATCACAGTTCTGACTATAACTCACAATTGTAAATTTATATCACGTAATTCTGACAAAAAAGCCAGATTGCGAGTTTATATCTCACAATTCTGACTTTATTAATTGCAATTCTGACTTTATTTCTCAGAAATATCTTTATCTTAGAATTTTGAGAAAAAAAAAGCCAGAATTGTAAGTTTGTATCACGCAATTCTGAAAAGAATTGCAAGATGAAAACGCTCAATTGTGAGAAAAAGTCTACTATAATTCTGACTTTTTTCTCAGAATTGTGAGTTTCTGTCTTGCAATTCTGACTTCATAACTCACAATTCTGATGTCTTTTCTCCAAATTGAGATATAAATTCACAATCGTGAGTTACTGTCAGAATATAAACTCACAGTTGTCAGTTATAAAGTCAGAATTGCAAGAAATAAACTCACAATTCTGAGAAAAAAGCAAGATTCATGAGTTTATATCTCACAGTTCTGACTATAACTTGCAATTGTGACTTGCAATTTATATCATGCAATTCTGACAAAAAAAAGCCAGATTGCGAGTTTATATCTCACAATCCTGACTTCATTAATTGCAATTCTGACTTTTTTCTCAGAAATATCTTTATCTTAGAATTTTGAGAAAAAAAAGTCAGAATTGTACGTTTGTATCACGCAATTCTGATAAAAGTCGGAATTGTGAGATGAAAACACTCAGTTGTGAGAAAAAGTCTATTACAATTCTGACTTTTTTTCTCAGAATTGTGAGTTTGTGACTTGCAGTTCTGACTTTATAACTCAAAATTCTGACGTTTTTTCTCCAAACTGATATATAAATTCACAATTGCGAGGTATAGTCAGAATTCTAAGATATAAACTCACAATTCTGAGAAAAAAAGCAAGATTTGTGAGTTTATATCTCACAGTTCTGACTATAACTTGAAATTTTGAATTTATATCATGCAATTCTGACAAAAAAAAAAGCCAGATTGCGAGTTTATATCTCACAATCCTGACTTTATTAATTGCAATTCTGACTTTATTTCTCAGAAATATCTTTATCTTAGAATTTTGAGAAAAAAAAGTCAGAATTGTACGTTTGTATCACGCAATTCTGATAAAAGTCGGAATTGTGAGATGAAAACACTCAGTTGTGAGAAAAAAGTCTACTACAGTTCTGACTTTTTTCTCAGAATTGTGAGTTTGTGTCTTGCAATTCTGACTTTATAACTCAAAATTCTGACGTTTTTTCTCCAAATTGATATATAAATTCACAATTGCGAGGTATAGTCAGAATTTTAAGATATAAACTCACAATTTTGAGAAAAAAGCAAGATTTGTGAGTTTATATATCACAGTTCTGACTATAACTTGCAATTTTGAATTTATATCATGCAGTTCTGAAAAAAAAAAGCCAGATTGCGAGTTTATATCTCACAATCCTGACTTTATTAATTGCAATTCTGACTTTATTTCTCAGAAATATCTTTATCTTAGAATTTTGAGAAAAAAAAGTCAGAATTGTAAGTTTGTATCACGCAATTCTGATAAAAAAGAATTGCGAGATGAAAATGCTCAACTGTGAGAAAAAGTCTACTACAATTCTGAATTTTTTCTCAGAATTGTGCGTTTGTGTCTTGCAATTCTGACTTTATAACTCAAAATTCTGACCTTTTTTTCACCAAATTGAGATATAAATTCACAATCGTGAGTTATAGTCAGAACTGCAAGATATATTATATTCTGAGAAAAAAGCAAGATTGCAAATTCATATCTCACAGTTTTGACTTAATTTAAAAGAAATATCTTTATCTTAGAATTTGGAGAAAAAAAGTCAGAATTGTAAGTTTGTATCACGCAATTCTGATAAAAAAGTCTGAATTTCAAGATGTAAACACTCAATTGGCATTCGAACATGTGTCCTGTGAGACTGATTGTGCTCATGCTTGTCGTCTACACTCAGAATCACTTTCATTTCTCCAAAGGAGCATTAAGAACTGGTGAACAAATGAAACAGTCACACTCCTACCAATCAAAACCACAGGACAGCACAATGACCTGCTCCATTAAGTGTGGAAATAACAGCCCTCCGAGCACGAGTTCATTATGCAGGACACCAAAACCTGTATTTCAGGAGCTGAGGGAGAAATGGTAAACACTTGAAGCGAAAAAAGAAACAGAGTTTAAATGAATGATAGAAGGAGGGGTCGAGACGAGTGATGAAATGACAGGAAGAAATGACAAGACCTGTTTAAATGAGAGTGGCCAATTAAAGTAACCTGCCAGTCAGAATAAACTGCGAGTAATTCCACCGACTCAAACCTGTGTCTGACTCTCAGCTCTTCAATATGTAATTGTCTTGGCGTTAGACAGAAGACTGTCTGATAAAAGACGAGGAACTGTGGGTCTGGAGTAGATAAGACAACACAGCACAGTCCAGCTAACAAGGCAGCACCCAGGAGTGAGTAGATGAAAAGAGAGAGAGAGAGAACGAACGTGGGAGGAACGCTATGGATGAGTGGCTTTTGGAAAAGGACAAAATCATGAGGCCAGGGAATAGAGCGAAAGGGTGAATAAAAGATACAGCAGAATGACAAGAACAATATGAGCAGAGCATTCGATTATCATAGCATTTATCAAATCAGTGAGCCGGTTAAAGTGACAGTCTAAATGTTTTACCTGGATGTTTCTTTAATCTTACCAATGCCCCGCAACCCTTCCCTGTTCTTATAGCTTACCTTTAAAATGGTCTACAGTCTCTCTGCCTCAGCTTTTTTATTGTCTTTCACTATTCTTCCTGTCAATGCAGCCTGTGAGACTTTTTTTCCCTTTAGGCCTCTATACCCTCTTGTCCAATTATTTTTCTCAGATATTATTTTTCTCTTTATAATCTCATTTGTTTTTCATACTTTTCATCTTAGCTTATGGTTTACAGCTACAAGGCTGAAAAATGTTGATGTGGATATTTTTCTCAGAGGGCATTAAAAATAATGTTACTGGTTAAAGTTAATAAATTAAAAAGACATGAAGTCATTCTTTATAAACCTTGTATTTTAAAACGAATAAATATTATTATTATTATTATTATTACACATTACAGTGACATTATGTACACATATCAACCTTAGCAACAAAAACAACACTAATATTAATAATAATAACAAATTTAATATTTATATTTAATGAATATTATTACTATTATTATTATTTATACATATAAATCTTATAAAGTAAATGAATAATAGTAATGTTTTATATTTATATTTACTTCAGTAAATATTGTACTACTTTTTTATTGTTAATAATAATAATAACAATAATAATATTTTATACTAATATTTTAATGATGATAATAATATTATTATTACATTATATTTTTTGTTATTTTCATTGTGTATACATATAAACCTTAATAATACTACTACTAATATTAATAATATATTTATATTTATATTTTAATTATTATTATTAGTAGTAGTAGTAGTAGTAGTATTACATTTATACTACTACTAATAATAATTATAATGATGATGTTTTATATTTTATACATAACATAATTATTATTACTAATAGTATTAGTATTATACATATACATTTTATAAAATATTTTTTATAATAAAATATAATAATAATACATTATATATTTATATTTGAATAATAATAATAATAATAATAATAATAATTATTATTATTATTATTATTATGTATACATATATACATATATAAGCAACAACAACATTAATAATAATAGATTTTATATTTATATTATAATATTATTATTATGCACACATATAAATCTTATCAAATAAATTAATAATAATAAAAATATAATAATAATAATAAATATTATATATTTATATTTTAATGAAAATAATGATTATTTTATTATTATTATTATTATTATTATTATATTATTATGTATTTATATAAACCTTATAAAATAAATTAATAATAATAATAATAATAATAATAACAACAGTGATTTATATTTATATTTGACTAATAGTGATGATTATAATAAGTATTATTATTGTTGTTATTGTGCATGCATATAAACAACAACAACAACAACAACTATAATAATAATAATAATAATAATAATAATAATAATAATAAACAAAAATATAACATTATTATTATTATTATTATTATTATTATTATTATTATGTATACATACAAACCTTATAAAATAAATAAATAATAATAATATGCTTTATATTTATATTGTACTACTACTACTATTATTATTATTACTATTGTTGTTGTTGTTATTTTAACTTTTTGACCGGTTTTGTTACTGGATAGTAGGAAAATAGCATCTTTGTAAAGCTTCTCAAACAGTAAAAAATGTGATGCCAATCCTTTTGCAAGAGCTTAAACTCATTTGTTTTCACACTTTTCATCTTTGCTTATAGTTTACAGCTACGAGGCAGAGAAATATCGATAGGATTATGTCTGTGTGAGCCATAGCAATTCAGAAGTGACTCCTCTATTCTGTACTTTTGCAGAATTTAGAGTATTCATTCATGCATTTAAAAGAGGTTATCACTCCCAAAACTTCACACATATCCAGTTAAATTGTGTCCCATTTTGACTGAAGGTGAGAACAGAATAAGAACATCACCTCTTCCTTTATGCAAACTCCCAATCCAATTTGCACACAAATGAGAGCTCAATGTCCCAGTGTCCCCCAACTCTACTGTCCCAAGGCTAGGATCTTATCTTCGAATGAATGCTAATGGAATTAACATGGTGTGTCGATGAGTCAAAGCATGTTTGTATGTGGTGTTTTCAAACACTGTGAGTCTGCATACAGATATACGATAGAATAAAGACAAAATGGTCTTGAAACAATTGCACGGTACACATTAGTCTATCTGCGTGACTGCACAGGTATGTGATCGTAGGAGTCAACAGAGAGAAAGAAAGACAAGTCTCTCTCTCTCTCTCTTTCTCTGTCTCTGTAGTAAATGAGTTTCTCTGGTTCCCAGGCAGCAGGAATGTCCAGGTAACTGAGTGCTGAAACTCTCCAAAATACAACATGACATAATAGAAGGGGATCAGTTTACAGCTCACCCTGGAGACACACTCTCTCATACTCTCTCACACACATAAATAATTGCAAAACAGCGCACATACATCATATTACACACAATTCAGATATACAAGCACTGTTTAGATGGAAATTTACAAGGAGCAAATGATTTTTTCCCATGTGTTATTTTGTCAGCTCATTTGGGTGTGTTTTTCCTGCTAACAATGCTGGCATCCTTTAAACTAGTATGAAGTCAACATTAGCCTAAGTAAACACACAACAGCTATATTGATAACTGTTTTGACTATGAAACCACATCAACACAGCGTCTAAAATGTTCTCACAGCTCACAGAGCCATTATCTCAGGACAAATTTTAATACATTTTCCTCTGATGAACTGTGACTGAAACATTTCCACAGAAACCTATAGATGGATTTTCTTTCATTCAGATTCAATCTTCTAAATTTGCTCATTGGAATTGACATGGAGTCATGGATAAATTGCTTTTTACATTTTAATTGATGGATGGGACTCATAAGCCCAGGCAGGGATCATGTCTGGACATGCCCACTCCATTTAACCAGCTATATCCCCTTCAGGTACATTCGATTGCCCATGTTAAAGCTCAGGATTACAGGTTTAATGGAAGAGGAATTGAGAGAGGAATTTAAAATGGTGGTGGTGTTTTGGAAGCAGTGTAGCTTTGTGGCTGAAGATCTGAAGACTGGTAACTGAAAGATTAAAGGTTGAAACCCTGCAATGCATGAGCTATTATGCTGGGTCAACATAATTTGTGTGAATTGCTCAAAGACTGTAAAAAAATCATTTTGGGTGGTTGAAATAAAAAAGTATGTTTTGCAAATCATATACATTTTTTAAATTGCTTATACACCATTAAAAATATGGGATCAGCAAGATTTAAGTTAATGAAGCCTTGTCCACACTAATATATTTGAAGTCAAACCTTGCAGAATCTGCAAAATGTTCATTATTTTACCAAAATAGGATGGATAATACAAAATGCATGTTATTTTTTATTTAGTACTGACCTGAATAAGACATTTCACATAAAATAGTTCACAAGAGAAAATAATAGTTGAATTTATAAAAATGACCCCGTTCAAAAGTTTTTATATGCTTGGTGTTGTTACCTGAATGATCCACATATGTGTTTTGTTTTTGTTTGTTTTTTAGTGATAGTTGTTCATGAGTCCCTTCTTTGTCCTGAACTGCCCACTGTTCTTCAGAAAAATCTTTCAGGTCCCAAAAATTATTTGTTTTTCAGCAGTTGTGTGTATTTAAACCCTTTCCAACAATGAC
Organism: Cirrhinus molitorella; assembly: GCA_033026305.1. Taxonomy (NCBI): domain Eukaryota; kingdom Metazoa; phylum Chordata; class Actinopteri; order Cypriniformes; family Cyprinidae; genus Cirrhinus; species Cirrhinus molitorella. The sequence goes on along the minus strand of CM065127.1, from coordinate 21,658,434 downwards.
TGTATGATTTTGACATCACATCTTTTCACACTAAGGACAACTGAGGGACGCATATGAGTCTGCAGGCTGCAGAAGGAAACACAACCCATTAAAAACTTTTTGAATTTGAAGATCAGTGTAAATGTAACTTATTTTGTCTTTTGGAAAACGTGTAACTTTCTTCTGTAGCTTCTGAAGGGCAGTACTAAAAAAAAAAACAAATTATATTTAGGCAAAAGAAGAAAAATGTACACATCTTCATTCTGTTCAAAAGTTTACACCCCTGGCTCTTGTATCATGTTTCCTTCTGAATCTGTGTTTTTGTCAAGGAAAACTGAGCTTCTTGAAACTGCTCTGTAAAGTGGATAAATTTGAAAACTCTGTTTTCGTATTGAATTGCGGACTGAAAATGTATGCTTTTGAAGACGATGACACATGTTCAGTCATGTGACACATATTTGTACCAACAGATATCTGTTTATACGGGTATTATGCCTGTAATGTGCTACTTTTACACTGTTGCTAAAGATATGTTACTTTGTACACTCTTCATATTACAGTCCTGCAAAGATGACAAAAAATGTCTACCTGATATTATGACGAAATACATACCAATAGGTAAAAATCACTGCAGTTTCCAACAGATATCATCTGTATCATCCCAGTGAGCATTTATAAGGCTTTACGCATGTGCAGTAAGGTGGATTTAATGTTTACTGATGTTTTAGTGTGGATGAGGAACTTTTGGAAAATGCTTGAAAATGCTAGTGTGGACAGAGAACGCTTTGAAACGAAAACGCCGTATTCAAACGTATCCAGATTAATGTAGAGGTAGCCTGAGTGAAGTCTCTTATGCTCATCAAGGCTGTATTTATTTGATCAAAAATACATAAAAAAACGGTAATAGTGTGAAATATTAGCAAGGATATAAAAAAATGTGTTCTATTCGAATACATTTTGAAATGTAAATTATTACTGTGATGGCAAAGTTACATTTTCAGGAGCCATTACTCCAGTTTTGAGAGGGACAAGAATCTTCAACATTCATTATAATATGCCTCATCTTATTACAAAAATGTACCTGTGGGATTTTTTTCACAAGATGGAAAATACATACCAATAAGTACATAACACTATGGTTTTCAACATAACTGAACACTAGAGGCTCCATATGTTTCGCTTTTCGAATGTAACAAGCTTGCTCTGTAGGCAAGGTATCCTTGGGTACGAATCCTGTGAAAAACATGACTCACGATGAAAGAGTCATCGAAAAACATGTTGTATTATTATTATCAATGTTGAAAACAGTTTTATTATTTTAAGGAAACCATGATATGTTTTTTTTTAATCAGGTTTCTTTGATGAATGTAAATTTCAAAAGAACTGTCTATTTGAAATAGAAATATTTTGTAATATTATAAATGTCTGCCACTTTTGATCAGTTTAATTGCTGAATTAAAGTATTAATGTCTTTAAAAAACACTGACCCCAAACTTTTGAACATTAGCACTTATCATATATATAAATACATACCTATTTTAACATCAATATTTGTTATTTTTACATTACACACAAATACATTGGCAATTCACTGTATCCAAACAGGATACAAATACATTAAAAAATACATCATAGTGAAAGGAGGCTTCAGTGTCTTTATGTATAATATAATCTATTATTCTTTTCTTTTGAGTTTATGGTGAAGTTATGACCCAGACATGTTGCTATGAGATTCAGTCATTCATTCAACTATTCAATTAACCCTAGTTGACTCAGAGGATCTTCCCATAATAAGCAAAATAAAACTTTGGGTAAAGTGTCAGCTAAATGCCACATTGCTAAAATTAGTATCCTAGTTGATAAAGGCTGTGGGCCTCTAATCAAATCTGCTCTGAGGTGATCTCAGGTGTGGATGATTAATGAGGTGCAGGCTAAGTAGGGAACAAAGTGTGTGACCTCAGGTTGCTATAGGGGAACTGTTATAGTAACATAATAAGTTTAATCAAGTAATGATTTATATTAACTACAACCCAGTCTTTAAAAGGCAGAAGCTTCAAAACTGCTGCTCGTGAACACAGACACAGAGTATTGCTGAGACAGTGATGAATGGGTTTAAATATCTCGGCGGGTACGAATCCAATCTTCATCAGATAACCTTCAGGACTTGGTTATCACACTCACTTAAATTCAGAAACATGCAGGAAATTAAATGCACAGCAACTGCACGGTAAAGGAAAAACAATGTGTAATGCTAACGTCCATTTTCTTCAACCCTAAAACGCAATACAATGCAATATGAAATATTACTGTAATTAATTACTTATGATTGCAATTTTGGTCATATTGCACCACCACAGCATGTTATTTAATGGTATTCAGATGGTGATTATTCAAATCCAATTCCAGATCATCTGACCCTTGAAAACGTCCCAGCGTTTGTGGCGTTAGATGACCATTGAAGACATCAGCAAAAAACAATGATTCCCAAGTTCACACACATCTACTTCCTCTCCATATTCATTCATCCTGATCATAGACGCCCTCATGTCTTCTTTTCTTGTCACAACGGAAGAAAGGGAGAGTGATGATCTCATTTACTTTGCGACCACATGAAGGCCAACAGCTTCAATCACGACACCATTAATCAGGAAACACTAAACAATGGAGGAGCCACAATGAGCTACAGTATGACAACACAGTTAAACGGTGAAACACTGTGTGGGTCATCACTCAGGAACCGACACTTACAACACAAACTAAGAGTCTGGGAGGATCAGAAAGTGAGCGGAGGAGAAGAGAAGGGAAGAAAGCCAGAGAGAGAACGGCTCACCTTTCCTCATTATAACTGCGCTCACCTGTTTGTCTCCTCACCTGAGGCTGGGATCCTGATACCCCCTCCCTCTCTCCCTCCCTCCACCTGAACCACCACACAAAGATGGACAGATAATACGGTTCTTTCACTCCCTTGATGCCCACAGAAATCCATTCACTCCCTCTCCCTCACCCTTCAGCCCTGCCCTGAAACTGATCCAGACAGCCGTTTTTTCCTCCAGAATTTTCTCACACTCACAGTTGTGACTCTTTAAGCAGCCTGACATACTTGTACTCACACACTTTAAAGGGTAATTTCAACCAAAAATGACAATTAAGATATTTTTGATGAAATCAGACAGCTTTCTCACCCTTCATAAACAAAAAAAATAGCTTGTGTGACGTCAGTGGTTCAACCATAATTTTATGAAGCTACGAGGATACTTTTTGCGCAAAGAAAACAAAAATAACGACTTTATTCAAGAATTTCTTCTCTTCCGTGTTAGTCTCTGATGCGATTTCAAGAGAGTACCACATTAGGGAACCATGAACATGTGAATGTGTCATTAAATTATTGAAATATTAAAGGGATAGTTCACCCAAAAATGAAAATTTGATGTTTACCTGCTTACCCCCAGGGCTTCCAAGATGAAGGTGACTTTGTTTCTTTAGTAGAACACATTTGAAGATTTTTAACTCAAACAGTTGCAGTCTGTCAGTCATATAATGGCAACCAAATCTTTGAGAATAAAAAAAACAAACACAAACAAAACCAAATTAAACCCTGCAGCTCGTGACTATACACTGATGTCCTAAGACACGAAACGATCGGTTTGTGTGAGAAACTAAACAGTATTTATATCATTTTTTACCTCTGATTCTCCACAACGTCCCTCTGTCCTGAGCGCATGCACATCTCCAGCTCGTGACATGTGAACGCGCTCTGGCATAGTACACGCAAGCGCCAGAAGCGATCTGCGGTTATACGTCACTCATTGTTTACACAGTGTGTTCACTGGCACTGTGAAGATCTAAAGATATTTAGAAGTACAGGTTATCGCAATGGAGATGATTTTTATATATCATCAGACCATAGGCACCGATCCCGTGTGTGTTCAGGGGCCCGAGCACCCACTGAAATGATCAAGCACCCACGGAAAAACACGAGATATTCTCGGTTCATTTTAACCAATTAGAAGTATATTGTAGCTTGTACGACTTTATTCTCGTTTTCATAGTTTTTACTTGAGGCAGGTTTTGGCGTTGTTTTAATGAAAAATGTCAAGAGTGCATTATTGTAATACGAGAGACGGTGCACGTATTACAATTTCTCTGCTTTCAGCGTGCTCCGTCAGATATTACGTGTGAGCCCTCAACTTTGTCCTGTGTACGCGCGATTGAGTGCTTATTGTAAACAGATATAAGATATGGTGTTAAGCACCCACAGGCAGAAACATAAATTGGTGCCCATGCAACAGACAACGTGGATTCTATGCCAGAGCTTGTGCACATATTACCTGCCGGACGCTGTGCATGTGCTCAGGAGAGATGAATGTTGTGGTAAATTAGAGGTAAAAAATGATATAAATACTGTTCAGTTTCTTGCACAAACTGATCGTTTTGTGTCTTAGGACATCAGTGTATCGTCACAAGTTGCAGGGTTTAATTTGGTTTTGTTTGTGTATGTTTTTTTTATTCTCAAAGATTTGGTAGCCATTGACTGCCATTATATGACTGACAGACTGCAACGGTTTGAGTTAAAAATCTTCGATCATGTTCTACTGAAGAAACAAAGTGACCTACATCTTGGATGCCCTGGGGGTAAGCAGATAAACATCAAATTTTCATTTTTGGGTGAACTATCCCTTTAACTCAGTGGTTCTCAATCTCAATCTCCTGCTCTGCACATTTTGCATGTCTCCCTTATTGAACACACCTGATTGAGATCATTAGCTCATTAGGAGAGAGATCCATGAACTGAACTAATGAGCTGAAGATCTCAATCAGGTGTGTTCAATAAGGGAGACATGCAAAATGTGCAGAGCAGGGGTCCCCCAGGATCAGGATTGAGAACCACTGCTTTAACTTCTAATCTCCGGAGCTACGTTCAGTACATAATTTATGTTTGGTAAAACTGTGTGGTTTTTACATTTCAAAACATTTCACATCTGCAAAATGCACATCCCTAGTGCCCATCAGAGGTCCATTTGCCAGAGGCTCTTAGACTTGTTCCTCCAAGCCAGGACAGCTGGCCTGCATCAGATGATTTCCCGCTGCAACCAGCAAAGCTCAAACTGGCTTCGGGCTTTATTGAAAACATTATTGCCATTTATAATTAATGTAGTTACAAATATAAAATCACTTTTTTCACCCTTATTACTTTGCTGTTTATCACCCACCTACAATGCATGAGAAGCCAATTTTTTTCAGCAGCTAAACATGGTTTTAAATCAGTTATTTCTATCTTTTGCTGTAGTGGGAACATTATATAACATTAACTGTCATAACCCTGTGAGTTTTTGTTTGCACAAGGAGTCTGACAACAGCCAGTGCTCCACACAGAGATCTGATCTCATCATCATCCAGTCTGTGAATGACATGAAGGAACAGAAAAAACTAAGACAGACTAAATACAGAAGAACTGTGGCAATGTCTCCAAGATGCTTCAAAAAACATCCATGTAACGCTACAGTACTATTAAAAGTTTTAGGCACTTGTGTAAAAATGCTGTAAAATGAGGATGCTGCCAAAAATAATGTCATATATAGATTTTCTTTATCAATTAACTTCTAACTAAATTAAATCAGCATTTGGTGTGACCATCCTTTGTGTTTGAAATAACTTTTGCCCTATAGGTGCAGTTGTGCATAGTTTTGCAGGAAGGTCTCTTGAGGTTTCCTGAAGCATTTCCTACTGACACACTACAGCAAAAACATCAGCAAATGCTACATCTTAAACACATCCTAAATTCTAAGTTAACATCACACCCTTTAAGAAAGAAATCCCATGTTACATTGCTCAACGACAAATGAACTTACAGTTCATTTAATAACAAATTATTTATGAATAATACTTTTAAAAAATATCCAATATTTGGGTGTATTTGCATGCTTATGGCTGTACATGCGTATTTGTATGGAAGAAACAGACGTCACTGCCATTGGCCTGTCATTTGCATGAATTTGTGAATTTCTAAACTTTTTGATGCATTAGCTGGGCAACACGCCAACACTATATTGAAATCAACCAAGTCTAATCTCCTACTATTCACAGGAGAAGTTGTAATTGAAACATGCACTGAAGCAACACTAAGATCTTGGGTTCAATTTCCAGAGAATGAAAGAACTGATTAAAATGTATAACAAATTCTATACCTGTGGTGTAGAAAGCTACGCAATATCGGGTTAAGTTTCGCGGGTGATTCATTGGGGTAGCTTTTCAGTGATCTACGGGTCTGTGTATCAACTGTCACTCCATTTGAAAACATGTGATGGAGATTTACCGCTAATCAAAGAACCGGCTTTACTGACAAGATGCGCATGAATTTATCGATCGATATATATCGCCCAGCCCTACTATGTAGGCTATGCTATATAGGTATATAGGCCATTCTATATGTGCAAAAAAAAGGCTTAAAGGGAACCTTTTATGCAAAAATCACTTTTATAAATAGTTGTGCGGCCACATTGTGTAAAAAAAACAAGCCTATAATGGTAAAAATTTACCTACTCATTTTTTTCATAATCTCAATAAATCATAAACTGTTTCTCTGAACATGTGATTACAGATTTCCCCTACGTACATGTCATCATAGGAAGGTATCCCACCCATTTGTGATGACTTCTGCCTTATTAGCATACACACAGCCCTGCAGTGAGCATATCAGCGCCAAAGAAGCATATCAAGTGTTGTGTTTTGGGATGACCAATGAACATAGGAGTCTCCATAAACTCTCTCCATCCTGCTCCCGCCTTGATGTACAAAGCTAAAGTGTGGCATCATTTCGGCTTTTGAGTAACGACCGCCCCCAGGAGGGGTGCTCACATCTCAGTCTTGGTGATTCCATGCAGAACATATTTACAAACTGAAAAACTTACGAAATCCAAAATTATCGGAAAAAAAAGGTTCTCAGAATGTCCAATATCTGTATAATACTAGGGGGCCATTGAATGCTTGAATCTGATTGGCTGATGAATGTTCTGAAGGTGTGCATTATTTTCAGTGAAAAATGCGGCGAACATAGTTCCAGGCAGGTCTTCACTGCATTACATGCCTATATCACTTTGCCACACTATTTCAGTTATTTCAAAGGTCCTTACAGCCTAAAACAGCTGTAACAAATACATACAGTAAACAACAGGATAAAAACGACAGATTGTTCCCATGATTTTGACGCAAAATTAAATTTTATTATGTACGGAAAGCACATGCTCTATTTCTCCCACACTCTCTTTCAGACGCACACACATAACAGTCAGCACACACGTTAACATACGCGCTAATGAGGTTAGTGCTGCTCTTATGATTAGCAACTTAAAAACTACATGACATTTCTCTCAAGCAAGGTAACATTCACACTGTTCCTGAGGAAAATTAACTTAAAGTTTCACTATAAGTAGAGTTGATTACTTTTGAGAGAAACTCACAGAAGTAATTCATGAGCTTAATCTCTCTTTTTCTCCTTCTCTCTCTTTGCTCTGTCTGTCTAAACTACAATGTTAACTGCAAAGTTTGCTATCAGTGGATAAAGCGTCGTTAATAAGTCTAAAATTACATTTTGAAATTAGCAACGAAGGCGTTGGATGAGCTGCATTAGAAATGAATCCTACACACAATAGCGTTTTAAGGACAAAAACCAGATGAATGCCTTGAAATATATAATCTGATCGATGTCTTGTGGTGTGGTAACTGTAGTATAAGCGCAATAATTGACTTCCATTGAATTCCTAGAAAATAATGCACACCCGAAGTGTAACGGCCACTCCGTTATCTTGGGTGTGCATTATTTTCTAAAAATTCAATGGGCCGTTGTCAATTATTCATTACTTATTTTATTGTTTTACAATTCTTTTGTTTTTTTTTTAGGAATCCTGCAAGCACTTTATTTAACACTTTAACTCAATATACACTTGATACACTGTTAAAAATTGCTGTAAAAAAACGGCCAAATTTTGACAGTAACATGCTGTTTTCCATTAAAACAGTGCATTCTGGGTAATATTTGTCATTTTCGAGAAAGTAGCCTGCTGCTATATCGTGAATTAACGGCGTTTAAAATCGACACTCAGAGTCTGTGTTTCAAATCACACCCTACACCCTCATTCACTATTCCCTTCATGAGTTTACTAATACAGTCCACCTGACAGAGACAGTGAAAACTAATGAGTGAATTCAGACACTGATGAACAGCTGCTGTTAATGAACAGATCTACTGATTGAAAGAAAAACAAGACAAACACAAGGACTACAACTGACTTCAGTCACAGATTTAAATGAAATCAACTGAATATTTAAACAACACACAGTCTTACCAGCTTCACGCATTTCTAATCAGACTGACTTTATTTCTGTCAGAAATCTACAGATGATCTTATTGAGAATGAAGGTTTAGATGATGATATTTTAGTTTTGCTTGACATTACCATTGTGGAGATCAGTGTTTGCTTTAGTTGGGCTCCTGACCTTTGGCTTTTGAACATTACTTTGCTGTAACTGTATCTTCCAATGATTTAGTTATGGTAGAGCGGTTATGGTTGGGTGTGTGATGTTGGCTGCAAGCATCATATTGTAGTCTGACTTTGATGTTTGCTGGTCATTTGAAATATTGTTAACAATGTCGACTCATTAGTGATGTTTTATTTTTCCCCAGAGCTTTATATTATGAGCTTTACCAGTGTGGTAACAATCAGTAATGTAGGATTTAATAAAAGTGCAGGTTTAAAACAATTTGAACAACTGTTTCAAAAACACTCAAAAATAGACATCAAGAATCAGCATATGAATCTCAACAATGGTGACAATCAAAACTTAATGTTGCAATGCATGCTGGGTACCAGCACATTACAACTCCCAGCATGCATTGCGGCATGAATAAATTATGCTGCTGAAATGTCCATTTATTTTCTTGTATTCTTACTATGTGTTTTTTCTTTTGTGTTGCATTTTAGTATTGTGTTTTGTAATATTCAGAAAATATCAGTTTATTTATTTTGAGGATTATCACCATCGTTGAGATTCATACGTTGATTATTGATGTGTGTGTTCAAATCACAATAGAGATTTTTATTTTTTTCATAAGTTTTGTTTTTATGGTCTTTAATAACAGTTCTCCTCAGGTTATTTTGCTTTTATTATCACTATTCAATAAAACCGAAAATGCTGATAAAAACCAGTGAATCAAGAATAAGGTTGTTAAAACAACCTCATAAACGGCAGAATCAGAGTCTCCTTTTCTTTGGCTCTTTAAACCATGTGTTATTAAATCACATTGTTACAGCAGCCAACACAAAGTTAATGCTAAAACGTTAAGGTCCAAGAGCCCGACTAAAGAAAACACTGATCTCCATCATGGTAGTGGCAATAAGCTAAGACAATAGAGTCAATAAGATCTTCTGTACGTAGACTTCTGACAGAAATAAAGTCAGTCTAGTAATAAGTGAAGCTGGTAATGCTGTTTTAGGAGTTGTTTATTGAGATCTTGAGAGATTTCATTACTTCTTTTATTTCAGTTGATTTCATCTAAGTCTGTGACTAGACATGTGCCGGTATTTGGTAATACGATATATCACGATAATGAATATGCACGGTATTGTTATTGTGGGCATTTCAAAATACCGAAAATAATTATTTATTAAAAGTTATTCCGAATTTTGAAAGCATTTTAAGCATACTTTTCCCATTAACTGGTTAAATGCACAACACACTTGTAAACTGCGTCGAAGATGCGTGATGTAAACAGAAGCACATGGCAGAACGCCTAAGGGACCGATTAAAGTGAAAGTGTCATTCACTCTCTGACAGCAGATGGCGCTAAACCGCAAATGCAACGTTAACCCAGAAACAAAGCAGCTGCGCTACTTTCTAAAACGTATTTAAATGATTTATTTAGCCATTTAGATTTTTGTATTTGCAGTGGTGTTTATCACAACACCAAATACTTAAATATTCAGACTCCATAGGCTATTTATTTTAACACTTTTTACATTTTAATCTGGACTACAACATGCCCTAGATATTGTTTGAAAGTGTATTCTAAGTGATTCTTTATTGTTCGGTCACACTTTACTTTAGGGCTTCATTAGTTAACATTACTTACTTAATTAATTAATTAGTTAACATAAACTCCCAATGAAAAATTATTCTAAACATGCATTAATCTTAGATAATTCCAATATAATAATAATCAAATTAAAATTAAAATCAAAGTTTTTTTTTTTTTTTAAATAAACCGAGCTAACATGAACTAAAAGTTGTATTTTTAACAAAGATTAATAACTTCTGTATCAAATGTAGCTTTTGTTTACTGATCATGTTAACTAATAATAATTAACTAATAAGATCTTACTGTAAAGCGATACCTATTGGTCTTTTAATTCTTTTGCACTTTAATCTGTGTAAAATTTTGAACTTTATACATTTTTTGTGTATTGCTTTATTGTGTTTTAATGTTCAGAATTTTTTTACTGTATTATGACATCACTTTTTTGCAACTAAATTTAAATACCGTGATAATACCGTATACCGTGATAAAAACATTATCAATTTATCGCAACATGAAAATTTGATACCGGCATATCCCTATCTGTGACTAAAGTCAGTTGTAGTTCTTGTGTTTCTCTTTCATTCAGTGATTCTGCTTGTTAACAGCAGGTGTTCATCATTAATGCTCAACCATCACTTAATTAATCACAGAATTATCTCATTAACTTCAGTGTTACTCAAACACTCTGTAGTGTGGACACATTATTTGTTCACTTAAAACTGAGGATTTTGCTGTGGAATTTAAAGGGTTAAAGATGTAAGATGTAAAAAAAAACAGTATTAAATGCAATTTAACAGTAACAAACTGTAATTAATTTACAGCAAAGCGCTGTAGAAAAACAGTATCTTGCTGGCAACCAAGCTGCCAGTAAATTACCGTTAATTCAAGGAAAAACAGTGATATACTGTAAACTGTAAAAGTCAGATTTAGCCAACAAAAGTTAATTTCACTAAAATATTATTGAATGTTAATAGAAAAACAGTTATGCAAAGTCTTTAACTGGTAAGGAGAGTACATTAACGGTAGAAAGCTGTTTATTAACAGTACAATGCTGTCACCCCAGCTGCCAGTAGATTACTGTTATTTTACAGTGCAATTTTTTGCAGTGATATAAACTGGCAATTCTAAGGGAAAAGTCACAATTGTAAGTTTACATCATGCAGTTCTGACTTTATAACTCAGAATTGTAACTTTATTTCTCAGAAGTTTATGTCTCACAATTCTGAGAAAAAATTCAGAATTGTGAGACAAAAAGCCACAAATACCTTTATTATTTTGTATTCAATGGTGGAAACGGGCTTCCATACTCACCCACTTCTCACAGCAAAATGGAAATGACTTCCTAAAATTTAAGTGCACTTAGCTGTAGCTGTTAGCAGAACACGCAGCCTTTCTGTCAGAGCATCTGACGGGGCAAACTGCTTTAACCTATACATTTCTTACATATCTTACAAGTGATATAGTTAAAACATAGTTATTAATGTTATAGTTATTTTAATGCCCTTAATATAAGACATGTCTCTTGTTTAGGACAAATTGGATTACGCACTTTCCCGCAGCAGCTCACTCTGTTTTCAAATGCGCTTGCCTCGTATTAAATCACTGTATATCGATATAAGCATCATTGCCTCACACCATATTGTTTACTAAAAATACATCAATATTACACTTTGAATAAGAGTGTCTGGCAAATTGATAAATGTAAAAGTAAAGTAAATGTATAATAAAAAGATTTGGTACAAGCAAATGTTTAACATTAGCCCCTTCAATTAGGATGCTAAGATTCAGAGAACTTCTTAATTCATTCAACAGTTTATAAAAAAAATAAATAAATCTACCTACTTGCACTGGCCTTCTACAGCTGGCAAGGTATTTTGAAGGAATTCTGAGATTCGGAGGCCTGAAGCTGGTTGTAATGCAGCACCGTGGTAGACAGTAATTACAGCAAGAGTATACTTTAATATTCTACATGAGAGATATGTGGGTCATAAGATTCAGCTTTCTTTTATTGGGAGTTTCTGTGACTCATCGAAGAGTCTGATATCCCTATCCGCTTCCTTTAGATTCTGATGATAAGATTGGTATTATGTATGATGACTTAGCATAGTGACAGGATATTCATGATCTCAACCACAAGACAAACAAAAGAGTTGGTTTCCATCTTGGGCCTTGGGCACCTCTCTTTTATCTTTCTGTTTCACTGAGTTTGTATGAAGTTGAAAAATTGTGTCATAAAAAATCCACCAGTATTAAATCACAGTGGTCTAATTAAAGATTTGCTTTTAAGTCAACGATTAATGGTCTATTTGTAGTGATAGCGTCTGCTGTATTAGCCTACTGCAGACAATAAAAACTAGAGAGGTCAATTTGTCTAGAAATAAGAGAGAATAAATAGTTTATGAAAAACGTAAGAGCCAGAAAATGACGAAATATACACAATTTCTAGTCAAGACAATGACCACAGAGGAAACAAATGCAAATACAAAATACCAAATAAACAAGCTGTAAATTATAATGTTCAGGTTTGATTTTACTAATCAAAAACCAACTGATGACATTTTCACCAAACAATTTTCATTGGTCATGCTGATATTTAGCACAACAGCAAGATTCACGCAAATTATGACCACATATTTTTTTGTTTGTTTTTGCTCCATCAATGAAAATGGTTTGGTTAACATTTCGGTTTGGATCAGTGTGTGGTAAACACAGACAAGCAGAGAGACAATGAAATGTCCCAGTGACATTATACAAAATATCAGCCGTCTCTAAATGCAGCTTATCAAATCAGAAGACCAGAACAACACTCATTACGTTACAAACGCCTTTATCTTCAGCCACCACAACACCAATAGATAAAATTAAAAGTTGTGGTACAATCTTTCACCCTCATCTTTTTCTCGCACACACTCTATTTGTACGCTCTAATCAATAAGGGTGTAATCAGTTTAAAGGCCAGGGCTGGAGAAAGCCAAACAGTGACCGCAGCACTCACAGCGAGGTTCAGTAAAGATCACTGGCACAGCACGTCTATGGTCTGGAAAACAGTCAGCCAGCATTACTACCTCCATATGCTCGGCATAATGCCACTGAGGTCAGATCAAGGTTAAGTGAATGCTTCCCTATCAGCAAGTTAATAAAATAGCACGCTAGCTTATATAGCTTTTAAGGAAACCGCTGCACGCAACTTGGGTGTGATCCAAATTTGTGGATAGTGGCTAGAGGAAAACAAAGCACAAATGAAGATACTTTTAATGACACTTTCTTTCTTTCTGTGTCCTTACACCAAAACATTGATGCTTCAAAAAGCTTGTAAAAACAAATACTATCTCAGAACTGCTTTGAAAGGATAGTTCAACCAAAAATGAAAATTCTGTCATTAATTATTTACCTTCATGTCGTTCTTAGGACTTTCGTTCATCTTCGAAAAACAAATGAAGATATTTTTGATGAAATCCTAGAGCTTTCTGACCCTGCATAGAAAGCAACGCAAACTACCACGTTCAAGGCCCAGAAAGCTAGTGAGGACATCATTAAAATCCATGTGATCAGTGGTTCAACATTAATTTTATAAAGCTACAAAAATGCTCTTTGTGTGCAAAGGAAACAAAATGAACAACTTTATTCAACAATTTTATTTCATTAAAAATGATTTATACTTTTATTATGTTGTCACGCTACCCCACACAGGAAGAACAAATACACCAACTGGTTACTAACCTGATGCATACATAGCTTAAATCAGGGTGCGAATTACGGGGGGGCTTGGGGGGGTTTGACCCCCCTAAAGAAGGCTTGAGTGTTAAAGTTTACCCTCTTCAACTTCTATTAAATCACAGTGGTCAAATTAAAGATTTGCTTTTAAGTCAACAATTAATGGTCTATTTGTAGTGATAGAGTCTGCTGTATTAGCCTACTGCAGACAAAAACTAGAGAGGTCAGTTTGTCTGGAAATAAGAAGAAAGAGCCAGAAAATGACGAAATACAGCGGGAGAGTAAAAAAATTTCTAGTCAAGACAGTGACCACAGAGGAAACAAATGCAAATACAAAAAACCAAATAAACAAGTTGTAAATTATAATGTTCAGGTTTGATTACTAATCAAAAACCAACTGATGACATTTTCACCAAACAATTTTCATTGGTCATGCTGATATTTAGCACAACAGCAAGATTCACGCAAATTATGACCACATATTTTTTTTTGGTTTGTTTTTGCTCCATCAATGAAAATGGTTTGGTTGAACGGACTACGGAGCAATAACGCCTTCTTAAATGGTGTGCAGATTCAGTCGAGAGTTAAAGTTTACCCTCTTCAACTTAATGCTGTTAACCTGAATTTACGATAAAATTAATATTTGCTGAAATAATCATCATAAGTGCGGATCTGCTAAAGTTGAATGTGTTACTATAACAAACACTGTGTGTTTTCATTCAGAATCAACATTGACGGATAGAAAAATAATAGGTTACATAAAAGTTTTTACTTAAAAATTAATATAAGGTAAAGGTGAAAAAGTACATTTTAGATGTGATTAATTATTTAAAACATAAAAAATACACAACACACAATAAGGCTGATTTTAAGCTTGATTTGCACCCCTGAACATTCACGGGTGTGACCTGATTTGAGGTTTGTTGCAAATGATTTTTTTTTTTTGTCTAAAACAAATCCTCTATTGTGTGATGTCATTAAAATTATTTAACTGCCCCCAATTGAGACAGAGCAATCATAAATATCAAATGTGATACTCACAATACTCATGATAGCCAATGAGAGCAAGCAAGCGTCACATCCCCAGATTGGTATTGCGTGCATCTATAGCTGAAACTTGTCAGCCACAAAATGTCACAAAAGCAGAGTTCTGAGAAAGAATATCTCCCATATTTTTCACTGTGAAACAGAAATCCAGCTGTCAATTGTTCTCTACATGTTTTTCTTTTCTGGTCATGTTTGATCATGTGAGTCTCCGTGAGATTTTGTATCACTGTGAAATCGTGACAAGTGTGTGGTCTCGAGGTCTGGTTGTATCATTCAGTCTGTGGCCAGCCGTAGTATCAGAATTCATGCCCACTGAAGCCATATGTGACCCTGGACCACAAAACCAGTCATAAGTAGCACAGGTATATTTGTAGCAATAGCCAAAAATACATTGTATGGGTCAAAATGAGCTATTTTAAAGTAAAGATCATGTTCCGTGAAGATATTTTGTAAATGTATCAAAAATTTATTTTTGATTAAGAATATGCATTGCTAAGAACTTATATAAGAACTCATTTGGACAACTTAAAAGGCGAATTTCTCAATATTTAGATTTTTTTTGATTTTCAAAAGCTTTCGGATGATGTTTAAGTCTCCATTTTAAAAAAAAATTACCCTTATGACTGGTTTTGTGGTTCAGGGTCACATATGGTAAATTTTATTATATCCTGCTACATTTACAACTCAAAATAGTCTAAAAAATCTGAAAAGCATTTGTTGGAGAATGTGGACCATACTAAACATGAATATTTTGGCTGGATAAGCCGCTTGATTCGTACTGATTTTTTTAAAGTCACAATATGGAAGCTTTCACTGCTAGAGGGCGCATATTCAAAACAAACAAGAAGGCATAATTTGATGAAGCTGTGCTTGAGTGTGGAATCATGGGAGTTGTTGTCTTCATCCCCACAGCCGATGCAATCCGACTGGGACAGTAATCATGTTCATGGGTGAGCTAATGTATTAAAGACTTAATAAGGTCACTGTAGTATGAAGCAGGGTGGAGCTGAAATTTGTGGAAGCGAAATGGGGATGCTGGAGCGATTGCTGATGAAAGACGAGTGCGACACAAGGCTCTAAAGCAGCAGAGCTTTTATTTTGCCACAGTCGACTGTTTCCGCTTCTTCTGGTCATGCGTATGTAGGAAAAGCAGAGCTGTTTTATCATACTAGATACATTTGAGTGTGTTGAAAGATTTGTTATAATGCTACTCTGTGTGTTTGTCACCTGTCTAATAAAATCCATAACATATTAAAGTGTCTTTGGGGTTTCCATGTTTTCCTACAAAATAAAACCGGAAAATCGAGGGTGTATGACATCATTGGCAGGCGACGCAATGACACGGTCCATAACACTAGTTAAAATTGCTTATTTCTCTGGATTTAAACATTCTTTGAAACATTTGGGATAATGTTCACAAGTCTGCAAAATATATAACACTCTTCTAGTGTTTTTTGGATATTTATATCAACAAAAACTTTTTTTATTTATGTAAAAAAAAGTCTTCAAGAAAGACATAAGGATGAGTAAATGATGATTTAATAAATTTTTTTTTTTCCCCCATTTTCCTATGGATTTTTTTTTTTGGGGGGGGGGGGGTATTTTACATGTATTTAATGTAGCTTTCATCAAATGGCAGATGAGGAAATGTGTTCTGTTATTGTCATTTTCCATTTGTTACATTTGTAAATTACACTGTTTACCTTCAAGAACTGACGTGATAAGGGCAGCAGTCTTGGCAACTGAGACAGTTTAAGGTTGACATGACAGCTGCCCTTTAGAAAATATCCCCATGGTATATTCAACCACGCACAACAGATCAGAAAAACCTACACATTAACAAAGTGTCTTCCAATCAATCTGAGATCTCTAGAACCTCATCTTTTTTTCCCTCATCAGTCACTAAGTAGATAAATAAATGAGAGATGTACTCACTGGCCATGCGTATTTAAATGGGATAACAATCCGTCCATTTCTGCTGTCGATTCCCTCATTTCCGTGGTGGTGTAAGGTGTGGGAGTTGCCACCTAGGACAGGTGTGTTGCCAGTGCCATATGTACAGGTGCCAGTTGGTGCAACCCGAGCTTGGTACTCCTTCAGACAGGCCTTGAAGAAGGTGTCACACTGATCACCTGATGAGCAGCGCTGCCCCCCACTGGCCTGGGGGTCACAGCACTGACCATTCTGTAGAAAGCCCTGAGGGTTTAGCCACTGTCGAAGCTGCACCTCAAATGTGCCTACCGCACACACAACCTATGAGAATTCAAAACAGCAATGTTAAATAATGGAAAGCAAACAGGAAATCAGAAGTGATAGAGTGCATGAAGACATTAAGATGAGAAGCAGCACTTTCAGCCTCCAAAGTGGTTAGAATTTGAATCATGATGCTTGTTCATATTCTCCACAGTTACTGGCTTTCAGAAAACTGTTTTATCACATCTGGATGTTGGGTGGTGCAGGCAAGAATATCAATGCTGTTGTTAATACCAAAATATGATTGTAAAAATGTACCATTTTCCTTTATAATGTAAATTATTGTTGATTGTTGGTGGTAATAGGAAATGCTTAAAGGGATAGTTCACCCAAAAATGAAAAGTCTGTCATTAATTGTTCCCCCTCATGTCGTTCCAAACCTGTAAGACCTTTGTTCTTCTTCTAAACACAAATTACGTTATTTTTGATGAAATCCGAGAGCTCTCTGACCCTGCATTGACAGCAATGCAACTACCATATTTAAATAGTAAATAGCCCAGAGAAATAGTAAAAGGGTACATAACATGCACAGTTTCACCTAATCTCACATTAATCCTGAGTACCTATAGAGTAGTAATGTATCCTTAATATCTCCAAAAAGTCTTTAGTTTTATTATATTTATAAAAGAATAATACAGCTTTCCGATTTTCTCCAGAAAAAGCCGAACTTCTGGAGGCGCGCCGTGGGTGGAGCTAAGTTCGATGATCACTTGCATTGGGATTGCCAATAAAACAGACATTTGATGTTGTTTCACTTACCATCTGCAGTTCTGAATCATTACCGGGATTTTTTATAGCTAGGACTGCTCCATCTTTCAGTATCAAACAATGTGCAAATCCAGGGTCGAACTGGTCCTCAAATATGGAACACACACTTGCTAAACTCCATTGCTGCCCCGGAAAAAGGAACTGCATCCACTGTTCACATAACACTGGGTTCTTCAGGAAGCTGAGCAAATTTATCTTTGCCTTACAGCCATAACCACACTTCTTTAGAGACATTCTTCCCGAAAGAATCCCTTGCAGAGTGCAACCGAATGAAGCACGCTGATGGCGTGCTCTTTCTCACAGTCTGGCTGACGTGATTTTCGGCAAAGAAATTCTCTGTCATTTGTCCAAATTATTTTTTTAAACTTTGGCCATGTTTAGCATGAGAATCCAACTCTTTAACACTGTAAACAACTCTGAATATACCATTGTACCCCCCCTTTAAAATAGTCCATGTGACATCAGTGGTTCAACTTTCATTTTATGAAGCTACGGGAATACTTTTGTACGTAAAAAGAAAACAAACAATTGCATGTGTCATGGTACATGCATCAAAGACTGACATTGAAGTGAAGAAATTGCTAAATAAATCATTATTTTAGTCTTCTTTGTGCTCAAAAAGTAGCTTCATAAAATTAAGGTTGAACACTGACCTCAAATGGACTATTTTATCAATGTCCTTTCTACCTTTTTGGCCCATGAACATGGTAGCTGTGTAGCTGTCTATGCAGGGTCAGAGAGCTCTCAGATTTCATCAAAAATATCTTAATTTGTGCTCTGAAGATGAACAAAGGTCTTACAGGTTTGGAACAACATGAGGGTAATTAATGATAGAATTTCCATTATTAAGTGAACCATTCCTTAAAATCAGTGGTTCTTCAAAGCCTTCAAAAACTCCAGAGCTTCACTTTGTCCAAAACTAAATTTGAAGGTCCTCCTATCTAAGCTGATATGCAGTTCATTTTTTATTGTAACTTATTTAAAAAAATTAAACTTTCATATATTCTAGATTCAGTGCATGTAAAACATTTCAAGTTTTTTTTTTTTTTTTGATGATTAGAGCATACAGTTCATGAAAGTAAAAAATCCAGTATCTCAAAATATTATAATATTTACATTTGAGTTTAATTAAATGACCATCCCTACAGTATAAATTCCGGGTATCTCTTGTTCTTTGAAACCGCACTAATGGGGAAGACTGCTGACTTGGCAATGGTCCAGGAGAGAATCATTGACACCCTCCACAAAGAGAGTAAGTCACAGAAGGTCATTACTGAATGGGGTGGCTGTTTACAGAGTGATTTATCAAAGCATATTAAATGCATGGAAGGAAGAAATTGGGTAAGCAAAGGTGCTCAAGCAACAGGGATGACCGCAAGCTTGAGAATACTGTCAAGTAAAGCTGATTCAAACACTTGGAAGAGCTTTACAAGGAGTAGAATGAAGCCAGAATCAGCGCATCAAGAGTCACCACACTCAGACGTCTTCAGGAAAAGGACTATCAAAACTTGCTTTCATCTGCTGATAAGCTTTATGGAGATGCTGATTTCTTTTTCCAGCAGGACTTTAGCACCTGTCCACAGTGCAACAACCACTTGCAAGTGGTTTGCTGACCATGATATTACTGTGCTTTATTGGCCAGCCAACATGCCTGACCTGAACCCCATTGAGAATCAATGGGATATTTTTGAGAGAAAGATGAGAAACAGTCGATCCAACAATATACAGACAATCTAAAGGCTCAATAGTGCCTCAGCAGTGCCACAGACTGATCACTTCAATACCACACTTCACTGATGCTGTAATTTGTGCTAAGAGCAAGTCATTTGCTGTAATATGTGCTGCCGACCAAGTACTGGGTGCATAAATAAACATACTTTAAAGAACTTGAACTTTTCTGTTTTGCAAATCCGTTTTTGATTGATCCTAGGAAATATTCTAATATTTTGAGATACTGGATTTTTGACTTTCATGAGCTGTAAGATCAATCATCAAAAATACCAATATTGAAAATTTGAGATATGAAATATTTTACTTTACATGTAATGAATCTAGAATATATGAAAGTTTCAGTTTTTGAAATAAGTTACAAACAAAACATTTTTCATGTTATTCTAATTATGTGAGCTGCACCTGTATTAGTCAACATTAGAAGTTGATCAAAAAAGTTCATCAAAGTTGTCCTAAGACATGAACAGGTATTATTTTTGGTTTTAGGACTAATTTGATGAAAGGCTTTGATCCATTTCAAATGTTAACTACTGTATACCACTTCAATGTAGCACATCTTCTCTTGCATGTGCTCTCAGACGAGTTGTATGGTTACTTGTATGGGTGTGTTTAATGCAAATTATTAACTCTATTACAACTCTCAAAACTACTTGGAGTTTACGCACATTCAAATATGGCATTTCAAGATGCAAAGCAGCATGCTGAACTGCAAACTTTTTACACATTAAATCTGATATAACACTTCTCAACTTGTCTTACTATTATATGTTTATGGTGCTTTTATTATCATTTCTGGAGCTCAGCAGCACTTCTGTGACACAGAAAAGAACACCTAGAACATTTTGATAAAATAAAGCAATGACAACATGTAAACAATGGGTAAACAATGACTGAATTCTCATTTTTTGGGTGAGCTATCATTTTAAGACAAGATTGAAAAGCACTCAACTGCATTACCACAAAATAAAAACTGAAAAAAAGATGTGGTTGTGTGAACAGTAACAAACTTGCTCTGTGTTATGCTCTAAGGCTGACTCAGACTAAGCAAAAGATGTGAATTCAAAATAAAACATCACATTGTGATGTTTCCTTCACATTCAACAACCTTCAAACAACAATCCTCACAAGACCCCATTCATCCAGACAGATAATGACTCTAGTAGTCTTTGTATTTAAAGGAAGATATAGAAAGAAAGAAAAGACGATAACATTGATTCACAGCAAAATCCCTGTGTCTAAACGAACAGCTACAGTCCTCTTCAGCGCTGTAATCACCCTCTTCATCTGCATGCTCACTTAACTTCATTACCTCCATCTTCTCCCCCCAGGTTATTTACCTCATGTCTTGCCTCTCTCTCACGCTTTCTCTCCTTACTCCCTTGTGTTAGTTACTTCCTACTCTTCAACCCCATGCTCTCCGTCTTCCATTCTTTCTCTGTATCAATACACCCTCCCTTTCTTTTCTCTCCCTCTCTCCCCAGAGGGGAACACATTTACAACGTAGCTCCTATCAGACAGTGTCATTCTCTTTTTTCACTTCTTTTTCACCTGGGAAAAGATCTCTTCTTCTCTCATCATTATGTTCAGACTTTCCTGTCTCCATTGTTGCCATTCTTTTATTCATCTCTCTTTGTCATAAAAGAGAAGAGGATGCATGCACACACACACACACACACACACACACACACACTATAGAGAGGTGGCTGGGCATTTTAGGCACTCTTAGTTTTACTCAGACCCAAAGAAGACCCTGAAACTATTGCAGTTGAAGTCAAACTGCAGAACATGCATGTACATACACCTTGCAGAATTGCAATTATTTTACCAAAATAGGAGGGATCATACAAAATGCATGTTATTTATTATTTAGTACTGACCTGAGTATGATATTTGACATAAAAGAAGTTTACATATAGTGCACAAATGAGAAAAATATTAGTTGAATTTATAAAAATGACCCAGTTCAAAAGTTTACATACACTTGATTCTTAATACTGTATGATTACCTGAATGATCCACAGCTCTGTGTGTGTTTTGTGATAGTTGTTCATGAGTCTCTTGTTTGTCCTGAACAGTCAAACTGCCCACTGCTCTTCAGAAAATTCGTTCAGGTCCCACAAATTCTTCGGTTTTTCATATTTTTTGTGTATTTGAACCCTTTCCAACAATGACTACGATTTTTTTACACTGAGGACAACTGAGGGACTCAAATGTAATTAAAACAGAAGGTTCAAACGCTCACTGATGCTTCAGAAGGAAACACGATGCATTAAGAGCAGGGGTGTACATTTTTAACAGAATGAAGATGTATATACATTTTTCTTATATTGCCTAAATGTCATATTTTGTTTTCATTTAGTACTGCCCTTCAGAAGCTACAGCAGATAGTTACATGTTCCCCAGAAGACAAAATAAGTTACATTTACCCAGATCTTCAAAAGTAAAAGTTTTCACCCCCGTCTCTTAATGTATCGTTTTACCTTCTTAAGCATCAGTGAGCATCATTTGAATCTTCTGTAATAGTTGCATATGAGTATATCAGCTGTCCTGTGAAAAGATGGATCTTAAAACCGTACAGTCAAAGGGTTCAAATACACAAAAATGCTAAAAAAAAAAAAAAATAAAAAAAAACAGCAGGCAGTTTAACTGTTCAGGACACAAGGAAATCATGAACAAATATCATTAAACAAAAATCAAGTGTATGTAAACTTTTGAACAAGGTCATTTTTATAAATTTAACTATTATTTTCTCTTGTGGACTATATGTAAATGTATTTTATGACCATCATGTATTTTAATTCTTATTCAGGTCAATACTAAATAAAAAATGCATTTTGCATAATTTCTCTTATTTTGGTAAAATAATATTTTGCAGATTCTGCAAGGTGTATGTAAACTTTTGACTTCAACTGTATATATTTTTCTTTATGCACATCAGGAAAAAATCCTAATGTGCATCACCCTATCCACACAAATAAACACACACACATACTGATTCCCCTGTGAATACGACATTCCAAGCCGGGTCAGACAGTAAGACTCGGTGGTGCCTGTCCTCTCCCTGTGACCCCACGTTTGAGCAGGACCGCTGAATGGCTGCACTGTCCTCCCATTGTTCCATCATGGCATGTTGTCCCATTCCTGCTCCTAAAACATGGACACATCAAACACTCGGCAGATAGACCACCGGCCATCACTCTCCATCTCTCTTTCTTCCTCTCCCTCTATCCTCTGCCAGGGTCATTCCCAACATACCTGTATTTCAGCGGTCTCTCTTGTGGAGCTGCATCACAGGGCTCATTACCAAGACATTAAAACCCCACAAAGACTCATGCTGAACTCCTGCCATCCAACATCAGAGACAAAGACATGCTGCAATTTAAAACAAAAAGGATATGTGCATAACAAGCTACTTACTGTCCATTTCTGAAGTGGCAGCTACCGACTTTAAAGATATGGATTGACTAACTGCTATTACTGTCTAACTATACAAAAAATATCTGTAATCTGTTTTATTCTCCATTTAACCAGGAATCATTCTTAATTTCACCTTTTAATACTTTCCACTATTCATGAAAGGCTGTACTGTTCAAATGGCTGTTAATGAACAACTGCTACAGTCCACAATCTGAGTACAAGACTGTATCCAACACAGTTGGTCTATCTGACATACTGCCCTGCTTCTTTAGGTCATGATTTCTGAACATACACAACATATGCCCTATTACTGCAAGCTAAGCATTTTCCTTTCATTACTTACAATATATTACTGTTTTACTGTAGTCCTGAGCTCCTTACATTAGCTATCCACAAATATAAATATCCAGCAACATTTTTATATGAATCATCAAAAAAAAAAAAAAAAATCATTGCAATAACAAATATTTATCACATTTTCTTTTTTTTTTTTACAAAAAAAAAGTACATCTGTAATCTGTAATGTAACTCCATGACAGTTATTCATTTATAAATGCTTTCTGGACACAATATCATGAGATTTGAGAGATTACTTATAATATTTATTATATAAGCTCAAAGGTTTGGGGATAAAATAATTTATATAGATTACATACATTTAGATTTATTGAAAATCTATAAAATAAGAAATTAGCAAGGACACATTATATTTCTCAAAAGTGACATTGGAGTAAGACTGGAGTAATGGCTGCTGAAAATGTTACATTTATATTGTAGTAATATTTCATAATTTTCCTTTTTTACTGCATTTTTGATTAAATAAATTGAGTACCCTAGTGACCATAAGAGACTACTTTCAAAAAAATAAAAAATTGATTTCCGCAGTGCTGAAAATGTGGACGGAATCATGGAATCTGAAAAAGAAAAAAAAAACACGGAATGTACTGTATAACACAGAATGTCATGTAAATTGCCAAATTTTGGAGGAATAAATCAAAAGTAGGTTAGTATACTAAAATTAAAACGCAATATTGGCTAGTGTCCGTGAATATAAAGTCGCAAAAGAACTAAAAAACTGTGTTTCATGATGTGTAAAGGTCATGGTGTTTTCAGCCTCTGCCACCTCAATATATGAGTACTAGACACATAAACATAATCTTTAGAACAGGTCTAAGAGTCATTTCACCATTTCCTGTGAGAAAATCTATCATCATATGATATACAAACAATAACTCAAAAGTCTTCACAGCAATCCGTCATAATAAAAGTTTGGTTTAACTTGAAGAAATTGTGACAGAAATATATTACTGAATGTAATGTCAGTACTACTAGCCTACTAATAACAAACTTTTTACTAAAACATTATTTTTAAGGAATATTTATAAGAAAATGTATTTACTAGCATTTATTTACCACATTATTTCTGGAAAAAAAAGATAAATAAATTACATAATAATAAATGAGTTAATATATATATATATATATAAAGTGAATTTCAGAAAAAAAAATAGAACATGTTTCATAGGGCCTTGTATTTTATTTTTTTGTTAAACTTTAAATAAATTGCTGGTAAACTGTATATGTTTCATGATTTCAATTAATTAGAGCTTTTTGATTAACTTATTTTCATCATTAAAACAGAGTCTAGAAAATTTTTAAACTGAAAGAAATGGAAACCGGAAAAATTAAAATGGAAAAGATGGAATTTGGAAAACAATTCAATGGAATAAAACGGATTTCATAGGGCCCTATAACAAATCCTCATCTTTGCTAGCCAGATTTAAGAAACCTCACTGACTACATATACAGTAAATTACACTTGCCAGGCCAAATGTATAATTTCAAATGAATTATTTAGCAGAAATCAACATCAATGCTCAAATAAAGGCCAGATTTACTAAACAGTGCAAATTAACTCAATTCCATGAAAGCACCAATGGGACGGGAATATTCTGTGTGTGATTTACTGACAATGCGCACATTAAAGAGCACAGACGCGACCAGATCATTTTCCATAATGGCCAGCACAATCTAACAAAAGGGCAAAGCAAAAGACATGCTTTTTTGGCTGTTTAATAATGACGCAAAAAAACAGGGAAAGGGAAACTCCTACAAATGCATATTCAGTAAGTACTATTTTAATGCCAAAAGACGCTTTGCGTTGATCCAAGCTATTAGTAAAACTGGCCCCTAAATGTTTGCAAGACTTAAAAATGCACATTTATGATTGATGGACATAAAACGTAGTCAAAGCGCAGTACTGGCCTGGATAGGTCAAATGACATTTCCATCAACTGGCCTCTAGGCCACTGGGCCATCCTTATTGTTGAGCCCTGTTATTTATAGCCCAACTAACAATACAAAGCCATTGATCACTTCCCTCCTCATCTCTTTTCTCTCAAACTTCCTGTGACATACAGGCTTTAGATCTTCCAAGAACCATCAAAGCATCCAAAATAACAGCAGAACCAAAATATTAGCATTTTTTCACACGCCCTCAGTGTCAGGACAGGTATGTTCATCCTGCAGCAACCCGCCAGAACACACATGCGCTTTCTGAGCTCAAAGGGTTCTCATGCCCAGGATCTGCCCTCCACAGCAGGTGAAGTGTCATCTCCACCACAGACCAACAACCCCACAGAGACCTCAAAGCCTGGAATAATAGTTGGCTGGGGTGGGATGTGTAGCTTTGGGAGTAGATTCAGAAATGACCTGCATTGGTTTAAACAGAGCAGGCTTCTCAAACCATAAGAGAGATTCATGTTTTGAAAATAAAATGATGATATGTGTTCTCTAAATACAGCAAAGCCATTTGGGTGGTACAAATGGATCAGCATAATTAGAGTCACTGAATGTTTTCTGGGAATGCAAACAAAAGCAAAATCACATGCCCACAAAGAGACCCATTTCTCTTTATAAAATCTCCATGGCTGCTACTTTACTGCTTGATGTAAACATAATGAAATTAAAAATAAGCCTCACTCTAAATAGAAAAACACTGCAATGTCCTCATTCATTCCGGAGCAAAATGATGCTTTCTTGTATAAATAAGCCAATGCACCAGGGTACATTTTAATATGCTGAGTTAAATATAAAGCTTTACAATAACAAATAGCCTTATGCGTCTGATGTTATGTTGGATATAAACATAGCTGATATTAGACTTTAATATCTGCATGAAAAAAGAGACCAACACGCCCAAAAGAGCGACAAGTGCGACGCGTAACAAAGAAAGATGGAACAACAGGTGGTTCTCGTCCACATAGGTGCAAAACGGAACTATGGGGTGTTCCACACCCCTATTTCAGGGTTCAACCTCTAAAATTACCTTAAAGTAGCAGCCTAGGTGTGTTTAAAGTACGTATTTGCTTATAATGTAATTTCAACAATCATAAAAGTTAACCAATTACCCAGAAATCGCTAAATATGTTCGTTCGCGAAGAAATAAAAACGTCTTTGCTTGAGGAGGTAACCATAGCAACAACTAAGCGCTCGCTGTCTGCGTCGGACGGTAGGCTACACTGACAAAAACATAATCGCTGTCGTTATTTATCCCGCTATTGTGGATGTGCACGCCACAAATGTATCACAAAAATCGGTAATACTTTGTTTAAAAAGTTAACGCTTTAAGTTTACGCTTAGTGTGTGTTTGCCTGATATGGACCTTAACCGACTGCGCCCAGAAAATGACTGACAGAAATTGTGTTAAAAAGTTATGCCACTTAATAATTCTCCCTCTGGTACACCTTTTAAACAGTGCTAAAGTAAGAGCAACACTGGACAAAATAAGCCCATGGATTGTCCGTGGAAAGCTCTAAAGTGAAAACCAACGTGAAAAAGTCAGTGCAGGTTCAACGGCGGCTGAAAATAGCGCGTAATCAGCGGCTTACCTGCGGCTGCAGTGCAAGCGACAGCAGGAAAAAGACGGTCCATTGCTGTCCGCGCTCTACGTCCTTTATCATCGCCCTAACAGCACTCCTTCTGTCCGTACTCGAGCTCACCCAGGAGTGCCAACTCTTTCGGTCTCTATCCATTCTCATAGAAGACATTTGCGCACTTGTTCTGTGCTTGCGGAACAGCCTTTCGCTATTTGGTTTCTTTACACTGTCCATCTGTCCATCATGAAGACGCAGAGGGAAAACGAGCAGCATAAATGTGGCACAGGTAAGTGATAAGACCACTGAGGTCTTTCCACACTCCGCGCGGAGTCCAGGGTGCCTCCTCCTTCTCCTCTAGCTCTTCCTCTTTCCACCTGCTACAGTTAAGAAGCTTTGAATGTTCGACCTGCTGACCTAGTGACTTGAGTTTTCATCCCATTTACTTTCCCACTCACTTAAAGCAGCTCTTTTCCCGCACGCCAACCGGATTGGCTTTCCCGATGCCCTCCCTAAGCAAAGCGGTGCAAAGAGCGAGCGCTGAGAGCGAGACTGCGCATCACCGTGGGAAGCACTAGCGGTAAAGTTGCCAGTAGAGGGTGTGTCCTCCGCATGGGAATATCCGTCACCTGTCTCTAACTTGAATATGATATTGCCATATCTGTCTGTTATAAAGTGAAGTAGTTTAGAAATATAACATTTAGGTCTAGATTATTTTCATGTAACGTCAAGAATGCTGCTTTTAACCCAAATTCCACTACTGTAACACTAACAGAAAACATTTAAAAATCATTGTCTGAATTATATTGTGGTAATCAAAATGAATTACTATGTAATCATCTATTCAACTTCCATAGATCTAAAAATGAGACAATAGCTTACTAAATAAAACTGGAAACAAATACCGGACAAATAGATAAACATGCTAACAACTCTAAAAACATAAAAACGTGTTAGTCTAATACACTATTATTCTGTGCTTTGTGAGTCCAGTAGAAATGCAGTGTTACCTCTCCTCGTCCAGTCAGACATATTTCTAGTTTTAAAGCCCTCACGAAATCAAAATTGAAATATTTTGGGCTTTTTTGAATATATTAGCCTTAAAGTTATCAAAAATTCACATTTACAAGATAAACGCATTCAAAACTTACAGTCTCTAACTTCCGCTAATATGGATCAATGATTTTGATGAGGTCATCCTGCACCTGCTTCTCATCAAACTTTCTGTCCAATCAAATGATCTCTAGAATCCAAAGCGTCCCACCCCTTATGCTATAAATAGATGCTGAAGCTGCAGCTGACACCACAGAATTAGTAGCTTACTTTCTTTTTGGTGAATGGGGGATTTAAAGGGCATAGAGAATGTTTCAGACGGTGTATATGCTTTCCATTGGGGTGAAAGAAATCTGGATTTTCCGTGCGTACGTATCAGACACGTTACATGTGATATAAATGGAACGCTACTGGCTATTTTCAAATGGGGTGGGACTACTTTATATATCCCCGCCCTGTCTTTCTGTTTCAGTTGAAATTATGTCAACAGATTAACAACAGGTATTTGAAAGCACTTCAGCTAACAGAGAACGTTCTCAGAACTTTGGCAAGAGTCTCTCAAACTTCAAAGTTCTCTCAAAGTCAAACAAGCGTTCTTCCAGTAATGTTAATAGAATGTTTGTTCAAAGTTTTTGTCAAATCGTTAGCATAAAAATGTTTTATTTATACATTATTATTGGAATGTGTTTTTTTTTTTTACATTTTAGTTGGATGTGACTTTTCTACTACTTGGTTCAGAACATTTAGGGACCATTCAAAAGTAATGTTTCTATATTGTTTGAAAATTGAATCTTCCCTTAAAGGGACAGTTCACCCAAAAATGAAAATCTGTCATTACTTACTCACCCTCATGTTGTTCCAAACCCGTAAGTCATTTGTTCATCTTCGGAGTACAAATTAACAGTGTCTACCCCGGATGCGTCAAGCCTCACTACACAGGATGCAACAAAGCGATCGTTGCAAATCATTTGAACTTTGTCTCAGTACATCATAAATACAACGAGGCATCAGTTTACCGCATCAAGTGTAGACAGCATCACTCCCAAATAGCAAACATACGCCTGCAAGATGTCTGTTAAAGATCACTTGATCTGGAATGCATCTGCTAGTACAAACAACTGACAGACATCTTTCAGGTGTCAGTTTTACATACATTCTAAATAATAAACATCTTAAAGGCATCTAGATGTCTATTTGACATGTGGAACGTCAAATAGACATCTTGCAGATGTAAATGCAGACGTCAAATAGACATCTCCATGATGTACCTGTGCTACCAGGGCTGATTATGGATTCTATAGTATTTTGTTGTGCCGCACCGTGCCACGCCGTTCGTGTCCGGTGTAATTAATATATTTTTGATGAAATCTGAGAGTTTTATAATCATGCATAGACAGCAATGGAACAGCTGCGTTTAGTGTTTAAATAGTCCATGTGACATCAGTGGTTTAACCATAATGTTATGAGATTGCTCACAGAAAACTAAAATAACAACTTTTCCCAACAATTTCTTCTCCACATGCGAGAATAAAGTCATTATTTTTTATTTCTTTGCAAACAAAAAGTATTCTTGTAGCTTTGTAAAATTATGGTTGAACCACTGATGTCACGTGGACTATTTTAACATTGGGAATTGGGAACTCGTAAAATACATATGATTTAGCCACCATGTATGAATTCGTACAAGTGAGGTCGTACACATTTGTACGAATTAGCCACCTCGTAAAATATGTACAAATTGCCATAAAATCAGGTTGGCTGGTCATGTATATTGCTGATTTTCAAATGGATAAACTGATGCTGTTCTGTTTCTTGTATTACAACACTTCAAGGACTTTATGTATTAGCTGATGCTGGAAAACACACATTTGTTTAGAAAACATTACATAGACTTCCGTTCATTTTCTGTCAGGTTATTGACATTTTATTACCTAACTCAACCCCTATCCCTAAGCATACCCATCACAGAAACATCCAGAACACTAGATGTAAATCATAACATCTTTTGGCTGATTTATAAACCTTTCTAACTAATGTGGACCAGCCAAATATTTCACAATATAGGTATAGTTAAAGTTAAACCAGTACAAACACACATTAGGTTAAGCTCAACAGCCCAGCATTCCTTCTATTTTGTAACAATGACTACATTTTCTAACTTACTTTTTAAAAAAAGAAAAGGCTCATTCTCTGCCATACCACAAACAAGATCACTCAGATTCTACAACTCTGTACTGGTCCTGTTTATGAAGTCACCGCATGCAGTTATCATTTGTGACAAATAAACTGTGAAACTACGCTATCCCATAATGCACTGGTCTGGAAATTCTCAGTAGGGTTTCTTTTCATGTGTACTCCCATGGTAGTTGTGGAATAATAGGTCTCAAGCTTCACTTAATCTCTGAGCATGATCAAAGTGCTGCGGCACCAATTAAAAGACCCCGTCAGAGGCCGAACAATAGACAGACAGAGGCTGCTACATTCAATACTCATGCACATTTACATTACTGCCGGCTTGTTATCACATCATAGGCTAAACATGGAAGCGGCATGCTTTCTCTGACTTAATCATTAGGTCGTTGGGTGAGGACAAAGCAATAAACTCACAATCCCGGCTTTTGTCAGACGTTTGGATGCCAAAAAGGCTATGTTTGTGGGGGCCCGTTGTACCCAAAATGACTGCGGATGTTTGAACATTTCACAAAGATTGAATATTGTTGTTTACAGTAAGATTTGTTACTGCGGACCACACACATTGCTTAGTATACTGTTTATTCTACATTGCTAAGGAAATAAATGAGCAATGAAATAAAAATGAACCAGATTCAGGAGTCTTTTTATAAAAGTAACAACTAGTGACTATTCTGGGTTGTTTACTGGTTTTAAAAGGATTTTGACCACTTTTCAGGTCTAACAGAGAGTTCATAAACCCGCTTGGCTACTAGAAGACCAGCTCAGCCTATCCACCTTATTTTCAATGGAGAAGCTGTTTTCTGGTAATGTGTTAGACTTCAAGTTTATAAGCCACCAAAGCTAAATAACAGAAGAATAACTGTTGCCGTAAACAGTAAAACTGTTTGCACTACAAACCACTGTGTTCATGTTTAAGATACTACATTAAAATAATATGGTAAGACACACCAGTTTGCAATATCAAGCTGCAAAACAAGCTGTCTGTACAGCTAAAAACAGCTGGAAGCGGATGACACCGGAAGCCAGACACATTAAATTTACAAATTGCCACGCCCGCTCTTAGGGAAAAAATAAGGTATGGATAAACCAGACTTTTGACTTAATATTGCGGAAATTAAATGCATAACCTGCATATCGGCATCATATTGCTGATTTGAATGAGTGAACTTTCCACTGTAGGCATGGAGGCAGTTCTACAACACAAAGCATCCGCTTTATGCTGAAAATATAATGAGCCGATTTTATTGACTCGATCCTGTTTCCTCCCCCCATTCACGACGGGATGGACTTGTTGCTGACGCGCACATCCCTGGAAACCGGTTATTTCCCAAAAGCAGAGTGACCCGTGGTCAGAACAGAGGGCTCTTCAAGTCCGGCTGTGATTAGCATAAAGTGGCTCTGACCTCGACTCGACTGAATTTTAATCGTTACTTATTCATACTTATTCTAAAACCGCGCTGAGGGCTGATGTTCAGACATAACGACATAATTTATGGCGGGAATTACCTGTACCTGTAAATTGTTTTTGTCAGTAGGCTACTTCATTAAATCATTGGATAAACTATCAGCAATGACGAACAGTTTTGGAAGGCACATAAAACAATAAAACTTAGCAATATTTCCCCAGTTTGCGTAACAAACGTTTTCAGAAAAAGCAAAGATGAGAGCCTATGACCTGGACCACAAAACCAGTCATAACAGTTCATTTTTTGCAATTGAGATTAATACATCGTCTGAAAACTGAATAAATAAGCTTCCCATTGATGTACGGTGTGTTAGGACAATATTTGGCCGAGATACAACTATTTGAAAATATGGAATCTGAGGGTGCAGAAGAATCAAAATATTGAGAAAATCACCTTTAAAGTTGTACAAATGAAGTTCTTATACATGCATATTTTTGCATAGTTTTGATTTGTTAGTAGGAAATTTACAAAACATATTTTGGAACATGATCTTCACTTAATATCCTAATGATTTTTGGCATAAAAGAAAAATTGATAATTTTCACCCATACAATGTATTTTTGGCTATTGCTACAAATGTACCCGTGCTACTTAAGACAGGTTTTGTGGTCCAGGGTCACATATGTTTAGTATTTTCTAAGGCTAAGAATCGACTTAGGAAACTAAGATAAAGGAACCTATGGATACGTTCTCTTCAGGTACAAACCTTACAACGAACCCTACAACCGTAAACAATACAACAAATGTCTCCATCTGCTGGACTCATTGTGAACTCAAAATTGGTCATAAACAGTCTCTGTGGACTCATTGAACAAGAACATCCTTATATTTGCTCCAAATTAGAATCGTTTTTTAAAATAATACATCACAATGAGTAAACAAAGCCTACACAGTTTACAGTCACCAAATTCTAGGCTTGAACCCATAACGGACATTTTGAGGATCGGTTTGTAGGCGTATTTGGATTCCAGACAAGCCCCAGTGATAAAGAAACGTACATATGTAGTTTTCTCAAACCAACCAACCTGTTGCTTGGTCATATGATCAGCGTGGGGACAGCTGTGTCCCACACATTGCTGGCATAAGAAGTGTCTGTTCTGTGACTCAAAGGGGGCAGTGTTGGTGGACAACAAACTGCTAGGCATGATGCCAATTGTATGAGAGACACACACAGAGCACCAGCAGTAGTTAAGGTCAGGTTTTTCTCAAGGCAAAAGAGTGGAGTGTGCAGAGGCTTGGGAAAAGTGCAGAAGAATGCACGTTTGTGTACACAGAAAAAAGTTGACCTAGTCATTTAGGTCACAAAACAATGTAACTCAAGGCAGCCCCTATTATACAGTGGACAGCCCAGAGTCCCTCAAACTTAATTGAAGAGTAAATTACCTCTTATACAAAACGCACAAAGACTCCCAGGCAATGAGAGGCTCATTTACCTTCAATAGAAATCACTCACTGCTTGAGATTAAAGAGTGAATTTATGAGTTTGAGAGTTTGCGAATGCACTGCCATAAAATTACCTTTGGGGTTCACAAATTTATGAAAAGCTAATAATACATTTAATAAAAATGTAAGTTTAATACCATTCCTAACATCAGAGAACTGTAAAATAATCAAATGTGTTAGATTACTGAAATCTATAAATATCTTAAGTACATATTTTGTCAAGATGGTGTGACTGACCAAATCAATTTGGGAATCCCTGATATAACTAATTCCATCTGGAC
Organism: Cirrhinus molitorella; assembly: GCA_033026305.1. Lineage (NCBI taxonomy): Eukaryota > Metazoa > Chordata > Actinopteri > Cypriniformes > Cyprinidae > Cirrhinus > Cirrhinus molitorella. Next base: position 21,625,142 of record CM065127.1, on the reverse strand, counting down.
ACCATTAATTTCATTATAAAGCAAAACACTTTTAATTTACTCATAATCTTATAGATTTGAGTTTGAGTACCACACATATGGGGGGATAAAAAAAAAAAAAATTCCTTACTTAACCAGACCAAGCCGGAAGATCAATAAAATA